>OX451738.1:210717021-211917021 GCA_948472305.1 Vicia faba | reverse complement strand
GTTTTGACATAAAGTGCACCTTTTCAAAAATGGCTAAAATGCTTTTTCCAAATATGGCTTAATCTTGTATGTAATGGTTAAACACACAAAATAAGGCTTGAACACAAAGGATTGGCATTAAATTATTGAGTGTGGATGAGATAAAAGGCCTGTAATCTAGTTTGTGCAAGCTGAGTTTGAAAATGCATAGTGTATGAACATGCCTTTGGCCATGAACAAAGTGACTTTTGCCCAACTTTGCCAATTCGATTCTCCCTAACCACAAGGGTGTTTGAGAAGTTCCTAGACAATTTGGAAAGCTTGGAATGTGTACTACAATCCATCTTTGTAATGCAAGTTTAGATTCCAAGTGGAAGCATGTGAAAAGTGGCCATGAAGTTGGGCAAAATCCTGCCTAAAATAGGTCAAAAAATTTCTAAGTTAAGAATATTTTGCACCCCTATTCCAAAAATCATAACCTGAGCTACAAGCTTCTTTTGAGGAAACTTTGTGAATCAAAGTTGTAGATTTTGCAATGTACTATAACTTTCATGTTTTGAGTTTTGTTTGAATCCAAATATATCTTGATGAAAAGATGGGACAAAGTTAGGAAAAAATAAGGGAATTTCATAACTTAGAAAATTTCTAAGTTATAAAATTTCTTCATTTCAAACCCTAATTTGTAATTTTTGGTTTCTTGATGAATAAGTTTCACAATTTGGCATGTTTTGATGAAAAATGAATCTTGACACTTGATTTTGACCAAAAAGTCAAAGTTTGACTTTTTAGTATACAGTCAAATTTTGCTCAGTTGATTGGAAAATTCATCTGTCAATCTTGTGTATTTGGGACTTTTTGAACTTGTTGAATGTGTCAAGACCATACCATTGAATCCTTGAGTCCATATGGGAGCTTGGTTTGCCATTGGTTAGGTCAAACAGTCAAACATTGCCTTTGTGGAGTCAAAACCCTAAAAATGACCATTTTGCCCTTTTGGTGATCTGATCAAATTTCTTGTGGAATTGTGATCCAAACTTGATCAAATGGTCCATATGAGTTCATAATGTTGATGTGGGTCAAAAATCATGAGGTTTGACTGTCAATTGACCACAGTTGACTTTTTCCCCAATACAGCTGATTTCTAGGTCAACTGTCCAATTGACTGGGCAAAGATTGGAATCAAGGCTTGAAACTTGGTATGGATAAACTTGTGAGTCCAACATGAAGCATGAAAGTAATTTTGGGCATTTTAGGTCAAAATATCTTTGTGCAAACTCAAACCCTAATTTGAGTCAGTAGTGCAAGGAGGAGTCTTGAGCAGAGTAAACACTGACTTGATGTTGAGCTCCAAGGGTCTTGGGATGAGAAAATGTTGAAGAAATAAGAGGGAAAATTTTGGGGTACAACAGTTTCCCCTGTTCAATCTTCTTGCACCTGAAGAGTTAGATTGGCAGGCTTGCCTTTCGCGTCTCGAAGGTAAAAGGAGATTGGACACTAGAGTGCCCTTAAATTTGCACTCGTCAGAACAATGGATGCGGGAATGGGCTTAGAGATGCCATTTGGAGATGGGATTAAAGATGCCATCTGAAAGGGTGACCGAATCTTGTCGGGGATGGGCTTAAAGATGCCATCTGAAATGTTTGTTGAACTGCGATGTGATGGGTCAGAAGAATGAGGATCAAAATGGTATCCGTGTCTGAAATGCATTTGAACTGCATCTAAGGACTGAGTTTGTATGAGCAGAAGAATGGCCTCCGTGTCTGGGGCGTATCTGAGCTGTAACTGTGCTTGAAGAATGAATATCAGAATGACTGCCGTGTCTGGAGTGTATATGTATTGTATCTGGGTAACAGAGAAACATCTGTATGGAGCAACTGCGTGTTGGGGACAAATTCTGAATGAGTGACAGAATGGCAACCGTGTCTGGAGCGTATCTGGACTGTATCTGAAGTTGAAAGTTGTATGAGTAGCAGAATGACTTCCGTGTCTAGAGTGTATCTGAAACTGTAACCGGGATTGAGATCTGTATGAGTAATAGAATGACTTCTGTGTTTGAAGTGTATCCGAAACTGTAACTGGGATCTAAATAAATGACAGAATGACTTCTGTGGCGAACGCACTGGGGAGAATCAAACTGCTGTTGTAAGGGTCAGAATGGTATCCGTGTTTGGAATGCATTAAAATTTTAGGTGGATAAATGAATATGAATGAGAGATAGAATGGCTGCCGTGTCTGGAGCGTATCTAGTCTGTATCTGATTGCTGTAGTCTGAATGAGTAGTAGAATGACCGCCGTGTCTGGGGTGTATCTGTACTGTATCTGACTTGAAATTCTGAATGAGTAATAGAATGACCGCCGTGTCTGGGGTGTATCCATACTGTATCTGAATAATTGTTAACGATAGCCTTTTAATCTCATCCTGAAAAGGGTGAAATGTTAGCTAAAACACAAAGTTATGTTGCATGATATGTATGATGCAATATATGTTATATCAATGTTTATGATATGAATGTAAATGAATGCGCATGTAAGCCGAAGAGCTGTCTTGCTGAGGATAGATGAATCCTGGAGATAAAGAATCTTGACCGCTGCCAGGGAAAGTGAATCCTTGACTGCTGCAGGGGAATACAAGAATTTTGATTGCTGAGGATAAGACATCCTTGTTGACTACTGCTGGAGAAATAGGAGCTTGGGTTGTATACCAATCTTCTGGGGATTCTTGTCTTGAGGAGATCTTCACTGGAGAACATCTGATTATCCTGCGAGGCACTGAGAATGAGTATTCACTCTGCTTGGGGAATACAAGATCTTCAATTGTTGAGGGATATTAGGATCACTGCGGGGAATTGGAATTCCTTGGTGACTTGCAGGGTAAGAAAATTTCTGATGATCTCTACTGGGGAGTTCCGAACCTGATAGATTCATGCTGGAGGAGTAAGACTGAGCATCCTTAGTTTGGTGGGAAGTATCTCCGTGGGGAGAAGGTTCACTAGCCTGGTTCCGCTGGGGATTGATGGTTGGAAGTTTTAGCTTCGCTGGGGATTGGATTTTCAGATTTTTAAGGCTCCACTGGGGATTTTGAATTTTAACTCTGAGGGGAATTGAGTTCTGGAAGGCTCTCTGGCTGAGGAAATTAGTGTTGGGAAAGCTTTCTCTGATGAGGATCCTGAAGTCTAACTCTGTTTAGGGAATTAAGTTCTGACTGAGGAATTTGGATTTCAAATCTGCTTGGGATTTCCTCTGAAGGGCATCAAGATATCTATCTGCACCTTCAACCTATCAGTAATCATCTTTCTTGGTTCATAAGGAAATGATTATGTTCAAATGTATATGCCTATTTAACAAAACATTGGACGTTTCTCAAATAAAACATAAGTGCAAAAGAAAAGAGGAAAGGAGGACAACGCAAATTTCTGTATTTGGAAAAGTATTTGTATTAACTTTCTATGAGTATATTTGTACAAAGGAGACAATCATCCTAGTAAGAGGATGTCGTCGTAAATATTGAAAAATTTATACAAAAGAAAGATGGCTATGTGAAACAATTCCATGGGATTCCATTCTGCTATAGCCTTCACAACTCTGAATATCTGTCCATTCAATGCTTCGTCTGCCGATGACTGGATTGATTAGAAGCTTGGATCTGGTTGATGAAGAGATTGTCCTTAAAGTGATCTGACGAGACATAGTCATATGCTTTAATTCCCTAACTTTTGCCTGAATCGCCCTTTCGGGTTTTCGATCCACCGGGAAACCCCTTTTTGCCCAAGCCGCCCTTTCGGGTTTTCGACTTGCTAGGTGTACAATTTTTTTTGTTTTATCCCTAATTTTTGCCTGAACCGCCCTTTCGGGTTTTCGGTCCACCGGGATGCCCATTTTAGCCCAAGCCGCCCTTTCGGGTTTTCGACTTGTCGGGTTATTTTATGCGTAGTATCTTTTGACTATGTCTGCGTTCGCAGGGTGCGGCAAATCGTCACCGTCCATGGTGGTCAGAATCATTGCACCACCAGAAAATATGCTCTTGATCACAAATGGTCCTTCGTATGTAGGAGTCCATTTTCCCCTGGGATCACTTTGCGGCAGGATAATCCGCTTGATTACGAGATCTCCGACTTGATATACTTGACGTCTGACTTTCTTGTTGAAAGCCTTGATCATCCATTTTTGGTACGTTTGACCATGGCAGACAGCAACGAGTCACTTCTCGTTGATCAAATTGAGTTGATCAAGTCGGGTCTGAATCCAATCGTCTTCACTCAAACCTACGTCCTTCATAATCCTTAGAGAAGGAATCTGAACCTCCATGGGCAGGACAACTTCCATGCCATATACCAAAGAAAATGGGGTTGCCCTGGTTGAAGTACGTGCCGTCGTACGGTATCCATGCAGAGCAAACGGTAACATCTCATGCCAGTCCTTGTAAGTGACTGTCATTTTCTGAATGATCTTCTTAATGTTTTTGTTCGCAGCTTCAACAACACCGTTCATCTTCGGCCGATAGGGAGATGAATTGTGATGATAAATCTTGAACTGTTCGCACAAATCGGTGATCATAGTATTATTCAGATTTGTACCGTTGTCCGTGATGATCCTGTCCGGAACACCATACCGGCATATGAGGTTTTGCTTGATAAAGCGGGCAACCACATTTTTAGTAACAGAGGCGAAGGAAGCTGCTTCGACCCATTTGGTGAAGTAGTCAATGGCAACCATGATGAAGCGATGTCCGTTGGATGCCGTGGGCTTGATCTCTCCAATCATATCAATGCCCCACATTGCAAATGGCCAAGGAGCTGTCAAAACGTTGAGAGGAACCGGAGGAATATGAATCTTGTCAGCGTAGACTTGACATTTGTGGCAAGTACGGGAATGCTGATGGCAATCTGCTTCCATGGTAGACCAGTAATAGCCCGCCCTTAGGATCTTTTTAGCCATTGTATGCCCGCTTAAGTGGGTGCCAAATGTACCGCTGTGCATCTCGGTCATGATTAACTCTGCTTCAGCTTTGTCTACACATCGGAGTAAAACACAATCATGGTTGCGCTTATAGAGGATGCCATTGCTCAGGAAGAACTTGGCAGCAAATTTCCTTAGGAACTTCTTGTCATTTACGGAAGCTCCTTCGGGATATTCTCTAGTCTGGAGATACCTTTTGACTTCGTGAAACCAGGGTTGTTACACTACTTCTTCGGTATTAATCTCGTGACAATGCGCAGGTTCATCCATTCGCTCGATGGTGATTTGGGGAGCCTCGTTATCCCAGTTGAGTTTAAACATGGAAGACATTGTTGCCAGAGCATCTGCTAGCTGATTCTCTTCTCGCGGGAAATGCTCGAAGGTAATTTGCTCAAAATGAGGCAACAATGTTAGGACATGTTCTTTGTATGGGATAAGATTAGGATGTTTGGTATCCCACTCTCCTTTGATATGACTGATAACCAAAGCCGAGTCCCCAAATACGATCAAAGATTTGATCCCCAAGTCTATAGCAGCCTTGAGACCAAAGATGCAAGCTTCATATTCCGCCATGTTGTTTGTGCAGCTGAAGCAAAGTCGAGCCGTGAAAGGCGTGTGACAACCTTCCGGGGAAATGAGTATCGCACCGATACCGTTTCCAAGTGCATTTGAAGCACCATCAAAGTACAGGGTCCATCGGGATCCCTTTTCAGGTCCTTCATACGGTCCATTACCTTCAATGTTGTCCAAATTCATGATGTCCTCGTCTGGGAAGTCAAATCTCGTGGATTGATAATCTTCGATAGCTTGATGAGCTAGATGATCAGCTAGTACACTCCCTTTTATAGCTTTTTGAGTGGTGTACTGGATGTCATACTCAGTTAGGATCATTTTCCATCTAGCTATTCTTCCAGATAAAGAAGGCTTCTCGAAGATATACTTGATAGGATCCATTTTGGAAATCAACAAGGTGGTATGAGTCAGCATATACTGCCTTAGTCGGAGAGCAGCCCATACCAAAGCGCAACAAGTTTTCTCGAGCAGTGAGTAGCGAGTCTCACAGTCGGTAAACTTTTTGCTAAGGTAATAAATAGCATGCTCTTTTCGACCAGACTCGTCATGCTGGCCCAAAACACACCCCATTGAGTTATCCAAGACGGTCAGATACATGATCAATGGTCTTCCTTCGACGGGTGGCATCAGAATAGGAGGTTCTAGCAAATACTCCTTGATCTTATCAAAAGCAGCTTGGCAATCGTCGTTCCATTCGACTACCTGATCTTTCTTTAATAATTTGAAGATTGGCTCACAGGTAGAAGTCAGATGAGAGATGAATCTGGCAATATAGTTCAAGCGCCCCAAGAACCCTCTAACCTCCTTTTCAGTACGGGGAGCAGGAATCTCTTGTATTGCTTTTACTTTTGCTGGATCGACCTTAATGCCTTTGTTGCTGACAATAAACCCTAGAAGTTTACCAGACCTAACTCCAAAAGTACATTTACTTGGATTCAGCCTGAGTTTGTACTCTTTCAACCTGGCAAACGGCTTTTCTAGATGTTCAAGGTGTTCCTCCTCTGTTTGTGACCGAGCTATCATATCATCTACGTAAACTTCGATCTCATGATGTATCATATCATGAAATAAAGCTACCATGGCGCGTTGATAAGTTGCCCCTGCGTTCTTTAGTTCGAACGACATCACCTTGTAACAGAAAGTACCCCATTGTGTAACAAAGGTTGTTTTCTCCATGTCCTCGGGGGCCATTTTAATTTGATTGTAGCCCGAGAATCCATCCATGAAGGAAAACACTTTGTGCTGAGCTGTGTTGTCAATCAGAATGTCGATATGCGATAGCGGAAAATCATCTTTAGGGCTTGCCCTATTCAAATCCCGGTAGTCCACACACATCCTGACCTTGCCGTCTTTTTTAGGTACTGGCACGATGTTAGAAACCCATTATGGATAGGATGTAACAGCCAGAAAGCCAGTGTTGAACTGCTTCATTACTTTTGCTTTAATCTTTTCAGACATGTCGGGCCTCATTCGGCGGACTTTTTGCTTGATCGGTGGACAATCCTCTCTGGTAGGGAGACGGTGAACCACGATGTCTGTGTCTAAGCCCGACATGTCTTCATAAGACCAGGCGAAGATTTCAACGTATTCATTTAACAGCTGTATCAGGCGCTCCTTGACACTTGGTTTCAGATTGGCACCCACTTGTACTTCCTTCCGGTCTTCCTCTGTTCCTAAGTTGACAGTTTCCAACAACTCTTCATGAGGTAAGATGGCCCTTTCCTCTTGCTGTAGAAGTCTGGCTAATTCCCCTGGTACTTCACAACCTTCGTCATCTTCGTACTCAGCCTGATTGACCAGATCTTCAGAGTTATTGAAGGACATAGCAGAATAGTCACCCATAGAATCCCGTGTGGATGGGTACCTGCATTTGTGAGTGTGGGTGTGTGTAAGGGATAGCCATCCTTAAACAAAAAAATGAAAAAGGAAAGAAAATGAACACAACAGTTTATCAATGAAAAACGTCCAATGAATCATTAAACATGGCATATGGATATGAAGACAATCAAAACCCTTACAAATGGACCTACATGCCCCGGGAAAGGCATGAGGTGAAAAAGTAGTGTACGGATTATTCAAAAGTAATTATTACAGACCACAGGAAATGTTTGATAAATAATTACTGATTAATAAAAGTAATGGGGAAAAAGTCCTTTGCCTCCCAGTTCTGTAGTCCCCCTTCGATGGTTGGGTAGATCCAATCTTCCATGTTGGCCTCTTCGTCTTCACTTTCCAAAGCATTGATCCCATAAGGAGAGATCTTGATGGGTGCTCTTTCAACCTTTAAGCGGCACATAGCTTTCTGCCCCGCAGCAGTGAATCCTAAACCAAACTTGTCTGTTTTGTATGGAATATCCGGCAACTGCCCCTATGTTGAGCTCTTTCCTTCCTTCAATGCGGCCTTCGCGTCTTTTAGAGATGCCATCCTGGCCATCTGCTTTGGTACCTCAGCTACCACTTTTTCTACTTCCACCTCAGGAGAGACTTCCTCGAAGTGCTGGAATGGTGTCTCAATGAATTCACCCTCTACCTCTACATATCGGAAGGAGTTCAGGTGGCTGATCATATATTCCTCTTCACCGTGCATGGTTATGATCTTTCCTTTGACAGGGTATTTCAGCATTTGATGTAGGGAAGAGGTGACTGCCCCAGCATTGTGTATCCATGGTCTCCCCAATAAGCAAGAGTATGACGGACGGATATCCATCACATAGAAAGTTGAGGGGAACATCACTGTGCCAACCTTAATGGGAATGTCTACCTCCCCATGTACCATTCTCTTTGACCTGTCAAACGCCATTACAATGATATTACTTGGCCTTAGCTCCAAACCTTCACAGTCCAATCGGTCGAGAGCCTTCTTAGGCAGCACGTTCAGAGAAGAACCAGTGTCGACCAAAACATGGGCCAGAGTAGTTCCTTGGCATTCTACTGACACATGTAATGCGTCGTTGTGCTTTCTTCCTTTTGAGGTTAGGTCAGCATCAGAGAAACCTAAACCGTTATCAGTTGTAAGACTGGCTACACAGTCTTGGAATTGGTCGGCAGAGGTTTCCTGGGGCACATGGGTTGTCTTCAGGAATTTGATCAATGCTTTGGCGTACGCCTCTGAACAAAGTAGCAATGCTAACATGGAGATTTTCGAGGGGGTTTGCCCCAGTTGCTCTACCACGTCATAATCACTCTTTTTAATTATCTTCAAGATCTCCTCCATCTCTTTCTTAGAGGTTTCTGGGATGACCAAAGGTTGAGCCCTCGTCCTGACGATCTCATCTTGGATCCCTTTCCCCTTATCAGTAGAAGTAGGAGGGACAACAATAGGAATAACAGCATCTTCAATCAACGGGGTTCTAGCGGAAAGTTTTATCGGTGCAGGAATAACTTTGGCAGCAGATGAGGGTCCAAAGATCGCCTTTGGGGGGGCAATCTCTGGAGAAAATATTCTCCCACTTCGGGTGATCTTGCTTGTGCCGGCAATGTTTCCAATGCTGGCGTCTTCTTCATCAGAGCTTCCTTCGGTTACTTCAACTTTTTTAATACCATGGTAGTAGATTTCTCCACCGTAATTCCATGGTATTGATTTTTCAGAACTGTAGGGGACAGGCCCTGGCATAGTTATTTTCATAGGAACATACGTTGTAGCAGATGTAATCTTAACAGGCTTTCTGACGGCCTTGGAAAGATTGGCGTGAATGGTGATAATTGAGACATCTTCAGTAGGGGTTGGAATAGCAGGAACTTTTTCAAACAGAATTTGCTGACTGTCCATTAGGCCTTGGATGCCTTTCTTCAGTAACGGACAGTCGATTGGCAGAGAGTAACAACAGTAGCAGTCTTCTTTGCATCCCGGGAAAATCCCGGCCCTTAGCAGATTTAACTTGATGGTTAACAACGGAGTTATCAGGTCATTGACATCAGAAACATACAAATCTTCCTCAATAGCATGGACATTTCCACCATGCTTCGGCATCGGAGCAGATATCACGTTTGGCTTCTCTGGAGCATCGAACTCCACCTCTTTTGCATCTATCAAGTCTTGAATTTTATTTTTTAGCGCCCAACAATTGTTTGTGTCATGTCCGACGCTATCGGAATGGTAGGCGTATTTGGCATTGGCATTGTAAGCTGGTGAGGTTGTATTCACATTTTTCGGCGCTTCTTTGATATTTGTGAGATTCAACTTTAACAAGTGTGGAAGAACTTGCGCAGGTGTCATATTAATGCGGGTGAATTGTCGTGGTGGCCGTTCTCCCCATTGTTGTTTAGGTCTGGACTGATTTCCGCGAGGCTGATCATTTGATGGATTTTGGATCATCACGGCCCCCACAG
Organism: Vicia faba; assembly: GCA_948472305.1. Classification (NCBI taxonomy): domain Eukaryota; kingdom Viridiplantae; phylum Streptophyta; class Magnoliopsida; order Fabales; family Fabaceae; genus Vicia; species Vicia faba. The sequence goes on along the minus strand of OX451738.1, from coordinate 211,907,184 downwards.
TTGGCCGACGCTCACTCCTTCCTGCTCCTCTCTGAGAGTACACAACAGCCGTTTCCTTCTTCGTTGGAAATGATTTCTTAACAGTTGTAGATGCAGAGGCATCCTTCTGAATCTTCCCATTCTTGATACCGGCTTCTACCCGCTCGCCAGTCAGAATTAATTCAGTAAACCCCGAGGAAGAGCTACCGATCAGATGGTTAAAGAATGGACCAGACAGGGTCCCCAGGAACATATCATCAAGTTCTCTATCAGAAAGAGGTGGCTGCACTCTTCCGGCCAGATCGCGCCACTTCTGGGCATATTCCTTGAATCCCTCACCTGAGGCCATTCCCATACTCTGTAGCTGGGTACGGGTTGGCGCCAAGTCAGAGTTATACTGATATTGGCGATAAAAAGAAGCTGCCAGATCCTCCCAACTATGTATCTCTGACCTTTCCAGCTTGTAAAACCAGTCTAGCTGAGTGCCAGACAGGCTATCTTGAAAGAAGTGCACCCAAAGATTTATGTCGGAAGTGTGAGGTTGGATTCTTCGGACAGACGACCTTAGGTGCATTTTTGGGCAAGATAGCCCGTCATATCTTGCAAAAATTGGCACTTTGAACTTCGGGGGGATCACAATTCCAGCAATTAATCCCAAATCTTCGAAATCTAAGTCGGGAACTCTCTGCAGCTCCATAGCTGCCAACCTGTCTTCCAAGTTTTTGTACTTATCATCGGCCGGCGGGTATTGTTGGTCTGAGTAGTCTTCGTCTTCTTCAGCCTCTTCTTCTTCATCTTCGGATTCAGATGGTACCGCAACCCCTTTTCCTTTACTGGTCCCCTCTTCAGATGTAGGGGGAAATTCAAGAACTCTTCTGGCTTCACCCTCAAACCTTCTTCCTAGGGTAGCCACCCCGACTCTTTTCTTCTTCTTTTTCACTTGCTCTTTGTTCCCAAGCAGGGATTTTAGATCCTCCTGACCCTTTGCCAAGGTCATCAGGAGGTGTTGAAACTGTGAGTTTTGAGACTGCAAATCCTTGACCGTCTGTTCGAGATCCATCTTACTGAAATAAACAGCAGAAAGATAAGGAAACCTGGTGTGGAGACCTGCTTATGCGCATGATGAATGGTATGCTTATTTATACAATGCATTCAAGGATTTAGAAATTCACAATTGTTGCAGACAAAAAGAACACACGTCATATTAATAAGAAGAAATTTTGTCAGTACATAAATGCCCCATAGGCCAAATATTACAAAAACTTCTCAAGGTAAAAAGACGTTGCGCATCCTCTTTGGTGCGATGTAGGTGTTGAGGGTCTCTTCCTCATGGAGTCGGCGGGTAAGCTCCAAAACCTTCTTCTCACTAGCGTAGAAGCTGGCTTCAAAAGTGTTCCGTTCCTCCTTGAGTTGGATCCAACTCTTCTGCATCTCCTCCCATGATGTTGGCATGTCAGGATATAGGATGGTGTAGGGAACCTCTCCTTCCTTAACGGGCTCTTTAACCACAGGGAGAACATGAGGGTAAGGCATCATTAGACTCTGGGCTCGGGTTCGTACCCATTTGAGATAAGGCTCCAGAGGGATGGAGTTCTTGTGCCCCAATGTCTTGCTATCTACCTTGTTAGGCATCCTCCAAGCTCTGATGAATCTTTGGCGAAGTCCTTGCGCATCGTTGTCGAAGTCAAAAACTAGGTCAGGAATCAACATGTCATGAGGGCCATCCCTCCGTGCATATCTAAATTGTCTCAAAGCTAGACAAGGGTTGTAGGTAATGCCTCCTCTAATGCCAAGTAATGGAACATTAGGGAACTCTCCACAACGATCGACGATGATGACATTTTCTCTGGACCGAGAGCACCAATGTACATCAGAGTGAGTGAGGGTCATCAATCGTTGTGACCACCTTAAGCCTTGGTCATTCTTCAAAACATATTGTGGAAGGTGCGAAATAAACCACCTTGCAAGGAGAGGAGTACAGCACATGAGAACACCCCTCTTTCTCATTGTTCGTGTGTAAAATGAGTGGAGGATGTCCCCAAGCAATGTTGGTATTGGATTTCTGGATAAGAAGATTTTGACGGCGTTGACATATATAAGCTAGTCGGGATTCGGGAACAGGACCAACCCATAAATGAGGAGTGCAACAATTTCTTCAAAGGCTTGTAGATTCAATGAATTCCAACACTCTTGTGCCTTCTCCAACAAGAATTTTGCCAAGAATCCTTTGACACCGCTTCTAGTTTCCCAATGCCCCCTGATGTCAGATGGTTGCAAGTGTAGTACTTGAGCAACATCTTCAGGTTTTGGCTCTTTTTCCGTACCGTTGTAGGGTAGTTGATTAAGAATAGGAATTCTCAGAAGTTGAGAAAATTCCTCCAAAGTGGGCACCAATTGGTAGTCGGGGAATGTGAAACAGTGGTGAAGGGGGTCAAAGAACTGTAACAACACCTTTACCATGTCCTCTTCAATGCTGGTGTTGACTAGACTGAGCAGTCTACCATGTCTTTCACTGAAGGGAGAGCTTTCTGGAATTCTGGATGTGAGCTCCTTGAGTTGAGGAGGGATTCTCACAAGGTTGACTTGGATAGTTTTCCTGCGAAGAATTTCCATGACCTACAAAACAAGAACAAAGATGAAGATCCAAACCCTTGAAATGGTTAGTGAATGCATATGATGCTTTATGATGTTCATGATGTATGCACAAACGTATGTACAAGCAATTCACACAAAACCCTAGTTTCAGGCTTGCATGAGGTTTCATAGGTAAGTACCCTCTTGAGTGAAGTTGGCTTAAAAAACTTGTCCTATAAATAGTAACCGGGTTCTAAGGAGCTCAATATCATTGGATTGTTTTCCATGTTCATTGTTTTGGTTTAGCCACTTAACTAGCGACCAAAATATTCAAAGAAAACAACCCTCAATGAGTGTAGTATCGAGTATCTACCAACTTCGGACTGCACCAAATCCGGTCATCTCACTACCCCTAATGAAAGGCCAAGATGGTCAAGTAAGGTTCTAGGTCATTAGTGCTTAGTGACATCACTTAGCGGCCCCGTACTCTCCTTGATTGAACTCAAGGGTTACCGGTACTCACAAATATGTCGCACTAATATAGCTATTGCTTCAACCGTGTCGGTATACCCCGCACAGTTTCCACAACGTATTGCTATCTATGAATGTTTCCCCAAATCCGGGTGTAGGATTTCAAGCCCAAACAAGAGAACCAAGATATAAAGCAATCAAAGCAAACAATTAGTCATGCAAGAGGGTGATCTAAGCCCTAAGGTTACTCCACTTTTAAAATTTCCCCCAGCAGAGTCGCCAGTTTTGTGATACGGTGGGAGAACTGACTTGAGGTTTTGCGTTTGTTTTCGCAAATGTTTCGGTTGAGCAAGAGTCGCCACCGACTTTTTATTTTATCCTAAGGAAAGGTTAAAAAGAACAGCAAAAACCTTTGAGATGTTTTCTTGGGTTCGGGGAGTAGATTATAGAAAGGGAATGTATTAGCACCCTTTCTATCCATGGTTATCCATGGGCTCTTAGTTACTTGCTTAGATCACTTGCCTTGCATTTTCAATTGTTTGAAATGGTGCTTTCAATTGTTTGAAATGGTGCTTTGTGTGTGGGTTTGAAAATGTTTTGAAAAGAGGCCATTGTTGTAGCGACCTTTGTAATGATCCATGTTTGAATGTATACAAAGGTGTATTTGTCTTTTGAAAAGTTTTTCAATGTTTTTGAAAGTTGTTTTGAAAGTGTGTTGTGATGTGTGTTTTGAAAAAAGGCAAGGATTGTTTTGCAAGATTGGTCAAGTAACCAAGAGTTGTCTACCCCTAAATTTACTCAAAGGTTTTTCCTATGTTTTAACCCTTTTAACAATTTTGTTCCACCATTGTATTTGGTGGACAATCTTGTGTTAGGATGTTAACGGGACGGGCGCAAGTCATCGTTTAGACCATGATTGCAATGGTGCCAAGTGTCTTTGGCAATTTTCCTTCAAGGGACTTGATCATTTTTTAGGCAACTTTCGAAAGCGTCATCGAGGGACTATGATCATTTGAATTATTTTGTTTTGCCAAAGAAACTCAACATGCAACTTGGCCCATTATTGAAGGCAACATGTAAATATGCAAAATGTACAAAAATGATTTTTATATGTATGTAAAAGTATTTTTCATGTGACATATAAACAAAAATAAAAAGGTTAATTTTTGGGTATTTTCATGGTTTAGGGTAAAACCCTAATTTGCTAAATAAAAAGTATTTATTATTTATCATATACAATATTTATTAACTATATACAAAAAATAAATAAAAAGGAAGTATATTGTAAAAAAGTGATTTTTGAGGTTAAATATTAATAAAAAAAAAAAGTATTATTTTTATGTTTTTATCCTAAATATTCTAATAATTATATAAGTATTTATATTATATATTAAATATATTAAATATACACAAAAATAAAAATATTTATTATTTACAAAAAAAGTATATTTTTTAGAAAATGTTTTCAAAAGGTAAAAATAAAAATAAAATCAGAAAATAAAATGTATTTGTATTATTTTCTAGGGTTTAAATAAAAAGTATATATATATTTATTTACATACATATGCCTAACAAAACAAATAAATGACAAATAAATATAAAAAAAATGTGAAAAAATATTTTTAGTGTTTTTTCATGTTTGAGCAAAAATATAAAATCAGAATCAAAAAGAAAAAATAAAAAATGACAAATATATCACATAATGGGCCAGGGGGGTGTATGTGGAAAAATGTGGTGCAAACAGAAAAAACAAGTCAGGCCCAGCCCAAGGGGCTTGTCTTCAACCTCCAGCCATGTTCAAACACAAAACGCGCGTTTTCTCTTGACCCTGCTATCTCTTGATCCTTTGACTTTTAACAAAAACTTATAACATCAAAAATGTAGAGCGTCAAACCATGAATTCATACATATAAAGAACTTGATCTAACTCTCAGAAATGAGAGAGAATTTCTTCTCCCCCAATTCCTGACCTAACTTTTGTTCAATATTCAGGTTCAAAATTCTCTCAGTACACCCAACATAAATGAAAAGTAATGATATGGGTAGCTTCAGGGCCATGAGTAGAGCATGTTTCATTCATAAACCTAAGCCTAACTCTTCCTAGATTGAGAGATAGAAGTCCATGTTTTTACCTGTTCAGCTTGAATCGTGTACAACAATGTGTGTGCTTTCAATGGAATTTGAGGACTTGTACAGCTTGCTTGAAGTTCAGGGATGCTTCTCCAACCTCTAGCTTGCTTTGAAACTAACTGAATCGAGCTATGGAAGTTCACCTGCAAAACTGAAAAATGAAAATGGTAGATGGGGTTAGGAGTGTTACAGCTGGTGTTTAAGGCTTGGGATAGCTTCAATGGATGGTAGGGAGTGTGTTTGAACAAGCTTTGGCCAAAACGCACGAGCAAATTGAGTTGTGCAACTCAATCTGCAGGGATGCCCTGTTTTGTGCAGCAAAATGGTGTTTTGATGAATGATGAGGTTTAGAATATGGTAGGCTCGTGTTTCAGAGTTGGATCAAGTGAAAAGTGTTTACAAAGTTTGCTTGAGTTGGTTCTTGCAGGAATGTTAGTTATGGTTCAATATGCAAGTTTTCTTCTTATCTAAGCAAGCAAAATGCAAGTTGGACTATAGGCTCCTACAGGCCCCTCAAGCATGCTGCAAATTTGAGTCTTGATCAGTGGGATATGTCCATAATCTTGTGCCCAAAAGATCTGGCCTGTACCTCTTTGATTTGTGTTTTGACATAAAGTGCACCTTTTCAAAAATGGCTAAAATGCTTTTTCCAAATATGGCTTAATCTTGTATGTAATGGTTAAACACACAAAATAAGGCTTGAACACAAAGGATTGGCATTAAATTATTGAGTGTGGATGAGATAAAAGGCCTGTAATCTAGTTTGTGCAAGATGAGTTTGAAAATGCATAGTGTATGAACATGCCTTTGGCCATGAACAAAGTGACTTTTGCCCAACTTTGCCAATTCGATTCTCCCTAACCACAAGGGTGTTTGAGAAGTTCTTGGACAATTTGGAAAGCTTGGAATGTGTACTACAATCCATATTTGTAATGAAAGTTGAGATTCCAAGTGGAAGCATGTGAAAAGTGGCCATGAAGTTGGACAAAAATCCTGCCTAAAATAGGTCAAAAAATTTCTAAGTTAAGAATGTTTTGCACCCCTATTCCAAAAATCATAACTTGAGCTACAAGATTCTTTTGAGGAAACTTTGTGAATCAAAGTTGTAGATTTTGCAATGGACTATAACTTTCATGTTTTGAGTTTTGTTTTAATCCAAATATATCTTGATGAAAAGATGAGAAAAAGTTAGGAAAAAATAAGGGAATTTCATAACTTAGAAAATTTCTGTTATGAAATTTCTTCATTTCAAACCCTAATTTGTAATTTTTGGTTTCTTGATGAATAAGTTTCACAATTTGGCATGTTTTGATGAAAAATGAATCTTGACACTTGATTTTGACCAAAAAGTCAAAGTTTGACTTTTTAGTATACAGTCAAATTTTGCTCAGTTGACTGGAAAATTCATCTGTCAATCTTGTGTATTTGGGACTTTTTGAACTTGTTGAATGTGTCAAGACCATGCCATTGAATCCTTGAGTCCATATGGGAGCTTGGTTTGCCATTGGTTAGGTCAAACAGTCAAACATTGCCTTTGTCCAGTCGAAACCCTAAAAATGACCATTTTGCCCTTTTGGTGATCTGATCAAATTTCTTGTGGAATTGTGATCCAAACTTGATCATATGGTCCATATGAGTTCATAATGTTGATGTGGGTCAAAAATCATGAGGTTTGACTGTCAATTGACCACAGTTGACTTTTTCCCCAATACAGCTGATTTCTAGGTCAACTGTCCAATTGACTGGGCAAAGATTGGAATCAAGGCTTGAAACTTGGTATGGATAAACTTATGAGTCCAACATGAAGCATGAAAGTCATTTTGGGCATTTTAGGTCAAAAAATCTTTGTGCAAACTCAAACCCTAATTTGAGTCAGTAGTGCAAGGAGGAGTCTTGAGCAGAGTAAACACTGACTTGATCTTGAGCTCCAAGGGTCTTGGGATGAGAAAATGTTGAAGAAATGAGAGGGCAAATTTTGGGGTACAACAAACACGAAACAATCAAAGTGAATTTAAACGCTTCATGGAATCACTTAAAGGAACATGTCACTAAATAATCAAACAATGAAATTAAGTCCTTAATATTTTTATGATTTTTATCAAGTAAGTAAAAGAGAATAATATTATAATGTTTTTATGATTTTTTTTTGAAAATAAAACATTAAAACCTAATTCTAATATTTTTGGCATTTTTAAAATAAAGAAAATTGAAAGAAAATTAAACCTAATTCTATTTTTTTTTTGGGATTTTTGAAATGAAACAATAAAAAGCTTGAAACTTAAAGAAATTGAAGTAAAATGAGGAGTTGAACTCATGCCCCCTAAGTTAGTACACTATTGCCTTGCCACTGAACCAAGCTCCCTTTTCTGTTATATTTACTATTTTGATTAAAAATAAAATGAAAGACTTGGGTTAAATTGAGAAAACAGAATAATGGTAAAAAATTGTGTCCCAGGGGAGGCTCGAACCCGGGACCTGAAGCATTCAGACACACACTCTTACCACCGTGCAATTCTGTTCAGTCATTCATTCCATGCTTCAAATTAATTAAGTAACTAAACAGTAAAGAGGTTTAATGGAAACAAAAAAATGCAGAAAATGGGTAAAATGCTCCCCATGGGTCTCGAACACAACCCCCCGCGCTTGACAGCCAACGCCTCAACTGCTGCACTATGTTGCTTCATTCGTCATTTCTAGACCTCCATTAGTATAAGAGGGAAATGAAAGCCAAAATTTGAGTCAAAAGAGGGCCCAATACTGACCCGGTTTGGATGGGGAAAAGGAAGGGTTTATGGAACCCTAATTTAAAATTGAGGCGCCATTCACTCATTTTGTTTTCTCATTTTTTGTTTCAAATTTCTTACGCTTTCTCTTCATCGCTCAACTTTCTTTCTCAACTTTCTTATTTGTTCCTCTACTCTCTTTCTTCTTCGCTTCCAAAACAAAACAACAATGACAACACCTTACCTATTTCTCCGCTTCTCAATTCGACTTGAATCCACACACTCTCTACCCATGCTCTCTTCTTTGATCGCTCATGGTAACACAACAATGACAACAAACCAAAATAATACCTCTGTATCACGGCTTGACTCAGTTAGACGTAATAGCAACCATAAAACCTTTGTGGATTTTTCTCTCATGAACCAACTCGTGATCGATTTCAATCACCTTCTGCAAAGACAAAAAAAACTACGATAAACCAATGACTCACTCAACAATAACAATGATTTCAATAGAGAAAAGCTAAGGTGACAATCACACAATCAACAAACTCAAACATAAATATGTATTGGAGGAAAGCACAAGTAAAAAAAGTTCAGAAAATACAAACTCTGAATGTTCTCAGAGGTGAAGAAAAACCCAGTTAAATCCTCCTTACTTTTATGATGTCTCGATCCTATCGTCTGTTTCCTCTTTAATCTCGTCGAAATAATTGATTTGAAGGTTGTGGTGCGTTTAGTTGTAACAGGGTGTTGAAGAAATTGCAGTAGAGATTTTTGGGTTCAACTTCTGGTTTGTTGGTGAAATCTCCTCCTTTTTATTTATGTTTTTGCTGTGATTCTTGCTATGTCCTTTTTTAAACTGGTATATGGTGTGTAACAGAGGGATTTATGTGCTTATGGTTGGTTGTGAGCCATATTTAGGAGGAAGTTTTTTAGGTAAAACACATATTGGAAGAGGCTAAGTTGCAGGTGAGTTTGAGAAGAATATTAGGAAGAGGTTTGTATGTGTCTTGAGAGAGAGAGAGATAGATAGAGAGAGAGAGAGAGAGAGAGAGAGAGAGAGAGAGAGAGAGAGATCTTGGTCATTTGAGCAGTGTTAGAGGGATGCATATATAGGTGGATTTGAGGGAGTTTTAGGGGGAAATAACCTAAGAATTTGAACATAATTTGTAGGCTGATTTTTGCTTTTCTGATTCAGGTTAGGTTTAGCCTATTTGTGTGCAATGTTGACAGGTTTTGGAAGGGAGTGAACAACAATAATTAGGACAACATTGCAGGTTTTTGGAGGGAAATAACCCAAGAATTTGAACATAATATGGAGTGCCTTTTTTGACTATTTTGATAGCAAGTTTTTGGACTTCTTTGCAGTGCTTTGGGACAGATTTATGCAGGTTGTAGGTTTATGGACTGATTCTCTGTTTTAGGCTTTGTGGATAGATTATGTAGGGCAGGTTTATGCAGTGATAGAAACCTATTTTCGCAGGGCTATTTGTGCATATTTTGGATGGTTTTGGGCAGCAATCTGCTGGGTAATGTATGGTTGTTCTTCTCTGGTGATATCTTTCTGATCTTGGCATTTCTTTTTTCTGAAAATTCTGGCTGGTATCTTTTTCTCTTTTATAATTCAGAAGGGGTTTTGTGACATTAAAGAAAATGATGAATATGTTTTGTGTTTGCCTCGCGTGAACTCTTCATTTGTTTGAAATATTCTGAACTTGGTTGTTGGTCAGTACTTGCTTCTTCTATGATGCTTTGTTGTTTTTTTGTTGAAGTGTTTGCAATGACTCGTCTCTTCTTATTATGAACCAAACTTATTTTTGTGATTTGAAATAGGAAAGTTCTTAGGCCAATGATAGAATCTAATTTGGTTGAAAGATAATGTGGCCTTTGTTTGGCATATGATAGAATTCAAACCCTTGTTTCTGATTCCTTCATAAAATCCCTAATGATAAATTGTGAAATACTTGCTTGAAAACTTCTTGTTTATGTTTTAATGATGATTGAACTAACCAATTTTCTCTCTTTTTGCTTCATGTGATGGTTGTTGATTGGAAGATGAAGAAGGCAAGGCAAGGTTGAAGAAGGGATTGTGGCTAGCATGAGAACAAGATGCTTGAAGAATTCTCTTTTCTTTGTAAATAAGAAACTTGTAACTCGTATTTCGAATTTGTAAATTTCCTTGTAAATTGCTCAAAATGTTATGAACATGAGACTTAAATGACTTCTCTTTGAATTTATGAATGAGGAATTTTTTTTATGGAGATTGGATAAGTCTTGACTTTTGAATGATGGTCACTAGGACATTTGAATTTAAACAAAGGCATTTGGAAAAAAGTTGAATGATGATGAGTGGAATAATGAACACAATGTTGTAAACCTTGTAACTCGTGACTTCAATTCCAAATAATCCTAATAACCAAACTTTCCATCCTTGAAAAAAATTTGAAATAATGGAAACCTTTGAATCAATCTTCAAACCAAACCATCTTGAATTCTCAATGAATTCCCAATTTGAACTCTAATATAAGTTGACTTGTTTTGCATGAGAACCACATGAATTGTTTCCCCAAAATTACCATTCTTAAGTTTTGATTCATTTGAACAAAGTGAACACAAATTCAAATTCAAAGCATTAATGAATCTGAATCCACCTTTACCTCCTTAACTTCAATTCACTCCCCTAATCCATACCAATCTTGCATGACAAGCAACAAATGTTATTAATGGATTTAGTCACAAAGAAACTACTTCTTCATCTTGTACCTCAATCCTCAGATATATCTTGACTTGGTGAACACATTATAGAAATCCTCTGATAAAAGAACATCTCAGGTAATCCTCGGTTGATGAAGTTATAACCCTAATCCACTTGTCTCAGATGATCCATGAAGGAGAAGATAGATTTAAGATGTGGAGGAGGAAGTAAACCCTAGCTTAAAAGATTCTCCTCCGAAGTACTGATGGAAACCCTAGTATCAACAAGTCACAACCCCAATCCAATTGCTTCTTAAAGTCTCTTGATGAAATGAAAACCTTGTATATTGTTGGAGAAGAAGTCCTTGATAAACATTACTTAAAACCTTAATGGTATATTTAAATGCTCAAAGAATAACCAGATGAATTATGCTCTATTGATGCAGAAACCTCAAGTCCCAAGTGAAACCCTGATTGGCACGACTGAGCAACCTAGGAGATGGTAACTTGTACATGGATGAATAAGAAACTCATGATAACCATACTTCAAAACCTGATTCCACTGTACACTTCCCAAGGAGGAGCCAAGGAAATCAATTGTATAATGTGGAAGCCTCTAACCAAAATTGAACCCTAGTTAGCACCATCATTGATGCTTCGAACCACTTTCTTATTGAAATGCAGGAATGATGTGTGAATGACGTAATGAGAATGATACAAATGAAACGCAAAGCCTAAGTCAGATAAAAAATGAAAAGTAGGACAAATTTGGGGTATGACACATATAATTAAACAAAACAAATATAATATAAAACAAAATGCATTGGTCGGAGAAGCGTCAGAGCCCTAGTTCCGGTCGTCTTCTCCGACGACTCTCTTTTAATGAACCTGCAAAATAAACAAGGTTAGCAATAAAAAACATCCTACCCCCCTAAATCGAGGGTTGCGAATCCAATGACAAGGTTATTTTGATCTAAAAGTCCATGGTTTGGCCTCTATAACACAAATGGTACCGATCGAAGCAAATATGGCACCCTATGGTTTTGATTGCATGGGGTCATGATAATGATCCAAACCTGTTCAGGGACATCTCAGGAGTGCATTAGCAACTTAATATGGCATAAAACAAAAAAATCACAATATGAAATTAACAAAATTTTTTAAATCAGAGATGCATGTATGGTGTTCTCATGAGCTTTTGAACATCAACATCGACTCAACCTTACTTTGTATGGTGGCTAGGAGTGAATGATACAATTGTTTTCCAGTGAGAGGGATTTGAAAGTAGGGTTTGAGAATTTTAGGGTTCTTGAAAATATTTGGAAAATCTTGACATTTTTGTGGTGCAAGGATTTTGTCTTATTGTTCTTCACTTGAGGCCTGAATATATAGAGAATTTTTAGGGTAAAAAAATGGGCTCGGACCCTTGTACAAAAATATATTTATTTTGTATTATTAATGAATTAATTCAAAAATAATAAACATAAATAAAATAAAACAAATCCAAAGGTGTGTGAATGAATTCTGAGGTGTATGAAAGGCATAAACACGTTTGGACCTCAAAACCACGACCTAATAGTCCAAAATATCAAGCTTGCTCAATTTGGTCTTAATGCTTTTGCTCAAATTTCTCAACTTGCAATGGTCACAACTCACTCAATTTTTATCTTTTGAAGGTGATCTTTAACTTTTTGGAAAGCTTAAGATGTTCCCTACAACCTCTATGTTGATAATTTTTGCTTTTGAAAACTTTATCTTGGTGTAAGTTTTCTTGGAAAAAAGTGTCTTTTTGTTGACTTTTGAAATGACCTATAATGTATTAGCTTATATCTCTCAAATGATGCATTTTTTAGAATTGAGCATATAGATACAAAGTTGGAGAGAATTTAATTCCCTTCAAAATGGGCTTTGGTTTTGGAAAAGCCGATGAAGCATGTGAAAGTTATGCTTCGTCAAATTTCATTTGACTTCTCATAAGGAAACCCTAATTTGGCAACTTTTGACTTTTGATGATTTAAGGGATTTTCTTGAGGAATCATGACCAAACCTTGATCAAATGATGAATATGAATCCAAAGTGTTGATGTTAACCAAAAATCTGGAGATTGTAAGTTTACACGATTGACATTTTACCCAATACAGTTGATTTTCAGTAATCTGAACCATTCACTGAGCCAACTTGTGATGAAAGGCTTGAAACTTGACATGGGCCATCTTGAAGACCTATGAAAACCACTTGAGACCTTGAAAACCCAATCTTCCTTGAGAAACACAAAAACCTAGTTGTGGACCCATTGCTTAGGAGGAGAATTTGTCTGATCAAGTCTTAAGCAACCTTGAACAAATGAGGACCTTATGAGAAAAAAATGGGAGGGAAAATTTTGGGGAGCAACAACTGCCCCTGTTCAATCTTCTTAAACCTAAGAAGTTTGATTCGCACGTACACCATTCGTGACTTGAAGGTAGGAGATGATTGAACACTTTAGTGCCCAAATATTTGCACTCGCCTGTGCACGAAGTAACACTGTTGGTTGATTATACTAGGAATGGGCTTCAGGATGCTATTTGGAGAGTAACAAGATGTCAGAGATGGGATTATAGATTCCATATAGAGAGGTGACGGAGAGTCGTTGAAGATGGGCTTATAGATTCCACCTATAGTAACTGTCGATCAGAATAAGTCTACGCCTAACTTTGTCTTTGAAAGATGTATTTGGAATGAGTCTATGTCTGACTTTGTCCAAAAGAGCATCAGAGTGAATCTACGTTTAATTTTAATCTAAATGAATTTAAGAAGGATTCTACGCTTGATTTCATCCAAATTAGAAGATGTCTATGCCCGACTTCAACTGTAAGAGGTATTCGAATGAGTCTACGCCCAAATTTTCCAAAAAAGAGTATCAGAATGAAATCTATGCTTGATTTCATCCAAACTAGAAGATGTCTACGCCCGACTTCAACTAGAAGAGGTACCGAAAAGTGTCTACGCCTAACTTTTTCCAAAAGAGTATCAGAAAGAAATATACGCTTGATTTCGTCCAAACTAGAAGATGTCTACGCCCGACTTCAACTAGAAGAGGTACCTGAAAGAGTCTACGCCTGACTTTTTCCAAAAAGAGTATCAGATGGAAATCTACGCCTGATTTCATTTGAACTAGAAGATGTCTACCCCTGACTTCATCTAGAAGAGATATCTTTCAGAATGATCTTTTGGGGGAAATGTTTAGGTAGCTACTTGTCAGATTTAGTCTATAAGGGAAATACTTGTCTGTTTGCAAACTAAACCTGAAAAGACAAAGTTAGTTTTATGCAACGCCATGATGTATGTAATGCATTACGTGATGAGGCCTCAAAGTAAATGATAATGTGCTATATGAATTTCGTATGCATATGCTATGATAAATGATGTATGAATGTGAGATGTCATTGAAGTGTATCGGTAGCTTCTATAAAAATTTTGATCGAAAAATAAATCCCTGATTGTTGTTGGGGATGAAGAATATGTGTGATCTTCAATCTTGTCATAGAATTCCTGTGCTGGGGATTCCGGCTTGCTGTTTGAGGAAACTCTGCCGGGGAATGTTGATGTTTGCTCGGGGAGAAGAACTCAAGAACATTGGTCGTTCATTGCTCTACTGGGGAGTTTAATTCTTATATACAATGATTGGGGATAAACGAGAAGGATAACCTTCCGTGGTGCTGTCTAACCGAGTTTTTAATAGGGATGCCAACTCGTTTGGGGAGGATAAGCTTAACTAATGTTTGGTCCGATTTCCGATTTCGTAACGATTCTATGGGGATAGTGGTATGGACTACCATTTTGCTGGTGAGAGAAGTTTTGCCAGTGATTTACAATAGTTAGAGGGATAGACTCAAGCTGGGGAGACTGAATTCCTCTAGGGAAATAAACCATGTTCAGGAAATAAACCCTGTTGGGGAAATAAACCATGTTGTGGAAATAAAACCCTGTTGGAGAAAGACTCTGTTGAGGAAATAAACTTGTTGGAGGAATATGTTCTGCTGGGGACATGAGCCCTAGTAGAGAAGAGAAATCTGCAGGGGATTGAATCCGGCTAGAGAAATAAACTCAGTTGGGGAAGAAAATTTCTGTGAATCGTGCTGTTATCATAATCTACTAAAGATTGGATTTCCGTAAGTTAGCGATGTTGTCGGGGAAAGTACTATACTCCTTTGTCCGCTAGGGGGGATCTGTTGGTAAGTTAGGCTTGTGGGGAATATATATTTGTTTAAGTTGAACTTGTGAAGATGACTTCGTGGGGGATAATCTTATGGAAACTTCTCTACGGGGAAACTTTACTGGAGATTACTCTTTGGGGATTTATGGACTACTTGAACATTATCCCGACTCCTAAAGTTTTGAGTAAATACTCATTCCTATTTTTTATACATATTTTGTTGAAAGTAATCATGTTCATATGCATATGTTCATTCAATTTAATCATTTGACGTTTTTGCAAACAAAACAGAAAAAGTAAAACAAAATTTGAACTTTGAAATTAATAATTTGCCTATAAACAGGGGATTGTTATACAAGGAGACAGAAATCCTAGTAAGAGGAAATCATCGTGAAAAATGAAGAGAGTACAAAATAAAAGCAGAATATATAGCTATGTGTAAATGATCTCGTCAGGTTCCAACTCTGTTATTGCCCCTATGTCTTCGAGCATCTCATCCCTTGTTGTCGGAAGATGTCGATTGAATTGATTTGTACCATTCGAACTTGACGTTAGTAATAAAGCTGCCTGTAAGTGATCCAATGGGACATAGTTGTACGCTTTAATCACTAATTTTTTCCTGGACCGCCCTTTCGGATTTTCAGTCCACCAGGATACCCTTTTTTGTCCAAGCCGCAATTTCAGGTTTTCGACTTGCCAGGTGTACATTCTTTATATATATATATATATATATATATATATATATATATATCCCTAATTTTTCCCAAATCCTTTTGATTCACCGGGATGCCCTTATTTTTTCCTAGGCCAGTCAACCTAGCGGGTCATTTTCATGCGTAGTATCTTTTAACTTTGTTCGCCTTCACAGGGTGTGGAAGATCTTCACCGTCCATGGTGTTAAGTATCATAGCACTGCCCGAAATATCTTCTTGATAACAAATGGGACTTCATAGGTGGGAGTCCATTTTCCCCTAGGATCACCTTGCGGTAGAATGATTATCTTTATTACCAAGTCACCAGCCTGATATACCCGATGCTTGATTTTCTTATTGAAAGCTTTGATCAAATGCTTCAGATACATCTGGCCATGACTAATAGCTGCCAACCTTTTCTCAGCAATAAAATTCAACTAAACTAGCCTAGTCTGAATCCATTCGTCTTCCTCCAAATCTTCATCATTCATAATCCTCATGGAAGGAATCTGAACTTCGACAGGTAAGACAACCTCCATACCATAAACTAGAGAGAATGAGGTTGCCCCAGTTGATGTCCGAGCTGAAGTGCGATAGCTGTGAAGAGAAAATGGTAACATCTCGTGCCAATCTTTGTAGGTCACAACCATCTTCTGTATAATCTTCTTAATATCTTATTGGTGGCTTCCACTGTTCCATTCATCTTTGGTCGATACAGAGAAGAGTTATGGTGCTTGATCTTGAACTGCATGCAGAGTTCTGTGATCACAGTGTTGTTCAGATTAGTACCATTGTCCATGATGATTCTCTCGTGGATGCCATACCAACAAATAAGATTATGCTTAATGAATCGGGGAACCACATTCTTAGTAACAAAGGCAAACGAGGCTGCTTCAACCCACTTCGTGAAATAGTCAATAGCAACTAGGATGAAACGATGCCGATTAGAAGCAGTAGGTTTGATTTCTCCGATCATATCAATTCCCCACATTGCAAATGTCCAAGGAGCAGGTAAGACATTAAGAGGAACTGGAGGAACATGTACTTTGTCAGCGTAGATCTAACACTTGTGACAAGTTCTTGAGTGGTGATGGCAATTAGTTTCCATAGTCGACCAGTAATAACTCGCTCTTAGCATTTTCTTGGCCGTAGTATGTCCACTGGAATGAGTACCAAAGATACCTTCGTGCATATCTTCCATAATATTCTCCGCCTCTTTCTTGTTCACACAACGAAGCAAAGTCGTATCATGGTTGTGCCTATACAGAATTCTGGTACTCAGCATGAACTTGGCTGAGAACCTCCATAGGAATTTCTTGTCATTGATAAATGCTCCTTCAGGGTACTCTTGAGACTCAAGATATCTTTTCACTTCATAAAACCAAGTCTTATCTTCTAGTCCATCAGTTTCAACTTCGTAGCAGTGTGCATGTTCGTCTAGCCTTTCATTGGTGATTCTAGGAGCCTCATTATCCTATCTCACCTTAAACATAGACGACATGGTTGCTAATGCGTCTTCCAAATGATTCTCTTCTCTAGTGATGTGCTCAAAAGTGATCTTCTCGAAGTAGTAAATTAAGGTCAACACATGATCTCGGTATGGAATAAGATTGAGAGGCTTAGTATCCCATTCTCCCTTAATCTGACTGATTACCAGGGTTGAGTCTCCATATACGCTTAGGAACTTGATTCTTAGGTCAATAGCAGCTCTGATGCCCTTGATGCACGCTTTATATTCAGCCATATTATTGGTACAATCAAAGCATAATCTGGCGGTAAAGGGTGTATGGAAACCCTGAGGAAATATAATTACGGAACCAATTCTGTTTCCAATGCATTGGAGGCTTCGTCAAAAACCATAGTCCATCGGGATCCTAACTTAGGTCCTTCATACAGTCCAGGTTCCTCACAATCTGTAACTATCAAATGTTCTCATCCGGGAACTCGAAATTCATAGACTGGTAGTCGTCTACGGCTTGATGAGCCAATTGATACGCTAGTACACTTCCTTTGATTGCTTTCTGAGTGGTGTACTGAATGTCATATTCTGTTAAGACATTTTCCATCGGGCTATCCTTCCGGAGAGAGCCGACTTCTCGAATATGTATTTAATGGGATCCATCTTGGAGATCAACAAAGTAGTATGAGTCAACATATACTGTCTTAGTTGGCGATCAGCCCATGCCAAAGCGCAACAAGTTTTCTCGAGCAATGAGTATCTTGTTTCACAGTCGGTAAACTTTTTGTAAGGTAGTATATTGCATGCTCTTTTCGACCAGACTCTTCATGCTGCCCCAGTACACACCCCCATTGAGTTCTCTTACACTATTAAATACATGATTAGTGGTCTTCCTTCAACTAGTGGCATCAGGATTGGAGGTTCTTGTAGGTACTCCTTGATTTTTCCGAAGGATATGTGATAATCATGCTTCCATTGCACTACTTGATCTTTCTTTAGTAACTTGAAGATTGGTTCACAAGTAGCAGTCAGATGGGAAATAAATATGGCAATACAATTCAGTATTCCTAAGAATCCTCTGACTTCTTTCTTGGTACGGGGATGAGGCATTTCTTGAATAGCTTTGACTTTAGAAGGATAAACCTCGATTCCTTTACCACTGACAACAAAAACCTAGGAGTTTACCAGATCTCACCCCAAAGATGCACTTATTCGTATTCAATCTCAGCTTATACTTCCTCAGTCTCTCAAACAACTTGTGTAGATGGTCTAGATGCTCTTCTTCAGTTTGTGATCTAGCTATCATATCATCGACATAGACCTTTGTCTCATGATGAATTATATCATGGAACAAAGCTACCATAACACGCTGATATGCTGTGTCGGTGTTCTTCAACCCAAAAGGCATAACCTTGTAGCAGAAAGTGCCCCACTTTGTAACAAAAGTAGTCTTTTCCATGTCTTCAAGTTCTATCTTGATCTGATTATATCCCGAGAAACCATCCATGAAGGAGAATACCTTGTGCTGAGCGGTGTTGTTGACCAAAACATCAATATGTGGAAGCGGAAAGTCATCTTTAGGGCTCGCCCTGTTCAGATCTCTGTAGTTTACATACATACGTACTTTTTCGTCTTTCTTCGATACCGGAATAACATTTGCAACCCATTGAGGATATGATGTCACTGCTAAGAACCCTACATTGAATTGTTTCATAACCCCAGCCTTGATCTTTTTTGACATATCGGGATGCATACAACTAACCTTCTGTTATATCAGAGCACAACCCTTTTTCATCGGCAGACGGTGAACCACAATATCAGTATCAAGCCCAGGCATGTTTTTGTATGACCAAGCAAAGATCTCTACATATTCATGCAACATCTGTATTAACCTGCTCTAGACATTGTCCTGCAAGTTGGCGTCTATCTTGACCTCTTTCCTTTTTGTTTCATAACCCAAGTTCACCACTTCAACTGGCTCTTCATGTGGTTGAATAACTTTCTCTTCTTGCACTAACAGCCTGACAAGTTTTCCTGGTATTTCACAATCTTCCTCACCTTCGTCCTCGGTTTGGTATATCATATTTTCAAAGTCATAAGTGGCAATAGCAGAATCATTATCAACGGGATCCAGAGTGGATGTGGATCTGTAATATATTATGTGGGTATGTGTAAGAACACATAGCTATTTGAAAGTGATAAAAGTGAAAAGAAAGAAAGAGAGCACAAAATTTGAATACAAAATGTTCAATGCTTTATTAAATGAAAATAATTTTATGAAATGACAAACCTTAACAAATGAATCGTTATGCCCCGGGTAAGGCAC
Source organism: Vicia faba (assembly GCA_948472305.1). Taxonomy (NCBI): domain Eukaryota; kingdom Viridiplantae; phylum Streptophyta; class Magnoliopsida; order Fabales; family Fabaceae; genus Vicia; species Vicia faba. The sequence continues at coordinate 211,887,938 of OX451738.1, read as the reverse complement.
AACGCTTAAAGTCAAGGTTCAAATATTACAAAACCAAAACTTGAAAGCAATAAAAACAAAAATGTGGCTATTACTCCTGACTAAAGGAGATAGAGATAATGTCTTTTGTTCCAGTTTCTAAGCCCTTTACCAATGGTAGTAAAGATCTAGTTGTCAAGGTCATAATCACTGTCAGCCTCCTCTATTACGTTGATTCCGTTGTTGCTGATGCAGAATGATGGTCTTCCAGCTCGAGTGCGACGAGAAGCCCTTTGCCCCTCTGCAGTGAAACCTAAACAAAACTTGTCATATTTGTAGGGGATGTCAGGAAGTTGACTCCAAATAGTACAACCACCTTCTTCTACAATAGCTTTAGCATCTTTCAATGAAGCCATCCTGGGAGGAACCTTCATAACTTTGGGAATGGCAGAGACATCTTCGGTTGGGACTGGAGGGATGACTTCAAAAGTTTGACAGGCGATCTCGATGAATTCACCATCCATCTCTACATACCGGAAAGAATTCAAGTGGATGACCATATAGTCCTCTTCACTGCAGATAGCAACAATCTTTTTGTTCACATGATATTTTAATTCCTGGTGCAAGGTAGAGGTGACATCACCTGCCCCATGGATCTAGGGATGCCCTAGTAAGCAATAATAAGCTGGCCAAAAATCCATCTGTTGTACCCCAAAATTTTCCCTCTCATTTCTCAAAACATTTTTCACAAGATCTTCAATAGCTAAAGCTTGTACAAGTGTGGACTAGGTCAAACCATCTCCTCAACATTGATGCCTCAAATTAGGGTTTGAATTTTCATAAGGACAATTGGACTTCTAATGCTTCAAATGAATTTCATGGATCATTTTAGATCTTCAAGAATACTCATGTCAAGTTTCAAGTCTTACATAATAAAGTTGCTTAGTCAATTGATCAGATGACCAAAAATCAGCTGTATTGGGTAAAAAGTCAACGAATACACCTAAAGTCAAACTTTGACTTTTTAGTCAACATTAAGTTTCAAAGTTTAAAATTCATCAAGACATTCAATAATATAAAGCTTGATCATCAAGAAGTAAAGAAAGTCAAAAGTCAATTTGAAAAGTCAAACTTTCCAAGACTTAGAAGTTTTTCTAAGTGTTCTATACATGTTTATTTCATAACTTCATACCAATTTTTCACCATGATCCAAAATGATTCAAAGGAAACTTTCAACATGGAAGTTGTAGAACTTGATGAGTTCTAAAACATTGTAATAGAGGATTGATGTAAAAAAATGCTTAAATTTGAAGATATAAGCCCATGAAGTCATGATATTTTCATCTAACACTTAGAGAAATTTTAAACAGGTTTTGGTCAGTTTTTATCTCAACTTCTTGGCCAATTTTCATCAGGTTCCAAATTGATTTATCCAAAATGGTAAACATTAAAGTTGTAGACAATGTTTCAAGCTTTCAAAAATGTCCAAGAGCATAAATTTATCATACTTGAGCTAGAAGATTCAAGGGCATGAAGTTGGGCATCCATTCTTGAAATACAAGTCATGGTGGTGAAGAACACATAATCTAATCCTTATGCCCTGCTGCATAATCTTGTCTTGTAGACCTTCTAACTTATAAATCTCACCATAATTCAATTCTTACACCTGCTCTTGAGCTATTACCCAAGTGTTTGAGCGATTGTCCAAAATATATTTCCATTTATGGGATAAAGGCACCATTGTTATTCTTGAAAAGCAAGCTTTAGGTACAAAATTTGTCTTGAGCTTATACCTTGCTTACTTCTGATTTTACTCCACCATAAATCATGGAAAGTAGCCCCTGTATACCAGCAACTTTGGTACTTTATCTTGGGACTATGGAGAATTGATATAGTTTGATCTTTGTATCCCAACCAAACCATAACATGCTATCTTGCAAACCTAAACAACTCTTTTTCCCAAACCTCTTACCTATAAATAGAGGGAGCATTTACAAGAGAAAGGGGCCAGAAAAATAGAGAGCTTATTGTGTGTTGAAAATCCTCAAAACCCCCTTTACCAAAAAAAAACATAATTGTCCACAAAACCTCTACTCTTGAGTTTTGAAGTCCAAATCTTTGAACCTCTCAGACCTTGCAAGTTCTGTCCAAACAAACCATCTAAACACTCCACATACATCATATAGAAGTTTTTCAAACTCAAGAACAACTTTTGTAACATCACTATTTTCCAAACTCAAAATTAACCACCTACAACTTGAGTTCTCCAACTCAAAATCAAAACACAAATTTCAGTTTCAAGGTAAGTTTTCTTGACTTTGAGATCTTCATACAAATATCATTAGTGGTTCATTTGTGAAGATAAAATGTAGATATCATTTCCTTGAAGCTAACCATATGCTTGCTTTTCATTTTCACTAACCATGTGTTGAGAACTGACTTTTACATGTAGCTGAACAATGTTAGAAGTGAAAAGTAGCAATATGAGTCGATGCATATCACTATGAGTCGACACATATTATGTACAAAACATGTTATGAGTCGATTGAAAACGCATATGTGTCAATACATAGTGTAGAGGTAGAGATGTTTAAGACTAAGCCATTGGATTGACTAGACTTATACAAATTAAAATAAAAATCGCCACCGCGCTTTATTGTTTCCAAAGGAATAGGAAAAGAGAGAATAACCCAAAAAGAGGGGGAAAGATTCAAGGTAAGTGGGTTGGTTATGCAAAGGGAAGGTATTATCACCCTAAACATCTACGGTACTCCGCAGGAACATCTTTGAAAAAATCTGTATATTTTGGCTATAAAACGTTGTATGTAAAATAGATGGTGGAGGTGAGAAAAGAAGTATTTTTTTAATGATTTTTTCACCCTCCGCGGTTGCGAACCTTTAGTGCCTACGTACCACCTTTCGTGCAATAGGGGATCAGGGTACACGTAGTTCATCTTTTAAAAAAAATTAAAACACAAGTGTGTTGGTTAATTTTATGAGATAAGACATCGTCATCGTTGTCCGTGTGGAAAACATAATTACTACCCACAATCATGAGAAAGGATAATTTGCATCATTTCAAAATGGAGGATATGACTTGGATTTTAAAATCAACAATGCCTCACTCAACACCCAAGTGGAAAATATCTCTCTTCACTACATATTGTATAAGTATAGTTGTTTGCATCACTACAAGGATTGACAAGAGTCTAATCTTTTGAGAAAGGTTTAAAAATAAAAAGCCAAAGTAGCAAAATGATTTGAAATGAGATTTATGGAATTTTAGTCTACTCACAAAAAATGTCAAGGTATTATTAAATTGATTAGAGTTTTTTTATGAAAAGGTTTTTAAAATGCATGGACCTAAGTCCAAGTTTATTATGAAAATGGTTCAAGTTTCAAAATAAGAAGAGTTTTCAAAAGGAGGAAGAAGATTTTTGAAATTAAAGAAGATGGGAGGAGAAGAAAAGACTATCCTAAAGCATAAGGTAAAATCTAGGGATAAGAACCATCTAACCAAAAAGAAGTCAATACTTGACATTATGTGTCAAGATATGATTCCCATTCTTTGGATTGAAACCAAACAAGCAAAGATACTAGATCTCTTGAGAGAACCAAACTTCAAATGTATTAAGTCTTCACAGAAATTGGGCAGAGTAACGACTGTATACGGGTGAATTCCAGATTACAAACAAAGTATGTGATCACAATAACCTGTACACAAAACAAACAAACAACCCAATGTCTTGAGGTAAACCTCAAGAACTCCAGAAAAAATATCAATTAAGATCACAAGGTTTCTAACATAGGCCAAGGTTTCTAATCCTAAGTCCAAGAAGTTAAATACTCCATAATGCCAAGGAGAGTAACCAAATAATCCAAGTATCATTAAATCTTTTTATGGTTCATGTTGAATAATAGTTTTCTTAAAAAAGAAAAGAAAATCTCAAGTGAGCAAAATAAAAATAACAAGAATATAAATGCTCAAATGAGCAAAATAAAAATGGCATGAAATGTAATGCTTAAAGTAAATGGTACATAAAGCATAAAGTAAAAACATTTTAATAATTAGTGGTTAGTTGAATGACCATCTTGAAACTTGCATTTGGAACTCATTAGAGGATTGGTAGAACCAAAGCCTCCACACAACAAGTTTTTATTTTTTGTCAAGTATATCATCCATTTGGAATCTTCAAAAGTACCATTTAATGATCAACAATGTTTAAGTGATCCGCGTTGACCAAAAGTGTTGTAGATCCATTAGAGGATTGGTAGAACTAAAGCCTCCACACAATGAATCTCAAGGTTATTGGATCAAAGAGATCAACTCAATATACTTGGGCTTTCAAAAATAGGTTTGGGCCACGAATGATCATTTATTCGAATCGGGACAAAATTTAGCGTTATGTTAAGCAATCGTAAGTGGACTTATATAGAAGTCGCACCTATTTTGAGGCCGATCAATAGCAATCTAAGCACCATTTGTTTTGAGAATTGATATAGAGATCACGCTCCAATAACACGTAGTGCAATAAGAAAGGGATAAGATGAAGAGGGGTGAGAAGGAATATACAAACCACATTTGAATTAAAATTTAATCAAACTATTATTAAAATCATTCATCCATTTTTGTGGAGTTAGACTCAACACCATGGATCCAATGATGTTAATAAAGTTCATGATAAAAAATTCAACCCAAGATCAGCCAGAAAATAATCACAAAATAATATATATATATATATATATATATATATATATATATATATATATATATATATATATATATATATATATATATATATATATATATATATATATATATATATATATATATATATATATATATATATATATATATATATATATATATATATATATATATATATATATTAAAAAGGGTTTTAAAATAGAAAAATCAGAAATGAACTAAAATAATTTTATAAATTTTTTTGGTATTTTTTTAAAGTCAGAAACTACTTTTAAAATTAAAAGAAATGAGTAAAATAAACCAAAAATGATAAAAAATAACAAATTCAGAAATAAAAAATAAATGAGGTTGCCAATATTTGTCACAATATCATTGGATCATTCCATATATTTTTTTAGAATTTAAAAATGCATAAAAGTATTTTTAAACATTTAAAACAAATCAAATAAAGTGAAAATTATAAAAAATATCAAAACACAAAATAAAATTGTGAAAAAAATAAAAATTAGAAAGAGAAAATAAAAACCAAAAAGATGTGGACCAATGGATGAGAGTCAAAACGTGTTAGTAATCAAATTCAAGGGATCTGACGCGCTGTGCATATCATGGTCATTACTAAATATCACACCGGATCCAACATTTTTAAAATAAAACAACTTAAAATGTGGCGCGTTGGATGGAGTATGACTCACAAAAGTAATCAGATCCATGGGCTCCCGAGGAACGCGCATGGTAAAGCAAGGATATTGTATCCATTTCAAAAAATAATGTGGCTTCATGTCATTGGTAGAAGACAGACATGTCATCGTCTTCAACCTCCAGCCATCCCCAAATTGAATCCTTCAAACTATAAAATTAGCAAACCAGAATGGTACTGTGAGTAACCCCTTCATAATTGATTTTTGAATGATTGCAAATATGTGTGAAATACTAAATACATGTGTGCACTACAAAAATATAATATAACATGTTTAAAATAACCTAAAAATGTATTTTACTCATAATGCATCATTATGAGTCGACACAACAGGTTTTGTATCGATACATAACTTACTGAAGTCCCTGTAATTCTATTTCAAAACTATTATGCGTCGATACAAAAGCTTATGCATCGACACATAACTCTTTGATGCCCCTGTAATGCAAACTTAAACTTGCATGCATCGATACAAAATCCTATGCATCAACACATAACATTTTGATGCCCCTGTAATGCAAACATAAACCTGCAGGCATCGATACAAAATCTCATGCATCGACACATAACACTTGGATGCCCCTGTAATACAAACTTAAAATTTTATGCATCGACACAAAACCTCATGTATCGGCACATGACATTCTGATGCCCCTGGAAAACATTTTTGAATTTATATGCATTAATACATAATATCATGTGTCGACTCATACCATGTTTTATGTTCAAAAGTTAAAGTTACAATCAGTATGTATTGACACATACGTGTTATGTGTCAATAAATATAAAATTATTGGTTATGTAAAATGTTATTATATGATTTTGCATCGACTCAAAACACAATGTGTCGACCCATCCTGTCACTCATAACTAACATGAGTCGACACATGACCAACATGCATAGACTCATAATACTTTCTTTTTGGCTAACCGTTTTCTGTTACATATATAAGCAAGTATTTTTCTCAGCAGAAGACATTGCAACATATTAGAATTGTGTGCAAACAATTGTGAGCAACCAAAAGTCTAAAGAAACTTCATCTTCATCATCTTCTCAACCATTTTCATTCAACAACAACAAAGAAAATCAAACATCCTTGTTGAAGTGAATCAAGCGGTCAGAGATAATGTTCATCTGTGTATTAAAAGAATCTCAGCTGAGTTGAAGGTTGAAGAGGAGGCTTCAAGAAATAAACCAAAGGGTTTGTCCTTCAAGAACGGGTGTGTTCTTGAGGGTTTTGTTAACCACGGTCGCACGATTCGGATTCAGCCGTAGCGAGGGGTTTGGAAATCAGAAGGATTTTTGCAAACAGGTCGTGGAAGCAGAGGATCATTTGTGGACCTTGCAGGAAATCTTGATACAGCTCATATCAAGTGGTGGTTCTTACAAGAAGAAGAAGATCATAAGGATTTCTATCTTTCTGTGTAGTGTAACTTTGTTATCAAACATTCAGCAAATTGTTATAAAAGTTCTCAATTTCAATTGTGAAATTAAGAGGGAGACATACCCACACTCGAGGACAACAATGGGGAACTTCCTTACCAAACTGTCTGCGTATCATTCTTTCTTTCTTTATATTTATCTTTTATACATATTCCATATTTTTTTAATTCAATTGTCTTGCTAAGTTTTTCTGTCTAATGATAAACATAGTGGTTCAAACATTTTCATCAAACCACCACTACTAAATCATTATACAAGCATATGCCAAGTGTTTGACAAAATTCCTAACAAATTTCTTAATTAATTGGAAATACCGCTTTAATGATAAGTGCATTGAAACGTTAAGATATCTAAGTTGTATATTCATCTATTTCATTTAATAAAAATCCAACAAGTTTTTCACATGTCAAGTTTTCTAGTAGTCGGTTCAAAGTAGACGAAATTTATTCAGGACATTGATTTTCCGCTGCTTTCAACTCACTTTGATAAAATAATTTTAAATCCTTGAAAAAGTAAGAGGTGATACATTCACCCCCTCTCTCGATCACTTGCCACACCGTCTAATAAGTGGTATCAGAGCACCGGTTAGATGGTGCTTTGTATCTACTAGTAACGCTATGGCCTTTGAACCAAAGGGGGCGTATAATAGAGCTCCTGTTTTCAATAGTTAAAACTATGGTTACTGGAAAGACTGCACGCAAGTACACATAAATTCCATTGATAGGGATGTATGGACTGCCATTCAAAATGGTCCCTTTCAAATCACCATGAGGAATGATGCAGGTGCAATAGTACCTAAACCTGAGGAACAATGGAATGAAATGGATGAAAAGAAATGGTCGTGCGATTGGAGAGGCAGAAATATGATAATCTCAACACTTGGTGTTGATGAGTATTATAGGGTGTCTCATTGCACGTCCGCTAAAGAAATGTGGGATGATTTAGAAATTTCCCATGAAGGCACTACTGAAGTTAAACAGTCCCGCATCAATACACTCAATCAAGAGTTCGAGCTCTTTCGCATGAAACAAGGAGAATCTGTCTCTGACATGCAGAAGAGATTCGTTTATCTTGTGAGCCGTTTAAATGCAATTGGAAAACTTGTTTCCAATGAAATTGCTACTAATAAAATTCTGAGATGTCTTAGCAGGGAATGGCAACCTAAAGTAACAACTATCAAGGAAGCAAATGACCTCACTACGCTTACCATTACAACTCTGTTTGGAAAGTTGGAAGAACATCAACAAGAATTGCAAAGTCTTGAAAAATATGAAAATAAGAGTAAGAAGGAGAGGAACAAAGACAGGGAGGGTGAGAAGAATTCAATAGCTCTAATGGCTTCTAGCTCTAAGTCCTCAACCAAAGATCAAGATGATAATGACTCAACTAGTGATGAAAATTCTGATGATGAAGAAATGGGACTTTTTGTTCGGAGATACAATAGATTTATTCGATATAATGGAATCAAGCACTCCAATAAGAATATCATAAGCTTTCGAAAATAATCCAAAGAGCCAAGGCAAGAAGAAAATAAAAAGCAAAGAGGTAAAGGACCTTGTTACAATTATGGTAAAGCTGGACACTACAAACCAGACTGTCCAAAGATGAAAAAGGATAAGGGAAAAGCTCCACCAAAGAAGTTCAACAAACAAAGAAGAGCTTACATTGTGTGGGAAAGCGATAGTGATTCATCAGACGATGAAAATTCAAGTGGTCGTGATGAAAGTGCAAATTTATGTCTGATGGCACATACCAAAAATCAATCCTAGCACAAGAAAGACAACCACAACAAGCAAGTAAGACAAGCATATCCTAACAACTTTTCTTCTATGACCTTTTCTGAACTAAAAATAGCTTTTGAAAAACTGCAATACAAAGCTGAATATGCTTTTAAGAGATTATCCTCCGATAAACAAATATTTTCATTTCTAGAGAGTAAAGTCTATAAAGCTGAAAAAGACTTAAAAAGTCTAAAAGCTAGTATTGCAGAAAGTTCAAAAGATAAGGATGTTACAGGATGTATTCCCAGAAGGTAATGTGAAGTTTGCCATATTTGGCAACAAGAGGTTAGAACTCTTAATGCCAAATTAGAAAAAGCTTTACAGCCCAAGGTTACTTTTGCAGTCGATCCTAGAATTTTTAAGAAAACGTTGAATCCACCATATTAAAAATACTCTTTTGTTAAAAAAATACCAAAGGATTCAATGAGAAGAAGTAAAATAATACATCATCATCATGGTTTATGCCATTATTATTGTCATTTTGGTCATACCAGTGAAAAATGCAAGTTTAGGAGGTTTCTTGTTCCTAAAGGAATTTACCAATGGAGGCCTAAAGGCAACCATGTTACCACTTACCAACATGCACCCAATAAAAATTGGGTACCTACCTCTCTCTTTTGATATTGCAGGAAAAGTGTCTTACATCCATGGATAGAAGATGGTTTCTAGACAGCGGGTGTTCAAGGCACATGACCAGTGACATATCGCTCTTCATTGACTTCAAAGCAAAGAAGAAAGGATTTGTTACTTATGGAGACAATAACAAAGGAGCTATACTCGGTAAAGGTAGTGTAGGTAATCCCTCTACCACTACTATTTCTGATGTTCATTTAGTAGAGGGGCTTAGACATAATTTGCTGAGTATTAGTCAATCATGTGACAAGGGTTATAAAGTTACCTTCACAAACACTTGCTGCATAATTGAAAATAATGAAAAGGATATTGTGTTTAAGGGAATTAGAGTAAACAATGTCTATATGCTTGACCTTTTTGATGTATCCTTAACAAGCACTAAGTGTCTAGTCACCTTGAATGATGATTCTTGGCTTTGGCATAGACGTCTAGCGCATGTTAACTTTGATTTGCTTAATAAGGTTGTATCCAAGGATCTAGTCGTAGGTCTTCCAAAGATAAAATTTACAAGGATCACCTATGTGATGCGTGCCAAATGGGAAAGAAAACAAGGGTTTCTTTCAAATATAAAAATATGATTTCCACTTCACGAACCCTTGAGCTTCTCCACATGGACCTCTTTGGACCCTCTAGAACAAAAAGTATAGGAGGAAATTATTATGGTTTTGTGATTGTTGACGACTACTCTAGATTTACTTAGACTATATTCCTTCATAGAAAAAATGAAACTTTTTCCGCTTTTAAGAGTTTTGCAAAACTATCTCAAAACAGAAAGGAATTAAAAATTATTGCAATTCGAAGCGATCATGGAGGTGAATTTCAAAACCATCTCTTTGATAAGTATTGTGACAAGCATGGTATTGAGCATAACTTTTCAACACCTCGAACTCCACAGTAGAATGGAGTTGTGGAGCGCAAAAATCGCGTCTTAGAAGAGTTGGTGAGAACAATGCTCAATAAAGGTGGATTACCAAAATATTTTTGGGCTGGTGCAATTAGTACAGCCTGTTATGTTTTAAACAGAATATTAATTCGTCCCATTTTGGATAAAACACCTTATGAAATTTTAAAAGGAAGAAAGCCAAACTTTTCACATCTTCATGTATTCGGTTGCAAATGTTTTGTTTTGAATAATGGAAAAGAAAATCTTGGAAAATTTGATGCAAAAGCAGATGAAGGTATCTTTCTCGGATACTCGCAATCAAGCAAAGCATATAGGATATACAATAAACGTTTACTTACAGTTGAGGAGTCGGTTCATGTCTCTTTTGATGAATCTTATCCAAAACATGTCGGAAAAGGTATTTCTCTTGATGGTGCAGGTGTATTTACTGAAAATATACTCAAAGAAACTGTTGAGGAAATTGTTTAATCCAAAATAGTTGATGATGAGGAAGAAGAGAAAATGGAAGCTAATGATATTCCACTAGCTTAGAATTCCTCTAAAGACCATCCCATTGACAACATATTGGGAGATATCTCAAAAGGAGTACTGACTCGCTCCAAGATAAGTAATTTTTGTTATCATTTTCGTTTCACAAGTAGAACCTAAAAATGCTAAAGAGGCCTTGATTGATGAATTTTGGCTAATGGCCATGCAAGAAGAGCTAAATTAGTTTAAAAGAAATGACGTTTGGGAACTTGTCCCTCGTCCGCGAGACCATCATATCATAGGCACTAAATGGGTTTTTAGAAATAAACTTGATGAAAATGGAATGATAACCTGCAATAAAGCACGCTTGGTAGCACAAGGGTATAACTAAGAGGAGGGAATTGATTATGAGGAGACTTATGCTCCAGTTTCTCGCCTTGAGGCTATACGTCTCTTGCTCGCTTATGCGTGTGAAAAAGATTTTAAGCTTTATAAAATGGACGTAAAGAGTGCCTTTCTTAACGGAGTCATAAATGAAGAAGTGTATGTCTCACAACCTCCTGGTTTTGAAAATAACGAATATCCAGATCATGTCTTCAAATTAAGACGAGCTTTATACGGTCTTAAACAGGCCCCTCGGGTCTGGTATGAAAGACTAAGTAAATTTCTACTTGATCATGGTTATTCAAGAGGTAAAGTGGACACTACTATTTTCATTAAACATAAAGGAAAGCACATCCTTTTAGTTCAAATATACGTAGATGACATTATTTTTGGTTAAACTAATCTACACTTGGTCGAGGAATTTTCCAAAGTCATGCAGGGTGAATTTGAGATGAGTCTCATGGGGGAGCTAAACTACTTTCTCGTTCTCCAAATAAAGCAGCTCAATGAAGGCACAATTATATGTCAAACAAAATATTGCCAAGAGTTGCTTAAACGATTTGGGATGAACAACTCAAAACCAATTGACACCCCCATGCCTACCAACGGAAATTTAGACAAGGATGAACATGGTAAGAGTGTTGATGTCAAGAAATATAGAGGTATGATCGGATCCCTCTTGTATCTTACAACATCTAGGCATGATATCATGTTTAGTGTTTGCATGTGTGCACGATATCAATCGGATCCTAAGGAATCCCACTTGAAAGTTGTCAAGCATATACTTAGGTAACTAAATAATACATCTAAGTATGGGCTATGGTATTCCAAGGGAAGCGATTGCAGTTTAGTAGGTTACTCCGATTCTGATTTTGCTGGCTGCAAATCAGATAGGAAAAGCACCAGTGGAACATGTCACTTGTTTTCAAACTCTCTAGTAAGTTGGCATAGCAAAAAACAAGTTTCTGTTGCTTTGTCAACTGCTGAAGCTGAATACGTTGCAGCCAGTAGTTGTTGTGCTTAGATCTTATGGCTGAAGCAACAATTACAAGACTATGATATTCAATTAAAACATATTCCAATAAAATGTGATAACACAAGTGATATAAATCTCAGTAAGAATCCAGTATTACACTCACGCACTAAACACATAGAGATTAGAAATCACTTTCTTCGCGATCATGTTGAAAAGGAAGATGTTACGTTTGAGCATGTTGATACTAAAAATCTACTTGCTGACATCGTTACAAAACCACTAGCAACAGAACTCTTCTTCAACATTCGTCGTGAGCTAGGGATTTTAGATCTCTCTTACGTGATGTCTTAAGCATATATGTAGTTGAAATATATCTATGTCTCACCATACTGTTAAGATGTGTTTTTCAGCTTTAGTACATGTGTCTTAACATCTCATCAAACAAGGTAATATCCTACCTATCTACTCTCTCAATTACTTATAAGTTGATCTAAATGTTTCATTGATAATGTCTTCGTGTATCTCTTTTACATAAATTTTTTGAAGTTGACATATGCAATTTACATTACATCATTACGCATGCATAATACTCTTCAGATGATTCATTTTTTCATAATCATTTAAATTGGAATTTGGTACCATATCCCTCTGTTAACAAGAAACTGTGAAAAACTGCAATTTCTGTCAAAATCCGTGTTATGAGTCGATACATACAGTTATGAGTCGACTCATATAATTTTTTTTATAAAAATAGAAAGAAAGAATTGGTTTCAGATCGACACATCAAGGTTTGCATCGACACATATTCCTTCCTGTCGACTCATAGAGTTCTTGTGTCGATGCAAAACATTTAAAACAAAGAAAAACTGTTCTTTCACACAGGATGTGTCGACACATATGAATTTCGTGTCGACACATAAGAGTAATTAATTCCGTTAATTTGAATTTGGCCTACCCACCTACCCATCCCTCCAACTATCCGTATCATCGCATACAAGCCTCCAACCATAATAATTCTTCGCCACTCTCATCACTCTTTAATCTTCAAAAAAAAAACCTCATACAAAAACTCTTAACTACCATTCTTCTACAACCAAGCATGCCTCCAAAAACAAAAGGGAAGGGAAAATTATCTGCTGGACCATCCAGATCTGTCCCAGATATCCCTCCAAGCGCCTTATATGTTATGGATCCCGCCGTCGTAGAAGAATTTGAGCAGTCCTTTAAAACAAGGTTAGTTATGAAACCTCATGTCTCTGATAAGGCCGAGGTTCTATCCCTCCATATCACATATGTCTGTGATATCCTAGATGCTCAACAACTAGGGTCATTTATTAACATTAGAGAAGACTACCATGAAGACTTTATACGAGCTTTTTATGCTGGGTTAGAAACAAATAAGGGCTGGTGCTTTAAAGTAAAAATCGGGACAAGAAGATATGTTTTTGAAGCCATTGATGAGCAATGTCATGATGAGCACACAAAGATGTACCAAAATCAACATTTGTGGCACTTAGATTTGGTCAAATGGCACTAGGTGTTTTACCATGAGATGACAAGCTTCATGGATGACTTTCGTCAAAATCCTGGAATCATGGATAATTTCATAAATGTCGATATCCAGAACAGGTTTCGACGATATCAGTTCATGACTCAAAATCCTTACATCAATCCACCTCCACCGCCTCCTCCACCCTACAACTATGATGAATCCTGTGATGGGCACAATCCCTAGTCTATATCTTCATGTCATACATTGCATACCATTAACTCATTCCTTTTTTTTCTTTCAAGTAGCTGTATTAATGTCTCCTTTAAAAATCTATTTTGCTTATGTAATCTAACTTTTATATGCAATTAATTACTTTTAACTTGATTACTTTCTGTTTACTCTATTATTTACTCAGTTATTGATAACATTATGCCAAGACATTCTGTGTGAATGCCAAGACAATTATTTTCTGAAATTGTATATCAATTTTCTTATGTGCTAAGATTACTGAAAATATTGCTTATTCTCTTTTTGATGTGGTCAAAGGGGGAGAAGAAGAGTGTGTTAGTGAAGTTTGTGTTTGTGTTAGAAATAAGATGCACAAACTCAGGGGGAGCAAGCTTATTCATCTACACTATATCACCACACATCATCAGATATTTGCCATCATCAAAAAGGGGGAGTTTGTGAGCAACCCCTTCATAATTGATTTTTGAATGATTGCAAAAATGTGTGAAATACTAAATACATGTGTGCACTACAAAAATATAATATAACATGTTTAAAATAAGCTAAAAATTTATTTTACTCATAATGCATCATTATGAGTCGACACAACAGGTTTTGTATCGATACATAACTTACTGAAGTCCCTGGAATACAATTTCAAAACTATTATGGATCGATACAAAAGCTTATGCATTGACACAACTATTTGATTCCCCTGTAATGCAAACTTAAACTTGCATGCATCGATACAAAATCTTATGCATCGGCACATAACATTTTGATGCCCCTGTAATGCAAACTTAAACCTGCATGCATCGATACAAAATCTCAAGCATCGACACATAAAACTTTGATGCCCCTGTAATACAAACTTAAACTTGTATGCATCGACACAAAACCTCATGTATCAACACATGACATTCTGATTCCCCTAGAAAACATTTTTGAATTTATATGCTCGATACATAATATCATGTGTCGACTCATACCGTGTTTTATGTTCAAAAATTAAAATTACAATCAGTATGTATCGACACATACGTGTTATGTGTCAACGGATATAAAATTGTTAGTTCTGTAATATGTTATAATATGATTTTGCATCAACTCAAAACACAATGTGTCGACCCATCCTGTCACTCATAACTAACATGATTCAACACATGACCAACATGCATCGACTCATAATACTCTCTTTTTGGCTAACCGTTTTCTGTTACATATAAAAGCAAGTATTATTCTCAGCAGAAGACATTGCAACATATTAGAATTGTGTGCAAACAATTGTGAGCAACCAGAAGCCTAAAGAAACTTCATCTTTATCATCTTCTCAACCATCTTCATTCAACAACAACAACAAAGAAAATCAAACATCCTTGTTGAAGTGAATCAAGCGGTCAGAGATAACATTCATCTGTGTATTGAAAGAATCTCAGCTGAGTTGAAGGTTGAAGTGGAGGCTTCAAGAAATAAACCAAAGGGTTTGTCCTTCAAGAACGGGTGTGTTCTTGAGGGTTTTGTTAGCCACGGTCGCACGAGTCGAATTCAGCCATAGCGAGGGGTTTGGAAATCAGAAGGATTTTCGCAAACAGGTCGTGGTGGTTCTCACAAGAAAAAGAAGATCATAGGGATTTCTATCTTTCTGTGTAGTGTAACCTTGTTATCAATCATTCAGCAAATTGTTATAAAAGTTCTCAGTTTCAATTGTGAAATTGAGAGGGAGACATACCCACACGCGAGGACGACAGTGGGGAACTTCCTTACCAAACTTCATGCGTATCATTTTTTCTTTCTTTCTCTTTATCTTTTTTACATATTCCATAATTTTGTAATTCAATTGGCCTGCTAAGTTTTTTTGTCTAATGATAAACATAGTGGTTCAAACATTTTCATCAAACCCCCACTACTAAATCATTATACAAGCATCTGCCAAGTGTTTGACAAAATTCCTAACAAATTTCTTAATTCATTGGAAATACTGCTTTATTGATAAGTGCATTGAAACGTTAAGATATCTGAGTTGTATATTCATCTATTTCATTTAATAAAAATCCAGCAAGTTTTTCACATGTCAAGTTTTCTAGTAGTCGGTTCAAAGTAGACGAAATTGATTCAGGACATTGATTTTCCGCTACTTTCAACTCACTTTGATAAAATAATTTTAAATCTTGAAAAATTAAGAGGTGATCTATTCACCCCCCTCTCGGTCACTTGCCACACAGTCTAACAGGTACCATTAGATTCGTCTCTTCAAGATGATTCTAATGGTACCATCGCGCCAAATTTATATAAATTGTGCAAGGCTATGTTTAAAGAATACCAGAAAAAATAGCGAGCACGAAAATCTGGGATATCTCACTCAATTCTCAATGAAATTGCAAACCATAAAGAGCACAAGAGTTAGAAGAATACAAGGAGTGGATTAGTCTTTTATTTGAATCAATTTGGCCAAGAAATCTACCAGAACGAATTAGTGAGAAGTTACTCTGAAACTGGACTCCTACAAATCAATATAGGTCACAATTCTTGAAGATAATTGTATGGTTAGCTTCAGGCAAGATCAATGAAGGTGAACTGATAGAAAATTGGATTGAAAAAGGCTTGAACACAGATTTTGAAGTTGCAGAAAAATGAGTTATGGAGCAAGTTTGGCACGGTGATTTTGGTTGTTCAAGCTTGAAGAAATGAATGAGGGATGACCCTCTATTTATAGGGAATCAAATGGAATGTTCAAGCGTGTGAAATGATGAAGTTTGGAGGGAAATTGTGTGAAGTTGCAAACAAGAAAAGTGTGACTTCTGTATTGGTCAAAACTCATGCAAAACAAGTGTTTTGCTATGCTAATCACTTCTGGAAGTTCACTAAACATGTTTAGAGGCAAAACGCGCAGGAACAATGTGCTTAGAAGCTAAATCAAGGATTTCAAATTCAGACTTTTGAAGAAACTTCAGTTTCAAGTTACCAATTTCAAAATAATGGCATTCTCAGCTCAAGGGGTCTTAGGGCATGATTCTTGATGCTTTAGAAAGATGAGATTACAAGCTTTAAAATGGGAAAATAATGGAATCAAATGGATGTTTGATCTGAAAGTTGCAATGAGTCAAAGTTGGGAAAAAGAAGTTGACTTTCCACACTTAGAAATATTTCAAGTTTTTCTTCAAAAGTGACCTATAATGTTTTGCATCCAAACATGGCCTTCCACTTGGAATTTGCTCTTGACCAAAAAAGATGGAATGAAATATACTTCTTGAATGACATTTTGAAACTCAAACCATTCAAAATATCCAAAAATTGAGAGAGTTATGAATTGTTGAAGGTGGCAAAAAAATCATGAAATGACCTATAATCTTTTGTATCCTTAGGGAATCTTCCATCCATTTTCTAACTTTGCACATAAAAGAAGGAATAAATTTCACATCCTCAAGATAATTGTGGAAAACGAGTGGGCTCAAGGTGATAAAAATTGACCAAGTTATGATCTTTTGAAGTCACACATGAGAAATTGCGGGTTCATCTGGAGGACTTGTAATCTTTCTTCATCATCAAGCTTCTTCCACATGAAAACTCCTTGAAACTTTAAAAGTGATTTGTTAATAACCCTTTGAAGAGAAGGATGTCTTTGAAATCACTCAAAAATACCAAAATATGAGCAAGATATACTTCTTTGAAGTTCAAAACCCTAGCTCCTAGATCAAGAAAATGCTTTGAGGAACTTTGACAATTTTGAACAACCTTCTTGTACCAACACTTTTTATTTGTAAATAGAATTTGTTGAGTATGATAATGAGAACTCATAACCACCAAAACCACTTCCATATCTTGAGAATTGAGAGAAATATGCACTTGTGACCAATGGGAACAAAGCCTTGTCCAAACATGACAACTTCTTCAGTCAACCCCTTCTCATCTCATAATCAACAATAATTACAACGTATATACACATTTATCAACATCAAAATACACTTCTTTATGCAATCATATAATGCAACTCAATACTATGCAAATGCATGTGGTACCATTGGAGCAAAACTCTCATCTAAAAAATTTGCCAATTAATAGAGGCATTAACAAGGCATAGCCTTTATCTCAAAATTCGCTAATACATGCCATCTCAACGAGCATAAGCTCCATCTCAAAAATGCAATGTATGCGACACAACCATGAATGTAATAACAACACCCAAGTTAACAACTTCTCAAATCATCTCAAAAGCATCTCAAATTATCATCTCAAAAGCATCTCAAAATAACAACATCTCAAATGCATCTCAACGTCTCGTCATCAACATCTCATATCATCAAATAATTCATTAAACATCATCTATTTATTATAAATCATCAAACATCATTTATTTATTATAAATCATCAAACATCATTAATAACTTCTCACTAACAACTCAGTTGTACTTTAATTCCATAGTAAATCAATACTGCCATTCTGTAACTCTAACATCAAGACCGTCACTATCCTACTGTTATAGCTTAAACAACAGCTTCTAAGCATCTAACATTCATCATTCTGTATGAAAACAATGTAAAGGACAACACAACTTCTGGCCAGCACAACCTCTGACCATGCAACCTCTAACCAACACAACTTCTAATAACACAGCTTCTAATGACACAACTTCTGGCCGACACAATCTCCTGACTAATACAACTTCTGACCATCACAACTTCTGACCAACCCAACCTCTGACCAGATACAACTTCTGATCATCACAGCTTCTGACTAACCCCATCTTCTGACTAATACAAATTCTGACTAATGCAACTTCTGACTAGTACGACTTCTGACCAGTACAACTTCTGATGCCACAATCTTCTGATAGTTTAATTTCTAACCATTACAACTTCTACTATCATTACTTCTCCTTTCAAATGGTTCAACGCAACTTCTAACCAACATAGTTTCTAACACCAGAATTTCTACCTTTCACTAAGCCACGCAACTTCTAACAACCTACGTCTAACATCAGAACTGTTATTTTCTATTAATCCTACTATTCTGATTCTTTGCCTGATATCAACCTAACTAAGAACAGTATGACAACTTCTATTCTCCAAATTAATTCATTAATTCTAATGCAGTAGCGCCTGATATCAATTTGCCAAATTCTGCGTTCTTTCTGCAACATTCTGCGTTTCTTCTTCCCTGCTTCTCACTACGGATTCGTACATAAAGCCCTAAAACTTAATCTAATCATGAAAATTAATCACCCATAATTACCTTGTAATTCTACATCAATTAAACAATATCATGACATCAATACTCATCTAAAATTCATCAATTCTCATCATACAACATTCATGTATTTTCAATTCAAGAACAAGACACAATCATCTCTAACCCCATATACCAATCATCATAAACCCAATTATATAGTCAGAACTCCACCCTTACCTTAGATTGAAGGTCGCTCTACAATTCCCAGTTGAATTCTCGTTCTTGCCGTTTTCCACTTTCTCTAGCAGCTTGCACGTCCTTTCTCAACCCTTATTCTTCTACTGCTTCTTTATTTTCTATTCTATTCCAACAATAATAAAATAACCCTATTATTCTTTTAACTCCTTATTAGGCTTAAAACCCACACACACCCCTTATTACTTCTATTCCTTTAAAAACAAGCCCACATGAAATAGGATTAGAGGATTACCATCTCATTTCTTATTGGAGAAAGCTCGTTACTTTTCCAGGATGAAAAGTACAATCACTTTTGAGGCCATCTTTGCTCTACTTGCTTACGGGTTGTTTTTATTTCCTAATGTGGACAAATTTGTTGACGTTAATGCTATCAGGATCTTCATGATTGGAAACCCAATTCCTCCATTGTTGGGTGATGCTTATTACTCTATTCATCTTCGAAATTCTTATCATGGGGGGATGATCATTTGGTGCACGTCTCTGTTGTACCAGTGGTTTATTTCTCATATGCCTCAGTTTGATGCTTTCTGGGATGTCAGGAAGGAACCCCGTTGGGCTCCTAAGATCATGGAACTTACTCACTCAGATATTGATTGGTATCATCGGGCCTACCATGATGTATAGATTGTCGATAGTTGTGGTAGTTTCCCCAATGTACCTCTTCTTGGTACAAAGGGAGGAATTAACTACAACCATGTTCTTGCATGACGACAGCTTAGTTATCCGATGAAGGATAAACCAAACCGTATTCATTTGAGTGGTTTCCTTTTGAAGGAGGGAGAAAACCATAAGGAATCTAGGGAGTAGATTGCGAAGGCCTGGCATCACATTCATAGGAAGAGTAGGAAAGACTTGGGACCTAGGGGGCTGTTTCTTTGGAGCCTTATCTTCATGGGTCCAAACGAGAGCTATTCAGTTGAAGATGCCGTATTCCCGGGAAGTACATATGCCTGGTTTGTTTGTGAAGACCACTCCTCCCTTATTGGATGATGTGGAAGAGCTACATCTTGCTCTGGTCAGGATGTAGCAAGAAAAGGATGCTTGGAAGAATAAGTGTCAAACTTTAGAGATTTCCTATAGAGCAGACTTGAAGGAGAAGATGACTTGATTAAGATTATTAAGAGTCGGGCGATAGAGACCATGGAGAGGCAAGGGGATTTAATTTCTCCTAAGCCTCATTCAGGTGCTAGTTGCTCACTTCATGATTCAAGAGATTGGAAGGAGGCTGCCACCAGATATGCAGAAGAAAACCAGAGGTTGAAGGCTCAGATTGCCAAGCTTACAGGGAAGCACCAGCGTGTAGAGTGATCTCCATCAGCTTTACTTCTTAGGGTTTTAGACTTTATTTTCATCTTTCACTTGGGATTGTTGAAACTTGTAATCCATTTTGAAGTTATTATAATAAAAAAATTTAGTATTTCAAATGTATTATTACTTTGATATTTGCAATATGTTTATAAACCTTTAAGTCCCTTGAAATATTAATAAAATAAATCATGCGGACAACATATCATGCATAATATTGCACATATTTATTGCATTTATTATGCATATCCAGATGTCTTACCAAGCTTCTTTACTTCTTTCAGCAAGTTGTCTCACCACTACAACACTCGAGCTAATTTCATAAGGAATATGGATAACTTAGAACAGGAGAATCGTGAGCTGTACGAGGAAGTTTATTCTTTTAAGGCCGGCATGTCCAATCTTACTGCTCTGATGGAATCTCCGACGGCTACTCAGAATCAGCCACCGAGTGTTCAACCTCAACCAACAAGGGTTACTACTGAAGCTCCGACTGTTCCTGTGTCTGCTACTCCAGCTGTTGTTTAGAATCGTATGCCTCAAGGTTATCCATGGGGAATTCCAGAGAACTGTGTTCCTGAAGGTTTCAATCTTGGTCCTCAAGATAATCTAGTTGTTTAGACTACTATTACTCCTGCACCTCCTGTGGTGCATGTTGTTCCTGCTGCACCTCCTTCGGTGAATATGGTTCCATTTGCTAATGATGACATGTTTTGTACTTTTCCTCCACCAAGGGAAGACTTGGGTCTCTATGATAGAATGGATGATTTTCAAGAGCAGTTTGACAAGATACAGAGGGAGATGAAGGCCCTCAGGGGAAAGGAATTGTTCGGGCAGAATGTGAATGATTTGTGCTTGGTCCCGAATGTCAAGATACCTGTGAAGTTTAAAGTCTCAGATTTCGAGAAGTACAAGGGCAAGACTTGTCCTCGTGCTCATCTTGTGATGTATGTAAGAATAATGTCTACCCATACTGATGATCATCGTCTGCTGATTCACTTTTTTCCAGATAGTTTGGCTGGTGTTGCGCTGAAGTGGTATATGAGTTTTGACAGCGTTAATATCCATACTTTCAATGACTTGGGAGAAGAATTTATCTGACAATACAAATACAACATGGACATGGAGCCTGACCATGATCAACTCAGGGCCATGGTCCAGAAGGACAGGGAATCATTCAAAGAATATGCACAGAGATGGCGTGAGGTAGCGGCCCAAGTGATTCCTCCCATGGAAGAGAAGGAGATGACTAAGATTTTCTTGAAGACTATGGGTGTTTTCTACTATGAAAGGATGGTAGCGAGTGCGCCAAGTGACTTTACTAAAATGGTAGGCATGGGTATCCGCATAGAAGAGGCTGTAAGAGAGGGCCGTTTAACAAAAAGTGAAAGTTCCGGAAGTACGAAGAATCCATTTTATGGGTTTTCCAAAAAGAAGGAAGGAGATACAAACGTTGTCATGCAAGAAAGGAGGGTTAATCCTCCTAGAAGAAATTATCAACATCATCAGCAAGTTGCTTGAGTTACTCCAGTTGTTGGTGTAGCTCAGCCCACCATTGCTTATCAGAGACCATCCCATCAGGGAAATCAAGGGTATAATCAGAGAAGGGAGACTTATGACCCTATTCCTATGAGCTATACAGAATTACTCCCAGTGTTAATTCAGAAGAAGTTGGTTGAGACCAGACCACCTCCCGTTGTACCATCACCATTGCCTGGGTATTACAAGGCAAACCAAACATGTGCTTTTCATCAGGGAGCACCAGGGCACAATGTTGAGAACTATTATCCTTTGAAAACTGAAGTACAGAAATTGGTAAAGTCTTGTATCTTGTCTTTCAAGGATGTGGGCCCTAATGTGAAAGATAATCCTCTGTCCAAGCACGGAGGAGTAAATGCTGTGAACATGGTGGCCGGTTGTCAAGGTGACATCCGGATTTTTAATATTAATTTGGTTAGAGAAGATTTGGTGAAAAGGCATGCAGACCTCTGTGAATTTAGCTACCATACGCGTGACCATGCCGATTGTGCTATTTGCAGTAAAGATATACAAGGTTTTGATAAGATAAAGGTTGATTTGCATGAGATGATGGATGAGGGCACCATCCACATAATCAGGCCTAGGGAAGAGCATGAAGAGGAAGTAAACATGTTTTCTGGATGTCCTGGGGAGTTTAGAATCTTTGATGTGGAATATATGAATGAGGATCTTGTACAATTGCATGCTACTTTCTGCCACATGACTGGTCAGGTAGGACATCAGTATGGATCTTGCCGAATTTGCTGCCGGGACTCCCGAGGATGTTCAATTGTAAGGAAAGGTGTTCAGTTATTGTTGGATAATGGAACTATCAAGGTTACAGGTCAAAGGGATGATTACCATGAAGTAGATGTGATTGAGGTTTGTTTGGCTAAAGAAGAGTCAGATGATGAGTATGCCTCTGCAGATGAGTACTTCTCCTCATATGAATATTTGTTTTCTAGAGATGACTCTGTAATGATTGGTTATGTTGAAGATGGAGTAAATGTTATTTTTCCTTGTTTTGGTGCACCCGTCCATTTTGAAGTTGAATATCATATCAAGCTAGCTATTACTCCATTGGTGATTAGTTTGTCGGGTCCTGTCCCCTACAAGTCAGATAAGGTTGTACCCTACAAATATAATGCTACAATCTTAGAGGATGGTGTGGAAATTCCAATCCAGCCAATGCCTAATGTTGGAAATATTGTTGAGACTAGCAAAGTGACCCGCAGTGGTCGTGTATTTGCATCAGTTGTTCGTGGAGATGTTAGTACTGGAAAGAAATTTTTTGAAAATGTTGAACCCAAGAAGGCAGTGGGTGAATCTAGTGGAGCTATGCTAGAGAAAGAAGTGGATGATATTTTAAAGATAATCAAGATGAGCGACTACAAAATTGTAGATCAGCTACTGCAGACTCCTTCAAAAATATCTATCTTGGCTTTATTGATGAACTTCTTTGCTCACAGAGAATCTTTGATGAGGGTATTGGACCAAGCTTTCGTGGAGAGTGACATGCCTATAGACCAATTCATCAGTGTAGTAGGAAACATTACATCATGTAATAACCTGAGTTTCTGCAACAATGAACTACCCGATGAAGGAAGGAATCACAACCTGGCCCTCCATATCCCTATGAACTGCAAAAATGACTCATTATCCAATGTGCTGATTGATAATGGATCTGCATTGAACTTTATACCGAGGAGCACACTTATGAAGTTGAAATATCAAGGAACGCCCATGCGCCCAAGTGGCATTATTGTGAAAGCGTTTGATGGATCAAGGAAATCTGTTATTGGTGAAGTGGACTTGCCTATTCATATAGGCCCACATTTGTTTCAGATTACTTTCCAGGTCATGGATATTGTACCCACTTATAGTTGCTTGCTGGGACGGCCGTGGATACATGAGGCAGGGTCTGTCACTTCGACTTTACACCAGAAGCTAAAGTTTGTACATGAAGGAAAAGTGGTAATTATAAATGGAGAACAAACATTATTGATATCTCATTTGTCCTCTTTTAGCATTGTAGAGATGGATGGAGCTGCTGTTGGAACCCAGTTCCAAGCTTTATCCATTGATGATATAAGAGGAAATGAGAACTCTATGGCTTCGTTTAAGGATGCACAACAAGTTGTGCATAATGGCCATAGAGACGTATGGGGACATATTTTTTATCTACCTGTGAACAAGAATAGTGCTAGCTTGGGGTTCTCTGTGAAGAATGATAAAGGTAAGAGCATGAAGCCGAAGACTGCTGCAGGCAAGTATCAAGACATCTTTCGTAATAGAGGTTATCTTCATCCAATTGTTTCCGGGATTAATGCCATTGTGGAAGATGAAGCAGAGCTAGAAATGCCAAATTATGTGACGCACTGAGTTAGGGTTAAGAATTGGATCACCATTGATGTTCCCTCTTGTATACATGTTTCAAAGTATTTTGTTTTGTTAATCTTTTTGAAAATCTTTCACTATTCCCAAGGTGAAAGTATTGATATTGTATGGGCTCATCGCTTGCTTTGATTTTTAAAATCAATAATAAAAGTTGTCTTTGTTTCTCAAATTGTGTCTTTATTTTTTGCTTTTTCTTGGAAAATGGTAATCAGAAAAAACCTTTCAAAATAAATTATAACCGAAATTCAATATGCATGATCACTTGTTATATGTGTCAGTTTCTAAATGCAATCATAAATTATATGTGCAGATTAATTAAAAAACTCGTTGAATACAATGACCTTGCATCCTCTCCCAACTTTGAATTTCCTGTGTATGGGGCCGAAGAAGAAAAAGACAATGATGATATTCCCTAAGAGGTCTCACGGTTACTTGAGCGCGAGGAAAATGCCATTCATCCATATATAGAGCCATTGGAAATAATTAATTTGGGTTCAGAAGAAGATCCAAAAGAAGTCAAGATCAGAGCATTGTTGTATCCTGATGTGAAGAGCAGGTTGGTTGAGATGTTGAAAAAGTATGTGGATATTTTTGCTTAGTCGTACCAAGATATCCCTTGTCTAGATACATATATTGTAGAGCACCGTTTGCCGCTGAAGCCAGAGTGCCCGCCAATCAAACAGAAGTTGCGAAGAACTCACCCTGATATGGTAGTGAAGATCAAAGAGGAAGTTCTAAAGCAGATTAATGTCGGTTTTCTTGTGACATCAGTGTACCCTCAGTGGATTGTCCCAGTACCTAAGAAAGACAGAAAAGTTCGCATGTGCGTAGATTACAGAGATCTAAATAAAGCTAGTCTAAAAGATGATTTTCCATTGCAACACATTGATATGTTAGTGGATAACACAGCAAAATTCAAAGTTTTCTCGTTCATGGACGGATTTTTCAGGTATAATAAAATAAGGATGGCTCTTGATGACAAAGAAAAAACAACATTTATCACACCCTGGGGAACATTCTGTTACAGAGTGATGCCCTTCGGGTTGAAGAATGCTGGTGCAACGTACTAGAGGGCTATGACAACCCTTTTCCATGATCTGATGCACAAACAAATTGAGGTATATGTTGATGATATGATTGCTAAATCCCATACTGAAGAAGGGCATGTAGAAGATTTGTTAAAGTTGTTTCAGCGTTTGAGGAAGTATCGTCTCCGCTTGAATCCAAATAAATGTACCTTCGGTGTTCGATCAGAGAAATTATTGGGTTTCATTGTTAGCCAAAGAGGGATTGAATTTGACCCTGATAAAGTTAAAGAAATTCAAAAAATGTCAGCGCTGGGAACTAAAAAGCAAGTCAGAGGGTTCCTCGGGCGTTTGAATTATATTTCCATATTTATTTCCCACATGACTGCAACATGTGAACCGATGTTTAAGTTGTTAAAGAAAGATCAAGGTTGTGTATGGACAGATGACTGCCAAAGGGCATTTGAAAGTATTAAAGATTATCTTCTTGAACCTTCTATCTTGCTCCCTCCTGTTAAAGGAAGACCATTGATTATGTATCTGACAGTGTTAGATAAATCCATGGGTTGTATTCTGGGACAACAAGATGAAACAGGGAAGAAAGAGTATGTCATTTATTATCTCAGTAAAAAGTTTACGGATTGTGAGTCACGGTATTCCATGCTAGAAAAGACATGTTGTTCTCTAGCCTGGGAAGCAAAACGTTTGCGGCAGTATATGTTGATTCACACTACTTGGTTGATCTCTAAAATGGATCCAATCAAATACGTTTTTGAAAAGCCTACTCTAACTGGGAGAATTGCTTGCTGGAAAATGTTGTTATCTGAATATGACATCGAATACCGCACTCAAAAAGCTATTAAAAGTAGCGTGTTGGTAGATTATCTTGCTCACCAACCAGTTGATGATTATCAGTTTGTGAAGTATGATTTCCCTGATGAGGATATGATGTTTTTGAAAGTGAAAGACTGTGATGAACCATTGCTTGAGAAAGGTCCTGATCCCGAATCTCGCTGGAGTATGATATTCGATGGAGCTGTGAATACTTATGGTAAAGGAATTGGTGCTGTGATTGTCACTCCACATGGATCACACATTCCTTTTACTGTAAGGTTGTCATTTGATTGTACTAATAATATGGCAGAATATGAGGCTTACATCATGGGTCTCTAGGAAGCTATTGATCTCAGAATTAAAATTCTAGATGTGTATGGCAATTCAGCTTTGGTAATAAATCAGATTAAAGGAGAGTGGGATACTCGTCACCCTGGCTTGATCCCTTACAAATATTATGCTAGAATATTGTTACCCTTCTTTAATAAAGTAGAATTCCATCACATCCCCAGAGACGAAAATCAAATGGCGGATGCTCTGGCAACTCTGGCTTCTATGTATCAAGTGAATACTTGGAATGATATACCTTGAATTATAGTTCGGCGACTGGATAGGCCTACTCATGTGTTTACAATAGAAGAGGTAGCAGATGAGAAACCTTGGTATTATGATATCAAGCATTTTCTCCAGACTCAGGAATACCAGATTGGTGCATCGAATAAAGATAGAAAGATATTGAGAAGATTGGCTGGAAGCTTCTTCCTTAGTGAAAATGTGTTGTACAAGAGAAATTATGACATGGTATTGCTCAGATGCATGGATAGACACGAAGCAGACATTTTGATGCATGATATTCATGAAGGTTCATTTGGAACTCATGCCAATGGACATTCGATGGCTAAAAAGATGCTAAGGGCAGGTTACTATTGGCTGACAATAGAATCTGACTATTACAGATTTACAAAGAAGTGCCATAAATGCCAGATTTATGCGGACAAAATTCAAGTGCCTCTGACACTTCTCAATGTTATTTCTTCCCCGTGGCCTTTCTCTATGTGGGGTATTGACATGATTGGAATGATAGAACCCAAAGCTTCGAATGGGAACCGTTTTATCTTGGTAGTAATTGATTACTTTACCTAATGGGTGGAACCTGCTTCATATGTTAATGTTACTAAGCAAGTGGTAGTGCGCTTCATTAAGAATAACCTTATTTGTCGGTATGGTGTGCGAAGCAGAATCATAACCGACAATGGATCGAAACTGAACAATAAGATGATGACAAAACTGTGTGAAGAATTCAAGATTGTCCATCACAATTCATCTCCGTACAGGCCAAAAATGAATGGGGTTTTTGAAGCTGTTAATAAGAATATCAAGAAGATCATCCAGAAGATGGTTGTTACTTATAAAGATTAGCATGAAATGCTCCCTTTTGCTTTACATGGATATCAGACATCTGTCCGCACTTCAACAGGAGAAAACTCGTTCTCCCTTGGGTATGGAATGGAAGCTGTGCTCCCAATCGAGGTTGAGATTCCCTCTTTGAGTGTGATAATGGAAACCAAGTTGTCAGAGGCTGAATGGGTCCAGAACAGGTTTGACCAATTGAATTTGATTGAAGAGAAGATAATGACGGCTTTGTGTTATGGGCAATTATATCAGAAGAGAATGAAGAAAGCTTTTGATAAGAAGGTCGAACCTCGTGAATTCGGAGAAGGCGACCTCGTGATCAGGAAGATCATTTCTTTTAACAATGATTATAGGGGAAAGTGGACTCCCAATTTTGAAGGCCCATATGTTGTCAAGAAAGCCTTCTCTGTTGCTGCATTAATTCTTGAAACTATGGATGGCGAGGAGTTCTCACGTCCTATGAATGCTGATGCAGTCAAGAAATACTTCACCTAAAGAAATAAAAGAACAGCTCACTAAGTTGAAAACCCGAAATGGCGGCTTAGGTAAAAAAGAGTGTCTCGGTAGGCCGAAAACCCGAAAAGGTGGTCTAGGAAAAAGTTAGAGACATAAACAGAATAAAATTTCCCGCTAAGTTGAAAACCCGCAAGGGCAGCTTAGGCAAAAGTTAGGGACTTTCTTGGCGAGTAACTACATCAGACAAGACTTGATCATTGAAGCAACAATCTTCTTGGGTCATCACCATACTTCAACAGAAGTTGCTGCTTAAGATTTCAAAGTTGTTAGAGGGAATAATGGCCATTGTATCTCAATGTATCTTTTCGATTATATATTACCATTTTCTAAACTTTGTAATTATCCAAGGAGTCTCGCCATTCGCAGACTACCAATCTATCAATAAAATTTGAGCTTTTACCCAATTCTTTGTATTTCTTATTTTATTCAGCTTACAAAGACTCCATTTATTATTGATAATAATTTTCAAAGCAAAAAGATTAAATAACAAAATTATTTTTCAAAAAGAATTTACAACTTGCTTTTACTTTAGATTTTATGATTCAAGAGGAAAACAAAGATGGTGATCCCAAGAATGGACGAATACCAGTAATTTTGAGAAGTTTTGTTCTCCCCAGGAAGGTTTTCTCAGGTCGTTTTCGCTGGTTTGTGTGATTTTCGTATATTGAAGACGATACCAATTGATGTAAGGTGCAGTATTGGGTTTGTAATCCCAATGTTCCCAGCCAAGTGTTGGTTCGTTTTCTGATTTTTGGGTTTGCATGGTCTGAGGTCTCTATTCCAGATTCCCCGACGAAGTCTTCCCTCAAATGACGAAAGGTATTTTTCCCTTAATATGCTGAGATGGGACTATTTGCAAAATGTCACTCTTTCTCCAGTATTGGCATTATTGTTGGTATTTATTTCCCAGACAGCTAAACCAGGGCGGTATATTTTCTAAGAAGTGTTGAGACAGTTGTCAACCCTTTGGGTTTTCACCCGCCAAGTGTTGGGTTTGATTTAAAATCCTCAGGGGTTTAACCTCTTTCTATAATGTTGACTTCTTGACTCCCCAAGAAGGCTATCCCAGGGAATTTTTTTTGTTGGAATAAGTTTTCATGATATAAAGGTTTAAACCAGGGTTCCCTAGTGAAGGCCTCGCTATTTGATGGAAATCTTTTCTCCCTGTGCATGCTGAGTTTTGACTCATTTACGAAGCATCTCCCTCTCGGCAGTACTTGCAGTTTGTTTGATTGCCCGATAGTCAGACAAGGGCAGTGTTTTATTTAAGAAGTGTTGAATTGGTTATCAACTTTTTGGGTTTTCACTCACCAAGTGTTGGTTTTGATTTAAAATCCCCATAAGATTGATTCCTTGCTATAATGTTTGACTTCTTAACTCTTCAAGTTGTTGTCTCCATGAGATTTCATACTTTTTCCTCAGAGAAGTTGGTGCAATACTTACTCTCAATATTGAAGAACGTATCTTTGTTTTCCCCAGTGAAGAACGTATCTGGATTTCCCCTCTTTGGTATGATATTGGTATCTCCCCAATGAAGTCAACACGAGGTCCCCTGATGACATCTCGATAATGAGGCACTATCTCCCATAGTGAAGTCTGTATAATATTTCTCCATTGAAGTCAGCTCGAAATCCTCAGTTGATGTTTTGCCGATATGGTGTCCGTCTGCCTTATTTGAGATCAGTATTGCAATCCCCAATAGAAGTGCGGACCGTGAAAACATTTGTTTTCCCATTGAAGTCTGAGTGTTATTCCCCGGTGAAGCTTGGAGAAGGATGTTGTATCCATGTATCTGTATTGTTTTGTCTCTATGATTTTTTTACTTTCAGATTATGTTCCACCCCAATGAAGTTAAGCCGCGAAATAGGATTTTGCTTCCTTAGTTGGTGCTTATTTTTCTTATGGAATGTTCATCTTGGAGGCGATTTAGCCAAGTGTTGTTTGTGCCGGAGTTGGTTTTGCCTGGTTACTCCCAGTGTTATATGTCTGTTTTGTCAGCATATACATGATAACACTCATACATTCATACATACATCATGCATAGTTAAATTTAGAAAATCGTTTCTCATTCACATTCGTTAATATTTTGTTGACATATTACCCTATTCTGCAGAGTTGTGTTGTCCTCTCTCCAATAGAGTGTCAGCCTTAAGAAGAAAGTGTATATTCTTTCAATTTCCCCACTGAGTTATCCCTCGTGGAAGATTTTTGCTTTAGCCTTCCTGTACAACTCTTTTTCTGATGATTTAGGTTTCCCTCTTGAGTTTATTTCTCAAAGAATGTATTTTTGATAGACTTTTTTACTCCAGTTTATTTCTGGTTTGAATCTTTGATCCTCAACAATATTATTACTTTGGATTTCTGCAAGCTTTGAGCTTTCGTTTGAGGATGTGCATTTATTTTGCACGAGAAGACTTTATCTCCTCAGCAGGAATATATTGGCATTTCCCCAAGAAGTCATGATTCATTCCCCAGGAGGTCATATTTCATTCCCCAGGAAGTCATATTGCTTTCCCCGAAAATCTTTTTTACAATCCTTCCTATAACAGCAAGTAGCAGGTCTCTTTATTTGAGAAACTTATACTTCCCTGCAAAAGTCGATGTTACTTTTTTTCTATCTTCTGTATGAGTGGATAGTTTGCAGTTCATTGTTAAATTACTCCAGTGGATGGCAAGTCTTTCAATATCGCAGAGACAGTTCATTGTGAAATATTTGCAAGTGGTAGTCTCTTTATTTGAGACAGCTTATATATTACCCTTTCCAGGCGAATGCCTTGGTTAAAGAAGAAGTTGAGACCCGTTCTAGGTGAAGCGCCGGAATTCTGGGAAAACTTGTTATCATTTTTCTACCCTCAGTGAATGTTGGTAGTTCATCGTCAGTGAATGGTGGTGCTATGATATTTTCCTTCTACCTTCAGTGAAAGTTGGTAGTTCACCATCAGTGAAAGTTGGTAATTGTTATCTTTTTGCTACCCTCAGTGAACGTTGGTAGTTCATCGTCAGTGAACGGTGATGCTATGATATTTTCCTTCCACCTTCAGTGAAAGTTGGTAGTTCACCATCAGTGAAAGTTGGTGATTGTTATCTTTTTGCTACCCTCAGTGAACATTGGTAGTTCATCGTTAGTGAATGGCGATGCTATGATATTTTCCTTCTACCTTCAGTGAAAGTTGGTAGTTCACCATCAGTGGAAGTTGGTGATTGTTATCTTTTTACTACCTTGAGTGAACGTTGGTAGTTTATCGTCAGTGAATGGCGATGATATGATATTTTCCTTCTACCTTCAGTGAAAGTTAGTAGTTCACCATCAGTGAAAGTTGGTTATTGTTATCTTTTTGCTACCCTTAGTGAATGTTGGTAGTTCATCGTCAGTGAATGGCGATGCTATGATATTTTCCTTCTACCTTCAGTGAAATTTGGTAGTTCACCATCAATGAAAGTTGGTGATTGTTATCTTTTTGCTACCCTCAGTGAACGTTGGTAGTTCATCGTCAGTGAACGACAATGCTATGATACTTTCTCTCTACCTTCAGTGAAAGTTGGTAGGTCATCATTAGTGAAAGTTGGGGATTTTTATCTTTTTGCTACCCTCAGTGAACATTGGTAGTTCATCATCAGTGAACGACAGTTCTATGAAATTTCTTTTCTCTCTACCTTCAGTGAAAGTTGGTAGTTCACCATCAATGAAAGTTTGTGATTGTTATCTTTTTGCTACCCTCAGTGAACGTTGGTATTTCATCGTCAGTGAACGACGATTCTATAATATATCTTTTCTCTCTACCTTCACGGAAAGTTGGTAGGTCACCATCAGTGAAAGTTGGTGATTGTTATCTTTTTGCTACCCTCGGTGAATGTTAGTAGTTCATCGTCAGTGAACAGAGGTGCTATGATATTTATTTTCTCTCTACCTTCAGTGAAAGTTGGTAGGTCACCATCAGTGAAAGTTGGTGATTGTCATCTGTGATACGGTGGGAGAACTGACTTAAGGTTTTGCGTTTGTGTTCGCAAATGTTTCGGTTTAGCAAGAGTCGCCACCGACTTTTTATTTTATCCTAAGGAAAGGTCAAAAAGCACAGGAAAGACCTTTGAGATGTTTTCTTGGGTTCGGGGAGTAGATTATGAAAAGGGAAGGTACAAGCACCCTTTTCATCCATGGTTATCCATGGGCTCTTAGTTACTTGTTTAGATCACTTACTTTGCTTTTCCAATTGTTTGAAATAGTGCTTTGTGTGTGGTTTTGAAATATGTTTTGAAAAGAGGCCATCGTTGTGGCAACCTTTGTAATGATTCTTGTTTGAATGTATACAAAGGTGTTTTTGTCTTTTGAAAAGATTTCAATGTTTTGAAAGTTTGTTTTGGGAAATGTTTTGAAATTGTGTTGTGAAGTGTGTTTGAAAATAGCAAGGATGTTTTTGCAAGCTTTTTGATCAAGTAACTAAGAGCTATCTACCCTATTTTACTCAAAGATCTTTCTTATGTTTTTAACCCTTTTGACAGTGTTGTTTCACCATTACATTTGGTGAACAACCTTGTGTTAGGATGTTAAACAGGACAGGCGCGGGTCATCGTATAGACCATGATAGCAATTGTGTCAAGTATTTTTGGCAAATTTTTGAGGGACTTGATCATTTTTGTTTAGGCAACCAAGATAGCATTATCGAGGGACTATGATCTTTTGTTTTATTTTTGTCTTGCCAAAGTACCCAACATGCATACCATGGCCCATTTTTGAAGGCAACAAGTGGATTGTAACCCTAGGGGTGCAAGTGTGCATTGTGTTTGATTTTCATGCATTTTTGTCTTTGATTAGGTCAAGCTACTTGTTGATTTGGATTTTTGCATACAAACCCTAATTCTCTAATCATGGCATAATTGAAAGCATAAAGTACGAGAATTTAAAATTCTAAGCTATTACAACATGATTATGGGGATGGGGATACAATTTTGAATGGGGGATATTTGAAAAGAAACATAAACCCTAATTTACTATTACATCCAAATTGAATTTGCTTGCATTAATATAAAATGGAAAATATTTAAATAAACAAAATAAATAAATATCAAATAATATGTATTATGCAAAAAAAAAAAAAGGTTTTTATTTGTTTATGTATGTAAAAGTATTTAATGTAACAAATAAAGAAATAAATAAAAAGATTTATTTTAATTGCTTAAGGGTAAAACCCTAATTCCTTTAAGAAAATAAATACAATATATTATTTATATACAATAAAATATATTACTATGTACAAAAATAAATTATATTTATAATAAGGTATTTTTTTAGTGTAAATCATAATAAAAGTGAAAATGTAATATTTTATATTTTTATTCTAAAGTATTTAATAAAATAAAAGTATATATGTATATTATATATATTAAATAAGTATAATATAAAATAAAATATGTACAAAAATAAATTATATTTATAATAATATTTTCAGTGTGAATAAAAATAAGAAATAAAAAATAAAGGTATGATTTACATATTATTTTCAAGTTTAAATAAATAATATAAAAGTAATTATGCTTTTAATGATAGAAAAAATTAAAATAAAATGCCAAATAAATGTAAAAAAATTATGAAAATATTTTTTGAGCATTTTTTATACTTGGAAATAAATTAAAAAAATCAGAAAAGAAAACAAAAATGCAAAAATGTAAATATACAAGGAAATGGGCCAGGGGGTGCAAAAATGAAAATGGGAGGTGTTAGAAGCAAGCCATGCCAGGCCCAGCCCAAGCCAGCTTCATCTTCAACCTTCAGACTTTGTAAACACGCGCGCCTGGTTCAAATGATAGATCCTGTATACGCGATCTTTTGCAAAAACACACAACATCAAACTTGTAGAGAATTCCAAGACGATTCCAACCATATAAACAACTAATCCTAACTCTCAAAGTCCAAAGAGAATTTCTCTGGCCCTAAAATATGACCTAGTTTTTTCAGCATGTTCATGGATGAAATTCTCCTAGCACACTTAATATAAATGAAAGCTGAGCATATGTATGGCTTCCTAGCAATGAACACTACATTTTTTATTCATAAATATAAGGCTAAATGTTCCTAAATAGAGAGATAGAAAGTGAATAAAAACCTGTTTCAGTTGGATTCGTGTAGGGCAATGCAATGCTTCTCAACAAGTTTTGAGATGTCTGGTAGCTTGCTTGAACTCCACTTGACCTTTTCTAATAGCTAGCTTGCCTTGAATGTCCTTGAATCAGCCTATAGAACTCAACTTGCACAAGCTTGAAATGAAAATGGTAAACACTGTAAATGTAGTTACAATTGGTAATGGAGGTTTGGGATAGCTTGAGTGAGTTGAATGGAAAATGTTTGAAGCAAAATGGGGCAACACGCACGAGCCAAATGAGCAGGGGAACTCAAGTTGCAGCACCTGCCCTATTTTGCAAAAGAAGTGTGATTTCTGGCTATGGGATGTGTTGGGACTCAAACACTGATGTTTCTAGCTCAAAGGGTTGTGAGAAAGATGTTTTGAATGTTTGTGTAAGTTGATATTTTCTGGTTTTTTAAGTTCTAAGCATTTGGACAAGTTTCTTGTTTTTGAAGCAAGAAAGTGGAAGTGAGGTTACAAGCCTATACATGCCCTCTTATCACCCTGCACAAAATCCTCTTGGCCCCTCTAATTAGTGGATTTGTTTAGCTCCAAGAGATTTGGCTCTATGCTCAAGGATTAGTGGTTTGACATAAAGCAACCTTTTGCAAAAATGGAAATGTGCCTTTTACTATTTAGGGATTAAACTTGTGTACAATACCCTAATGAACAAGACAATGCATTAGCTTAATGGATTTGCATTAAATTATGGAGTGTGAAATGGTTTAGAGGCCTGCAAACTAGTGTAAGGTATGCTGGTTTGAAAATGCAACATGAGTGAACATGACTTTGCCATGGATACAAAGTGAGTTTTTGCAAACTTCAAGCATTCGATTCTCCCTAACCACAAATGTGTTTAAGGAGTTCTTGGACAATTTATAAAGCTTGCAATATGATATATAATCCATGTTTGAAATGAAACTTGAGATTCCAAGTGTAACTATGTGAAAAATGGTCAAGAAGATAGGTCAAAATCCTGCCTAAACTAGGGCAAAATTTCACTAAGTTAAAAGTTTTAGGGACCCTTGTTCCAAAAATCATATCTTGAGATCCAAGCTTATTTTGAGAAAACTTTGTGAATCAAAGTTGTATACTTTGTGGAGAACTAAAACTTGCATGTTTTAAGTTTTGTTCGAATCCAATTGCATCATGGTGAAAATGTGGGGCAAAGTTAGGAAAAATTAAGAAAATTTCATAACTTAGAAAATTTCTAAGTTATGAAAATTTTCAATTTCAAACCCTAATTTGAAATTTTGTGTTTCTTGATGAACAAGTTTCATAGTTTGACACATCTTGATGAAAAATGACCCTTGGCACTTGATTTTGACCAAAAAGTCAAAGTTTGACTTTTCAGTGTACAGTCAAATTTTTATCAGTTGACTGAAAAATTCATATGTCAATCCCATCCATTTGAGATCTTTTGAACTTGTTGAATAGGTCAAGATGATTCCATTGAGTCCTTGGTTGAACCTAATTTGCCATTGGCTAGGTCAAAAAGTCAGAAATTGCTTTTGTACAGTCAAAACCCTAAAAATGACCATTTTGCCCTTTTGGTGATCTGATCAAATTTCTTGTGGAATTGTGGTCCCAACTTGATAAAATGGTTCATATGAGTTCATAATATTGATGTGGGTCAAAATTCATGAGGTTTGACTGTAAATTGGCCACAATTGACTTTTTCCCTAATACAACTGATTTCTATGTCAACTGTCCAATTGACTGGGCAAAAATTTGATTCAAGGCTTGAAACTTGGTATGGACAAACTTATGAGTCCAACATGAAGCATGAAAGTCAATTTGAGCATTGAAGGTCCAAAAATCCCTGTGCAAATTCAAACCCTAATTAGGTCATCAGTGCAAGGAGATGTCTTGAGCAGAGCAAACCCTAGCTTGATCTTGATTTCCAAGAGCCTTATGATGAGAAATGTTGATAAAATGAGAGGGAAAATTTTGGGGTACAACAGTTGCCCCTGTTCAATCTTCTTGAACCTGAAGAGTTAGATTGACAAGTTTGCCTTTCGTGACTCGAAGGTAAAAGAGGATTGGACACTAGAGTGCCCGTAAATTTACACTCGCCAAAAATGTAGCTGAGGGAATCGGCTTAAAGATGCCATTTGGAGATGGTAGAATCATGCTGGAGATGGGCTTAAAGATGCCATCCTAAAACTTGTTTGTTGAAAATTAATAGAATGAACATCAGAATGGTATCCGTATTTGGAACGTATTTGAGTTGTAGCTGGAGACTGGGTTCATATGAGCAAGGGAATGGCATCCGTGTCTAGAGCATATCCGAGCTGTAACTTTATTTGATTCTTGAATGAATATCAGAATGACTACCATGTCTGGAGTGTATCTGTATTCCGAATGGGTAACAGAGAAACATCTGTGTAAGGAGCATCTATGTGTTGGGGATAAATTCTGAATGAGTGACAGAATGGCAACCGTGTCTGGAGTGTATATGGACTGTATCTAAAATTGAGATATGTATGAGTAGCAGAATGACTTCTGTGTTTGGAGTGTATCCGTACTGTAACTGGGATCCGGTCAAGTGACAGAATGACTTCCGTGTCTGGAGTGTATATGAACTTGAAGTTGATAGTTGAATCTGAATGAGAAATAGAATGGCCACCATGTCTGGAGCGTATCTGGACTGTATCTGAAATTGAGATCTGTATGAGTAGCAGAATGACTTTCGTGTTTGGAGTGTATCCGTACTGTATCTTGACTTAAAATTCTAAATGAGTAATAGAATGACCGACGTGTCTGGGGGTGTATCCATACTGTATCTTGACTTGAAATTCTGAATGAGTAATAGAATAACCGCCGTGTCTGAGGGTGTATCCATATTGTATCTTGACTTGAAATTCTGAATGAGTAATATAATGACCGTCGTGTCTGGGGGTGTATCCATACTGTATCTTGACTTGAAATTCTGAATGAGTAATAGAATGACCGCCGTGTCTGGGGGTGTATCCATATTGTATCTGAAATCTCTGAATAGTTGTTAAAGATAGCCTTTTAATCTTATCCTAAAAAGGGTAGAATGTTAGCTAAAGCACAAAGTTATGTTGCACGATATGTATGATGCAATAAAATGTGTTTCATCAATGTTTATGATATATGGATGTAATGGATGTGCATGTAAGCTGATTAGCTGTCTTGCTGAGGAAAATAAATCCTAGATAACTGGAGATAATGAAATCTTTGACTGCGGCCGGGGAAAGTAATTCCTTGACCGATGCTGGGGATTCCAAAAATCTTTGGTTGTTAAAGATGAGAGAACCTTGCTGATTACTATTGGGGATAGAAAATCTTGGGCAACCTGCGGGGATTATCAAAACTTTGACAACTTCTGTGGGGATGTGAGAATCCTTCATGACTTTCCTGGGGAAATAAGGAAAAATCCGACGACCTCTACTGGGGAATTAAAACCTGGGGGGCTTCAAATGGAGAAACAGGAACTAGAATCTTTGTTCTGTCGGGAAATAACTCTGTGGGGAGAGTGTTTATTCTGCCGGGGAAATCAGGACCTTGGGTTGTATGCCAATCTACTGGGGAATTATCCTAGTTGGGGATAAGACAAAAAGTTAACTGATATCTGGTTGATTCCCAGACTTTTAAGATAACCTGCTGGGGAAATTGGGGAACACTGAATGGTTCCCGCTGGGGATTGATAGTTGGAAATTTGACCCCGCTGGGGAAGAAGATTTCATCTTTGTTGAGGGCTTATAGTTCAAAGTTTTCGGGCTCCACTGGGGATCTGGAGTTTGGAGACTTAACTCTAATGGGAATTTTGAAATTTAACTCCACTGGGGATATATACTTCAAGGTTTTAGCTTCGTTGAGGATCTGAATGACATACTGCAGGGGATTTGTTTTGGAATATCCTAAAGACGTTTTCCTACACCTTCAACCTATCAGTAATTATCTTTTCTCATTTCGTTTTATTTGTAAGCAGTGATTATATTCAAATGCATATGCTCATTTAACAAATCATTGGACGTTTTCAAATAAAACATGATTGTAAAAAGAAAGAAAAGGCAAGCGAATTTCTGCACTTTGAAGTATCTTTGTATTAACTTTGTAAGTATTTTGTACAGAGGAGACAGTCATCCTAGTAAGAGAATGTTGTCGTAAAATTGAGAAAAATTTATACAAAAAGAAAGATGGCTATGTGTAATAATTCCATGGGGTTCCCCTTCTGCTATAGCCTTCAAAGCTCTGAGTATCTTGTCCGTTCGTTGCTTCGTCCGCAGATGATTGGATAGATCAGAAGCTTGGAGCTTGTTGGTGAAGAGATTGGCCTTAAAGTGATCCGACGAGACATAGTCATACGCTTTAATTCCCTAACTTTTTCCTGGACCGCCCTTTCGGGTTTTCGATCCACCGGGAAACCCTTTTATGCCTAAGTCGCCCTTTCGGGTTTTCAACTTGCCGGGTGTACAATTTTTTTAATTATTTATCCCTAATTTTTTCCTGAACCGCCCTTTCGGGTTTTCGACTCACCGGGATGCCCATTTTTTCCAAAGTCGCCCTTTCGGGTTTTCAACTTGTCGGGTCATTTATGCGTAGTATCTTTTGACTATGTCTGCGTTTGCAGGGTGCGGCAGGTCGTCGCCGTCCATGGTGGTCAGAATCATTGCCCCACCAGAAAAGATGTTCTTGATCACAAATGGTCCTTCGTAAGTAGGAGTCCACTTGCCCCTGGAATCACTTTGCGGCAAGATGATCCGCTTGATTACAAGATCTCCGACTTGATATACCCGACGTCTGACTTTCTTGTTGAAAGCCTTGATCATCCGTTTTTGATACGTCTGACCATGACAAACAGCAGTAAGTCATTTCTCGTCAATCAAATTAAGCTGATCAAACCGGGTCTGAATCCAATCGTCTTCACTTAAACCAACATCCTTCATAATCCTCAAGGAGGGAATCTGAACTTCCATAGGTAAAACAACTTCCATGCCATATACCAAAGAAAAGGGGGTTGCCCCAGTTGAAGTACGCACCGTGGTACGATATCCGTGCAGAGCAAACAGAAACATCTCATGCCAGTCCTTGTAGGTGACTGTCATCTTTTGAATGATCTTCTTGATATTTTTGTTAGCGGCTTCAATAGCACCGTTCATCTTTGGCTGATAGGAAGATGAATTGTGATGTTGAATCTTGAACTGCTCGCACAGAGCGGTGATTACAATATTATTCAAATTTGTACCATTGTCCGTGATGATCCTGTCGGGGATACCATACCGACATATGAGATTCTACTTAATGAAGCGGGAAACCACATTCTTTGTAATTGAGGCGAAGGAAGCGGCTTCGACCCACTTGGTAAAATAATCAATAGCGACCAAGATGAAGCGATGTCCATTGGATGTTGTGGGCTTAATCTCTCCAATCATGTCGATTCCCCACATCGCGAATGGCCAAGGAGCTGTCAGAATGTTGAGAGGAACGGGAGGAATATGTACCTTGTTAGCATAGACTTGACATTTGTGACAAGTACGAGAATGTTGATGACAATCAGCTTCCATGGTAGACCAGTAGTAGCCTGCCCTTAGAATCTTCTTAGCCATCGTATGTCCGCTCAGGTGGGTGCCAAAGGTGCCACTGTGTATTTCGGTCATGATCAACTCTGCTTCAGCCTTGTCCACACAACGAAGTAGAACACAATCATGGTTGCACTTATATAAGATACCATTTCTCAGGAAGAACTTGGCAGCAAATCTCCTTAAGAACTTTTTGTCATTGACGGAAGCTCCTTCAGGGTATTCTCGGGTCTGGAGATATCTTTTGATTTCATGAAACCAGGGTTGTTCCACTACTTCTTCGGTATTAATCTCATGACAGTGCGCAGGTTCGTCCATTCACTCGATGGTGATCTGGGGAGCCTCATTATCCCAGTTGAGTTTAAACATAGAAGACATTGTAGCCAGAGCATCTGCTAGCTGATTTTCTTCTCGCGGGAAATGCTCAAAGGTAATCTGCTGGAAATGAGGCAACAATGTCAAGACATGTTCTTTGTATGGGATAAGATTAGGATGTTTAGTGTCCCATTCTCCTTTGATTTGACTGATAACCAAACCTGAGTCCCCAAATACGACCAAAGATTTGATTCCTAGGTCAATTGCAGCCTTGAGACCAAAGATACAAGCTTCGTATTCGGCCATGTTGTTGGTGCAACTGAAACAGATTCTTGCAGTGAAAGGCGTATGGAAACCTTCTGGGGAGATAAGTACCGCGCCGATACCGTTGCCAAGTGCATTTGAAGCACCATCAAAGTACAGGGTCCACCGGGATCCTTGTTCAGGTCTGTCATACGGTCCGTTACCTTCAATGTTGTCCAATGTCATAATGTCCTCGTCAGGGAAGTCGAATCTCATAGATTGGTAATCTTCGATGGCTTGATGAGCTAGATGGTCAGCTAGTACACTCCCCTTTATAGCCTTTTGGGTTGTGTACTGGATATCATACTCTGTTAGGATCATTTTCCATCTAGCAATTCTTCCAGATAAAGCAGGCTTCTCAAAGATATACTTAATCGGATCCATTTTAGAAATCAGCAAAGTGGTATGTGTCAACATATACTGCCTTAGCCAGCGAGCAGCCCATACCAAAGCGCAACAAGTTTTCTCGAGCAGTGAGTAGCGAGTCTCACAGTCGGTAAACTTTTTGCTAAGGTAATAAATGGCATGCTCTTTTTGGCCAGAATCGTCATGTTGGCCCAGTACGCACCCCATTGAATTATCCAAAACAATCAGATATATGATTAACGGCCTTCCTTCGACGGGTGGCATCAAGATAGGAGGTTCCAGCAAATACTCCTTGATCTTATCAAAAGCAACTTGACAGTCATTGTTCCATTCAACCACCTGATCTTTCTTCAACAACTTGAAGATTGGCTCACAGGTAGATGTTAGGTGAGAGATGAACCTCGCAATATAGTTTAAGCGTCCTAAGAAACCTCTGACCTCCTTCTCAGTGCGGGGGGCAGGCATTTCCTGTATAGCTTTGACTTTAGTAGGATCAACCTCAATGCCTTTTTTGCTGACGATAAATCCCAAAAGTTTACCAGATATGACTCTAAAAGTGCACTTGCTAGGGTTCAGTCTGAGCT
This sequence comes from Vicia faba, assembly GCA_948472305.1. Taxonomy (NCBI): domain Eukaryota; kingdom Viridiplantae; phylum Streptophyta; class Magnoliopsida; order Fabales; family Fabaceae; genus Vicia; species Vicia faba. Next base: position 211,846,599 of record OX451738.1, on the reverse strand, counting down.
TATATTCCTTCAATTGTACAAACAGCTTTTGCAGATGATCAAGGTGTTCTTCTTCTGTGTGTGAACGGGCTATCATGTAGTCTACGTAGACTTCGATCTCATGATGTATCATGTCATGAAACAAAGCTACCATGGCTCGCTGATAGGTTTCCCCGGCATTCTTCAGTCCGAATGGCATCACTTTGTAGCAGAAGGTACCCCACTACGTAACAAAAGTAGTCTTCTCCATGTCTTCGGGGGCCATTTTGATCTGGTTGTATCCCGAGAATCCATCCATGAAGGAAAATACCTTGTGTTGAGCTGTATTGTCAACCAAGATGTCAATGTGTGGTAGTGGAAAATCATCTTTAGGGCTAGCCCTGTTTAAGTCCCGATAGTCCACACACATTCTGACTTTGCCGTCTTTTTTAGGCACGGGCACAATGTTAGCAACCCATTGTGGATAGGAAGTAACATCCAGAAAGCCAGCATTGAATTGTTTCATCACCTCAGCTTTGATCTTTTCAGACATGTCGGGCCTCATCCGGCAGACTTTTTGTTTGATCGTTGGACAGTCTTCTCTTGTAGAGAGACGGTGAACCACGATATCTGTATCTAGTCCCGACATGTCTTCATAGGACCAGGAAAAGATCTCAACATATTCGTTCAACAGCTGAACTAGACGCTCTTTGACACTTGGCTCCAGGTTGGCACCCACCTTAACCTCTTTCTTGTCTTCCTCTGTTCGCAAATTGACAGTCTCCAGCAACTCTTCATGGGGCAGAATATCCCTTTCCTCTTGTTGCAAAAGTCTAGCTAACTCCCCAAGAACTTCACAGTCTTCATCACCTTCGTACTCAGCATGATTGACCAAATCTTCAGAGTCACTGAAGGCCAAAGCAGAATAGTCACCCATGGAATCCGGAGTGGATAGGTACCTGCATTTTGTGAGTGCGGGTGTGTGTAAGGGATAGCCATCCTTAAACAAAACAAAATGTAAAAGGAAAGAAAATGAACACAACAGTTTATAGATGAAAACGTCCAATGATTCATTAAAAAATGGCATATGATCATGAAGAAATCAAGCCCTTACAAATGGACCTATATGCCCCGGGTAAGGCATAAGGCGAAGAAAGTATATGAATTGTTTAATTATTACAGACCAAAATAGGAAATTGTTCAAAGATAAATTATTGGTTGATGAAAGTGATGGGAACGAAGTCTTTCGCTTCCCAGTTGCTTAATCCTCCTTCGACGGTTGGAAAGATCCAATCTTCAAATTTGTCTTCTTCATTATCTTCTTCTAAAGCATTAATTCCATGGTGAGTGATTTTTACGGGTGGTCCTCCGGCCCGGGAGCGACGCACAGCTTTCTGGCCAGCAACAGTAAAACCTAGTCCGAACTTGTCCATTTTGTGAGAAAAATCAGGCAGTTGCCCCCATACTGTACTCCTTCCTTCTTTGATTACAACCTCTGCATCTTTGAGGGATGCCATCCTAGACACAGGCTTGGAAATGATAGGCACATCAGTTATTGTCTTTGCAACTACGACTTCAAGGGGGACCTCTTCAAAATGTTGGAAAGGCGTTTCTATGAATTCGCCGTCTAGCTCCACATAGCGGAAGGAGTTAAGGTGACTTATCATATACTCTTCCTCCCCATGAACCGTTATAATCTTGCCCTGAACTGGATACTTTAGCATTTGGTGCAGAGAGGAAGTGACTACCCCAGCATTGTGGATCCACGGCCTTCCCAACAAGCATGAATATGAAGGACGAATGTCCATCACATAAAAAGTAGAGTTGAAAATTTTTGTTCCCACTTTGATTGGAATGTCCACTTCTCCGTGAACCATCCTCTTAGAATCGTCGAAGGTTCTAACAATGATGTTACTAGGCTTTAGGGTCAAACCTTCACAGTCCAATCTGTCCAACGCCTTCTTCGGTAGCACATTTAAAGATGAACCAGTGTCAACCAGAACATGGGCAAGTGTGGTTCCCCTGCAATCTACTGAGACATGCAGCGCGTCATTGTGATTCCTTCCCTTAGGGGTCAAATCAGCATCGGAAAAACCAAGACCATTATCAGCAGTAAGGCTAGCCACGCACTCTTGAAACTGGTCAGCAGAAGTTTATTGAGGCACGTGTGCCGTCTTTAGAAATTTGATCAAGGCTTTAGCATGAGCCTCAGAGCAGAGTAGGAGAGCCAGCATGGAGATTTTGGAAGGGGTCTGCCCTAGCTGCTCCACGACATCGTAGTCGCTCTTTTTGATTATCTTTAAATTTTCTTCCATCTCTTTCTGGGTGGTCTCGGGGATAACCACATTATGAGCCTTCGTCCTGACAGGCGTTTCTTGTATCCCCTTTCCCTTATTGGAAGTACCATCAGAAGGTCTAGCTTCGGGTACATCAATTTCTTCAATTATCGGGCTTTGCACAGATGGCTTGACAGGTACAGAAACTCTCGAGGGTCCGAAGACTGCCCGTGGAGGAGCAATCTCCGGAGAGAATATCCTCCCGCTGCGAGTTATCTTGCTCGTTCCGGCAATATTCCCTATACCAGGGGTTTCATCATCGGAATTCTCTTGGACTGTTTCAATTTGTTTGACACCATGGTAGAAGATTTCTCCTCCGTAATTCCATGGTATCGTCTTGTTAGATTTATACGGGACAGGCCCCAGCATGGTGATTTTCAGTGGTACAAACTTAGGATCAGGCGTAATCTTAACAGGCCTTTTGTAGGTCTTGGAAAGATCGTCGGAGATGGTTATTATAGCAATGTCATTGGTTGAAGTAACAAAAGTAGCAGGAGTAACATGAATGATAGTAGCAACAAGATTCTTTTGAAATAGAATCTCTTGGGTATCCATCAGGCGTTGGATGCCTGATTTTAACAGTGGTCAGTCAGTTTGCAAGTTTGAACAAAAGTAGCAGTCTTTTCCACAGCCTGGGAATATCCCGACTTTCATCAAATTCACTTTAATCACTGGTAACGGAGTCAAAAGGTCATCAACAGTGGTAACATGAAGATCTTCCATAATGGCATGGACATTGTCACCGTGTTTGGGCATTAGGGAAGAAATCACATTCGGCTTTTTGGGCGCATCGAATTCTACCTCCTTGGCGTCTATCAAGTCTTGGATCTTGTTTTTTAGAGCCCAACAGTTGTTGGTATCATGCCCTACACTGTCCGAGTGGTATGCACACTTTGCATTGGAGTGATAAAAAGGAGAAGAGGTATTAGGGTTTTTTGGTGCTTCTTTCAAGTTGGTAAGGTTCAGATTTAATAGATGAGGGAGGACTTGAGCCGGTGTCATATTGATTCGGGTGAATTGGCGTTGTGGCCTTTCTACCCTTTTCTAATTAGCTCTTGGTTGATTGTTGCGAGGTTGATCGGTTGAAGAGTTCTGAATCATCACAGCCCCCACCATTGGTCGGCGCTCCGTTCTTCCTTGATTTTTCTAGGAATAAACAACAAAAGCTTCTTTCTTGGCTGGGAAGGTCTTCTTAATAGCAGTGGAAGCGGAGGAATCCTTCTGAATTTTACCACTTTTAATGCCAGCTTCGACCCTCTCACCGGTCAGAATTAGTTCAGTGAATCCTGCAGATGAACTCCCGATTAAATGATTGAAGAATGGACCTGACAGAGTCCCTAAAAACATGTCAACCAGCTCTCTATCCGACAAAGGTGGCTGCACCCTTCCATCCAAATCCCTCCACTTCTAGGCATACTCCTTAAATCCCTCATTAGAGGCTATACCCATACTCTGTAGTTGAGTATGAGTAGGCGCTAAATCTGCATTGTATTGGTATTAACGGTAGAAAGCAGCAGCTAAATCTTCCCAGTTGTGAACATCAGATCTCTCAAGTTGATAGAACCAGTCCAATTGTGTGCCTGACAAGCTATCTTGAAAAAAGTGGACCCAAAGATCCTTATCAGAGGAGTGAGGTTGGACCTTTATGACGTAGGATCTCAGATGCATCTTCGGACAAGACAAACCGTCATACTTAGAAAATGTAGTAACTTTGAACTTGGGAGGAATGAAGATTCCATCGACCAACCCTAGTTCTTTGAAATCTAACCCAAGTACCGTTTGCAACTCCATGGTTGCCAACCGATCCTCAAGATTTTTATACTTATCATCCGCAGGGGGATATTGTTGTTCGGAGTAATCTTCATCCTCTTCCTCTTCTTCTTCTTCAACTTCAGATTCAAAAGGCATCGCAACTCCTTTTCCTTTACCAATCCCTTCATCAGACGTCGAGGGGAACTCGAGAACCTTTCTAGCCTGGTTTTCAAACCTTCTTCCCATAGTGGCCATACCGGTCCTTTTCTTCTTTTTCTATTTATCTTTCTATTTCTCCAACAGTGCTTTAAGGTCCTCTTGACCCTTTGCTAAGGTCATGAGGTGTTGCTGGAATTGCGAATTTTGTGCTTGCAGATCCTTAACCGTCTGCTCCAAATCCATCTTGCTGAAATAAACAGCAGAAAGATAAGGAAACCTGGTGTGAAGACCTGTTTATGCATATGATGAATGATATGTTTATTCATGTAATGCATTCAAGGATTTAGAAATTCAAATTTGTTGCAAACAAAAAAGAACACACGTCATATTAAGAAGAAATTTGTTAGTACATAAATGCCCCATGGGAGAAATATTACAAAATTCTTAATGTAAAAAGAAATTGCGCATCCTCTTTGGTGCGATGTAAGTATTAAGAGTTTCCTCCTCATGAAGTCGGCGGGTAAGTTCCAAAACCTTCTTCTCACTGGCATAGAAGCTGGCTTCAAAAGTATTCCGTTCTTCCTTGAGCTGGATCCAACTCTTTTGTAATTCTTACAATGATGTTGGCATGTCTGGATGTAGGAGGGTGTATGGAACCTCTCCTTCCATAACAGGCTCTTTGATCACGGGGAGAATGTAGAGGTATGACATCATAAGACTCTGGGCGCGGGTTCGTACCCACTTGAGATAAGGCTCAAGGGGGATGGAATTCTTGTGCCCCAGTGTCTTACTATCCACCTTGTTGGGCATCCTACAAGCTCGATAAACCTTTGTCGAAGTCCTTGCGCATCGTTGTCGAAGTCAAAAACTAGGTCAGGAATCAGCATATCATGAGGGCCATCCCTCCGCGCATATCCAAACTGTCTTAGAGCTAAACAGGGGTTGTAGGTAATGCCTCCCCTAATGCCAAGTAAAGGGACATTAGGGAATTCTCCACAACGATCAATGATGATGACATTTTCTCTGGACCGAGAACACCAATGAACATCAGAATGTGTGAGGGTCATCAACCGTTGTGACCACCTTAAACCCTGCTCATTCTTCAAAACTGTTTGGGGAAGGTGAGAAATAAACCACCTTGCTAGAAGAGGAGTACAACACATGAGAACACCTCTTTTCCTCATTGTTCGTGTGTAAAATGAGTGTAGGTTGTCCCCAAGCAATGTAGGCACAAGATTCCGAGATATGAAAATCTTGATAGGGTTCACATCTATAAGCTGATCAGGGTTTGGGAACAAGACCAACCCATAGATGAGGAGTTCCACAATCTCTTCAAAAGCTTGTAGATCTAGAAAATTCCAGCAGTCTTGTGCCTTCTCAAACAGAAACTTTGCCAAGAAACCCTTGACACCACTTCTGGTTTCCCAATGTCCTTTGATATCAGATGGTTGCAAGTGTAATGCTTGAGCAACATCTTCAGGATTTGGTTCTCTTTCTGTACCGTTGTAGGGTAGTTGATGGAGAATAGGAATCCTCAGGAGTTGAGAAAATTCCTCCAAAGTAGGTACTAGTTGGTAATCAGGGAATGTGAAACAGTGGTGTAGGGGGTCAAAGAACTGGAAGAGAACTTTCACCATGTCTTCTTCAATGTTGGAGTTGACCAAGTTGAGAAGTCTACCATGTCTTTCACTGAAAGGAGAATTCTCTGGAATCTTGGAAGTAAGCTCCTTGAGTTGAGGAGGGATTCTCACAAGGTTGACTTGAATTGTTTTCCTACGAAGAGATTCCATGACCTACAAAACAAGAACAAAGATGAAGATCGAAACCCTTGAAATGGTTATTGGATGCATATGATGCTTTATGATGTTCATGATGTATGCACAAGCACATGTACAAACAAGTCACACAAGATCCTAGTTTCAGGCTTGCATGAGGTTTCATAGGTAAGTACCCTCTTGAAGTTAGTTGGTTCAACCTGTCCTATAAATAGTAACCGGGTTCTAAGGAGCTCAATATCACTGGATTATTTTATGTGTTCATTGTTTTGGTTTAGCCACTTAACTGGCGACCAAAATATTCCAAGAAAACAACCCTTAATGAGTGTAGTATCGAGTATCTACCAACTTCGGACTGCACCAAAGCTGGTCATCTCACTACCCCTAAAAAAGGCCAAGATGGTCAAGTTAGGTTCTAAGAGTTCATTAGTGCTTCATGACATCACTCAGCGGCCCCGTATTCTCTTTGATTAACTCAAAGGCTACCGTTACTCATAAATATGTCGCACTAATATAGCTATTGCTTCAACTATGTCGGTATACCCCACACAGTTTCCACAATGTATTTCTATTTACCTATGAATGTTTCCTAATAATCCGGGTGGAGGATTTATACCCAAACAAGAGAACTAAATGTAAAGCAATCAAAGAAATCAAGATAAGCATGCAAAGGTGATCTAAACCCTAAGGTTGCTCCACTTTTAGGATATCTCCCCAGCAGATTCGCCAGTTCTGTGATACGGTGGGAGAACTGACTTGAGGTTTTGCGTTTGTGTTCGCAAATGTTTCGGTTTAGCAAGAGTCGCCACCGTTTTTTTATTTTATCCTAAGGAAAGGTCAAAAAGCACAGGAAAGACCTTTGAGATGTTTTCTTGGGTTCGAGGAGTAGATTATGAAAAGGGAAGGTACAAGCACCCTTTTCATCCATGGTTATCCATGGGCTCTTAGTTACTTGTTTAGATCACTTGCTTTGCTTTTCCAATTGTTTGAAATGGTGCTTTGTGTGTGGTTTTGACAGATGTTTTGAAAAGAGGCCATAGTTGTGGCAACCTTTGTAATGATTCTTGTTTGAATGTATACAAAGGTGTTTTTATCTTTTGAAAAGATTTCAATGTTTTGAAAGTTTGTTTTGGGAAATGTTTTGAAATTGTGTTGTGAAGTGTGTTTGAAAATAGCAAGGATGTTTTTGCAAGATTTTTGATCAAGTAACTAAGAGCTATCTACCCTATTTTACTCAAAGATCTTTCTTATGTTTTTAACCCTTTTGACAGTGTTGTTTCACCATTGCATTTGGTGAACAACATTGTGTTAGGATGTTAAACGGGACATGCGCGGGTCATCGTATAGACCATGATAGCAATTGTGTCAAGTATTTTTGGCAAATTTTTGAGGGACTTGATCATTTTTGTTTAGGCAACCAAGATAGCGTCATCGAGGGACTATGATCTTTTGTTTTGTTTTTGTCTTGCCAAAGTACCCAACATGCATACCGTGGCCCATTTTTGAAGGCAACAAGTGGATTGTAACCCTAGGGGTGCAAGTGTGCATTGTGTTTGATTTTCATGCATTTTTGTCTTTGATTAGGTCAAGCTACTTGTTGATTTGGATTTTTGCATACAAACCCTAATTCTCTAATCATGGCATAATTGAAAGCATAAAGTGCGAGAATTTAAAATTCTAAGCTATTACAACATGATTATGAGGATGGGGGTACAATTTTAAATGGGGGATATTTGACAAGAAACATAAACCCTAATTTACTATTACATCCAAATTGAATTTGCTTGCATAAATATTAAATGGACAATATTTAAATAAACAAAATCATTAAATATCAAATAATATGTATTATGCAAAAAAAAGATTTTTATTTGTTTATGTATGTAAAAGTATTTAATGTAACAAATAAAGAAATAAATAAAAAGATTTATTTTAATTGCTTAAGGGTAAAATCCTAATTCCTTTAAGAAAATAAATACAATATATTATTTATATACAATAAAATATATTAATATGTACAAAAATAAATTATATTTATAATAAGGTATTTTTTTAGTGTAAATCATAATAAAAGTGAAAATGTAATATTTTATATTTTTATTCTAAAGTATTTAATAAAATAAAAGTATATATGTATATTAAATATATTAAATATGTATAATATAAAATAAAATATTTACAAAAATAAATTATATTTATAATAATATTTTTAGTGTGAATAAAAATAAGAAATAAAAAATAAAGGTATGATTTACATATTATTTTCAAGTTTAAATAGATAATATAAAAGTAATTATGCTTTTAATGTTAGAAAAAATTAAAATAAAATGCCAAATAAATGTAAAAAAATTATGAAATTATTTTTTGAGCATTTTTTATACTTGGAAATAAATAAACAAAATCAGAAAAGAAAACCAAAATGCAAAAATGTAAATATACAAGGAAATGGGCCAGGGGGTGCAAAAATGAAAATGGGAGGTGTTAGAAGCAAGCCAGGCCAGGCCCAGCCGAAACCAGCTTCATCTTCAACCTTCAGAATCTATAAACATGCGCGCCTGGTTCAAATGCTAGATCCTGTATACGTGATCTTTTGCAAAAACACACAACATCAAACTTGTAGAGAATTCTAAGATGATTCCAACCATACAAATAACTAATCCTAACTCTCAAAGACCAGAGAGAATTTCTCTGGCCCTAAAATCTGACCTAGTTTTTTCAGCATGTTCATGGATGAACATATCCTAGCACACTTGATATAAATGAAAGCTGAGCATATGTATGGCTTCCTAGAAATGAACACTACATTTTTTATTCATAAACCTAAGGCTAATTGTTCCTAAATAGAGAGATAGAAAGTGAAGAAAAACCTATTTCAGTTGGATTCGTGTAGGGCAATGCAGTGCTTCTCAACAAGTTTTGAGATGTCTTGTAGCTTACTTGAACTCCACTTAACCTTTTCTAATAGTTAGTTTGCCTTGAATGTCCTTGAATCAGTCTATAGAACTCAACCTGCACAAGCTTGAAATGAAAATGGTGAACACTGTAAATGGAGTTACAGTTGGTAATGGAGGTTTGGGATAGCTTGAGTGAGTTGAATGGAAAGTGTTTGAAGCAAAATGGGGCAAAACGCACGAGCCAAATGAGCTGGGGAACTCAAGTTGCAGCACCTGCCCTGTTTTGCCAAAGAAGTGTGATTTATGGCTATGGGATGTTTTGGGACTCAAACACTCGTGTTTCTAGCTCAAAGGGTTGTGAGAAATATGTTTTGAATGTTTGTGTAAGTTGATCTTTTCTGGTTTTTTAAGTTCTAAGCATTTGGACAAGTTTCTTCTTTTTGAAGCAAGAAAGTGGAAGTGAGGTTACATGCCTGTACATGCCCTCTTATCACCCTGCACACAATCCTCTTGGCCCCTCTAATTAGTGGATTTGTTTAGCTGCAATAGATTTGGCTCTATGCTCAAGGATTAGTGGTTTGACATAAAGCAACCTTTTGCAAAAATGGAAATGTGCCTTTTACCATTTAGGGATTAAACTTGTGTACAATACCCTAATGACCAAGACAATGCATTAGATCAATGGATTTACATTAAATTATGGAGTGTGAAATGGTTTAGAGGCATGCAAACTAGTGTAAGGCATGCTGGTTTGAAAATGCAACTTGAGTGAACATGATTTTGCCATGGATACAAAGTGAGTTTTTGCCAACTTCAAGCATTCGATTCTCCCTAACCACAAATGTGTTTGAGGAGTTATCGGACAATTTGAAAAGCTTGAAACATGATCTATAATCCATATTTGAAATGCAACTTGAGATTCCAAGTGTAACTTAGTGAAAAATGTTCAAGAAGATAGGTCAAAATCCTGCCTAAACTAGGGCAAAATTTCACTAAGTTAAAAGTTTTAGGGACCCTTGTTCCAAAAATCATATCTTGAGATTCAAGCTTCTTTTGAGAAAATTTTTTGAATCAAAGTTGTATAATTTGTGGAGCACTACAACTTTCATGTTGTAAGTTTTGTTCGAATCCAATTTCATCATGGTGAAAATGTGGGGCAAAGTTAGGAAAAATTAAGAAAATTTCATAACTTAGAAAATTTCTAAGTTATGAAAATTTTTAATTTCAAACCCTAATTTGCAATTTTGGGTTTCTTGATGAACAAGTTTCATAATTTAACACATCTTGATGAAAAATGACCCTTGGCACTTGATTTTGACCAAAAAGTCAAAGTTTGACTTTTCAGTGTACAATCAAATTTTGATCAGTTGACTGAAAAATTCATCTGTCAATCCCATGCATTTGAGATCTTTTGAACTTGTTGAATAGGTCAAGATGATGCCATTGAGTCCTTGGTTGAATCTAATTTTCCATTGGCTAGGTCAAAAAGTCAGAAATTGCTTTTGTACAGTCAAAACCCTAAAAATGACCATTTTTCCCTTTTGGTGATCTGATCAAATTTCTTGTGGAATTATGGTCCAAACTTGATCAAATGGTTCATATGAGTTTGTAATGTTGATGTGGGTCAAAATTCATGAGGTTTGACTGTAAATTGGCCACAATTGACGTTTTCCCTAATACAACTGATTTCTAGGTCAACTGTCCAATTGACTGGGCAAAAATTTGATTCAAGGCTTGAAACTTGGTATGGACAAACTTATGAGTCCAACATGAAGCATGAAAGTCAATTTTAGCATTGAAGGTCCAAAAATCCCTGTGCAAATTCAAACCCTAATTTAGGTCATCAGTGCAAGGAGATGTCTTGAGCAGAGCAAACCCTAGCTTGATCTTGAGTTCCAAGAGCCTTGTGATGAGAAATGTTGATAAAATGAGAGGGCAAATTTTGTGGTACAACATTATCTTTTTTCTACCCTCAGTGAACGTTGGTAGTTCATCGTCAGTGAACAGTGTAACGCCCGTAATTTAATTAATTATTTAATTAAATTATTTTTGGAATACTTGTGAAGTTGTGTTATAATTAATTGAATTTAATTATTTTATTAAGTGGAGAAATAATATTAGAGATATAATATTATTAAGTGGTGGAATAATATTAGAAGTATAATGTCCTCATTTAGTAGTCATATGGGCTTCAACCTCAGACTTCCCCAGATGGATCAAAGCAGCAATCTCGTGTGGTTTTGGCTCATCCTCCAAACCAGTAAAAGGAACATGATTGGTAACAGGTAAATCCAACAGATAAGAATACTCCTCTAGTGTAGGCATCAACAGATAGTCAGGGAAAGTAAAGCAATGATAAATCAGATCATAGAACTGGACCAAGGTCGAGAGAATACCCTCCTTCATCCTAAGCTTCACGAGAGGAACGATAGATCCATACTTCTTCCGAAAATCTGCAGAACACTCAATCTCGGGAGTTAGACTAATCCACTCATCTATCTTGGTATCTTTGAAACTGTATTTTCCGATATTTCTTTTTCCAGAATCCATGGTCAAAAGGTACTTGAGATATTCGCAAATGGTCAACTTTTAAGTCCCTTGAAATAAAATTTCTTCAAAATATGCTTTTGAGTGCATGAATGCATGATGCAACAATCACACTGAAGATCACAAACATAGGGTTCATAGGTTCAACGTCACAAGCATGAGGTCAAAGGTACTACCCATAAGGTATGATCTAAAGGTTATTACCTTTCGAACAAGGTTCTATAGGTTCCTAGAGTCTACATCCTTCCTTTGGATATTACCAATTTCTCGATTAACTCGATAATTAGTAATATTCTCAAGAAAAACTCGTCCGAGCATAGTATCACGTGACAACTATTTCTGGATTACTCCGTCATAGCTTCCACACTACACCTAAAAGGCCAAGATGGGTTAGGTATTCTACGGTCCTCAGCTTTAGCAGGCTCCCAGGTCGAAAGCAGTACGTCTTCCTGATTACTCGGTAAACGACACTATAGTCAAAGGGGCTTCCACTGATTGGGGGATCTAATGCCACCATTTTTGGGATTACTCCCTCAAAGTTAACATGACTATACCTCCCATCCTATCTTAAAGTTTGCCCAAGTCTAGGTATAGGACTTATAAGTAATCACCAAGCACCCTGAAAACCAGGAAAATCCACACAAACATATATACAACATATAACACATCAACAACAATAGCACACATACAAATATAAACAAAGATAGGCTCAACCCACTTAGGGATGGACCAGCAAGAGGTCAATCTTTCCCCAATGAAGTCTCCATTTTTTCTGTAGCGGTAGAAATGTTTAAGACTAAGCCATTGGATTGGCTAGACTTATACAAATCAAAATCAAAATCGCCACCGCGCTTTATTATTTCCAAAAGAATGGGAAAAGAGCTAATAACCCAAAAAGAGGGGGAAATATTCAAGGTAAGGGGGTTGGTTATGCAACGGGAAGGTATTAGCACGCTAAACATCTAAGGTACTCCGCAGGAACCTCTTTGAAAAAATCTGTATATTTTGGCTATAAAATGTTGTATGTAAAATAGATGGTGGAGGTGAGAAAAGAAGTATTTTATTATGATTTTTTCACCTACCACGGTTGCGAACCATTATTGCCTACGTACCCCTTTCGTGCAATAGGGGATCAGGGTACACGTAGTTCATCTTTTAAAAAAAAAATTAAAACACAAGTGTGTTGGTTAATTTTATGAGATAAGACATCATCGTTGAAATTCTGGCAGCAGATACTTAATGTCACAGTGAATGTTATGACACCGTATCTGACTTTCTACAAGATAGTAAGTCTAAAAGTAGTAAAGAACACAGTCAATTGTTTACCCAGTTCAGTGTGTAACAACACCTACTCTGGGGGCTACCAAGCCAGGGAGGAAATTCACTATAAGAGATATTAATTCAGGAATAAACCAACCAGTTTATCTCCTTCACTTAAGACCTATCCAATGCAACTTCAATCTAAGTTCAACTTAAACCTGAGTTCCTACTCACTCCCCCTCAATCACAGCAGTGATACTAAACAATTGACTAACGAAATTAAGAAGACAATCTTCAGAACATACACTTGATTATGCTTCACAGCTTTTAATCAACTAACACAAACACTCGTGCTTCAAAGCTTTGAGTGATACATAACCTAACTTGACTTTGCTTCAAAGCTTTAATCAAGTGACACAAACACTCGTGCTTCAAAGCTTTGAGTGGTACACAACCCTTACAATCAAGACCTACTCCAAGTCACTTATCATAATGATAATTGCTTGGATTACAGTAGTTAAAACTATACAGCCCCTTATTGATCTTCTGTCAAAAGTGCTCTTCACCAACAGTCGTCCTGTTGAATATATAGGCCGCTGTTCTTCAGTTAGGGCTTCCACGAAAATAGCTAGGGTTAATTAACCTCAAGACTTGGTCACAGGACTTTATCAACCAGATTAAGGTTAAGCCAAGTTAACCTAAAGTCCACGTGAGACTTTGTACTGGACTGTGTAAACCAGTTTCTTGAAAAATCTCAGAATTAACAAAACTGTACAACTGATAGATCAGTACAGGATGTCTTAACATTGGTTATGACAACAAGAATCTTGTTTACTGATTTTGGTAGAGTGTAATAAATATGATCATTGCATGATGATCAACTAAACACTCAATTTAAGCAGCTTTTGTATGACATCCTTGTTCTGCAGAATGTACCTAGTAACCCAGAATGTTATGACATCAGTCATGACATTCACACACTTGGTTTTACCAAAAAAACATGCCAACAACCAAACACTTAAAAACTCCCCCTTTGGCAAATTTTTGGCTAAAACCCCTAAACAATCAGAGATTAGAAAGCAGCAGGATTAATATGTCTGCAGAAGGAGATAATGTCTACCAAGTCTAATTAACACAAAAACTTCTCCCCCTCTTTAGCCATAAATAGGCCAAAGATACATGTACTTTTAGGATATACAGTCATCCAAAAATAAAAACACAAATAAAAAATCTAAAAACACTTGCAGCAACAGGAACCAGCAGCAAGGTTGTCATCTACTTCAAGCACTGTCATCTTCAGAGGAGGCACTATCTTCAGCATTAAGCTGATCTTAAACAACATCCTCTTCCCTTCTTCGTCCTTCAGTCTCCTTCTGTTCTAATCTAGCAATCAGGTCCTTAAGAGTCCTTTTCCTTGTATCTAGCTCTTTGTAGGTTTCCTTCAGCACAGCTATAACATCAGTTCTCTTGGACTGAGTTTTGACAGTTGATGTCTCAGCTGATGTCATGACAATGTCAGGAACATGAGTTCCCTGAAATAGCTTGTAGTGCAACCCAAGAGAAGGGGCTCTTTTGCATACAGTATCTTTTTCAACTAGAATGTCAGGATACTGAGCAAGGACTATACCACATAAGAGGGAGGGAAAGGCAATAGGGCCTTTAACAGCATAACTTCCAGCATGTTTTAAAGTTTGATCAAAGATATACTTACCATAGTCAAATTTTGTCCTGCTTCCAACAGCATAAATGAATCTTCCCAGTCCTGTGGAGATGGTTGATTTATGGTTGGTGGGAACCCAGTTGGCTGCACCAATTTTGTGCAGAATGGCAAATTTCATGCTCAGCTTGCTTGCATTCAGCTTCCCTTTTAAGGGCCAGCTCTTGACTTGATTTGCAGTGATGGTTTGGCGTACTTGGTTTTCAGTAACCTCTAGTTCGGGGCAAGCATCATCTGGTCTTCCTAGGAATTTGTTTATTTCAGAGGGAGGGAAATTTACCTTTCTTCCTCTCACATAGACACATTTAAAGTCAGCTGACCTTCCATCAGCACACCCATCAGATAAATTCACTATGAATTCTTTGACAAGAACTTCATAGCAGTTGGTAAACTTTACCACATTATTTATTAGACCAGTAGTTTTAATTAGGTCCATGATCTCCTTACATTCCATGGCACCCTTTTTCAGTTCTCTTTCCAAGGCTATCCTTTTCAAATAAACATACTTCCACCTGTTTGCATTCTCAGGAAGGTGAAAGGAAATGTTGTCAGTGGGGACTTCAGGGACTTTAGACATTTTGCTTGATGGTAGTTTCCTTTTGAGAGGTATGTCTTCAGCATCAAATTCAAATTCTAATTCCTCATCAGAATCAGAGGGTTCAGGCTCTTTCCTTTTCTTAGCTATTGGTTGTCTCACAGGTTTTGAGAGACTACCAGCAGGTACTCGAGTTTTCACCTTCCCTTTTGACAATCCAGCCTTCACAGTTTCTACTCCAACATCAGCAGTCTTCTCTTTGGACATACATTTGGCAGTATCCTGCTTTCCCTTTCTGTTCATCATTCTTCTAGCTATGCTAGGGTTGATATTTGCAATTAGGTCATTGTCAGAGTATTCTTCATCAACATCAATAATCGGGATTTCAACATCCTTCTCAGAAGGGTTCTGGTGATCATCAAGATTTTCAGATGATTTCCTAATGTTGTCATCCAGTGTCTCAACATTCTGAGTGACATCAGGATTCATTTCAACATTTGGACTAGCAGCTTCTTGATTCAAAGGTACAAAAATTCCAGGTACCGAGTGATTCTCATTTAGAATCCTTGTAACAAGTCTAGCTATTGCTTGATGAACATAAGCTGAGCCTTCCCTATCTGATATTTCTGAGGGAACAGAGGATGTTTGAGAGGGGTTACCAGATGTAGAAGCTTGAGACCTTCTTGCATGTCTTGTTCTCAGCTTTTTAACCTTAGAGGGGTCAGCTGCCAGTTCATGAAGAGGAGTTATCTCCAGAACATCAGAATCCATGCAGTTTGTGATTGCCCTAGGTTCTCGATCAGAGGATGCGGAAGAAGCAGTCGTCTTTGAAGAGGATGATGTCATGGATAGTTGAGACATGTTGAGCGTCTTAGAAAACCAGTAACAGCGAGAGTAAAATCTTTGATTGAGAGAATGAAGATTGTTGCAGAGCCGAGAGAGGAAGGAGATAAATGAGAGTCTATTCAACTTCTTAACAATTGTGAAAGAAATATGGAAACTGATGATTAACCCAATCAAAATAGACTTAACAAAAAGATCTCCTTCATCCCTTGTCTTAAGCAAAATTAATTGCTACATTTACTCGTGTTGGCAAATACCCAACTTGCCCCTCAAATTTTCAAATTGATTTGCATCAAGTACCTTGGTAAATATGTCAGCCAGTTATAGTTCAATGGCAACATGTTCCAGTTTAATAGTCTTCTCCTCTACAAGATCTCTGATGAAGTGATGTCTAATGTCAATGTGCTTGGTCCTGCTATGCTGAATAGGATTCTTGGAAATGTTGATAGTGCTCAGATTATCACAGTACAATGTCATAACATCGTGTGTGACATTATACTCAGTAAGCATTTATTTCATCCATATCGTTTGAGAATAGCTACTACCAGCTGCTATGTATTCAGCTTCAGCAGTAGAGAGAGACACACAGTTCTGTTTCTTGCTGAACCAGGAGACAAGATTATTTCCTAAGAAGAAACATCCTCCAGAGGTGCTCTTTCTATCATCAGCACTTCCAGCCCAATCAGCATCACAGTAACCAGTTAGAGTTGGTTCACATCCATGAGAGTACAACAAGCCATAGTTGTAGGTTCCACTTACATACTTCAAAATTCTCTTCACTTGGTTGATATGACTTACTTTGGGATCAGCTTGGTATCTTGCACATACTCCAACTGCAAAAGCAATGCCATGTCTGCTGGATGTTAAGTATAGCAGACTTCCTATCATGCTTTTGTACAGGCTTTGGTCCACCTTAACCCCACTTGAATCTTTGGATAGCTTTAAGTGAGTTGGTGCAGGAGTCCTTTTGTGACTGGCATTCTCCATTCCAAACTTCTTGACAATGTTCTTTGCATACTTGCTTTGAGACAGAAAAATTGAGTCTTTCATCTGTGTGACTTGCAGTCCAAGAAAGTAGGTCGATTCTCCCATGAGGCTCATTTCGAATTCAGCCTGCATCTGGTCAGCAAAATGTTTAACCATTTTATCTGACATTCCCCCAAACACTATGTCATCAACATAGATTTGAGCTACCATCATCTTTCCTCCTTCATTTTTGACAAAAAGGGTTTTATCCAAGCCTCCTTTTCTGTATCCTTTGTCAGAGAGAAATTTTGTCACCCTATCATACCATGCTCTAGGAGCTTGTTTCAGGCCATACAAAGCTTTCTTCAATTTGTAGACATGATCAGGGTAGTTTGGATCCACAAATCCTTTAGGCTGTTCCACATAAACTTCCTCATTTAAGTACCCATTTAGGAAGGCACTTTTTACATCCATCTGAAATAACTTGAACTTAAGGAGACAAGCAATTCCCAACAGGAGTCTGATTGATTCTAGTCTGGCTACAGGGGCAAAAGTCTCATTAAAATCAACCCCTTCAACTTGAGTGTATCCTTGAGCAACAAGTCTTGCCTTATTCCTGGTAACAACTCCTTCAGCATCTGATTTGTTCTTGTAGATCCATTTTGGGCCAATGATGTTTGTTCCTTCTGGTCTAGGAACTAACTCCCATACTTCATGTTGCTTGAATTGGTTCAATTCATCTTGTATTGCTCCAATCCAGTATTCATCAGTTAAAGCCTCCTTAACATTTCTTGGTTCAATTTTAGATACAAAGCAAGAGTTTGAGATGATTTCTCTAGATCTTGTAATGACTCCACTGTTAGGATCTCCTATGATGAGTTCCTTAGGATGATATTTCTGAATTCTGATGGAAGGGTCTTTGTTAGCTTCCTTTGATTCAGAATCTGAGGCAGTAGTGTTAGGTAGATCATCCTATTGAGTTGAAGTCTCAAAGAATGTCTCAACATCACAAGGGACATCTGTTTCCTCATGATAATCATCAACTATGACATTTATTGATTCCATCATAACTTTGGTCCTGGAATTGAATACCCTATAAGCTCTGCTGTTGGTAGAGTATCCTAGGAATATTCCTTCATAAATTTGCAGTCTTGGAATCCCTCTGACTGCCTCCATGGATATAATCCTTTTCATTCCTCTTAGATGTAGATGACCAAGTTTTTAGTGCCACAGTTTCACTTCTTTTTCTTCTTTGGCAATAGAACACACAGAAGAGTAATTAGTGTTCTCAGGCTCCCACAAGTAGCAGTTGTCTTTAGATCTGACTCCTCTCATTACAACTTCTTGTTTCTCATTAGTTACAAGACATTCAGACTTGGTGAAGTTGACCTTGAATCCTAGGTCACATAATTGGCTTATACTTATGAGATTAGCAGTCAAGCCTTTTACCAGCAATACTTCATTTAGGTTTGGAACTCCATGACAGTCCAAGTTTCCAACTCCTTTGATTTCTCCTCTAGCACCATCTCCAAAGGTCACATAACTACTAGTGTGAGGTTTAACATTATTGAGAAGATTCTTGATTCCAGTCATGTGTTTAGACCATCCACTATCAAAGTACCAGTCTTCCTTTGCAGGGACTCTAAGGGAGGTGTGAGCTATCAGGGCAGTAGCCTTTTTCTTCCACTGTTGAGTATGTGGTACCTTGTTAGACTTAGGTTTGACAACTGGGGTCTGATTAGGATATCCATATAATCTGAAGCAGAATGGCTTTATGTGACCAAACCTCCCACAATGATGACATCTCCATCTTTGATACTTTTTCTTCATATTTCTCTGTTCTTGATGTTTAGTTCTATGTTGTGACATCTGCTTTGACATTTGTTTATCAGGCCTGATCTTCTTCTTGTCCATAACAGATTTCTTTGCTGCCACAAATCCTAGACCAGACTTGTTTCCCACATTTTGTCCAATCTGAAGGATTTCTTCTAATTTGTCAGTTCCATTTGTCAGCATCTTGACAGATTTGGTCATCTGGTCCAGTTTTGAGTTTAGCATTTGAACTTCCCCTTCTAGATGACTTATAGTATCAATGCCTGCCTTTTTCTCAGCCTCCAACTTTATTATGAGTTTTGTTTGTCTCTCATTTTGCTGACAGACTTCAGCACTTCTGATACATAACTTCTTGTAGGAATCAGCCAGTTCTTCAAATGTCACTTCCTCATCACTATAGTCACTATCAGAGTTACAAATACCAGTTAGTGTAGTAACTAGTTTGGCAGATTCTTCTTCAGAATTACTTTCTGAATCACAGTCAGACCAAGTAACAGACATTCCTTTCTTTTGTTTCTTAAGAAAGGTAGGACATTCAGCTTGAATTTTCCCATATCCTTCACATCCATGGCATTAAATTCCTTTGCTTTGATTTCCCTTCTCTTCAGACTTTGGTCTTATGCTGGAGTCATAGGATCTGTTAATATCAGAAGGAATGTTCTTAACATTTGACCTTGACTTTGGATCCATTCTCTTGATGAGTTTGTTGAATTGTCTTCCAAGCATGGCTATAGTTTCTGAAATATTTTCTTCTTCATCCTCCTTATTTTCATCTTCAGTATTAGATACAAGTGCTATGCTCTTGTTTTTCTTGTCGACATTGTCACTGATCCCCATCTCAAAGGTCTGAAGTGACCCAATGAGTTCATCCACCTTCAAATTGCAGATATCCTGAGCTTCCTCTATAGCAGTCACCTTCATTGCAAATCTTTTAGGCAAGGATCTGAGAATCTTTCTCACCGGATTTTCTTCTGACATCTTTTCTCCCAATGCTCCTGAGGTGTTGGCAATCTCCAAGATGTTCATGTGAAACTCATGAATGGTCTCATCTTCCATCATCCTTAGGTTCTCAAATTTGGTAGTCAGCATCTGAAGCCTTGACATTTTACTTTGGATGTGCCCTCATGAGTAGTTTTGAGAGTTTCCCAAACTTCCTTGGCTAGTTCACATTGATGTACTAGTCTGAATATGTTTTTATCAATTCCATTGAACAAAGCATTTAAGGCTTTGGAATTACCCAGAGCTAACTCATCTTCTTCTTTACTCCATTCTTCCTCAGGTTTCAGACTGATTGTCCCATCTTTCTCAGTTATAGTGGGATGGTTCCATCCTTTGTCAGCAGCTCTCCAAGCCTTTTTATCCAGTGATTTTAAGAATGCAATCATACGAGGTTTCCAGTAGTCATAATTTGATCCATCCAAAATGGGTGGTCTGTTTCCAAAAACTCCTTCTTTGTCCATAGCGCCAGAAAATAATATCCCTAGATCTCACCCAGTAAGACAGGCAGGGTGCCTGCTCTGATGCCAATTGAAATTCTGGCAGCAGATACTTAATGTCACAGTGAATGTTATGACACCATATATGACTTTCTACAAGACAGTAAGTCTAAAAGCAGTAAAGAACACAGTCAATTGTGTACCCAGTTTAGTGTGTAACAACACCTACTCTGGGGGCTACCAAGCCAGGGAGGAAATTCACTATAAGAGATATTAATTCAGGAATAAACCAACCAATTTATCTCCTTCACTTAAGACCTACCCAATGCAACTTCAATATAAGTTCAACTTAAACCTGAGTTCCTACTCACTCCCCCTCAATCACAGCAGTGATACTAAACAATTGACTAACGAAATTATGAAGACAATCTTCAGAACATACACTTGATTATGCTTCACAGCTTTTTATCAACTAACACAAACACTCGTGCTTCAAAGCTTTGAGTGATACATAACCTAACTTGACTTTGCTTCAAAGCTTTAATCAAGTGACACAAACACTTGTGCTTCAAAGCTTTGAGTGGTACACAACCCTTACAATCAAGACCTACTCCAAGTCACTTATCACAATGATAATTGCTTGGATTACAGTAGTTAAAACTATACAGTCCCTTATTGGTCTTCTGTCAAAAGTGCTCTTCACCAACAGTCGTCCTGTTGAATATATAGGTCGATGTTCTTCAGTTAGGGCTTCCACGAAAATAGCTAGGGTTAATTAACCTCAAGACTTGGTCACAGGACTTTATCAACCAGATTAGGGTTAAGCCAAGTTAACCTAAAGTCCACGTGAGACTTTGTACTGGACTGTGTAAACCAGTTTCCTGAAAAATCTCAGAATTAACAAAACTGTACAACTGATAGATCAGTACAGGATGTCTTAACATTGGTTATGACAACAAGAATCCTATTTACTGATTTTGGTAGAGTGTAATAAATATGATCATTGCATGATGATCAGCTAAACACTCAATTTAAGCAGCTTCTGTATGACATCCTTTTTCTGCTGAATGTACCTAGTAACCCAGAATGTTATGACATCAGTCATGACATTCACACACTTGGTTTTACAAAAAAAACATGCCAACAACCGAACACTTACAATCGTCATTGTCCGTGTGGAAAACGTACTTACTACCCATAATCATGAGAAAGTAGAATTTGCATCATCTCAAAATGGAGGATATGACATGGATTTTAAAATTAACAATGCCTCACTCAACACCCAAGTAGAAAATATCTCTCTTCACTATGTATTGTAGAAGTATAGATGTTTGCATCACTACAAGGATTTACAAGAGTCTAATCTTTTGAGAAAGGTTTAAAAATAAAAATCCAAAGTAGCAAAATAGTTTAAAATGAGATTGATGGACTTTTAGTCTTCTCACAAAAAATGTCAAGGTATTATTAAATTGATTAGAGTTTATTTATGAAAAGGTTTTGAAAATGCAAGGACCTAAGTCCAAGTTTATTATGAAAATGGTTCAAGTTTCAAAACAAGAAGAGTTTTCAAAAGGAGGAAGAAGATTTTTGAAATTAAAGAAGATAGGAGGAGAAGAAAAGACTATCCTAAAGCATAAGGTAAAAGCTAGGTATAAGAACCATCTAACCAACAAGAAGCCAATACTTGACATTATGAGTCAAGATATAATTCCTATTCTTTGGATTGAAACCAAACAAGCAAAGATACTAGATCTCTTGAGAGAATCAAACTTCAAATGTATTAAGTCTTCACAAAAATTGGGCAGAGTAACGGCTGTATACGGGTGAATTCCAGATTACAAACAAAGTATGTGATCACAATAACCTGCACACAAAATAAAGAAACAACTCAATGTCTTGAGGTAAACCTCAAGAACTCCAGACAAAATATCAATTAAGATCACAAGGTCTCCAACATAGGCCAAGGTTTCTAATCCTAAGTCCAAGAAGTCCAATACTCCATAATGCCAAGGATAGTAACCAAATAGTCCAAGTATCATTAAAGCTTTTTATGGTTCATGTTGATTATTAGGTGTCTTAAAAAGAAAAGAAAAGCTCAAGTGAGCAAAATAAAAATAACAAGAATATAAATGCTCAAATGAGCAAAATAAAAATGGCATGAAATGTAATGCTTAAAGTAAATGGTACATAAATCATAAAAATAAAATCATAAAGTAAAAACAATTTAATAATTAGTGGTTAGTTGGATGAACATCTTGAAACTTGCATTTTGAACTTATTAGAGGATTGGTAGAACAAAAGCCTCCACACAACAAGTTTTGCTTTTTGTCAAGTATATCATCCATTCAGAATCTTCAAAAGTACCATTTAATGATCAATGATGTTTAAGTGATCTGTGTTGACCCAAAGTGTTGTAGATCTATTAGAGGATTGGTAGAACCAAAGCCTCCACACAATGAATCTCAAGGTTATTGGATCAAAGAGATCAAATTAACATACTTGGGCTTGCAAACATAGGTTTGAGCCACGAATGATCATTTATTCGAATCGGGACAAAATTTAGCCATATGTTAAGCAATCGTAAGTGGACTTATATAGAAGTCGCACCTATTTTGAGGCCGGTCAATAGCAATTTATGCACTATTTGTTTTGAGACATGATATAGAGATCATGCTCCTATAACACTTAGTGCAATAAGAAAGGGATAAGATGAGGAGGGGTGTGAAAGAATATACAAACCACATTTGAATTTAAATTTAATCAAACTATCATTAAAATCATTCATCCATTTTTTATGGAGTTAGACTCAACACCGTGGATCCAATGATGTTAATAAAGTTCATGATCAAACATTCAACCCAAGATCAACCAGAAAATAATCACAAAATAATATTGCATTTAATATATATATATATATATATATATATATATATATATATATATATATATATATATATATATATATATATATATATATATATATATATATATATATATATATATATATATATATATATATATATATATATATATATATATATATATATATATATATATATATATATATATATATATATATATATATATATATATATATATATATATATATATATATATATATATATATATATATATATATATATATATATATATATATATATATTAAAAAGGGTTTTAAAATGTTTTAAAATAGAAATAAAAGAGAAAAATATCAGAAATTACTTTTAAAATTAAAAGAAAGGAGTAAAATAAACCAAGAATGATAAAAAATAACAGAGTCAGAAATAAAAAATAAATGAGGTCACCAATATTTGTCACAATATAATTGGATCATTCCATATTTTTTTTAGAATTTAAAAATGAATAAAAGTATTTTTAAACATTTAAAACAAATCAAATAAAGTGAAAATTTATAAAAAAATATCAAAACACAAAATGAAATTGTGAAAATAAAAATCAGAAAGGGAAAAATCAAAAATATTGTTCATAATTTTTTTAGATTTTTTGGACTTAAAATGAATTTTCTATGGTTTTTTGAAATTTAAAACAATTAAATATAAAAATCAGAAAAGAAAATAAAAACCAAAAAAATGTGGACCAATGGATGAGAGTCAAAACGCGTTAGTAATCAAATCCAAGGGATCTGTCGCGCTGTGCATATCATGGTCATTACTAAATATCACATCGGATCCAACATTTTTAAAATAAAACAACTTAAAATGTGGCGCGTTAGATGGAGTCTGACTCACAAAAGTAATCAGATCCAAGGGCTCCTAAGGCACGTGCATGGTACATCAAGCATATTGTATCCATTTCAAAAAACTAATGTGGCTTCATGTCATTGGTTGAAGACGGACATGTCATCGTCTTCAACCTCCAGCCATCCCCAAATTGAATCCTTCAAACTGTAAAATTAGTAAACCAGACTGGTACTATTAGATTCGTCTCTTCAAGACGATTCTAATGGTACCATCGCACCAAATTTATATAAATTGTGCAAGGTTGTGTTTGAATAAAACCAGAAAAAATAGCGAGCACAAAACTCTGGGATATCTCACTCAATTCTCAATGAAATTGCATAAAGAGCACGAGAATAAGAAGAATACAAGGAGTGGATTAGTTTTTTATTTGAATCAATTTGGGCAAGAAATCTACCTGAATGAAGTAGTTAGAAGTTAATCTGAAACCGGACTTCTACAGATCAATATAGGTCATAATTCTTGAAGTTAATTGTATGGTTAGCTTCAGGGAAGATCAAGGAAGGTGAATTGATAGAAAATTTGGATTGAAAAAGGCTTGAACATTGATTTCGAAGTTGCAGAAAAATGAGTTATGGAGCAAGTTTGGCAGGGTGATTTTGGTTGTTCAAGCTTGAGGAAATGAATGAGGGATGACCCTCTATTTATAGGGACTAAAATGGAATGTTCAAGCGTGTGAAATGATGAAGTTTGGAGGGAAATCGTGTGAAGTTGCAAACAAGAAAAGTGTGACTTCTATATTGATCAAAACTCATCCAAAACACGCGTTTTGCTATGCTAATCACTTCTGAAAGTTCACTAAACATGTTTAGAGGCAAAAACGTGCAGGAACAATGTGTTTAGAAGCTAAATCAAGGATTTCAAATTCTTACTTTTGAAGAAACTTCAGTTTCAAGTTACCAATTTCAAAACAATGGCATTCTCAGCTCAAGGGGTCTTAGGACATGATTCTTGATGCTTTAGAAAGATGAGATTACAAGCTTTGCAATGGGAAAAGAATGGAATCAAATGGATGTTTGAGCTGAAAGTTGCAATGAGTCAAAGTTGGGAAAAAGAAGTTGACTTTCCACACTTAGAAATATTTCAAGTTTTTCTTCAAAAGTGACCTATAATGTTTTGCATCCAAACATGGCCTTCCCCTTGGAATTTTCTCTTGACCAAAAAAGATTGCATAAAATAGACCTCTTGAATGACATTTTGAAACTTGAACCATTCAAAATATCCAAAAATTGAGAGAGTTATGAATTGTTGAAGTTGGCAAAAAATCATGAAATTACCTATAATCTTTTGTATCCTTAGGGCATCTTCCATCCATTTTCTCACTTTGCACATAAAATAAGGAATAAAGTTCACATCCTCAAGATAATTATGGAAAAATAGTAGGCTCAAGGTCATAAAAATTTACCAAGTTATGATCATTTGAATTCACACATGAGAAATTGGGGGTTCATCTAGAGGACTTGTAATCTTTCTTCATCATCAAGCTTCTTCCATGTGAAAACTCCTTGAAACTTTTGAAGTGATTTATTAATAACCATTTGAAGAGAAGGATGTCTTTGTAATCACTCAAAAATACAAAAATATGAGCAAGATATACTTCTTTGAAGTTCAAAACCCTAGCTCCTAGATCAAGAAAATGCTTTGATGAACTTTGACAATTTTAAACAACCTTCTTGTACCAAAACTTTTGCTTTGTAAACAGAAGTTGTTGAGGATGATAATGAGAACTCATAGCCACCAAAACCACTTCCATATATTGAGAATTTAGATAAATATGCACTTGTGACCAATGGGAACAAAGCCTTGTCCAAACATGACAACTTCTTCAGTCAACCTCTTGTACCTTTGAATCAATCTTGATAACTTTGAAATGTGGTGAACCAAGATAAACCTTGCCATGACATTTATTCCAAAATAACTTCAATGGTGAAGTTTGAACTTCTCAAGCTTTATTGACTAGGGCATGGAAATAAGCTCATGAACCCATGGATCAACTTGCTAAGCCACATTGCCTTTACCTACATTATTATCAAGTAAGACAAACAAACATTGCATTTTATTAATTAAAATGAAAGTCAAAACAAAACATGCATGATCATAAAATAAAAACATGTCAAGGTGCTTGGTGATTCCTCAAAGAGCAAAACTAAAGATTGGGAGGAGAATCAATTTCCCTAATGTGAGCTTGTTGTGATTGAATCAATATGGTATGATGAAGGGATTTTAGGGGGAAAAATTGGGGTACAACACAAAGCAGTATGAGTCGATATAAACCCTTATGTGTCGACTCATGCGGAGTTGTTTTTGATTTCCAAGAGTAAGAAATGAGTATGAGTCAATACAAAACATGCATGTGTCAATACAAAGCAGTATGAGTCGATACAAACCCTTATGTGTCGACTCATACTGATTTGATTTTGATTTCCAGCAGCAAAGAGATGATATGTATCGATGCATAAGGGTATGTGTCAATACAAAATAGATATGAGCCAATGCATAAGTGCATGTGTCAATACATAAAAGTTTTTTTAAAAACAATATTTTTTTTACATTATCTTTATATTTATTTATATTTTTATTATCATTCAATACTCAATATGGTTGTAATAGTATGATTAGAACTTTGTTGCTTTCATCCTCCATTCATAAACCTGATCCCCATCTCCAAAAAAAAGATGTAATAGCGTAGAACTTTAAAATTCCGCAATTTATCGCTTTCAATATTATTTCTAGTAATTAGGGGTTTTATGGAAAAACTAAAATTAACCAACAGAAAACCCTAAATTTAAGACAAACAAAGCATGAAAAACAAACACTTTGCACACTTGCACTTCTATGGTTAACCTCACTTGTTTCCTTGAGAAAAATAGTCATGTCCCTCGAACGTGGGATACTTTAGCATAAACCCTTGATTACAAGATCATAGGCCCTCGATGATCCTTTGATGTTGCCTTCAGTAAACGATCTTAGACCCTTACGGAGAATTGCTAAGGTATCCTACAATGTTGCTTTCTATGACTATACGACGAACCACGCTCGTCCCTTCACATCCAATGATAGGGCTTCTTATCAATTAATGGTAAGATAGCAATATCTAAAGGAGGAGGAAATGAACAAAGATTTTTTGAGTAGGTAGAACATTCATAGTTTCTTGCTCACAACCATTTTTCAAACATCATTCAAACACACAAACACTTGCAAATGAAATATTTTCAAAAGTCAACACTTTGTATACATTTTCGCCAAAACAAGAATCATTACAAAGTTCTACTAAACGAAGGCACTTTTCAAAAATACTTTCAAAAATATCACAAACACATTTCAAACAAAGCATTTCAAAGTGAGCTAGCAACTAAGAGCCCATAGATAACTACTGATGAAAACAGTGCTAACACCTTCCCTTTTCATGACCTACCCCCCGAACTCAAGAAAATTCTCAAAAGGTCTTACTTGTTCTTTTCACCCTTTCCTTTATTGGATAAAATAAAAGTCGGTGGTGACTCTTGCTATCCACAAGAATTACGATAAAACACAAAACACTCAAGTCAGTTTTCCCACCGTATCACAGAATTGGCGACTCTGCTAGGGATATAACTTAAAAGTGGGGTTACCTTAGAGACTAGATCACATTTAAAATGTTTTCATTTGTTTGACTTGTTTTCTTTACATCTTTAGGCCTATGTTTGAGTTTCTTGTATAGATCCTCTACCCGGATCTGGGAACATCATTAGGTAAGTATCAATAGATTGTGGAAATTGTACATCATATACCGATATGGTTGAAACAATGGCTACGTTAGTGTGACACATTTATTGGTACCGGTATACCTTATGTTGAATCGAGGAGAATAAGGGGCCGATGTGCGGTGTCATAAAGCACTAACTGACTGTAGAACCTTTAGTTGAACAACTTGGCCATTAGGAAGTAGTGAGATAGCTGACTTTGGAGCAAATCTGAAAATTGGTTGATGCTCGATATTATGCTCATTGAGATCGTACTTTTGGGATATTTTGGCTGCAAGAAAAGATTTATTGTGCTAAAATAATGCCCAATGAAGAAATATCAGTGATATTGAGTTTCCCTAGAACCCGGTTACTTTCTAGGACAGGTTGAACCAACTAAAATTCATGAGGGTACTTACCTATGAAACCAATGCAAGCCTAAACCTAAGGTATTTGTTTTCTTTGTTTGTGATTATTATTCATGACATCATAAACATCATAACATCATAATCATTCTCACTAACCATTTTAAGGATTTAGGAATTTATCTTTGTTCTGTTTTGTAGGACATGGCTTCCACTCGTAGGAATACCATCTGAATCAACTTCGTGAAAGTGCATCCTCAAATTCAAGAGTTACCATAAAGAATGCCTGGAGATTCCCCCTTCACCAAGAAATATGGTCGACTTTTCAACTTGGCTACCTCAAACTTCCAAGAAGAAATGATGTGTGTGATTTTCCAATTCTTTGATCTTATGCATCATTGCTTCAGATTTCCTGACTACCAATTGGTGCCTACATTAGAAGAATTCTCTCAATTGCTAGGAGTGCCTGTTCTTGATCAATACCATTCACCGGTTTAGAAGAAACTCCAAAGCTTGAGGTTAATTCCAAAGCCTTACATTTGAAGAGATCTGACATTGTGGAAAAATGGGAAACAAGGAATGGAGTTAAGGGTTTATTAGCCAAGTTTTTGTTGGAAAAGGCTCCTTTGTTTTGGGAAGATATGGATTTTCAAGCTTTTGAGGATGTCTTGGCCCTTATAATATATGGTTTGGTTCTATTTCCCAATCCGGACCAACTCATAGATGTGAATGCCATCAAGGTTTTTCTCTCTCGTAATCCCATACCTACTTTGCTTGGAGACATTCTACATTGTTTCCACACTCGCACCATGAAGAAAAGGGGTACTCTTTTATGTTCCATTCCATTTATGTTTAGGTGGTTTGTTTCGCCCCTACCTCGATCAACATTGAAGAATGAGAAAGGCTTGGCATTGTCTCAAAGGATGATGTCACTCTCACACTTGGATATTCATTGGTGTTCTCAATCTTTGGAGGATATTACCATCGTTGACCGTTATGGGAAATTCCCTAATGTCCCACTCTTGGGAATTGGTGGAGGTATCACCTATAACATTTCTCTTGCATTACGACATTTTGGGTATGCGCAAAGAGATGGTCCCCATGATGCGCTCATCCAAGGTTTGGTATTGGACTATGAGGGCGACGTCCAAGGCTATCGTCAAAAGTTCATACGAGCTTGGAGGATGGTAAATAAAGTCGATAGAAAGAATTTGGGGCATAAAAATTCCATACCTCTTAAGCCTTACCTTAAGTGGGTACGAACTTGTACTCAAAGTCTCATGATGCCTTACCCCGCCATCCTACCTGTGATTATAGAGCCTGTTCCTGAGGGAGACGCCCCTTACACTCTTCTTCATCCTGACATGCCTGCCGATATTGAGAAATTACAAAGATCCTGGATTCAACTCAAAGGGGAACGAGATAACTTTGAAGCACATTTCAATGCAAGTGAGAAGAAGATGCGCCCATGGGAAGCTTGAGTCCTTTTTGTTTTTGGATTTTATTTTGTATTATTTTTGCTTCTTCCGTTTTAAGCCCAAGAGAGGCATTTTTAATTCATGAAATTATTAATGCAATTAATGTTTGTTATCTTCTCTTTGTTTAGCAAAATTAAATTCCATAAAATCCTTGAGAACATTGCATTCGCATAACATGCATCATATCATAAGGAGGTTTTCCGACACATGTTTCCTCATCTTTCTATTGTTTATTTTAGTACAAGATGGATCTCAAGAAAACTATGAAGGACTTGTAGACTCAAAACTCCAAGTTTCAAGAAACTCTGCTCAACTTAGCAAAGGGGCAACAAGAACTGATGGAATTTCCGGCTACAAAGAAAAAGACCAAGAAGAAGGCCCTGATCAACATGGGGAAGAGATTCAAGGGCCCCGTCTGACAAGTTCAAGTGGAAGAAGACTCCTCCGATATGAGAATCATGATGAAGATGCAAGGAGCACCCGTGCTGGGGGTGGAAACAATCAAATCTCTGAGGATGGAGATTGTTTAGATGAGCAATATCCACCGTCCGACAACAAATATAAATAACTAAAAGACAAATTGAAAGTTGTGGAAATCCAAGATGTGCCTGGATTAGACTTCAATGACTTGGGTTTGGTTCCTGGGGTAGTCATTCCCCCCAAATTCAAGATCCCCCCTTTTTCCAAGTACGATGGTGTCTCATGTCCGAAGCTTCACCTAAGATCTTACTTCGGTAAAATTCAGCCGCATACCGCTAATAAGAAACCGTGGGTTCACTTTTTTCAAGAAAGTCTAGTTGGGACACAGTTGCAGTGGTTTTACCAATTGGAAGGGACTAACATCCATACATGGGAGGATTTGGCAACTGCTTTTTATTGCCAATATCAATATAATACTGATCTTGCGTCAACTAGGGTGCAGTTGCAAGGAATGACCATGGGTACCAATGAGGGCTTTAAAGAATACGCTAAAAAATGGAGAGACCTGGCTGGTAGGGTGCAGCCACCATTAGATAATAGAGAATTGGTAGACATGTTTATGGGAACCTTGACTGGACCATTTTTTAACTTACTAATTGGAAGTTCATCATCCGAATTCACTGAATTGATCTTGACTGGTGAGAGGGTTGAAAGCGAGATTAAAAGCGGGAAAATACCGAAGGCCTCCACCTCTAATGTTGTGAAAAAACCATTTGCTGGAAAAAAGAGAGACTAATGATGTATATGGATCAAGAAGCCGTACTAAGAATGACCGCCATCATTCAGTAGGGGCAGTGTTAATTTCCAATCCTACACCTGCTCAACAACAAAAAGGGAATTGGCGAAGGACGAAGTTTCAAGAAAGGCAGTATACTAAGTTCAATATGTCAATGTCTCAAGCGTTTCAGCACTTACTAAAAGCGGAGCTAGTTACATTGAGGGATCCTCTATAAAACCCTGACACCTCATCTCCTAAATACAACCCCAATGCCAAATACGCTTACATCTCAAACAACCCCAGACATGATACCAATGATTGTTGGTCTCTAAAGAACAAAATCCAAGACCTAATTAATAACAAGAGAGTTGAATTCGACCCTCTGTCAACTCCTAATGTAATCACCACACCTATGCCAAATCACGGTAAGGGTGTCAATGCTGTTGATGATGCCTCTTTTGTTTTCACCATCAATGATTTAACTACTCCTTTGAAGACTATCAAAAAGAATTTGTTGAAAGTCGGAGTATTCCCTGGCTGCCTTGAACACTGTTGTTGTTGTACTGTACAAACTACTTGTTGTGAATGGCTAATGAAAGGTGTCCAACACCTGATGGATAGCCATGAGATTCTATTCGAAAGAACTCCATCTACGAAAGGTTTGACCCAACGTGTATCTAAATAATTTAAAGATGTATCCATCATTACTATCTCCAACAAACCTATTAGAATCACCTCCAAAGGTCCTATTAGGATTCCTAGTGAACCAAGAATAGCTTCATTAATCATCACTACACCGGGTCCAATCCCTTAGTATTTTGATAAGGCGGTGCCCTGGAATTATAGGGTGTAAGTATACTACTATGGTATCAAACAAGATTCCTGGGATGATAAAGATGAAACTACTAACATTAAAAATATCGATGGATTGAGTAAAGTTACTAGGATGGGGAGGATCTTCTCTCTAGAAATTTAACCTCCGAGAAACACTACTACACCCATTCGTATTACCACTGTTAAACCTGTTGCTGACACTAGAGGAAAGGAAAAAATGACTGAGCCTGCCAGGATGGAGGCACCCACAAAAGATATCGCCATTGAGGACCCATCTACCCAAGATATGGAGGAGATTCTAAAAATCATCAAAAAAGTGATTACAAGATAGTGGAATAGTTGGGGCAAACACCCTCGAAGATTTCTATGTTGTCTTTGTTGCTATGTTCCGAGGCGCATGCCCAAGCACTGATAAAGTTCCTGATAAATGCACATGTCTAACAAGAAACTATGGCAGACCAATTTGAAAATTGTGTAGCAAGCTTGACTGCCGATAATTGTTTAGGGTTCTCGGATGCAGATTTGACCCTGATGGGGAAGAATCACAATAAAGCTCTCCACGTCTCCATAAAATACAAGGGCACTACCATGGCACATGTATTAGTAGATACTAGATCTTCTCTCAATGTTTTACCTAAAGGAGCTTTGGATAGACTAGACTGTAATGGATTGGTATTGAAACCTAGCGATGTTGTAGTAAGGGCTTTCGATGGCTCTAAGAGGATTCTCCATAGAGAGGTTCATCTCCCTATCAAGGTTGGGTCTCAAGTCTTCAACTCAACTTTCTATGTGATGGATATCCATCCTACTTATTCGTGCCTGCTTGAACGCCCATGGATACATGGGCAGGTGCGGTAACTTCCACACTACATCAGAAGTTGAAATATCCGGTCAAGGGGAAAATTGTTACTGACTGTGGTGAAAAAGAGTTTATGATTAGTCTTCTAAATTCATTCAAGTATGTTGAAATGGATGGCGAGTTCACTGAAACTCCTTGTCAAGCCTTTGAGGTGGTCTCTCCCATGGTTTTTATTGCTAAGGCCACTCTTAACACTCCAAAAGATGCTAAAGATACACCGATGATGGCCTCCTTCAAAGATGCCCGTGCTGTTGTTGAAGAAGGAGGTTGCACCATTTGGGGACAACTTCCTGATTTCCCTTTCAAGTCAGACTAATGTGGTTTGGGCTTCACTGACAAAGCTCAAAAAGAGGTCAGACGTACTCGTGCGGGGAAACCACCTCTTCGCATCAGTAACCATGAAGTGAATGCTCTTGAAGACTCCGACAACGACTGTGATTTTGATGACTGGATCTACCCGACTGCCGAAGAAGGACTCAATAACTAGCGTGCCAAAGATTTCATTACAATCTCCTTAAATAAGGAGTAATTACCATTTACTATTTTATTATTTTAAGAAATCTGTCTGTAATTTTATTGAAACAGTGACTTTAAGCCATGTGCCTTGTCGGGGGCACATTGGTCTATTTGTTAAGGGTTTGTCATTTTCATATGCCATATACTTATTTTAATGAAAAGAAACATTGGACACTTTTGCATTCAAATTTTGCGCTCATTGTCTTTCTTTACTGCATTTTCAAAAAATAGTCATGTGACCTTACATGCACACACACATTTACAGATCCACATCCACTCCGGATCTCAACGAATCTGCTATTGCCATCTATGAATTCGAAAATCCAATCTATCAAGCCGAAGACGAAGGCGAGGAAGATTTTTAAATGCCTGGGGAACTCACCAGACTTCTAATGCAAGGAAAAAAGCCATTCAACCATACGAGGAACCAATTGAAGTGGTAAACCTAGGTACTGAGGCAGACAAAAAAGAAGTCAAGATCGGCGCTAACCTAAAATAAAGTGTCAAAGGGAGGTTGGTACAAATGCTGCATGATTATGTTGAGGTGTTTTCTTGGTCATATATGTCGGGGCTTACTGATATTGTAGTTCATCGCCTACCAATGAAGGAAGATTGTCCTCCAGTCAAGCAAAAGGTTCGTCGCTTACGACCAGATATGTCTAAGAAGATAGAGGGTGAGGTAATGAAACAATTTGATGCAAGTTTCCTGGAAGTGACGTCATACCCTCAATGGGTGTAAAATGTGTTCCTGGTGCCTAAGAAATATGGTAAAGTCCGTATGTGCATAGACTATAGAGACCTGAATAGGGTAAGCCCCAATGATGATTTCCCACTACCACATATCGATGTCTTGGTCGATAATACTGCTCAACACAAATTTTCTCCTTCATGGATGTCTTCTCAAGATATAACCAGACCAAAATGGTGCCAGAAGACATGTAAAAGACCACGTTTGTTATACAATGGGGCACCTTTTGTTACAAGGTCATGCCTTTCGGTTTAAAGAATGCAGAGGCAACCTATCGACGAGCTATGGTAGCCCTATTTCATGACATTATCCATCATGAGATAGAAGTCTATGTGGATGATATGATTGCAAGGTCACATACTGAGGAAGAACACCTTGATCACTTACACAAGTTGTTCTAAAGGTTGAAGAAATACAAGCTAAGGCTGAATCCCAACAAATGAACCTTCGGGGTAAGATCTAGAAAACTCTTAGGGTTTATCGTCAGTGGAAAAGGTGTCGAGGTCAACCCTGAAGAAGTAAAAGCCATACAAGAAATGTCATCTCCCTGTACCGAGAAGGAGGTCATGGGTTTTTTAGGTTGACTTAACTACATTGCTCGGTTCATATCTCACTTGACTGCTACTTGTGAGCCAATATTGAAACTCTTAAAGAAAGATCAAGTAATCAGATGGAACAACAACTGCCATGCAGCCTTTGATCAGATCAAGGAATATTTGCAAGAACCTCCCATCCTGATGTCTCCAGTTGACAGAAGACATTTGGTTATGTACTTGACTGTATTGGAGAATTCAATGTGGTGTGTGTTAGGCCAACATGACGAGTCTGGCCGAAAATAGCATGCAATATACTACCTGAGAAAAAAGTTTACCGACTGTGAAACAAGATATTCACTGCTTGAGAAAACTTGCTACACTCTGGCATGGGCTGTTCTTCATCTAAGACAGTATATGCTGACTCACACCACTTTATTGATTACTAAGATGGACCCTATCAAGTATATCTTCGAGAAGCCAGCTCTCTCCAGATGAATAGCTAGATGGAAAATGATCTTGACTAAATATGCTATTCAATATAC
Source organism: Vicia faba (assembly GCA_948472305.1). Taxonomy (NCBI): domain Eukaryota; kingdom Viridiplantae; phylum Streptophyta; class Magnoliopsida; order Fabales; family Fabaceae; genus Vicia; species Vicia faba. The sequence goes on along the minus strand of OX451738.1, from coordinate 211,812,032 downwards.
TACACAAAAGGCCATCAAAGGAAGTGTGCTATCAGATCATTTGGCCCATCAAGTTGTTGATGATTACCAATCCATGAACTTTGAATTTCCGAATGAAAATATTATGCTGGTAACTGATTGTGAAAATCTTGGACTGTATGACAGACCTGAACAAGGATCCCGATGGACTATGGTTTTTGATGGGGCTTCCAATTCTTTGGGTAATGGGGTTGGTGCTCTGATTATTTCTCCCAAAGGTTTCCATACACCTTTCACTGCTAGGTTGTGCTTCAATTGTACAAACAACGTGGCCGAGTATGAAGCGTGCATCTTGGGTCTTAAGGTTTCCATTGACCAAAGAATCAAATTCTTAAGCGTATATGGAGATTCAACTTTAGTGATCAATCAAGTTAAAGGAGAATGGGATACCAAACTTCCAAATCTGATCCCTTACAAAGAGCTCGTGTTAACTTTGATCTCATACTTTGAGGAGAACACCTTTGAACACTTCCCAAGGGAAGAAAATCAGTTATCAGATGCCTTAGGAACAATGTCATCCATGTTCAAGGTCAATTGGGACAACGAAGCCCCCAAAATTACTATCGAAATATTTGACGAACCTGCGCACTGATATGAGATCGACACTGACGAGGAAAAGCCTTGGTATCATGAAGTGAAGAGGTACCTTGAAGAACAAGAGTATCCTGAAGGAGCTTCAATCAACGACAAAAAATTCCTGTGAAGGTTCTCAGCCAAAGTTTTCCGAAGCAATAGGATCCTGTACAAACGTAACCATGATTTTACTATGCTATGTTGTATGGATAAGAAAGAGGTAGAGAAAATCATGGAAGAAATGCATGAAGGTGTATTTGGAACCCACCCCAGTGGACACACTGTGGCTAAGAAGATTCTAAGGGCTGGTTATTATTGGTCAATAATGGAAACTGATTGCCACCATCATTCAAGAACTTACCATAAGTGTCAAATCTATGCCGACAAGGTTCATGTACCTCCAATTTCGTTGAATGTCATGACTTCTCCGTTGCTATTTGCAATGTGGGGCATTGGCATGATTGGAGATATCAAGCCCACTGCCTCCAATGGACACCGCTTCATCCTTGTTGCCATTGACTACTTCACCAAATGGGTCGAAGCAACTTCATTTGCCTCAGTCACTAAGAATGTTGTAGCCCGGTTTATCAAGCATAACCTCATCTATCGTATGACATCCCTGAAAGGATCATCGCTGATAACAAAACCAATCTCAACAATGCTATGATCATTGAACTTCGTATGCAGTTCAAAATAAAGCATCACAACTCTTCTCCATAAAGAACTAAGATGAATGGAACAATAGAAGCTGCCAATAAAAACATAAAACAGATTATGAAAAAGATGGTGGTTACCTACAAAGATTGGCACGAGATGCTACTGTTTGCTCTTCATGGCTATCGTACTTCAGCTCAAACTTCAACTGGGGCAACCCCATTTTCCTTAGTCTATGGCATGGAAGTTGTCCTACCCGTCGAAGTTCAGATTCCTTCTCTAAGGATTATGAAAGAAGCGGGCTTAGGCGAAGATGAATGGATTCAGACAAGATTGGATCTGTTGAACTTGATTGATGAAAAGAGGCTAGCTATTATCTATCATGGTCAAATGTATCAAAAACGTATGATTAAGACATTCAACAAAAAGATCAAACCTCGAGCATACCAGGCTGGTGACTTGGTAATAAAGCGCATTATTTTACCATAAGGTGACCCCAGGGAAAAATGGACTCCCACTTACGAAGGGCCATTTTTTGTCAAAAAAGTATTCTCTGGAGGAGTTGTGATTCCAACTACTATGGACGATGAAGATTTACCGCATCGTGTGAATGCAGACATAGTAAAAAATTACCATGCATAAAGAATGACCCGCTAGGTTGACATACTTAGGAAAATATAAGGGGCATCCTGGCGAACCAAAAGGGTTCAGGAAAAAGTTAGGGCTACATACAAAAGATTGTACACCCGGAAAGTCGAAAACCTAAAAGGACGGCTTAGGCAAAAAAGGGTATCCTGGTGGACTGAAAACCCAAAAGGGCAGTCTAGGCAAAAGTTAAGGATTAAAGCATTCAATTATGTCTCGTCCGATCACTAACAATCAGCTCTTTTACCAAGGTCAAAAGTTCAAATGGTACGAGATCAATCCAATCAACTTCTTTCAACGGCAAGGGATGATGTTCGAAGACATAGGGGCAATAACGGAGTTGGAACTCAATGATATCACTTCCACATGGCTATACAATTTTGTTTTCACTTTGTATTCTTTTCATTTTTCGACAACTTCCACTTACTAGGATTTTTGTCTCCCTGTACAAAAATGCATGTTTATAGGCAGATTATTAATACAAATACACTTTGAAGTACAAACATCTTTGTTTTTTCTGCTTTGAGTGCAAAAATGTCGAATGACTAAAATTGAATGAACATATGAATATGAACATAATTAACTGTTAATAAATGAACGCACAAAAACAGTAATAAGCATTTGCTCAAGGATTTGGGATATCCCCACAGAGTTACTTCAATAAACTTATCCCCACCGAGTGAATTCATAAATTTTTCATCCAGAGTTCCAATTGACGTATTCCCTGAGAATTCTCTTCCCCAGCCATGTTTGGACTTCCAAAGCTAGAAAAGAAACCTTGGGAAAGTTCTACACCAAATGAATTCATTTCTGCAGTGAGATCACCAAAATACTTTCCTTAACAGGGTTTCTTTCCCCAATGGATTACAATCTCCCCAGTTTGAGTTTATTCCTCAGACTACTACAGATCAACTGACAAAATTCCTTTTCCCCCGCGGAGTTGATACTATCTTAAGAAAGTTGTTGCGAAGCCTGGAATCTGACCAGAAAACAGTTAACTTCATCCTCCCCCAAACAAGTCGAAAGTTTAGTCATATCTTTTATCCTAAGTCAGGGTATATACGAATCAAATTCCCCAGTAGAGCCATGAACAACCAAATTTCTTGAACCCTACTTCCAAGCAGAAACCAACATTCCCTGCAGAGTTTCCTTAAACAAACAAACAGGAATTCCAAGTGGAAGCATTCTAAGCAAGGTTGAAGATACACATACTCTTCATCTCCAACAGTAGTCCGGGATTTAAGCTTCCCAAATCTCCCCAGCATTTTTCAGGGATTTATTTTCCCAGACGTAGATACATTTTAATAACATTACCCATTCACACATCATGACATATGCATATAAAATGCATATAGCACAATCTCATTTATTTTGAGAACATCACTATGAAATGCATGCATCATGACATTGCATACAACTAACTCTTTACCTTTTCAGAAAAAGATCAATCAACAAATTCATGTCATCAACTATCTATGAATTTCTCTAGAGGCTAAAATCTGATAAATATTTCCATCTAAGATTTGTCCCAGGGAGTTATTCTAAAGAATATCTCTCCGAGACAAAATCACGCTTGGGTTCCTCATATTACCTGTTGAAGTAGTAGTCGTCAAGATTCCTTCATTACCTGTTGAAGTAGTAGTCGTCAAGATTCCTTCATTACCTATTGAAGTAGTAGTCATCAGATTCCTTCATTACATGTTGAAGTAGTAGTCGTCAGAGATTTTTTCATTACCTGTTGAAGTAGTAGTTGTCAAATATTCTTTCATTACCTGTTGAAGTAGTAGTCGTTAAAGATTCCTTCATTACCTGTTGAATTAGTAGTCGTCAAAGATTCCTTCATTACCTGTTGAAGTAGTTGTCGTCAAATATTCCTTCATTATCTGTTGAAGTAGTAGTCGTCAAAGATTCCTTCATTACCTGTTGAAGTAGTAGTCGTCAAAGATTTCTTCATTATTTGTTGAAGTAGTAGTCGTCAAAGATTCCATCATTATCTGTTGAAGTAGTAGTCGTCAAAGATTCCTTAATTATCTGTTGAAGTAGTAGTCGTCAAGATTCCTTCATTACCTATTGAAGTAGTAGTCGTCAGAGATGCCATAATTACCTATTGAAGTAGTAGTCGTCATATTCATTCATTATTTTTTGAAGTATTAGTCGTCAAAGACTCCTTCATTACTTGTTGAAGTAGTAGTCGTCAGAGATTCCTTCATTATATGTTAAAATAATAGTCACAGCTAAGCTTTATACTTACCAGCAGTCATTTTGGATGGCATCTATAAGCCCATCTCCGAAAACTCTTCATCACCTCTCCAAATGGAATATGTTAAGCCCATTTTCAATGCAATCAACTAACACATTACTTTGTGCATCAGCGAGTGCAAATTTCTGGGCACTCTAGTGTTCAATCATCTTCCACCTTCAAGTCACGAATGGAGGACCCGCCAATCTAATTCTTCAGGTTTAAGAAGATTGAACAGGGGCAGCTGTTGTACCCCAAAATTTTCCGTCTCATTTCTCAAAACATTTTTCACAAGATCTTCAATAGCTCAAGCTTGTACAAGTGTGGACTAGGTCAAGCCATCTCCTCAATATTGATGCCTCAAATTAGGGTTTGAATTTTCACAAGGACAATTGGACTTATAATGCTTAAAATGACTTTCATGGATCATTTTAGACCTTTAAGATTACTCATGTCAATTTTCAAGTCTTACATCACAAAGTTGCTCAGTCAATTGATCAGATGACCTAAAATCAGTTGTATAGGGTAAACAGTCAATTGATACACCAAAAGTCAAACTTTGACTTTTTGGTCAACATTAAGTTTCAAAGTTTAAAATACATCAAGACATTCAAGAATGTCAAGCTTGATCATCAAGAAGTCAAGAAAGACAAAAGTCAATTTGAAAAGTCAAACTTTCCAAGACATAGAAATTTTTCTAAGTGTTTTATGTTTATTTCATAACTTCATACCAATTTTTCACCATGATGCAAAATGATTCAAAGGAAACGTTCAACATGGAAGTTGTAGATCTTGATGAATTCTACAACTTTATATTATAGGGTTGATGTCTAAAAACGCTTAAATTTGAAGATATAAGCCTATGAAGTCATGATATTTTCATCTAACACTTAGAGAAATTTTCAACAGGTTTTGGTCAGTTTTTATCTCAACTTCTTGGCCAATTTTCATCAGGTTCCAAATTGATTTATCCAAAATGGCCAACATGAAAGTTGTAGACAATGTTTCAAGCTTTTAAAAATGTCCAAGAGCATGAATTTATCATACTTGAGATAGAAGATTCAAGGGCATGAAGTTGGGCATCCATTCTTGAAATAAAAGTCATAGTGGTGAAGAACACACAATCTAATCCTTATGCTATGCTGCATAATCTTGTGTTGTAGGCCTTCTAAATTGCAAATCTCACCATAATTTAATTCTTACACCTACTCTTGAGCTATTACCCAAGTGTTTGAGCCATTGTCCAAAAGATATTTCCATTTATGGCATAAAGGCACCATTTCTATTCTTGAAAAGCAAGCTTTAGGTAAAAAAATTATCTTGAGCCCATACCTTGCTTACTTCTGAATTTACTCCACCATAAATCATGGAAATTTGACCCTCTATACCAACAACTTTGGTACTTCATCTTGGGACTATGGAGAATTGACATAGTTTGATATTTGCATCCCAACCAAACCATAACATGCTGTCTTACAAACCTAATCAACTCTTGTTCCTAAACCTCTTGCCTATAAATAGAGGGAGCATTTACAAGAGAAAGGGTTCAGAAAAATAGAAAGCTTCTTATGTGTTGAAAATGCTCAAAACCCCCTTTAATCACAAAAAAAAACATAACTGTCCACAAAACCTCTACTCTTGAATTTTGTAGTCCAAATCTTTGAACCTTTCACACCTTGCAAGTTCTGTCCAAACGAACCATCCAAACACTCCACATACATCATATAGAAGGTTTTCAAACTCAAGAACAACTTATGTAACATCACTATTTTCCAAACTCAAAAATAGCCACCTGCAACTTGAATTCTCCACTCAAAACCAAAACACAAATTTCAGTTTCAAGGTAAGTTTTCTTGACTTTGCGCTCTTCATACAAACATCATTAGTGGTTCATTTATGAAGATAAAATGTAGATATAATTTCCTTGAAGCTAAACATATGCTTGCTTTTCATATTCACTAACCACGTGTTGAGAACTGACTCTTACATGTAGCAGAGCAATGTTAGAAGTTAAAAACAGAAGTATGAGTCGATGCATATCACTATGAGTCGACACATATTATGTACAAAATAGGTTTTTAATTGATACAAAATGTGTATGTGTCGATAGAAAGCAGTATGAGTCGATACAAACCCTTATGTGTCGACTCATACTAAGTTGTTTTTGACTTCCAAGAGCAAGAAATAAGTATGAGTCGATACAAAATGTGCATGTGTCGATAAAAAGCAATATTAGTCGATACAAACCCTTATGTGTTGACTCATAATGAGTTGATTTTGAATTTCAAGAGCAAAGAGAGATGATATGTATCGATCCATAAGGTCATGTGTTAATATAAAACAGATATGAGCCAATGCATAAGTGCATGTGTCAATAGATAAAAAGTTTTCGTATCAATGAGTAAGTGTATGTGTCAATACATAATTTTTTTTTTAAAAACAATTTTTTTATTACATTATATTTATATTTCTTTATATTTTTATTATCATTCAATATTCAATATGGTTGTAATAGTATAATTAGAACTTTGTTGCTTTCATCCCCCATTTATAAACTTGTATCCCCATCCCCAAAAAAATATGTAATAGCGTAGGACTTTAAAATTTGGTAATTTATCGCTTTCAATATTATTCCTAGTAATTAGGGGTTGTATGGTAAGACTAAAATCAACCAATAGAAAACCCTAAATTCAAGACAAACAAAGAATGAAAAACAAACACTTTGCATCATGTCCCTCGAATGTGGGATACTTTAGCAAAGACCCTCGATTACAATATCGTAATCCCTTGATGATCCTTCGATGTTGCCTTTGTTAAACGATCTTAGACCCGTACGAAGAATTGCTAAGGTATCCAACAATGTTTCTTTCTATGACTATACGACAACCCAAGCCCATCCCTTCACATCCAATGACAGGGCTTCTTATCAATCAATGGTAAGATAGCAATATCTAAAGGAGGAGGAAATGAACAAAGACTTTTTGAGTAGGTAGAACATTCATAGTTGCTTGCTCACAACCATTTTTAGAACATCATTCAAACACACCAACACTTTCAAATAAAATATTTTCAAAAGTCAACACTTTGTATACATTTTCTTTGAAATGAGAATCATTACAATGTTCTCCTAAATGAAAGAACTTTTCAAAAATACTTTCAAAACTATCAAAAGCACATTTCAAACAAAGCATTTCAAAGTGAGCTATAAACTAAGAGCCCGTAGATAACTACGAATGAAAAGGGTGCTAACACCTTCCCTTTTCATAACCTACCCCCCGAACTCAAGAAAATTATCAAAAGGTCTTTCATGTTCTTTTCACCCTTTCCTTTATTGTATAAAATAAAAGTTAGTGGTGACTCTTGCTATCCACAACAATTGCGATAAAATGCAAAACACCCAAGTCAGTTCTCCCACCGTATCACACCATCACATAAAAGGTAGACTCAAAGATCTTTGAACCCACCTTGATCGGAAGATCCACTTCCCCGTGTACCATCATTTTTTACCCATCAAAGAATCGAACTATAATATCACTGGGTTTTAGTATAATCCCTTCGCAAACAAGTCTGTCAAGAGCCCCTTTCGGTAGCACATTCAATGAAAAACTAGTATCAACCAATACATGAGCCAAAGTAGTGCCCCTGAATTTAATGGAGACATACATGGCTTTATTGTGGTTTCTTCCCTCAGGAGTCAGGTCAGCATCAGAGAATCCTAAACCATTTTCAGTCGTCAAGCTCACAACATAACTTCCAAATTGATTTGCAGAAATTTCTTGTGGCACATGAGCAGTCTTCAAAATTTTACTAAATCCTGTGCATGGGCTTCAGAACATAGTAACATGGATAACATAGATATCTTGGATGGGGTCTGCCCCAGATGTTCAACAATATAATAATCACTTTTGTGGATGATCTTCAATACCTCTCTCAACTCTTGTCTAGAGGTGTCTTCAACTGTATCTTCTTTAGGCGACTATGTATGGGCAGGCTCCCTCATTTGTTTTTGCCCCGAGCCTCAGTAGTTGACTAGGTGGAAGTAACTCTAAAAGGTGTGTGTTGTAACCCAAAATTTTCCCTCTCATTTTACTCAATACATGTCAACTGAGGTCCCCAAGTTGCTCAAGGAAGTCCAAGAGTTGACTAGACCAACTCTCTCCTAAGGCAGTATACCTCAAATTAGGGTTGCATCTTTTATCAAGATGAGAGGATAAAAAAGGTATCCTATGATCTCCATGGTCTTAATATGTTCTCAAGACCTTACATGTCAAGTTTCATGCCTTGCACAAGAAGTTTGCCCAGCCAACTGCTCAGATCCTTGAGAATCGACTATACTAGGTCAAAAGTCAACTATGGCCCACATACAGTCAAACTTCAATATTTTTGGTCAACATCAACATTTTCAAGTGGTATCCATAATTTGATCAAGGGTTGATCATGATTCCCCAAGGGATGCTCCAAATTCATCAAAACCCAAAAGTTGCTAAATTAGGGTTTTTTAGGAAAAGTCAACCCAACTTTGACCAAGCATAACTTCTTCATACTTTATTAGAAATTTTCCATTCAAAGCTCATTTTGAAGAGGATGCAATTCCCTACAACTCATTTTCATCTCATAAGTTCAAAATATGCACTCATCAAAAGATATGAATTTTGACATTATAGGTCATTTTGAAAAGTCAACAAAAACACCTTTTCGGTCAAAGCTTCTTACATGAACATGGAAGACTCAATTGAGATGAGACCAAAAGGTTTGCTTAGGGGACACCCTAATATTTTTAAAAAGTCAAAGAACACCTCTCTAGGGTTAAAATTGGAGGAGATATGCCTTGTCAAAGTTGACCTTTTTTACAAAATTGCCAAAAGTCAAATGTGCTCAAAAATGCATTTTTTTGCTAAATGGACCTAACTTTTTATGCTTGCACCTCACTTATAATGTGGTCCACGACTCAAACATTCACACATACATTATTTGCTTCATTTTTCAATTTATTTTGATTTTTTGTTAATTAAAAAGTGAATTAAATCAAATAATTGATGAATAATAGCAAAGATATGATTTGATTTGGTTTTTGGACAGGTTGGCAATCAAAATATGCTGAATTATCAAGGCCAAAACGAATCAAGCATAATTGGTACAAGAAAGGGAAGATTTGGCTCAAAATAGCAAGTTTACATAAGCTTGAAAATCAAATCAAATCTCTTAAAATTGCAAAGATTCAGTCTAAATTTGTAACCCTAATTCATTCCTAGATATATAATGGACAAGAACAAAGCATGGCATAAGGATTGGAGGCGTGAAACTGCAAGAAGAAAACTGCAAAATTTCAAAGAAAAGTGTGAGATCAAAATCCACTCTAGAGCCATCCTCACAGAGATTTAAAGATTCTAATATATTCCAGGACATCCCAGGAAGCTATTCCAACTATCCTCAGGCTTCAAAACGCCAGGAATCGTGCCCACCATCAACCACGGTTTACCCAAAAACTCGATTCTGATTTCCTTGATTTTGACAGCATTATCATGTTTTGATTATACATTCTTGTTAATTACCTTGTTTGCAAGCTATTAGCATCATTTAATTGCATTTACAGCGCATGAATCACAATATGCCATTGTTAGGGTTTACGAGTTTGTTTTAGGGGTTTTCAATACAGGAACAATTGACTTTCATATTGGGTATCATGATGATCAGGGCTTCAAGCCCAGTTGATTCATGGTCACCAATTTCATTTATCTTTCTTGTATGCAATTTTTGAATGGAACAGGGATATAGTTGCAAACAAACGTCCGTAGGTAAAAGTATTTTACCTAAAACGACGGTTGCAGGAAGAAAATGATGCGTATCACAGCGTGGTTGGTCTCTTTGAATTTTGCGCGTGTTTTTTGGCCACTAACTTGTTTTCCAATATATTATATGTTCATTATTACATTAACAATTGAGACATCCAGCGCAGTTGGTCAGAGGAAGGAAGTTAGAAGCTCATGTCCTGGGTTTGATCCCAGGCGTGAGCTTTTGGCATTTTCTCTATTATTTTCACCAGATCTGGCACATCTCACCTTCTGAGGATCATCATGCGCCCTCTGATCTCATCCTCTGGATCCATCTCCAGCCAGATCCAGCACACCTCACCTTCTGAGGATCGTTACGCGCCCTCTGATGTCATCCTCTGGATCCATCTCCAGCCAGATCCAGCACACCTCACCTTCTGAGGATCATCACGCGCCCTCTGATCTCATCCTCTGGATCCATCTCTAGCCAGATCCAACGCCAGCATACGCAGGTCCACCATGAGTCCCCAGAAGATGGTCTCATTGGATCAGGCGCCAGACTCTAGGCCATCCTTCTGGGTTTCAGAAGTTCAACATACACCCCTAGTCTACTTCTCACAATCAAGCCCAATTCCTTACCTTTTTTATTTTAATTCTTTTTTCTTTTGTTTATTAATTATATCTTTTTCCAAATAACTCAAAAAATCAGTTTTTTTATTTAATCAAAAATCACCAAAAAAACATCAAAAATCTTTTTTATAAAATTTTTTTGTTAATTAATTAGTTTAATTAAAGTAGGGTAATTAATGTTTTTCTTATTATAATTAAAATAATTACATTTAGGGTTTAAATCTATACTTAACCTAATTTTTACTTAAAAATAAGTATTTTTGCAATTTAGATTTCTAGGTCGGCTGATAATTTATCGCATTTAATTTACCGCACGTTTTTTTAATTTTCTTTCTATTATTATTTGTAAGTGCTCCGAGTTTATAATAGTAATTAGGTTTTCTTTTAAATTCCACATTTTTTATTTTACGGCAAGACAATTATGTAACTGTCGAAGCCTTGTAATAGCTAGGTTTATTTCCCCTTTTACTTTCAACAAACTTTTAACTGTCTAGATGTATGACTAATAGGATTGTATGGCAAGAATGCATGAAAAATTAAAACAGTTATAAAACCCTAATGTGCAAAGATTAAATAACTGAAACAAATCACTCGCACATGTTCACTCCTAGGGTTTACCTCACTCCGGTTGCCTTCGGTAAACGATCATTAAGCATAGAAGATTTTAGTGGTCGCCCTCAAGTCTAAAAAGATCAAAATTCCCCATTCGAATGTTGCCTCGGAAATGTTACCTCAGAAATGTTGCCTCGGAAATGTTGGCTCGAAAAGATCTTAAGACTCTAGGGTTACTACTAAAGTTTTCTAACTATAGCTTTAGTGATTGTATTCGTCCCTTTCGAATGTCCCTTACAAACTCCAACGACGGTGCTACCTACTCCTTAATAGTGGGATAACGTTTTCTAAAGGAAATAGAAAAAAAACAATCTTTTTTCGAGTAGGTAGATAACTGTTAAGTACTTGCTCAAACAAACAAACTTTTTCACACCAACACTTTTCAAACAAAGTTTTCAAAAACAACTTCGTAACACTCTTGAGGACAGAAGCAAGGGTTAAAACGAAGTAAAACAAAACTTTTCAAAACAAGGCACACACAAGCAATTTAAAAATGAGCAAGTTCCTAAGAGCCCATGGAAAACCATGGATAGAAAGGGTGCTAACACCTTCCCTTTCTATAATATACCCCCCGTACTCAAAAACATCTCGAAAAAGGTTTTTTCTGTTATTTTTACTTTTCCTTATTGGATAAAATAAAAGTCGGTGGCGACTCTTGCTTACCGCAATATTTTGCAAACACAAAACGCAAAACGCAAACCAATATTAAATAGTCGTCTCTTCCACCGTATCATAGAACTGGAAACTCTGCTCGGGACGAAATATAAAGTGGGGTAAACCTTAGGATCTAGGTCATATTTAATTGCTTTCTCTTGATTGTCTTGCTTGCTTTATATTTATTGGAACTGTTTGGGTTATTTGATCCTACACCCAAATTAGGGGAACACCTTTTAGGTAAGTAGAAATAAACTGTGAGGGAACTATGTTGGGGTATATCGGCACGGTTGAATCAGTAGCTACGTTGATGTGGCACTTTGGTTGGTACCGGTAACCCTTGAGTCAATCAGGGAGAGTACGGGGCCGCCGCATGGTGTTGTGAAGCATCAACTGACCTTAGAACCTTTAATTGCACAAACTTGGCCATTAGAAAGTAGTGAGATAGCCGACATTAGTGTAGAGCTGAGAACTGGTTGATACTCGATGCTACACTTATTCAGATCAGACTTTCGGGATATTTCGGCCGTAAGAAAAGATTGCGTGAGCTGAGACAATGCCGATAAAGGATGGTCGTTGATTTTGAGATCCTCTAGGACCTGATTACTTTTTAAGACAGGTTGAACTAACTAAACTTCAAGAGGGTACTACCTTAACACCCATGCAAGCCTAAACCTAAGGCTGTTTGTGTGACTTGTGTGCTTTCATCTTGAACTATTTGCACAGTGTTATTATCTGACAACATGAGTTCCTTGCAGGTTTTGTTTACAGTCCTTATCCAATAACTTAGAATTCTTGCCGAGTTTACTTGCTTACGTCACCTCGCACTTTTGCTTAAATGCATAGCATACACATCATAAAATCATGCCTTAACATTTCCTTAACCATTTCAAGGATCTCAAGGGTTTGTGATACAGGTTATGGTAAATCAGACGTCTAGCAAGGGGCAAGGGGATTTATTTTCCTCTAGACAATACCGTCTAGAGATCAAAACACGATAACTTGAGTCAGTGGCTTTGACCCACTTGATATGGTGATCTTGACTCTCGTAGAAGGACTCTCAACGATACAAAGTTCTTTAATCAAAGCTGCAAAATTCAACTTCTGACATTTTCTTGTTTACCCCGTGAGATCCTTGAAAACATTGCATACATATATCATACATATCATTGCATAACAGGTCTTCCAGTACAGGTCTCTCATGTTCTCGCTGTTTATTTCAGCAATGGCTTTCCAACAAGACAACAAAGATCTTCAAACTCAAGAATCTCAGTTCATGGAAATGTTCCTAAACCTATCCAAGGGGCAGGAAGAGTTGAATGCACTCCTCGCCGGGAACCTGACCAAGAAAAATCCTGAAGACAATAAGGACGAACGGTTGGAACAACTGCAAGCTGAGGTTGAAGCAATGAGAACCCAGATGATGGGGAAGATGTCTCTTATCTAAGGCCTAGTCCGGGGACAAGAAGAGCTGAGAACCATTATCAACAAACTTCATCAAGATGGATACAACCGTATGAAGCAAGAAGTCGAGGCTGGGGACCAAGTTATTGATCAACCTCCAAGAAGACAAGAGTTTGGTTCGGTGAAGAGTGGACCTTTCTAAATTGCTACTACCTCACGGGTCCAACAACAACCTCGCCAAAAACAACAGGTTAATCAGAATAAGCTGAATATACCCAAAAGGCAGTTTACCAAACTCAACGTGTCACTGTCTCAAGCTTTGCAACACCTGTTGATGATGAATCTGATTACATTGATAGGACCTCATCTGAATCCCAAGATTTCTTCACCTAACTACAATCCTGATGCAAGGTGTGCATATCACTCCAACAATTCGGGGCATGATACTGATGATTGTTGGATGTTGAAATATAAAATTCAAAACTTGATTGATGAAGGAGTGTTGGAGTTTACACAAGATGGTCAGGCTGAGTTCTTCTGCCATCCTTCAAAGGCACGTCATCTGAAGTGACAAGATCAGACAAAGAGGCCTTTGTTCACTAGAATTTTCAATTTGTAATTTTCTTTTGATTTGTTCGAACATTTATTCATATCAAACCTTGTTATTTCATCAATGCATCGCGTATGTTTGTCTTGAATACATTCATTCGCATTCACTATATTTAAACTCCGTTCCTTTTTGTGATATTCAACTCTCGACTAAAAAGCTGTAAGCCTTTAGAGGGAGGATAATGAAAATGATACCACAATATCTACAGTATGCTTTTGAAAAAACCCCGCTGATGATGTACAGGCGTTGTTTCAAATCCCAAAAAGTGGGGTTATAAGGAAGATAATCCCTAGTCAACCCCTTTGAGCCAAATAAGTAGGAGTTTTTTTTTCTTTCACACAAATTAAAACCCTTAATCACAACCTGGGGTAGGGTAGTTTTCTCAATCAATTTAGACGCGCATTCAGTCAAAATCTTCCGCTTCGTACATAATGAATGGCATCGAAGACGTCCTTCCAAATCAAAAGACGGTGATGGTTCCGCATAATCATCAAGACAGGAAGTCATTATCTCTCAAAATAAAAGCCCTCTAAGTTAAAACCTATGAAGGAGACTTAAGAAAAAAACTAGGGCATCTCGCTGACTGTAATCACAAAAGAAACAGTTCAGGCAAAAGACAGGGATAGTAAAACCAAAAAAAGAGGTTACTACAAATCCCCGGCAAAAAAAAAGATTACAAAATGACTGCCTTTTTCAAGTAAACTTTCAGTATCCGAAGCATCACTGGAACATCAAGGACAATATTCCAGAACTCAACTGGGATTCTAAACGCGCAATTAACTGAGCATAGGACTGAAGAACATCACGAAGAGCGGGTGGGTACAAATAAATTTTGAGCCTTTATCATTTGTTTCCTGAACCGTGAACCAGGCCATGTTATAACCCTTAAAAGTCCTAGCTGAAGCATGGGTTAGTTCAAAAGCATACTGTTACAAAAGGTATCCTGACTCCTGTAGGACTTGCTGTAAATCCTGAGTTGACATCACATTTTACAAAATTTTCTTATTTTACTGAAAAACGCATTTTCAAAAATTCCAAGACAGACATAAACTTCGCATTCTTAAAATATTATTGTTTGCATATGACTATTTATTCAACCACATAGAGATTCGCATGACGAATATCTAGTGAAAAAAAAAACCTTCTCAATGAAAAGGATCACCTCAAGTGGAAAAACACTTCCAACCAAGGGGCACGACATGATCATTATCCATCATCTGGGGAAGTCAAGTCAAGATTCAAGGAATCTCTCAAAGATGCCAAATAGCCAGGTGCAGATCTCCATCTGAATCACTTGGGGCATTAGACATTAATTCCAGCAACGAATCTTGTATGACCAAATGAGCATCTTCTGGAAGTGCGGCAACACTTACTACTATGGACAATTCTCCGTACCTGGTAAACATGGACATAGTCAGAAAAGACTACGCATGAAAAAGACCCGCTAGGTCGACTGGCCTAGGAAAAATAAGGGCATCCCGGCGAACCAACAAAAAAGGTTCAGGCAAAAGTTAGGGATATACATATGAAAAAATATACACCCGGCAAGTAGAAAACTCGAAGAGGCGGCTTGGGAAAAAAGGGGTATCTCGGTGGACTGAAAACCCGAAAGGGCTGTCCAGGAAAAATTTAGGGATTTAAAGTGTACAACTATGTCACGTCATCTTATCATTTGCTTATCAATAGAAAACTTATCATCCTGATCAGCATCCACAAAGCCCCTGTCGGTACTTTCTCCAGCAAGTACAGGGGCAGAAAAGTCTTGATACAAAGTCATTGTCATATCCTCAGCATGCGTCCCAGTAACATCTACACTCCCTACAGAGTAGAGGCAACCAAAGTTTTGATCTCTACTTCTCCAAACAGAGGTTACTTTCCCCAGCCAAGTTCTTTCAAAGAGTCGACGTCTATATTCCCCAGCCCAATTTTGTAATCGCAAGTGGTTCATATAGTTTTCTCCCAAGCAAAGTTTATTTCTATGAATACGAAAGCTCATCCCCAACAGAGATATTCTCCCGCAGAGTTATTCTCAAACAGAGTCTCTACCCGGGCAGAGTAGCTGTAAACAAGGAGAAAATCTCCACCATAGTCATCTCTGGTTCACATCTCCAACAGAGCTCATCACTTCCAGCAACAGAATTTCACCCCCAGCTAAGTTTTTCCTCCAGATCAGCAGGTCTACCAAAAGAGTATCTCTCCCCTCAAAGTTTGGTCCCCGTAGAGTTATTCCCCAACATCTCTTCCCGACAGAATATTTATAACTCTCCAGCAGTAATCAGGGATTTATTTTCCCAGACACGAGCATACCCCGATAGCATTTCATAAACATAGATCATGACATAGACATACATGACATATACAACATAATCTCATTTATTTTGAGAACATCATCTCACCCTGCATCTCATGCATGACATATAACTAACCCTGACATCTTTTCAGGAAAAGAGGATTAGCTTCAACAAATCTAGCAGTCATACATATCACATCTACAGATGACAAATGGAAGCTCAGTTCCCGAAATCAACTGGGTCAACTAATCTACATTATAATCCAGGATTTCATATCGAAGTAACCCTGCAATCCAAGTTCCTTATCACAGCCCTACTATCCAGGCTTCCATATCAAAGTAACCCGACTATCCAAGTTCCTTCTTATAGCCCTACTATCCAGGCTTTCATATCGAAGTAACCCTACTATCATGGTTCCTTCTGGCAACCCTATTATCCAGGCTTCCACTTCGAAGTAACCCTACTATCCAGGTTCCTTCTCACAACCCTACTATCCATGCTTTCATATCGAAGAAACCCCACTATCCAGGTTCCTTCTCACAGCCCAACTATCCAGGCTTTCATATCAAAGTAACCCTACTATCCAGGTTCCTTCTCACAGCCCTACTATCCAGGCTTTCATATCGAAGTAACCCTACTATCCAGGTTCCCTCTCACAGCCCTACTATCTCGACTTTCACATCGAAGTAACCCTACTATCCAGGTTCCTTCTCACAGCCCTACTATCCATGCTTTCATATCGAAGTAACCCTACTATCCAAGTTCCTTCTCATAGCTCTACTACCTAGGATTTCATATCAAAGTAACCCTACCATCCACATTCCTTCTCACAGCCCTACTATCCAGGCTTTCATATCGAAGTAACACTACTATCCAGGTTCCTTCTCACAACCCTACTATCCAGGCTTTCATATCGAAGTAACCCTACTATCCAGGTTCATTCTCACAACCCTACTATCTAGGCTTTCATATCGAAGTAACCCTACTATCCAGGTTCCTTCTCACAACCCTACTATCCAGGCTTTCATATCGAAGTAACCCTAATATCCAGGTTCCTTCTTGCAGCCCTACTATCCAGGCTTTCACATCGAAGTAACCCTACTATACAGGTTCATTCTCAAAGCCCTACTATCCAGGCTTTCATATCGAAGTAACCATGTTATCCATGTTCTTTCTCACAGCCCTACTATCCAGGCTTTCACATCGAAGTAACCCTACTATCCAGGTTCCTTCTCACATCCCTATTATCTAGGCTTTCACATCGAAGTAACCCTACTATCTAGGTTCCTTCTCAAAGCCCTACTATCCAGGCTTTCATATCGAAGTAACCCTACCTTCTAGGTTCCTTATCACAGCCCTACTATCCAGGCTTTCATATCGAAGTAACCCTACCATCCAGGTTCCTTCTCATAGCCCTACTATCCAGGCTTTCATATCGAAGTAACCCTACTATCCAGGTTCCTTCTCACAGCCCTACTATCCAGGCTTTCATATCGAAGTAACCTTACCATCCAGGTTCCTTCTCACAGCCCTACTATCCAGGCTTTCATATCGAAGTAATCCTACTATCCAAGTTCCTTCTCACAACCCTACTATCCATGCTACCATACCAAAGTAACCCGACTATCCAAGTTCCTTCTCATACCCCTACTATCCAGGATTTCATATCGAAGTAACCCTACTATCCAGGTTCCTTCTGGAAACCCTACTATCCAGGCTTCCACTTCGAAGTAACCCTATTATTCAGGTTCCTTCTCACAACCCTACTATCCAGGCTTTCAAATCGAAGAAACCCTACTATCCAGGTTCCTTCTCACAGCCCTACTATCCAGGCTTTCATATAAAAGTAACCCTACTATCCAGGTTCCTTCTCACAGCCTTACTATCCAGGCTTTCATATCGAAGTAACCCTACTATCCAGGTTCCCTCTCACAGCCCTACTATCTCGGCGTTCACATCGAAGTAACCCTACTATCCAGGTTCCTTCTCACAGTCCTACTATCCAGGCTTTCATATCGAAGTAACACTACTATCCATGTTCCTTCTCAGAACCCTACTATCCAGGCTTTCATATCGAAGTAACCCTACTATCCAGGTTCCTTCTCACAGCCCTACTATCCAGGATTTCATATCGAAGTAACCCTACTATCCAGGTTCCTTCTCAAAACCCTACTATCCAGGATTTCATATCGAAGTAACCCTATTATCCAGGTTCCTTCTTGCAGCCCTACTTTCCAGGCTTTCACATCGAAGTAACCCTACTATCCAGGTTCCTTCTCACAGCCCTACTATCCATGCTTTCATATCGAAGTAACCCTACTATCCATGTTCCTTCTCACAGCCCTACTATCCAGGCTTTCACATCGAAGTAACCCTACTATCCAGGTTCCTTCTCACATCCCTACTATCTAGGCTTTCACATCGAAGTAACCCTACTATCCAGGTTACTTCTCACAACCCTACTATCCAGGCTTTCATATCAAAGTAACCCTACCTTCCAGGTTCCTTATCACAGCCCTAATATCCAGGCTTTCATATCGAAGTAACCCTACCATCCAGGTTCCCTCTCATAGCCCTACTATCCAGGCTTTCATATCGAAGTAACCCTACTATCCAGGTTCTTTCTCAAAGCCCTACTATCCAAGCTTTCATATCGAAGTAACCCTACCATCCAGGTTCCTTCTCACAGCCCTACTATCCAGGCTTTCATATCGAAGTAACCCTACCATCCAGGTTCCTTCTCACAGCCCTATTATCCAGGCTTTCATATCGAAGTAACCCTACCATCCAGGTTCCTTCTCATAGCCCTACTATCCAGGCTTTCATATCGAAGTAACCCTATTATCCAGGTTCCTTCTCACAACCCTACTATCCAGGCTTTCATATCGAAGTAACCCTACCATCCAGCTTCCTTCTCACAGCCCTACTATCCAGGCTTTCATATCGAAGTAACCATACTATCCAGGTTCCTTCTCACAATCCTACTATCCAGGCTTTCATATCGAAGTAACCCTATTATCCAGGTTCCTTCTCACAGCCCTACTATCCAAGCTTTCACATCGAAGTAACCCTACTATCTAGGTTCCTTCTCACAGCCTTACTATCCAGGCTTTCATATCGAAGTAACCCTACTATCCAGGTTCCTTCTCACAACCCTACTATCCAGGCTTTTATATCGAAGTAACCCTACTATCCAGGTTCCTTCTTGCAGCCCTACTTTCCAGGCTTTCATATCGAAGAAACCCCACTATCCAAGTTCCTTCTCATAGCCCAACTATCTAGGCTTTCATATCAAAGTAACCCTACTATCCAGGTTCCTTCTCACATCCCTACTATCTAGGCTTTCACATCGAAGTAACCCTACTATCCAGGTTACTTCTCACAGCCCTACTATCCAGGCTTTCATATCGAAGTAACCCTACCTTCCAGGTTCCTTATCACAGCCCTAATATCCAGGCTTTCATATCGAAGTAACCCTACCATCCAGGTTCCTTCTCATAGCCCTACTATCCAGGCTTTCATATCGAAGTAACCCTACTATCCAGGTTCCTTCTCACAGCCCTACTATCCAGGCTTTCATATCGAAGTAACCTTACCATCCAGGTTCCTTCTCACAGCCCTACTATCCAGGCTTTCATATCGAAGTAATCCTACTATCCAAGTTCCTTCTCACAACCCTACTATCCATGCTACCATACCAAAGTAACCCGACTATCCAAGTTCCTTCTCATACCCCTACTATCCAGGATTTCATATCGAAGTAACCCTACTATCCAGGTTCCTTCTGGAAACCCTACTATCCAGGCTTCCACTTCGAAGTAACCCTATTATCCAGGTTCCTTCTCACAACCCTACTATCCAGGCTTTTATATCGAAGTAACCCTACTATCCAGGTTCCTTCTTGCAGCCCTACTATCCAGGCTTTCATATAAAAGTAACCCTACTATCCAGGTTCCTTCTCACAGCCTTACTATCCAGGCTTTCATATCGAAGTAACCCTACTATCCAGGTTCCCTCTCACAGCCCTACTATCTCGGCGTTCACATCGAAGTAACCCTACTATCCAGGTTCCTTCTCACAGTCCTACTATCCAGGCTTTCATATCGAAGTAACACTACTATCCATGTTCCTTCTCAGAACCCTACTATCCAGGCTTTCATATCGAAGTAACCCTACTATCCAGGTTCCTTCTCACAGCCCTACTATCCAGGATTTCATATCGAAGTAACCCTACTATCCAGGTTCCTTCTCAAAACCCTACTATCCAGGATTTCATATCGAAGTAACCCTATTATCCAGGTTCCTTCTTGCAGCCCTACTTTCCAGGCTTTCACATCGAAGTAACCCTACTATCCAGGTTCCTTCCCACAGCCCTACTATCCATGCTTTCATATCGAAGTAACCCTACTATCCATGTTCCTTCTCACAGCCCTACTATCCAGGCTTTCACATCGAAGTAACCCTACTATCCAGGTTCCTTCTCACATCCCTACTATCTAGGCTTTCACATAGAAGTAACCCTACTATCCAGGTTACTTCTCACAACCCTACTATCCAGGCTTTCATATCAAAGTAACCCTACCTTCCAGGTTCCTTATCACAGCCCTAATATCCAGGCTTTCATATCGAAGTAACCCTACCATCCAGGTTCCCTCTCATAGCCCTACTATCCAGGCTTTCATATCGAAGTAACCCTACTATCCAGGTTCTTTCTCAAAGCCCTACTATCCAAGCTTTCATATCGAAGTAACCCTACCATCCAGGTTCCTTCTCACAGCCCTACTATCCAGGCTTTCATATCGAAGTAACCCTACCATCCAGGTTCCTTCTCACAGCCCTATTATCCAGGCTTTCATATCGAAGTAACCCTACCATCCAGGTTCCTTCTCATAGCCCTACTATCCAGGCTTTCATATCGAAGTAACCCTATTATCCAGGTTCCTTCTCACAACCCTACTATCCAGGCTTTCATATCGAAGTAACCCTACCATCCAGCTTCCTTCTCACAGCCCTACTATCCAGGCTTTCATATCGAAGTAACCATACTATCCAGGTTCCTTCTCACAACCCTACTATCCAGGCTTTCATATCGAAGTAACCCTATTATCCAGGTTCCTTCTCACAGCCCTACTATCCAAGCTTTCACATCGAAGTAACCCTACTATCTAGGTTCCTTCTCACAGCCTTACTATCCAGGCTTTCATATCGAAGTAACCCTACTATCCAGGTTCCTTCTCACAACCCTACTATCCAGGCTTTTATATCGAAGTAACCCTACTATCCAGGTTCCTTCTTGCAGCCCTACTTTCCAGGCTTTCATATCGAAGAAACCCCACTATCCAAGTTCCTTCTCACAGCCCAACTATCTAGGCTTTCATATCAAAGTAACCCTACTATCCAGGTTCCTTCTCACATCCCTACTATCTAGGCTTTCACATCGAAGTAACCCTACTATCCAGTTTACTTCTCACAGCCCTACTATCCAGGCTTTCATATCGAAGTAACCCTACCTTCCAGGTTCCTTATCACAGCCCTAATATCCAGGCTTTCATATCGAAATAACCCTACCATCCAGGTTCCTTCTCATAGCCCTACTATCCAGGCTTTCATATCGAAGTAACCCTACTATCCAGGTTCTTTCTCACAGCCCTACTATCCAGGCTTTCATATCGAAGTAACCATACCATCCAGGTTCCTTCTCACAGCCTTACTATCCAGGCTTTCATATCGAAGTAACCCTACTATCCAGGTTCCTTCTCACAACCCTACTATCCAGGCTTTCATATCGAAGTAACCCTACTATCCAGGTTCCTTCTTGAAGCCCTACTTTCCAGGCTTTCATATCAAAGAAACCCCACTATCCAAGTTCCTTCTCACAGCCCTACTATCCAGGCTTTCATATCGAAGTAACCCTACCATCCAGCTTCCTTCTCACAGCCCTACTATCCAGGCTTTCATACCGAAGTAACCATACTATCCAGGTTCCTTCTCACAACCCTACTATCCAGGCTTTCATATCGATGTAACCCTACTATCCAGGTTCCTTCTCACAGCCCTACTATCCAAGCTTTCACATCGAAGTAACCCTACTATCTAGGTTCCTTCTCACAGCCTTACTATCCAGGCTTTCATATCGAAGTAACCCTACTATCCAAGTTCCTTCTCACAGCCCTACTATCCAGGCTTTCACATTGAAGTAACCCTACTATCCAGGTTCCTTCTCACAGTGCTACTATCCAGGATTTCATATCGAAGCAACCCTACTTCCCAGGTTCTTTCTCATAACCTTGCTATCCAGGTTCGTCCTCTCTTATCCCTAAACAACGGTCCACAACACTGTAAGACCTAGACTTGATCAAACCCGATTGGGTTCTCATTTCCCTAATAAGTCGCGGTGCAGCCTATACACTTCCCCTTCCTTAAGCCGGAGTTATTCCCCAGTAGAGTAACGGACTACTGAAGCTCCTAAAACTCTAGTTCTCCCAAGACAGGAAATCAACATCCCCTAGATGGAATCTTTAAGCCCATCTCCTGCAATTCTCCTTCGCATCCAGGATGGCATCTTTAAGCCTCAGACAATCTTCAATCCTCGACCTCCAAATGGCATCTGTAAGCCCATTCCTGATATCACAAATCAAGTGCCACTTCCTGCGAGTGCAAATTTTTGGGCACTCTAGTGTTCAATCATCTTCCACCTTCAGATCACGCAAGGCAGAGCAGCCAATCTACATCCTCAGGTTTAAGAAGATTGAACAGGGGCAACTGTTGTACCCCAAAATTTGCCCTCTTATTTTACTCAATACATGTCAGTTGAGGTACCCAAGTTGCTCAAGGAAGTCCAAGAGTTGACTAGACCAACTCTCTCCTAAGGCAGTATACCTCAAATTAGGGTTTCATATTTCATCAAGATGAGAGGATCAAAAAGGTCTCCTATGATCTCCATGGTCTTAACATGTTCTCAAGACCCTACATGTCATGTTTCATGCCTTGCACAAGAAGTTTGCCCAACCAACTGCTCAAATGCTTTAGAATCGATTGTACTAGGTCAAAAGTCAATTGTGGCCCACATACAGTCAAACTTCAAGATTTTTGGTCAACATCAACATGTTGAAGTGATATCCATCATTTGATCAAGGGTTGATCATGATTCCCCAAGGGATGCTCCAAATTCATCAAAACCCAAAAGTTTCTAAATTAGGGTTTTGTAGGAAAAGTCAACCCAACTTTGACCAAACATAACTTCTTCATACTTTATTAGAAATTTTCCATTCAAATATCATTTTGAAGAGGATTAAATTCCCAACAACTCATATTCAGCTCCCAAGTTCAAAATATGCACTCATCAAAAGATATGAATTTTGACATTATAGGTCATTTTGAAAAGTTAACAAAAACACCTTTTGGGTCAAAGCTTCTCACATGAACATGGAAGACTCAATTGAGATGAGGTCAAAGGGTTGCCTAGGGGACACCCTAAGCTTTCTAAAAAGTCTAAGAACACCTCTCTAGGGTTAAAATTGGAGGAGATATGTCTTGTCAAAGTTGACCTTTTTTGCAAAATTGCAAAAGTCAAATGTGCTCAAAAATGCATTTTTTGCTAAATGGGCCAAACTTTTTATGCTTGCACCTCACTTATAATGTGGTCCACGACTCAAACATTCACCCACATATTATTTGCTTCATTTTTCAATTTATTTTGATTTTTTGTTAAATAAAAAGTGAATTAAATGAAATAATTGATGAATAATAGCAAATATATGATTTGATTTGGTTTTTGGACAGGTTGGCAATCAAAATATGCTGAATTATCAAGTCCAAAACGAATCAAGCATAATTGGTACAAGAAAGGGAAGATTTGTCTCAAAATAGCTAGCTTACATAAGCTTGAAAATCAAATCAAATCTCTTATAATTGCAAAGATTCAGTCCAAATTTGTAATCCTAATTCATTCCTAGATATATAATGGACAAGAACAAAGCATGGCATAAGGATTGGAGGCGTGAAACTGCAAGAAGAAAACTGCAAATTTTCAAAGAAAAGTGTGAGATCAAAATCCACTCTAGAGCCATCCTCACAGAGATTTAAAGATTCCAATATATTCCAGGACATCCTAGGAAGCTATTCCACCTATCCTCAGGCTTCAAAATGCCAGGAATCGTGCCCACCATCAACCACGATTTTCACAAAAACTCAATTTTGATTTCCTTGATTTTGACAGCATTATAATGTTTTGATTATACATTCTTGTTCATTACCTCGTTTGCAAGCTATTGGCATCATTTAATTTCATTTACAACGCATGAATCACAATATATCATTGCTAGCATTTACGAGTTTGTTATACGGGTTTTCAATGCAGGAACAATTGGCTTTCATATTGGGTATCATGATGATCAGGGCTTTAAGCCCAGTTGATCCATGGTCACCAATTTCATTTATCTTGCTTGTATGCAATTTTTTAATGGAATAGGGATATAGTTATGAACAAACGTCCCTAGGTAAAAGTATTTTACCTAAAACGAAGGTTGCAGGAAGAAGACGATGCGTGTCACAGCATGGTTGGTCTATTTGAATTTGGCGCGCGTTTTCTGGCCACTAACTTGTTTTCCAATATATTATATATTCGTTCTTATATTAATAATTGAGACATCCAGCGCAGTTGGTCAGAGGAAGGAAGTTAGAAGCTCATGTCCTGGGTTCGATCCCAGGCATGAGCTTTTGGTATTTTCTCCATTATTTTCACCATATCCAACACACCTCACCTTCTGAGGATCATCACGCGCCCTCTGATCTCATCCTCTGGATCCATCTCCAGCCAGATCTAGCACAACTCACCTTCTGAGGATCATTACGTGCCCTTTGATCTCATCCTCTAGATCCATCTCCAGCAAGATCCAGCACACCTCACCTTCTGAGGATCATCACGCGCCCTTTGATCTCATCCTCTGGATCCATCTCCAGCCAGATCCAACGCCAGCATACGCAGGTCCACCATGAGTCCCCAGAAGATGGTCTCATTGCATCAGGCGCCAGACTCCGGGCCATCCTTCTGGGTTTCAGAAGTTCAACATACACCCCCAGTTTGCTTCTCACAATCAGGCCAAATTCCTTACTTTTTTTATTGTAATTCTTTTTTCTTTTGTTTATTAATTATATCTTTTTCCAAATAACTCAAAAAATCAGTTTTTTTATTTAATCAAAAATCACCAAAAAAACATCAAAAATATTTTTTATAAAAAATATTTTGTTAATTAATTAGTTTAATTAAAGTAGGGTAATTAATGTTTTTCTTATTATAATTAAAATAATTAGATTTAGGGTTTAAGTCTATACTTAACCTAATTTTTCCTTAAAAATAAGTATTTTTGCAATTTAGGTTTCTAGGTCGGCTAATCATTTCTCGCATTTAAATTACCGCACGTTTTTTTAGTTTTCTTTCTATTATTATTTGTAACTACTCCGAGTTTGTAATAGTAATTAGGTTTTCTTTTAAATTCTGCATTTTTTTTATTTTACGGCAAGACAATTATGTAACTGTCGAAGCCTTGTAATAGCTAGGTTTATTTATGCTTTTACTTTCAGGAAACTTTTAACTGTCTAGATGTATGACTAATAGGATTGTATGGCAAGAATGCATGAAAAATTAAAACAGTTAGAAAACCCTAATGTGCAAAGATTAAATAACTGAAACAAATCACTCGCACATGTTCACTCCTAGGGTTTACCTCACTTAGGTTGCCTTCGGTAAACGATCATTAAGCATAGAAGATTTTAGTGATCGCCCTCCAGTCTAAAAAGATCAAAATTCCCCATTCGAATGTTGCCTCGGAAATGTTGTCTCGAAAAGATCTTAAGACTCTAGGGTTACTACTAAAGTTTTCTAACTATTGCTTTAGTGATTGTATTCGTCCCTTTCGAATGTCCCTTACAAACTCCAACGACGGTGCTACCTACTCCTTAATAGTGGGATATCGCTGTCTAAAGGAAATAGAACCAAAACAATCATTTTTCGAATAGGTAGATAACTGTTAAGTACTTGCTCAAACAAACAAACTTTTTCATACCAACACTTTTCAAACAAAGTTTTCAAAAAGAACTTCGTAAAACTCTTGAGGACAGAAACAAGGGTTAAAACGAAGTAAAACAAAACTTTTCAAAACAAAGCACACACAAGCAATTTAAAAATGAGCAAGTGCCTAAGAGCCCATGGAAAACCATGGATAAAAAGGGTGCTAACACCTTCCCTTTCTATAATATACCCCCCGTACTTAGAAACATCTCGAAAAAGGTTTTTTCTGTTCTTTTTCGTTTTCCTGATTGGATAAAATAAAAGTCGGTGGCGACTCTTGCTTACCGCGACATTTTGCAAACACAAAATTCAAAACACAAACCAGTATTAAACAATCAGTTATGCCACCGTATCACAGTGTGGAAATGGTCTTCAGAGAGATTTCCAGAGAGAAAACACTTCCGCTTCTAGTAACCTTACTAGTTCTGGCAATATTGTCAATGTCGGGATCAACAATTTCAGTAACTTTAACAGTCGGTAGTTTTTTTTAATGCCATGGTAGTAGACGTCAGATTCATAGTTCCAAGGAATAACTTTATTTAAAGAATATGGGATAGGTCCATGTGTGGTGATAATCATGGGAGCAACTTTCTGGTTGGCAGTAATCCTTACAGGATCTTCAAAGGTGATCTTGACAGGAAAGACAGATTTTAAGGATAAGTCTTGACACAGATTCTCAGCAGACAAAACCTTCTCGATCAGAATTATATGATTGCCCATTAGGCATTGAATTCCTTCCTTCAGTAACTTGCAACCACTAGGTTGCACCGTGCAGCAGTAACATTTTTGAATATAGCTCGAAAATAAACCGGCCTGCAGCATATTCTTCTTGATTATTGGTAGAGGAGTCACCAATTCACTTACAACAACAACATAAAGAACATAATCAATTCCACTTATGCCTTTGTTATGATTCGACATAGGCGCAATAATCACATTTAGAGTCTTCGGAGGATCAAACTGAATCTCCTTGTTGTCAATCCTGAATTTTGTTTTTCAGACTCTAGCAATTATTGGTATCGTGCCCAAGACTGTTTGAATAATAGACACATCTCGCATTCGGATTGTACTTAGGAGAGGAGGTGTCAGGATTCTGAGGAGGATCCCTTAGCGTAATAAATTCTACTTTCAGTAAATGTTATAATGCCTGAGACAATAGCATATTAATCTTGGTAAAATACCTTCCTAGAGCGTCTGACCTACGCCTATTACCCTATTGTTGTTGTTGAACAGGTGCAGGATTAGAAATTAGAACCGCTCCTACATACTGATTGTGGTCATTTTTACCATGACCCTTCTGGCCATAAAAAACATTGTTTTCCTTTTTATTATTGAACGTCTTTTTCACAGCACTCGAAGATGCATCAACTTGACTTTTTCCGTTCTTAATACCACTTTCAACTCGTTCCCCAATTAGGATCAGCTCAGTAAAAGCAGACGAAGAACTCCTAATCAGATGATTAAAGAATGGACATGTCAGAGTGCCCATGAACATATCAACTAGATCCCGGTCAGACAAGGGAGGTTGCACTCTTCCAGCTAAGTCTCTCCACTTCTGGGAATATTCCTTGAATCCTTCAATCGAACCCATAGTCATGTTTTATAATTGCACACGAGTCGGTGCAAGGTCGACAATGTATTGATACTACTTGTAAAAGCAGCAACCAAGTCTTCCCAAGTACAAATGTTAGTTCCCTCCAGCTGATAGAACCACTCGAGTTATATACTAGACAAACCTTCCTGAAAGAGTGCACCCATAACTTTTTGTCAATAGTATGGGGTTGGATCTTCCGAACATACGATCGTAGATGAAGTTTCATACAAGACACACCATCATATTTAGTAAAAATAGGGACTTTGAACTTGTGAGGGATAACCACCCCCAGAATAAGACCCAGCTCGCCAGAATTCAATCCGGGCACTGTGATACAGTGGGAGAATTGACTTGAGGGTTTTGCGTTTTATCACAAATATTGCGGTTAGCAAGAGTCGCCACTGACTTTTCTTTTATCCAAAAGGAAAGGTGAAAAAGCACAGAAAAGACCTTTAAGATGTTTTCTTGAGTTCGGGGGGTAGATTATGAAAAGGGAATGTATTAACACCCTTTTCATCCATGGTTTTCCATGGGCTCTTAGTTACTTTCTAGATCACTTGCTTTTGTTGTTAGAAATTTTGTTTGGTATGGTTTTGAAAGTATTTTGTAAAAGAGGCCATTTGTTTAGGAAATATTTGTAATGATTCTCGTTCGTAAGACTGTATACAAAGATGTTTGTCTTTTTAAAATGTTTTCAATATTTGTAAGATGTTTTTGAAATGTGTGTGTGCTTGTTTTGAAAATAGCAAGGATATTTGCTTAAAATGGAGCAAGTAACTTGAAGTAATCTACCTACTCAAATGTCTTTCTTATGCATTTTATATTCCTTTGACATTGTTATCTTACCATCGATTTGGTAAGTAACCTTATCTTTGGATGTTAACGGGACGGGTGTGGGTCATCGTATAACCATGATTAGCAATGTTTGCAAAGTATCTGAGCATTTTTTGAGGGAGTAAGATCATTTTGTAAGGCAACTTTGAATAGCGTCATCGAGGGACTATGATCTTTTGATTTTGTTTGTTTTACCAAGATACTTTGCATGCGTAACATGACTATTTTGTATAAGGCAACCAAGTGGAGAAACCCTAAGGGTGTCTGTGTGCAAGTGTGTTTGATTTCATGCAGGATTTTATCTTGAATTAGGATTTTCTATTTTATTGATTTTATCTTGCCATACATATCCTAATTGCTAGCATTTACATTTGAAAGCGATAAAATGCATAAATGTAAAGTCCTACACTATTACAATATTTAGTGGGTGGGGGTACACACTTATGAATGGGGAATCCAGCGAGAAAAATAAAGAAAAATAACAAGGGGAAGAAAAAAAGAAAGAAGGATGGGGTCAGCGTGCTGCTGAGAGGAAGTCAGAAGTTCCGACCCTGGCCCGCTGTAGAATAGCAACCTGTTAGTGAAAATGGATAGGTCAGAACTTCTGACCCTGGTGCACTGCAAAACAGAAACCTGTTAGTGGGAAGGTCAGAAGTTCTAACCCCAATGCGCTGTAAAACAGAAACTTGCTAGTGGGAATGTATGGGGTCAGAAGTTCTGATCCTGCTAGGAACACAGTAATTTTCAAAAGTTCTGATATTATTGATAACAAAACAGGCCTCAGAAGTGCTGGCGTCAAAGTCAGAACTTAGTTTCCCCTTGTGCTAGTCAGAACATCTGCAATTTGGTTATTTCTCCCCAAAACAGAAGACATGCCTAAGACATTTTCAGCAGGTGTCATGGCGCTTCAGAAATAAGGAGAATCAGAACCAAAAATCAGAGGCAAGTATGTCTTTGCTAATTCTAACTCTGAGTTTCAGTTTCTTCAAGGCAGTTCTGAACTGATTCGTTCTCTACTTAAGCATGCAGAGGCGTAAAAATATTAGAACATATACAACATCAGAAGCATGATATCTACATTGTGATTTTTTGAGCATGCAAATCTGATGATGCTTAAGCAGTGTGGTGAGAGTCAGCAGGTGCTTACCTTGCTGTTGGAAGAAATTCTGTGAACTGGAGTTAATCTTAACTCTGATAGTGTTCTGGACAGGTTCTTTGAATGGGTGGATGAAGAGTATATATATGTGGTCAGAGACTGTATGGGCGTTTCTTAGTCAAGAAACAATTTGGGTACAAATGAAGTTTGGAGGCAGGAGATTCAAAGTCGTGTTCAAGGCTCTTGAAACACTAGGAATTTTGGCAGAGTTTCAAGGTGTTTTCTTACTAAAATTTTCTGTTTCTTTTCTAGCAATTTTTTCTGGGTTTGGACCGGGCTTTTTCAGTGGACAATGATGCTCTATTTATAGGAAAAGCTTTATGGGTTTTTTAAACGTTAAGTGGCGCCAATACCATGCAATAGATGCTGACTTACTCTTGAAGAAAGTTCATGAGAAGTTGTGATGATTGACAACTTTTAGCCTAGGCTAGAATAGTAAGTGGGGATTAAGGAAAAGTGACACCCATAGGCGAAAAGTGGCGCATTGATCCATGCCTAAACCTGTACAAAGGTGTTACCATGCCACACGTGGAGAGAACCCTTGGACGAATAGGGGATTTTACATTATTACCTAAACCAGAGCCAGCAGTTCTGCTCCATCATAACACAACGCACCCAAGCTCTGATTATGGCCTCCTATCAGCCAATACATTTTATGATCTTCTGTTCTTACCTTGGTGGATTATGACTGAGCTTGCGTACTTGCTGAAGAACCACAACTTCTGAATGAAGGTTATGTGCTGAGCTAAGCCTGCAACTTCTGACTGAAGGTTACGTGCTGAACTTAATCTTACAACTTCTGACTGCTCCTGCCTGGAGGTTGGTTTAGAACTTCTGAAGTGTCATTTTTTCTTAAATATTTAGAAAAATCTCAAGTACTTAGAGACTTGGTTTTTGAACTTTAGATGGAACAAACTTCCTATTTCAACATGTTTTGCTGAAATACGATTTTTGAGATTTGATTTTAATCAAGAGGTCAAAGTTTGGCCTTTCAGCGCAAATGACCATTTTGCCCTTGGGAGTGATCTTCATGAAAAATTTGTAATTCAAAGCTTGGGATTGGATGGAAGTAAACCTGAGGATCTAGGGTGATTTGAGAAAAATGAGAGGGCAAATTTTGGGGTACAACAGCTGCCCCTGTTCAATCTTCTTAAACTTGAAAAGCGAGATTGACATGCTTGTCGTTCGTGGCTTGAGAGTGGAAGATGATTGAATACCAGAGTGCCCATAAATTTGCACCCGATGATGCGCTGGTTGATTGTGTAGGGAATGGGCTTAAAGATGCTATTTGGAGAGGTGATGGAGTCCTGTGGTAGATGGGCTTGTAGATGCCATCCAAGAATGCTTGTTGAGATGTAGTTTCTATGTTGAACATCAGAATGGCATATGTATTTAGAGCGTATATGTATTGTATCAAAATGTTAGATCTGTCTGAGAATCAGAATGGCTTCCGTGTCTGGAGCGTATCTGAACTGTATTGGGAAGTGTCTTTGAATGAGTACCGGAATGGCTTCTGTGTCTGGAGCGTTTCTGGACTGTATCGAGAGGTTGAATCTGAATGAGTATCAGAATGGCTTTCGTGTCTGGAGCGTATCTAAACTGTATCAGGAAGTGTCTTTGAATGAGTATTGGAATGGCTTCCATGTCTGGAGCGTATCTGAACTGTATTGGGAAGTGTCTTCGAATGAGTACCAGAATGGCTTCCGTGTCTCGAGCGTATCTGAACTGTATTGGGAAGTGTCTTTGAATGAGTATCGGAATGGCTTCCGTGTTTGGAGCGTATCTGGACTGTATCGAGAGGTTGAATCTGAATGAGTATCAGAATGACTTCCGTGTCTGGAGCGTATCTAAACTGTATCAGGAAGTGTCTTTGAATCTGCCTGAGTAACAGAATGGCATCCGTGTCTGGAGCGTATCTAAACTATATCTAAAGTCTGAATCTGAATGAGTAACAGAATGGCATCCGTGTCTGGAGCGTATCTGAACTATATCTGAAGTCTGAATCTGAATGAGTAACAAAATGGCATCTGTGTCTGGAGAGTATCTGAACTATATTTGAAGTCTGAATCTGAATGAGTAACAGAATGACATCCGTGTCTGGAGCGTATCTGAACTATATTTGTTTGCATATTGTTAATGGCAGTTGTTAATCTTATCCTGAAAAGGGTAAAATGTTAGCTGAAACACAAAATTATGTGGTATGAAATGTATGGTGCAACATATGTGCTTTATCAATGTTTTATGATATATGGATGTAATGTATGTGAATGTAAGCTAATTTGTTGTATTACTGTCTGATTGAGGAAAATAAATCCCTAAAAACTGTCGGGGACATGCTGAACTTTCATGTCTGGAAGCTGAAGTGCTGTCTGTATTCTGTTGTGAAAGCAATGCCATATATTATTTTGAGGAATCCTGAGAAAATTTACGATCTCTATTGGGGATTAATAGAGTGAAGCTTTAGTTCCGCTGGGGATTAAAATGACGTACTGTGGGGATTACTTACGGAATAGCTTAAAGATGTTTTCCTATCCTTTTAATCTTTCAGTAATTATCCTTTCCATTTTGTTTATTTGTAAACAGTAATTATGTTCATTAATGAATCATTGGACGTTCTTGCAAATAAGACACAAGTGTAAAGAAAAAGATAAATAGTTTTCTATACTTTCAAAGAGATATCTTCGTATTGACTTTGATTAAGCATTTTGTACAAAGGAGACAATCATTCTAGTAAGAAAATGATGCCATAAAAAGGCAAGAAAAACTTTATATAAAGAAAGATAGCTATGTGTACTAATCCCATGGGGTTTCCATTCTGCTATAGCCTTCGTATCTCTGAATATCTTGTCTATTTTTTGCTTCGTTCGTAGATGATTGAATTGATCAGAAACTTTGAGTTTATCAGTGGAAGTAAAGTGATCCGACGGGACATAGTCATACGCTTTAATTCCCTAACTTTTGCTTGGACCTCCCTTTCAAGTTTTTAGTCCACCGGGAAACCCTTTTTTGCCCAAGTCGCCTTTTCAGGTTTTCAACTTGCCGGGTGTACAGATTTTTTTTTAATTTTTTTATTTTATCCCTAATTTTTGCCTGAACCCTTTTGGTTCGTCGGGATGCCCTTTTTTTGCCTAGGTGTGTCAACCTAGCGGGTCTCTTATGCATAGTATCTTTTGACTATGTCCGCGTTTGTAGGGTGTGGCAGGTCGTCGCCATCCATGGTGGTTAAGATCATTGCCCCACCGGATAATATGTTCTTGATTACAAATGGTCCTTCATAGGTAGGAGTCCATTTTCCCCTAGGATCACTTTGTGGCAAGATGATGCGCTTGATCACTAGATCTCCAACTTGATATTCTTGGCGTCTGACTTTCTTGTTGAAAGCCTTGATCATCCGTTTTTGATACATCTAACCATGACAAACAGCAGTAAGTCTTTTTTCATCAATTAAGTTTAATTGATCAAGTCGAGTCTGGATCCGATCGTCCTCATTCAAACTTTTATCCTTCATAATCCTCAAAGAGGGGATCTAAACCTCAATAGGCAAGACAACCTCCATGCCATAAACCAAGGAATAGGGTGTTGCCCCAGTTGATGTGCGAGCCGTGGTACGATACCCGTGGAGAGCAAATGGTAGCATCTCATACCAGTCCTTGTAGGTGAATGTCATTTTCTGTATGATCTTTTTAATGTTCTTATTTGCAGCTTCGACGACACCATTCATCTTTGGCCGATAGGGGGATGAGTTGTGATGCTGAATCTTGAATTGCTCGCATAAGGCGGTGATCATAGTATTGTTAAGGTTGGTACCATTATCAGTGATAATCCTTTCTGGGATACCATACTGGCAAATGAGATTCTGCTTGATGAAGCGGGCAACAACATTCTTAGTAACGGATGCGAAGGAAGCTGCTTCGACCCATTTTGTAAAATAGTCAATGGCTACTAGAATAAAGCGGTGTCCATTGGAGGTTGTAGGCTTGATCTCCAATCATGTCGATTCCCCACATAGCAAAGGGCCAAGGAGCCGTCAAGACATTTAGAGGAACCAGAGGTACGTGCACTTTGTCAGCATAAATTTGACATTTATGACAGGTCCGAGAGTGTTGATAGCAATCCGCTTCCATGGTAGACCAATAATAGCCTGCCTGTAGGATTTTCTTCGCCATCGTATACCCACTGGAATGGGTGCCAAAAGCACCTTCATGTAATTCAGCCATTATCTTTTCGGCCTCAATATTATCCACACACCAAAGCAGAATGGAATTATGATTGCATTTGTACAGGATGCTATTACTCAGGAAGAACTTAGCAGAGAATCTCCTTAGGAACTTTTTATCGTTGATTGAAGCTCCTTATGGATATTCCTGAGCCTCAAGATACTTCTTGACTTCATGAAACCAAGGCTGGTCACTACCTCTTCAGTATTAATCCCATGACAGTGTGCTGGTTCATCCATTCGTTCAATGGTGATTTGGGGAGCTTCAGTATCCCAATTAAGTTTAAACATAGATGACATTGTGGCTAGAGCATCTGCTAGCTGATTTTCTTCTCGCAGGAAATGCTTGAAGGTAATCTTCTCAAAATGTGATAACAATGTCAAAACATGTTCTTTGTAAGGGATAAGGTTTGGGTGCTTAGTGTCCCATTCTCCTTTGATCTGACTGACGACCAAAGCTGAATCTCCAAACACATATAAACATTTGATTCCCAAGTCTATGGCAGCCCTGAGACCAAACATGCATGCTTCGTATTTCGCCATGTTGTTCGTACAGTTGAAGCAAAGTCTGGCAGTAAAGGGATTGTGACACCCTTCCGGAGATATGAGTAGATTGCCGATACAATTATCAAGTGCATTGGATGCCCCATCAAAGAACAGGGTCCATCGGGATCCTTGTTCAGGTCCGTCATATGGTCTGATTTCTTCACAGTTGTCTAATGTCATGATGTCTTCATCCGGGAATTCAAACTTCATGGACTGATAATCTTCTACAGCTTGATGAGCAAGATGATCAACTAGCACACTTCCCTTTATAGCTTTATGGGTAGTGCATTGTATGTCATATTCTGTTAGGATCATTTTCCATCTAGCTATCCTCCCAGACAGAGCAGGCTTTTCGAAGATGTACTTTATCGGATCCATCTTAGATATCAACAAAGTAGTATGAGTCAACATATACTATCTTAGCCGGCGAGCAGCCCATGCCAGAGCGCATCAAGTTTTCTCGAGCAGTGAATATCTGGTTTCACAGTCGGTAAACTTTTTGCTCAGGTAGTAAATAGCGTGCTCTTTTCGGCCAGACTTGTCATGCTGCCCCAATACACACCCCATTGAGTTCTCTAAAATGGTCAGATACATGATTAGTGGTCTTCCCTCGACTGGTGGCATTAACACATAAGGGTCTTGTAAATACTCTTTGATTTTGTCGAAATCAGTCTAGCATTCACCATTCCAACTGTCTACTTGATCTTTCTTTAATAGCATGAAGATTGGCTCGTAAGTAGCTGTTAGGTGAGAAATGAATCTGGCAATATAGTTCAGGCATCCCAAGAATCCTCTGACTTCCTTCTCAGTACGAGGAGCAGGCATTTCTTGTATTTCTTTAACCTTGGCAGGATCAACCTCGATGCCTTTGTTGCTAACAATAAAACCTAGGAGTTTACCGGGCCGCACTCCGAATGTGCATTTGTTTGGATTCAACCTAAGTCTGTACTCCTTCAACCTCTCAAACAACTTTTGCAAATGATCAAGGTGCTCCTCTTCAGTTTGTGATCGGGATATCATGTCATCTACATAGACCTATATTTCATGATGTATCATATCATGAAATAAAGCTACCATGGCGCGTTGATAGGTTGCCCCAGCATTCTTCAGTCCAAATGGCATCACTTTGTAGCAGAATGTGCCCCACTGTGTGACAAATGTATTTTTCTCCATGTCTTCAGGTACCATTTTGATTTGGTTATAACCTGAGAATCCATCCATGAAGGAAAATACTTTGTGCTGGGCCGTATTGTCAACCAGGATATCAATGTGGGGAAATGGAAAATCATCTTTAGGGCTGGCCCTATTTAAATCTCTATAATCCATACACATTCGTACTTTGCCGTCCTTTCTAGGCACGGGAACAATGTTGGCAACCCATTGAGGATAGGAAGTGACATCCAAGAACCCAACATTGAATTGTTTCATAACTTCCGCTTTGATCTTCTCCGACATGTCAGGTCTCATGCGGCAGACTTTTTGTTTCACTGGTGGACAGTCTTCTCTTGTGGGTAGACAATGTACCACGATGTCTGTATCAAGTCCTGGCATGTCTTCGTATGACCAGGCAAAGATCTCAACATAATCATGCATTAGCTGAATTAGACGCTCCTTGACACTCGGCTCTAGATTGACACCTACTTTGATTTCCATTTTATCTTCCTCGGTGCCCAAGTGGATTATATCCAACGGTTCCTCATGAGGTTGAATAGATATTTCCTCTTGTTGTAATAGTCTGGCCAATTCCTCTGGTATTTCACAATCTTCTTCACCTTCGTCTTCGGCTTGGTAGATTAGATCTTCAGAGTCACTAAAGGCCATAGCAGTATCGTTACCCATGGGATCTGGAATGGAGGGGTATCTGCATTTGTGAGTGTGGGTGTGTGTAAGGGTATAGCCATATTTAAACAATAAAATGTAAAAGAAAGACAATGAGCACCAAAAGTTTATATGTGAAAAATATCAATGATTCATTGAATGTCATATGAAGATGAAATAAAAACCCTTACAAATGGACCATTGCGCCTCGGGTAAGACACAAGGTTGTAAATGTGCGAATTGCTTGTGAATATTACAAGTCCAACAGAAATGTAAAAGATAAATTACTGAGAGATAAAAGTTATTGGGACAAAGTCTTTGGCTTCCCAATTGCAAAGTCCTCCGTTGACAGTAGGAAATATCCAATCCTCCAAGCTGCCATCTTCTTCACTGTCTTCCACTATGTTTACCTCTTGGTTGATAATCTTCAAAGATGGCCCTCCAGCACGGGCATGGCACACAGCCTTCTGAGCATTTGAAGTAAACCCTAAGCAAAACTTGTAAGATTTATACGGAATGTCTGGAAGCTGCCCCCAGATGGTGCATTCACCCTCCTCTACTACTACCTTGGCGTCCTTTAGAGATGACATCCGAGGCAGAGGTCTTGTAATCTTGGGGATCGAGGATACCTTCTTAGTTACTGCTACCTCTTGAGAGACTTCTTCGAAATGTTGAAAAGGAGTTTCAATGAACTCACCATCCAATTCCACATACCGGAAAGAATTTAGGTGGCTATTCATGTACTCTTCCTCTCCGTGGACAGTGATAATCTTTCCACGGACTGGATACTTCAGCATCTAGTGTAGTGTAGAGGTGACAACACCAGCATTATGGATCCAGGGTCGTCCTAGCAGACAAGAGTAAGAGGGGCGGATGTCCATTACATAGAAAGTTGAGCTGAAAGTCGGAGTTCCTACTTTTATGGGTATGTCCACCTCCCCGTGGACCATCCTCTTTGAACCATCAAATGCTCTCACGACTATGTTACTGGGTTTCAATGTCAGTCCTTCGCAATCCAATCTGTCGAGAGCTTTCATTGGTAAAACGTTCAAAGATGAGCCAGTGTCTACCAAGACATGGGCCACAGTTGTTCCTCTACATTCCACAGAGACATGTAATGCCTCGTTGTGTTTTCTCCCTCTTGGTGTCAGGTCAGCATCAGAGAAGCCTAGGCCGTTATAAGCTGTCAAGCTGGCCACACAATATTGGAATTGGTCAGCAGATGTCTCTTGTGGCACATGGGCTATCTTCAGAAACTTTACCAGAGCTTTCGCATGTACCTCAGAACATAGCAACAATGCCAGCATGCAGATCTTGGAGGGAGTTTACCCCAATTGTTCAACCACATCATAGTCACTCTTCTTTATTATTCTCAGGATCTCCTCCATTTCCTTCTTGGAGGTTTCGGGGATAGTTAGTGGTTGAGCCTTCGTCCGGACAGGCTCTTCATGAATACATTTTCCTCGAATTTTAGCAGTAGAAGTATTGGTAGGGATAACAGCAGGGGTTGTGTCGTCTTTGCCAGTAGGAGCACTTGCAGATATGATTATTAGTATGGAGGTAACCTTTGGAATAGCCACGGGTCCAAAAGGGGCAATTTCTGGAGAGAAGATTCTACCGCTACGGGTAATCTTACTGGTTCCGGCAATATTGCTAATGTTAGAGTCTTCTTCTTCGGAGCTCACTTCTTCGACGGCCAGTCCATCTTGTTTGATACCATGGTAGTAGATGTCTCCACCGTAGTTCTACAGTACTGTTTTGTCTGATTCATACGGGACCGGCCCGGGCATTGTGATTTTAAGAGGAGTAGTTTTTGGAACCGATGCAATCCTAACGGGTCTTTTGGGGACCCTGGAAGGTTTGGTGGAGATGGTTATGATTGAAACGTCTTCAACAGGAATAGATGAAACAGTAGTATTTTCAAACAGAATCTCTTGGTTGTCTATCAAGCGTTGAATGCCGGTCTTCAACAGAGGGCAAACAGTTGGTGAGGATAAGCAAAGATGGCAGTCTTCATTACAACCTGGGATTACACCAGCTTTCAACAAGTTTATCTTAATGATTGGGAGCGGATTCAAGAGTTCATTAACTGTGGTAACAAACAAATCTTCTTCGATAACATTGGTGTTGTGACCATGCCTAGGCATCAGAGCGGAAATGACATTTGGCTTCTCAGGTGCGTCAAATTCAACCTCTCTTGCATCTATAAGGTCTTGAATTATGTTTTTCAAGGCCCAACAGTTGTTAGTGTCGTGACCCGGACTTTCGGAATGGTATGCACATCTGGAATTTGGGTGATAAAGAGGGGACGCGGTGTTGGGATTCTTTGGACCTTCCTTTAAGGTTGCCAGATTCAGTTTCAGAAGATGTGGTAAAACCTGGGCTAGAGTCATATTAATTATGGTGAATTGCCGGACTGGCCTTTCCACCCTCGGTTGGTTACTTCTTGGTTGATCAGATGTAGGCTTTGGGATCATAACGGCCCCTACCAATGGTCGGCGTTCAGCTCTCCCTTGATTCCTTTATGGATAAACAGCAAATACCTCCTTCTTCCCAGTGAAAGGCTTTCTCACAGCTGTAGAGGCAGACGGATCTTTCTGAACCTTTCCACTTTTTATACCATCTTCCACCCTCTCACCAGTTAATATTAACTCAGTAAATCCAGCTGACGAGCTTCCAATCAAATGGTTGAAGAAAGAGCCCGACAGAGTGCCCAAGAACATATCCACCAACTCTCTTTCCGACAGAGGGGGTTGCACTCTCCTAGCTAGATCTCTCCATTTCTGCGTGTAATTTTTGAAACCCTCATTTGAAGCCATAGCCATACTCTGAAGTTGAGTACGGGTAGGTGCCAAATCTGCATTATACTGGTATTTCTTATAGAAAGTTGCGGCAAGATCTTCCCAGTTGTGGACATCGGCCCTTTCCAATTGGTAAAACCAATCGAGTTGTGTTCCGGATAAACTATATTGGAAAAAATGCACCCATAGGTCTTTATCGGCGGAGTGCGGCTGGATCTTTCTCACATATGATCGGAGGTGCATCTTAGGACATGACACCCCATCATATTTTGCAAACAACGGCACTTTGAATTTTAGTGGGATCACAATTCCCAACACTAGCCCCAATTCTTCAACGTCTAGACCTGGTACTCTTTGTATTTCCATAGCATTCAGACGCTCTTCAAGATGTTTGTACTTATCATCCGCTGGAGGATACTGTTCTCGGAGTAATCTTCCTCTTCTTTCGCTTCTTCAAATTCTGACAGAACTGCTGTTTCTTTTCCTTTCCCTTCTCCTTCATCAGATGTTGTTGGAAAATTCAAGGTTCTTCTAGTCAGTCCTTGGAACCTCCTCCCCATGATTACAACACCGGTTGGTTTCTTTTCTTTCTTCTTCTTCTCTTTTGCTAACAGAGTCTTCAGCTCCTCTTTTCCTTTGGCCAGGGTTGTGAGTAACTGTTGAAACTGCATGTTTTGAGCTTGAAGATCTTTGACTGTCTGTTCTAGATACATCTTACTGAAATAAACAGTAGAGAGATGAGGAAACTTATTGCAAAAGACCTGTTTATGTTATGATGAATGATATGTGGATATGTAATGTTTTCAAGGATTTTAAAAGATTCAAGTTCGTTTTAAACAAAAGAGAAACACACGTTAAGATAGAGTTTGAGTACATAAATGCCCCTTGGGAGAAATAATACAACACTCTAAGATAAAAAAGTAGTGCGCATCCTCTTTGGTGAAATGTAGGCATTTAGAGTTTGCTCCTCATGAAGTAGTCTAGTGAGTTCCAAAACCTTCTTCCCGCTTGCGTAGAATTGGGCTTCGAAAGTATCTCGCTCCCCTTTGAGTTGTATCCAATCCCTTTGAAGGTCTTCAAGAGATGTGGGCATGTCAGGATGTAGGATAGTGTATGGAACTTATCCTTCCTTAACATGCTCAATGATCACTGGGAGAATAGGAGGATAAGGCATCATAAGACTTTGAGCGCGGGTTCGTACCCACCTGAGTTAAGGCTCAAGAGGGATGGAATTCTTGTGTCCCAAAGTCTTGCTATCCACCTTGTTTAGAATCCTCCAAGCTTGGATGAATGTATGGTGAAGACCTTGATTGTCGTTGTCGTAGTCGAATACCAAGCCTTGAATTAGCATCTCATGTAGGCCATCCCTTCGGGCATAACCAAACTGTCTTAGAGCCAAGCATGGGTTGTAGGTGATGCCTCCCCTAATTCCAAGTAGAAGGACATTAAGGAATTCCCCATAATGGTCAACAATGATAACATTCTCTTTGGATCGAGAGCACCAATGAATATCTGAATGTTTGAGCGTTATTAACCTTTGTGACCACCTCAATCCTTGCTCATTCTTTAAGACTGGTTGGGGAAGATGAGAAATAAACATCTTTCCAGGAGAGGAGTGAAACACATAAGTACACCTCTTTTCCTCATTGTACGAGTGTGAAAAGAGTGTAGGATATCTCCAAGCAATGTAGGCACTGGGTTGCGTGACATGAAGATTTTGACGGTGCTCACGTCTATGAGTGGGTCTGGACTGGGGAACAAGACCATTCCATAGATAAGAAGATCCACAATTTCCTCAAATACTTGCAACTCTAAGGAATTCCAACAGACTTGGGCTTTCTCAAACAGAAACTTTGCTAAGAAGCTTTTGGCACCACTCCTAGTTTCCCAATGGATTGTGACATCAGATGAGTGCAAGTGCAGAGCTTGAGCATTCTCTTCTGGATTTGGGTATCTTTCCGTACCGTTGAAAGGTAGTTAATTGAGAATAGGAATCCTCAAGAGTTGAGTGAATTCTTCCAAAGTGGGCACAAGCTGATAGTCAGGAAATGTGAAGCAATGGTGCAAAGGATTAAAGAATTGGAAGAGCACCTTCATCATATCCTCCTTTGTGTGGGAGGTGACCAAGTTGAGTAGACGACCATGCCTCTCGGTGAATGGAGATTTCTCAGGGATCCTTGAAGCTAGCTTCTTGAGTTGTGGAGGAATTATTACAAGGTTGATTTGGATAGTTTTCCTGCGAAGTGAATCCATATCCTATAAAACAAGAACAAAGATGAATCTCCAAAATCCTTGAAATGGTTAGTAGATGCATATGATGCTCATGATGTCCATGATGTTATGTACAAGTATGCATATACAAGCAAAACAAACAAGTTCTTAGTTTAGGCTTGCATGGGGTTTTATAGGTAAGTACCCTCTTGAAGTTTAGTTGGCTTAACCTGTCCTAATAATAGTAACCGGGTTCTAAGGAGCTCAATATCACTGGATTGTTTCCTTGGTGATTGTTTCAGCTCAAGCCTCTTTAATGGAGACCGAAATATCCCAAGAAACCAACCCTCAATGAGTGTAGTATCGAGTATCTACCAACTTCGGACTGCACCAAAGCCGATCATCTCACTACATCCTAAAGGCCAAGTTGGTCAAGTCAAGGGTTTTAGAAGTTCATTAGTGCTTCATGACATCACTCAGCGGCTCCGTATTCTCTTTGATTGACTCAAAGGCTACCGGTACCCACAAATATGTCACACTAACATAGTTATTGCTTAGACTATGTCGGTATACCCTGCACAGTTTCCACAAAGTATTGCTATTTACCTATAATGTTTCCCAAATCTAGGTGGAGGATTCAAACCCAAACAAAGAACCATAATATAAAGCAAACAAGTCAAACAATATAAGAAAATAAATGTCATCTAGACCTAAGGTAACCCCACTTTTAAAATGTCCCCAGCAGAGTCGCTAGTTCTGTGATACGGTGGGAGAACTTACTTGAGGGTTTTGCATGTTATCGCAAATGTTGCGGTTAGCAAGAGTCACCACCGACTTTTCTTTTATCCAAAAGGAAAGGTGAAAAAGCACAAGAAAGACCTTTTAGATGTTTTCTTGAGTTCGGTGGGTAGATTATGAAAAGGGAAGGTATTAGCACCCTTTTCATCCATAGTTTTCCATGGGCTCTTAGTTACTTGCTAGATCACTTGCTTTTGTTGTTAGAAATTGTGTTTGGTGTGGTTTTGGAAGTATTTTGTAAAAGAGGTCATTCGTTTAGGCAATCTTTGTAATGATTCTCGTTCGTAAGAATGTATACAAAGATGTTTGTCTTTTGAAAATGTTTTCAATATTTGTAAGATGTTTTTGAAATGTGTGTGTGTGTTTGTTTTGAAAATAGCAAGGATATTTGCTTGAAATGGAGCAAGTAACTAGAAGTAATCTACCTACTCAAATGTCTTTCTTATGCATTTTCTATTCCTTTGACATTGTTGTCTTACCATCGATTTGGTAAGCAACCTTATCTTTGGATGTTAACGGGACGGGCGTGGGTCATCGTATAACCATCATTAGCAATGTTTGCAAAGTATCTTAGCATTTTTTAAGGGACTAAGATCATTTTGTAAGGTAACTTTGAATAGCAACATCGAGGGACTATGATCTTTTGATTTTGTTTGTTTTACCAAGATACTTTGCATGCGTAACATGGCTATTTTGTATAAGGCAACCAAGTGGAGAAACCCTAAGGGTGTTTGTGTGCAAGTGTGTTTGATTGCATGCAGGATTTTATCTTGAATTAGGATTTTCTATTTCATTGATTTTATCTTGCCATACATATCCTAATTGCTAGCATTTACATTTGAAAGCGATAAAATGCGGAAAAGTAAAGTCCTACACTATTACAATATTTAGGGGGTGAAGGTACACACTTATGAATGGGGAATCCAGCGAGAAAAATAAAGAAAAATAACAAGGGGAAGAAAAAAAGAAAGAAGGAGGGGGTCAGCGTGCTGCTGAGAGGAAGTCAGAAGTTCTGACCCTGGCCTGCTGCAGAATAGCAACCTGTTAGTGAAAATGTATAGGTCAGAACTTCTGACCCTGGTGCCCTGCAAAACAGAAACCTGTTAGTGGGAAGGTCAGAAGTTCTGACCCCGGTGCGCTGCAAAACAGAAACCTGTTAGTGGGAATATATGTTGTCAGAAGTTCTGATCCTGCTGGGAACACAGTAATTTTCAGAAGTTCTGATATTACTGATAACAAAACATGCCTCAGAAGTGCTGGCGTCAAAGTCAGAACTTGGTTTCCCCCTGTGCTAGTCAGAACATCTGCAATTTGGTTATTTCTCCCCAAAATTGAAGACATGCCTAAGACATTTTCAGAAGGTGTCATGGCGCTTGAGAAATAAGGAGAATCAGAACCAAAAATCAGAGGCAAGTATGCCTTTGCTAACTCTAACTCTGAGTTTCAGTTTCTTCAAGTCAGTTCTGAACTGATTCGTTCTCTACTTAAGCATGCAGATGAGTAAAAATCTCAAAACATATACAACATCAGAAGCATGATATCTACATTGTGTTTTTTGAGCATGCAAATCTGATGATGCTTAAGCAGTGTGGTGAGAGTCAGCAGGTGCTTACCTTGCTGTTGGAAGAAATTCTGTGAACTGGAGTTAATCTTAACTTTGATAGTGTTCTGGACAGGTTCTTTGAATGGGTGGATGAAGAGTATATATATATGGTCAGAGACTGTATGGGCGTTTCTTAGTCAAGAAACAATTTGGGTACAAATGAAGTTTGGAGGCAGGAGATTCAAAGTTGTGTTCAAGGCTCTTGAAACACTAGGAATTTTGGCAGAGTTTCAAGGTGTTTTCTTACTAAAATTTTCTGTTTCTTTTCTAGCAATTTTTTCTGGGTTTGGACCGGGCTTTTTCAGTGGACAATGATGCTCTATTTATAGGAAAAGCTTTGTGGGTTTTTTAAACGTTAAGTGGCGTCAATACCATGCAATAGATACTGACTTACTCTTGAAGAAAGTTCATGAGAAGTTGTGATGATTGACAGCTTTTAGCCTAGGCTGGAATAGTAAGCGAGGATTAAGGAAAAGTGACACCCATAGGCAAAAAGTGGCGCATAGATCCATTCCTAAACCTGTACAAAGGTGTTACCATGCCACACGTCGAGAGAACCCTTGGACGAATGCTCAAAAGTGGTTGTGAGAATTAATGAGCATTAAATGGTGATGAGATTTATCAAAATTAGAAATCTTGTAATAGGGGATTTTGCATCATTACCTAAACCTGAGCCATCAGTTCTGCTCCATCATAACACAATGCACCCAAGCTCTGATTATGGCCTCCTGTCATCCAGTACATTTTATAATCTTCTGTTCTTACCTTGGTGGATTCT
Organism: Vicia faba; assembly: GCA_948472305.1. NCBI lineage: Eukaryota > Viridiplantae > Streptophyta > Magnoliopsida > Fabales > Fabaceae > Vicia > Vicia faba. The sequence continues at coordinate 211,767,507 of OX451738.1, read as the reverse complement.
GACTGAGCTTGCGTAGCTGCTGAAGAACCATAACTTCTGACTGAAGGTTATGTGATGATCTAAGCCTGCAACTTATGACTGAAGGTTACGTGCTAAACTTAGTCTTGCAACTTCTGACTGCTCCTGCCTGGAGGTTGGTTCAGAACTTCTGAAGTGTCATTTTTTCTTAAATACTTAGAAAAATCTCAAGTACTTAGAGACTTGGTTTTTGAACTTTAGATGGAACAAACTTCCTATTTCAACATGTTTTGCTGAAATACGATTTTTGAGATTTGATTTTAATCAAGAGGTTAAAGTTTGGCCTTTCAACGCAAATGACCATTTTGCCCTTGGGAGTGATCTTCATGAAAAATTTGTAATTCAAAGCTTGGGATTGGATGGAAGTAAACCTGGGGATCTAGGGTGATTTGAGAAAAATGAGAGGGCAAATTTTGGGGTACAACAGGCACTTTCTAGATTACCATAGCCTTAAGATGGTCTTCTAGATTCTTGTATCTGTCATCAGTAGGAGGATACTATTTATCAAAATATTCTTCGTCCTCAGGCATCTTATCAGAATCAAGGTTGCTTCCACCTTCAGCCCTGACACTTCTACCATCCTCCTCTTGGTTGTCATCTTCATCAGAAGTAATATCACCAGTTTGAACTTGTTTAGTAGGAACTTTGAATCTTCTTCCCATGTTGAAGATACAAATTGGCTTTTGAGTCTTCTTCTTTTTGGCGATGAGCGCCATCATATCTTTCTACCCTTGAGCGAGATTTAGGAGGGTCTCCTAGAATTGGGTATTCTGAGCTTGGAGTTCCTTAATAGTCTCTTCAAGAGCCATCTTTTACTGAAATAAATAGCAAGAAGATGAGAAAACCTGTATGGGAAAACCTGTTTATATAATGATGCATGATATGCAAATGCAATGTTTTTAAGGATCGTGGGACTTAAATTTGCTTAAACAAAAGGGAAACAAAAGAAATTTTAGTAACAGGCTCAAATTACAATTGTTTTTAATAAGAGAGTTACAAAAATAACAAAAATATAAATTCAAATATCCCTTGGACGCTTCCTCTTTATGTTGACATATGCGTTAAGGCTTTGTTCTTCATGGAGTCGTTTCCTCAACTCCAACACTTTCTTCTCACTAGCATAGAACTGAGCTTCGATGGTATCTGTTTCTTCCTTTAATTGAATCCAACAATTCTATAGTTCTTCGAAGTCGGTAGGCATATCGGGATGAAGAACAGTATGAGGAACATCCCCTTCAACAACAGGATCTACTATCACTAGTAAGATAGCAAGATATGGCATTTTGAGATTTTGAGCATGAGACCGCACCCATCTGAGGTAAGGCTATAGAGGAATGGAATTCTTGTGTCCCAAAGTATTGCTATAGATTTTGTTGACCGCGCCACAAGAATTTATAAAGCTTTGATGGTAATTCTGAGGATCATTCTCATAGTCGAACATAATACCCTGGATGAGCATATCACGAGAACCGTCCCTTCCAGCATAACCAAACTGATGCAGATCTAAAGAAGGGTTGTAAGTGATGCCCCCTCTTATATCGGGGAGTGGTACATTAGGGAATTCCCCACAGCGGTCAATAATAGTGACATATACCTGAGATCGAGAACAACAATGGATATCTTCACGAGTGAGTGACATCAACCTTTGCTACCACCTCAAACCTTGTTCATTATTTATCACTGATCGGGACAGGTGCAAAATAAACCACCTAGAAAGTAGAGGTATGCAACACATAAGCGTTCCCCACTTCTTCATAGTACGAGTGTGGAGGGAATGTAGGATATCTCGGAGTAAAGTAGGTACCAGGTTATGAGTGAGAAATATCTTGATGGCACACATATCTATGAATTGGTCCAAATTAAGGAATAATACCAACCCATAGATCAGCAAAGCCAACATATCCTCAAAAGCACGAGAATTCATGGCGTCTAGAAACCACTGAGCCTTCTCTATCATAAATTTAGGAGAAAAACACTTGACTCCATTCCTTGTTTCCCAATTAGATAAAATGTTTGATCATTTCAGATTTAAGGCTACTACAACGTCTTCAGGTTTCAGAACTTGCTCTAGACTGGTGAAAGGTATCTAATCAAGAATACGCACTTCGAGCAACCTAGAGAATTCTTCCATTATGGGTACCAACTGATAATCTGGGAAGGTAATACAATGATGCTTCATATCAAAGAACTGGAAAATAACACTCATCATGAAGTCCTGAAAACCAGCAGTAACCAGACTGAGTAGATGACCATGTCTCTTGGTGAACTGAGAATTGTCGGGAACTTTTAAGACTAACTCCTTAAGTTGAGAAGGTATTCTCATAAAGTTGATTCATATAGTATTCCTACAACTGGAGGCAATGACCCTGCAACACATAACACAGATAAATCCCCTAAATCCTTGAAATGGTTAGTAATGATATGATGATGTTATGATGTCATGATAACATGTTCATATAGATAATAAAAAACAACCAAACACACAAGGCCTTAGGTTCAGGCTTGCATGGGGTTCATAGGTAAGTACCCTCTTGAAGTTTAGTTGCCTCAACCTGTCCCAGAGAAGTAACCGGGTTTTAGGGATCTCAATATCACTGATCTTTCCCAAAAGTTTCGTCTACCTCGATAACTGACTTGCCACCAAACAAAACACGAGAGTCGAATCTCAATGAGTGTAGTATCGAGTATCAACCAGCTTTAGTCTGCACTAAAGCCGGCTATATCACTACCTTCTAATGGATAAGTTGGGTCAAAATTAAGGTTCTAAGGTGAGGTAGTGCTTATGACACCACACAGAATCCTAGTATGCTCCCTGACTAACTCGAGATATACAAGTACAAACCAATGTGTCACACTAATGTAGCCATCATCTCAACCATATTGGTATATGCCGTATAGTTTCCATGATCTATTGCTACTTATCTAAAATGGTCCCCAGGTCCGGGTATAGGATCTTTACAAGAAATAACCCTAACAACCCTTAAAAATAAAGCAAACAAATCAAACAAGGAAAGCATTTAAAAGTGATCTAACTCTAAAGGTAACCCTACTTTTCATTTCTCCCCTGTAGAGTCGCTAGTTTTGTAATACGATGGTAGGACTGACTTGGTTTTGCATTTTATCACAAATTTTGTGGACATCAAGAGTCGCCACCGACTTTTCTTTTAGGAAAGAGTGAAAAGAATAGGAAAGACTTTCGAGAATTTTCTGAGTTCGGGGGGTAGGTTATGAAAAGGGAAGGTGTTAGCACCCTTTTCATCCGTAGTTATCTACGGGCTCTTAATCGCTTAGCTCGCTTTGTTTGAAATGCTTTTATGTATGTGCTTGAATATATTTTGAAAATGCCTAAGTACGAATAATTTTGTAATGATTCTCGTATCATTGAGAACGCATACAAAGTGTTTGTTTTGAAAATATTTTAGAGAAAAGTGTTTGTGAAAATGTTTTATTTATTGAGCAAGCGATTACGAGCTATCTACCTAATAAAAAGTCTTCCATATTATTTTCCTCCTCCTTAGATAGTACTATCCTACCATTAGTTATTAGGAAGCCCTGTCATTGGATGTGAAGGGACAAACACGGGTCATTGTAGAGTCATAAAGGAAACTTGTAAGGTGCTTTAGAAATTTATCGTAAGGGACTAAGATCATTTACCGAAGGCAGCATAGAAGGGTCATCGAGAGACTACTATCTTGTTAATCGAGGGACAGTGCTAAAGCGTCCCCATGTTAGAGGGACATGACTGTTTTACTCGAAGGCAACAAGTGAGGTTACCCTAGAGGTGAGTGTGTGAAAAGTGGTTTAATTCAGTTATTTAATCTTGTGATTAGGCTTTTCTTAAGTGTTTTTAGTCGTGCCATACATACCCTAGTTACTAGCAGTAATAAGGAAAGCAGTAAATTGCAGAAATTAAATGTCCTACGCTATTACAAAGATTCGGGGAGGGGGTACAAAACCACAAAAAATTGGGGAAATAAAGAAAGCAAAATCCCCAATTTAAGCTATTACATTCTGTAGTAGTTTCATAATAGAAAAAAAACTAATGTGAAGATAATAAAGCGCGCGAAGATTGTAAAATAAGAGGAAAATGGTTTGATGAAAAATACTTGATGATTTAACCTAAACCTAATTGATATTAATTGGAAAAAAAAACCTAAAGTCTAGGTTGATTTTAATTAATCAAAAAAGTTAAGTGATTAAATTAATCGAAACAAAATATCCTAATTAATTTTATTAAATAAAAACCAAAGTTAATTTTTGAGAAAGAAAACTAAACCTAATTTATTTTAATGTTAATTAAAAAAGAATTAGGGTTTATTAAAGAAAATTAAGGTTAAGAAAAAGAAAATAAGGTTAGTAAAAAAATAGAGAAAAAAGAATGTTAGGGGTGGGTGTTGAACCCACGCCCCCTGCATCTCCAAGCAACATGCATACCAACTTAGCCAGGAACGCGCCTGTGCTAGGATACACGCTCAACATGTTTTATAGTTAACCTACAAAACATATGGAATATTAGAAAAAGAGTGTCAAAAGGTTGGCTCAAACCCAGGACCTTTGAGACTAATGTGTTATCACGTGCGCTTCTACTGTTGGGGTGGTTGTTTCATCCGTTCATATAATTAAACAAAACAAATATAATATAAAACAAAATGCATTGGCCGGAGAAGCTTCGGAGCCCTAGCTCTGGTCATCTTCTCCGAAAACTCTCTTTTAATGAACCTGCAATGACTGACAAAACTTACAACTAAAAAAAAATCCTACTCTTTTACCAAGATGATAATCGAGACGCTCATAATTAACAAAAAAAACCCTAATAAAAATACACTGTATGTTCCACACTATTACTAGGGTTGAAGCCTTTTATTTATAACCTTCAATTTATTGGATTTGGGATTCACAGACGTAGATGGATATGAAATAGACGCTGTAAAAATATCTCTTCAAAGATAGGACGTCAATCATTAGTTTCCTAAATTATCTACATAATTAGAAACTAAGAATACTCCTTGAATTCAACTTGAATCTTTTTAATCTTCAAACTGAGTTCCATATAGGATATCATAATATTTCCTAAATATTCTGCACCTGTAACAAACTAAAATATCCAACAAAAAAGTTGTACAAAATCACGATGTCGAAAGAAATTGCATAGGATATCGCATTCGACATGTTGCTCCAGTTGATATAACATCTTATTTCAACATGTCTATTGATCTTACCGGTTGATCAGAACTTGAAAGTGATCCTTGATGATGACGTCTCCTTGGTTGGAAATATAAGAATAGGAGGAGGTGTACCTGCAAGGCACTCTGACGATCAAGTAAGAATGGGTGCAAAGAGATACAAGAAAGACATTAGGGTTTTTAGTCTGAATATTGTATACTCGGCCCTCACAAGTGTGACAATTTATATAATGCTCCCGACACATATCCAGTGGTTCCTATTTTTGGGCCTAGATATTCGGGTCTGCAAAAATAGGTAACTGCCAGGACTTGGTTAAAACGGGCAGTCGTGCCCGTTACTAGCCGTTGCTTCGAGCAAGGGTGAGATGACGGGCAGACACGTCTCGAGTACCTTCCTGGTTGTCTTCTCGACGAGTAATGAGAAGACCTGGTACTGGTCATTAATGCAGGCAGGCGCACGACCAGAGTATTGTAATCCCTAATATTCCCATGGTATGGTCGATCAAATATGCTCGATAGGAGATCAAAGTTAGTGGGACAAAGTTATTTGGATCATGCAAAGGATAAAAGTAGATTGGAAGTATGGATTTGATTCAATTTCGAATTCACTTTTATTCTCTTCTTTTCATGTATGATGGCCATCAGTACTGATGATAACCTCGTGAGCAAGCATAGCGATTATGTACCATGTTCATCTAGGGGTACGTCTACCAAGGAAAGTACCTCGGGGGGGTGTGATCCTGAGCCAGGCATACTTGAGCAGGGAGCAAATGTGAAGGGCACTCTCGCGGCTCCTGGGGTCCTAGGGAGATTGCGTCTTACTTCGCTGAGCACCCAGACAAGGTGTTCACGTTGGTGGCTCTGGGAATGGAGTCGGAGGAAGTCGAGGAAGAATGGGCGATTTACGTTCCCGAGAAGGATCATCGCATATGCTCGAAGTTTGATCCAAACCATCTGCCTATGCATGAGATTCTTTTCTGTGAGATGGGTCTTCGGCTTCCTTTTACCGATCTCCATGTGGTCGTTTTTTGGCATTTTTGTCTTGCTTCCTCCCAGCTTCATCCCAATTCGATTTCCTTTCCGCGAGCTTTCGAGATAGTGCATAATTATTTGCAGATAAGGGCCACCGTCTCTTTGTTCTTTTATTGCTTTCACCTTCAGCGAGGATGTAACACCCATTTTTTCTTTAGTAATTATTTTAATATTTATTTTATTAATTATTATTTAATATAGTAATTAATTAAATTGTGTGATTTTATGAATATTTGGATTAATTGTGTAATTGTGTTTTGGGTCAATAAGTGTTAGAATAGCAATATTGAGTATTGGGCCTTAAATGTCACATTATAATGGGTGGGTGAGATAATCCCATTAGTGAAATAAGGGTTAGTAAGAGTTGTAAGAGAAAATTGAATTAGAATTGTAAAACAAGAGAATAGAAGAAAAAGAGAAAAGAAGAAAAGAAGGGAGAAGAGGAGAAGATAAGAGGAAAAGCTTAGAAAGGATCTACATCTAAAGTAAGAGTGGGATTTCTTGTTATTATGGGATTATATATGAGTATGTAATAGGTAGTAACATGGATTAGAGATTTCAATTTCAATTTCTAGATTTTAGATATACTTAGGTTTTGAGATGTGAATCAAGAATTGAAGTTTGGAAATCATATTTTTATGTTAGTAATGGATACTACATGTTAGATATAAGTCATAATAAATTTAATTGGTAACAAATGGGTGTTAGAATAGATTTTGGGTGAAAAATCTGTAGCAAGACAGAACTGTCTGCAAGTAGATTTTTTCTGCATAATTGCAAGGGCGCTTAGCGTGGTGAAGGGTGCTTAGCGCCATTTCCTGGGAACAAAAATATTATATTTTGTTTAATTGGATGGGGGTCTTGTATGATATGATTTATCATTGATTTACATGAATTTTAATAATTTAGTCGATGTGTTTTGAATTGGTCTTGGATGGATTTTGATGTAAAACATGACACTTTATTTGTGTATGTAATTGCTGGGAATTGATGTTGATTGAAGATTACATAAATTGTACTTGTTTTCTACATGTTATAATTATGTTTTGAGATGATTAATGCTATGAGGATGCATTATATGTGATTGATGTTATGATTGATGTATGTTGTGCAATTTGGTGAAGATAATTCACATGTTTTGAATTATGTGAAATATGTTGTATGATTAAGATTAAGGGATGGTCTGAATTGCATATAATTGTTGAGATTGCACATGCACATGCATAATTTGTGTCAAGAGGAAATGTTTGGTAATTCCGTGGGAATCATTGACTTGTCCCAAACCTAAATCCAATGGGGTTTGAAAGCTTAAGGCTGAATCGAGCTTTTATTGATGGTTATCCGTCTGAGGGATGGACTCGGCTGGACCGTTAAGTATAAAATTTGGTACCACATCCATATTTCATTGTTTGAGTTTCTTTGGAGTCACATATGTCGATGTGAAATGTGAATTGATGTTCATTATGTGATATTGGTGTGAGTGTTACATATGTGGTATTTGTGATTGATTATCTTTGAATCTCGTATCGTTGAGTAATGTTGTATATGTGATAATGTGAATTATGTTGAGGTATGTGGAACACATGATTGTGTGAAGTGTGATGAATTCTTTTGATTTATGTTTGTTATGCATTACTTATTAATATATATTTCTATAATGATACGAAATCTAACCCTTCTGTTGGAATGATGTTTTATATGATTTTGCTAAGGAACCAAAGTTAGTGGCTCTTCTAGAGAGGATTAGACGAAAGAGTTAGTTCCTATTTATCCGCTTTCTTAGGTAGTGAGTCATTGCTCTGGTCTATGTAACACGGAGAACCTTTGGATTCATGTTATGTTATGATATTCATATTTATTTGAGAGATGTTGTTATACTCTCTGGGTGTTTTGTCTGATTGAGATGTATGTGATGATGGTCTTTAGTGCCCAATATTTTATGTTATGATTATCAGTATGGGATTTCAATCGTTAATGTTGTTATTTTGAATTAATAAGTATTCCACTGCGATATGATTATGTGTTATGGTATGTGTCATACCCCAAATTTGTCCTACCTCAGTGATCCTTTTCTTAGAGTTATTTAATTAAAGATGGTACAACATTATCTGATGGGCTATCTTTATTCAAGATCAAGGGGGTGTATTTTAAAAAGAAGATTTAGATGTTATTAAGAAAGGAAGGGTGAAAATTAAATCTGGGAGTATGCAAAAGAAAGGAAGAATTAACGCTAGGCCCAATTAAATTAAGGGAGAAGTTCTGATTGCAAACGAAGAAATGCTAGACTGTATGGATCAAGCGCTGACCCATCAAAACTTCTGAGACAAATCCCAGAAGTTCTTCTTTACAGAATTAAACATAAAAATTTGTGCAGATCAGAGCCAGAATCACGCACAAGCTAGTGCTGATAAACTGGAATATCATATCTTCTAGCAGATTCAAGCAAGGGCAGAATCAGATTATCTTCCACAGCCCAAGCTCAAATTTTCAAAGGCTAAGCAACCCAAGCCCAAATCTGTTGGACATGCACTGTATCAATTTTAATCAAATCTTCCATAGAGAATCAATTCCAATCAAATATTTTTAATTTTATCCTCAATCTTTTCTCTAGCCATAGTCCAAGCCCAAAAATTGAACATTATAAATAGAGGAGCAAATTAGCAAACGAGAAAAAAAAAGGAGGAGAGAGACGAATTTCCAGAGAAAAGAAATACAATAACGCTTGAAGAAAGAACACGAGAGTTTCTGGAAAACCCAGAAAAAGAACACGTGGAAGAATAACTGAGGTTCCAATATCTGGAACCCTAGTTTCAATCACCGTCGCTCCAGATTCTGTCGCTACTGTCACCATAATCTGCAGAAGAAGAAGGAGCGGACAGCAAAACACGCACCAAAATCAGAAGTAAAAGCGCCAAAGGGGTAACAGATTTTATTTTGTTTCTTTACTGTTTTCATGCTGGGTAGGGTCAGAAGAACATAGGTAGGGTTGAAACCATAGAAAATATTTGTAGATAGTCTTATATTATGATTGCATGTTCACGCTAATTTTTTACGTTCAGATGTAGTTCCCTTTTTAGATGTTTTGACTAGCCTTAACCAAGGTTTCATATTTTTTCTTGTCTAGAATCAACATTATGCTTATATACTTTCTGTCTGCCCTTTTCCAGAAATTCAGAGTAGTGGGCTTAGCCCAGAATTTGACGTCCCTATTTTCTGACTTTTCTAACTAGCTTACAGCGTGCCTTTTCAGAAGTTTTGTGATTGGGGCCAAAATCCAGTCAATTTCCCTGCATCCCCTGCAGAACTTCTGTCCCTTTCAGAACATCCTTTTTCCAAAAAATTTGCTAGGGCTTAACAACCAGAAGATGCAACCCCCACGTTCATAAATTTTTTTGTTTTTTCTTTTATTTTTCTTTTTGTAAATATAATTATTAATTTTTATTGTGATATTAATATTATTTATTATATCACTTAAATTATTTTTACATCAAAAATTGCATATTATTTTCTTATATTATTTGCATTAAATATTTTTTATATCATGCATTAATAATATTTTTTGCAATTAATATTTATAAAAAACACTCAACAAATCTCAAACTTTTTTTGCAATCAAATAATCTAAACAACTTTTTTTACAAAGGGTTTCAAGAAGATTTTGATTTACTGTGCATTTAGTCAAAATATCCACAATCACTCCTCTCGGCCAAAATGCGAGGTGATTCAAAGTACGTTTGCAACCCCTAAAAAACACAAACCCATACGAACTACGAATTGGGACTCTAATTCCTCATAAGAGGATACGTAGGAATACGATCAAAAATTGTAGTGAGTTCTCCTATAAAAAAACAAACTCTTTCCCCTATTAAAATTTAAAACCCTATTTTCCCCAAACTTAAACCTAAAACCTAATATCCTTGTGAATAAGGTAGATGAAAGGTGCCTAACACATTCCTTTCGTCTAATGATGTCCGAAACCTAGAATCTATGTCTATGAATTAGGGTTTTCTGTTAGATTCCCTTCCCTATGATAAAAAGTAATATTGGCGGCTTTGATTAAAAAACTAGTTGCTACAGCTGGCGACACTGCTGGGGACTTCAACTTTAGGTTTTAAGGTTTTTTTGCATTGGGGTTTTTATTGCTTTATTTATTTATTGCTTTCATTTATTCATTTCATTTATTTATTTATTTTCAATTCTTTTTATCATATTTACTGTGTGGTGGGAATTTTTATTTCAAAAAGAAAATATTTTCAATAACCCTTAGAAAGAAGGTTCGTCTATTAGCTTAGGGAGTACATCATCCCTGCGAGTTTATGTGACGACTTCGCCTATAGTCGGTGAACTTCCAAAAAAGGAATACTTATCGAGAGATATCCTCTTGACGAGTAGGACTTTGGAAGATCACCCATGACCCTTTGTAACGAACTTAACCTAAAAATTCATGATGAGACCTTTCACGACTTTGAGACGAAAGTCTCGGTCCGTAATGAGGCTCCACCTAAGGGAGGACCTTGTGCCTTTTCCCTCTGGTGTTATTCATGACACCCTTAAGGAAACCACCTTCTGGGGGGGGGGGGTAGATTAACCGTAGGTCAAAACTAAGGAACCTACCTTCTAAGGGTACTTACCACAAAACCTTGCCACTAACCATACATCCATACATTTATGCAATCATATTGTCATATATTCATCATTTGCGTCTCTTATTTGTCTTATTCATAGGATACCAAAACAAAAGATATTAAAATCAAGTTTTTTTGGAATGTCTAAACAAAAAATGGATACCAAAGGGAAACGACTTATCTGCGTCAATGCTTTCCAGCCCAACCTTTCGGAAATCAAAACTATAAAGGGGAAGTTATCTGAGAGAGCTCTGAAGATGTACACTCGCTGCTATGGGGATACCCTTGACTTGACTAGAGTAGATGTTCAAATAGATGTTGTATCTGCCCTCATTCAGTTCTACACCCCTCTGCTGAGATGTTTTACTTTCCAATACTTCCAGCTAGCATTGACTCTAGAAGAATTTGACAGAATTATGAAATTTTCCAAAGAGAAGGCCTGTGTAGGTATCAGACAAGCTGTTGAAGTCAAAGTTTTGGAAAAAGGCTTAGGGATCCCCTACCCTGAGTTAGTGCAAAATTACTGATGGGAAGGTCCAGTACAAGGAATCAAAAGGATATACTTGGAGGCTAAGGCCCTTGAATTTTCTAACTATAAAGAATGAGAGTCTTGTGTTGATTGTTTAGGGCTACTGGTATTTGGTGTAGTTTTATTTCCTCGGACTACAGACTATATTGACCCTGCAGCCATTAGCATATCTTGGGGCGCGAAAGTCTTTAATACTGATCCAACTCCTTCTCTACTTGCTGACGTTTATTACACTTTTCATGTGATGTATGAAAAGAGAAAAGGCACTTTGAATTGTTGAATTCCACTCCTAAATACTTGGTTCATGACCCATCTTTACAAAGAAGACTATATGATTTCGAAGCTGACCAAATGCGAGTGGCCCCAGAAATTGAAGTCTCTCACTACAAACACGGTGCTATGGTATGCAAGGAATCAAGATATTGGTGACATCACTATTAGTTGTGGAGAGTTTCCTAATGTCCCATTGATTGGATCACGAGGTTGTATTAACTACAACCCTACTCTGGACCTGCGACAGCTAGGGTATCCCTTGGAGGACAGACCTACGGACGAATAACTTCGACCATTGACCATCCACGACATGGGTACAAAGGACCAAGAGTGGCTCAACAAGGTTATCCGAGCTTGGAATAAGGTCAATAAGAGGAGAGCTAAAAGAAAGAATGTCGTAGCAAGAGAGCCTTACACCAGATGGGTCAGAGATAGGGTACGGCTTATCAAGATGACCTTTAAGACAGATCCAGGGTACACGACAGAGGTCCCAGAGGTCACGCCTATATCTTTGGAACAAGTTGACATTTTGAAAAATGCCCTAAAGCATGTTCAAAGGGAAAAGAAAGAGTTAGAACTCAACCTTCGTGATCTAACCAAAGAGAAGAAGCAGATGCAATTCATACTTGAGTCCAAGGACCTACAAATTGAGAAAGATCAAAAAGAATTGGAGAAGGAGAGTCTCAAGAGAAAGCGTACAACCAAAGGGCTGCTAAGTGCAACCTTCAATCTGGATTCCCACAACCAAAGGTTAGAAGATGCTACTGCAGAAATTGGAAAGTTAACCAGATGGTATGAAAAGGCTACACATGACAAGAAGGTACTAGAGGAAGACCTAAAAGCCCAGATCCAAGGTTTAACACAAGTTTCTTTAGACCAAGAAGAGAAAATAAAGCACCTCACCACTGGATTGCAAGACAGCCAAGAAGTAGAGAATAAGGAATGCCTCGAGAGGATGGAGGCACAATGACTCTTGGCTCAGAAAACTGAAGAATACGAACAAGTATGCCTAGAATTGTAGGGTCTCGAAAAAGACTTCCTTATTCAGCGGAGACTTTATACGAAAATGAGGGGTGAAAATATGTATTGGGAAGAGCAGTATGTCAAGATCTCATAAGCAGGGAGAGACAACCATAAGATAATCCCACATCTTTATCAACAGTACCGGTATTACAAAAAAAGACATGAAAAGTTTGTCTTCTTAGCCAACAATCTTATTCAGGATATCCCTCAAAGTCTGAGAGACGCGGAAAGTGTGATGGTTCCTCTTCCAAAGGACGTTGAAGACTTTCTCCATCTTTGTCGAGCAATGGTTGATGGTTTCAGAGCATACATCCGCATGCGCACCTAGAAGATTTATTTCCCTTCATTTATGTTTATGTAAAGAAGTTTTGATTCAAAGTTGTAATATTTTTCAATATCTGGATTATGTTACTTTTAATAAAGGCATTTTGTTTCTGTATCTCGTTTGCATATCCATTTCAAAGACGGTCCCCAATTAAAATAATAATAAACAAAAAATAACTATGTACCTAAGTGAATAAGACATTTCATGTTCATTCATCTGCATGCATGCGTTCATAAAACACCTGCATATCATATCGAAACTTATCTTTCGCAAAATCTCTCCAGTAAACCATTGGTAGAAGAAGATCTCCACCTCCTTGTCCTCCGTATCAAACAAGGGTCTACCAGCAAAAAGAAAATTGAACAAATTGAGGAGACTCAGGTTGTGTTCCAAGAAGATGTTGAACAAGTAAAGGGTGATGTGAGTTCGATGAAGGGAGATCTGAGCCAAGTTCTTCTAGCTCTGAAACACATCATTGACAGGCAGGACCAGATTCCCATGGTAGTTTTTAAAGAAGTAGACCAAACCATTGGTGCATCAAGCAGACACCAACCAAGGAAAGAACTAGAGGCAGGACTCCAAAAGTCCATCATGGCCAAACAAGAAGCTGAGACTGAAGGGTTTTTCCCACCACCATCAAAAGCAGGGACCCTAAAAATCCCAGTCAACAACACAGACAACTACTTGGACCTACAATACGGAGACCACGACCCAGAGGATGCCAACCAGGCACCCTTAAAGACGACTGGTACTCATGTTGTTGACAATCCACCGGTGGCAGATAAGTACAAAGCTCTGGAGGAAAGATTAAAAGTTGTGGAAGGTTTTGATGCTTTCGAGGTAGACCCTCTCGAAATGGGCCTAGATCCCGATGTGTTAATTCCACCAAAGTTCAAAGTACCTGACTTCGGAAAGTACAAGGGGATCACCTGTCCAAGAAATCATCTACGCATGTATTGTAGGAAGATGCATGCCCATGCCCACAATCAGAAGTTGATGATTCACTATTTTCTGGATAGCCTAAGTGGGGAATCTTTAGACTGGTATATACAATTGGAACAAACAAGCATTCAAACCTGGGAAGATCTTGCTAATTCTTTCTTAAAGCATTACAAATATAACATGGACATGGCGCCTACCCGCATGCAACTCCAAAATTTGTCCCAGTAAAAAGAAGAGTCCTTCAAGGAATATGCTCAAAGATGGAGGGAGATGGCATCCCGTGTGCTACCACCACTATTAGAAAATGAATTAGTAGACATGTTCAAGGGAACTTTGCAAGGGCTGTATTAAGAGAAAATGGTTTGGAGTATCTCTTCAGGATTCTCAAATCTACTGACTATCGGAGAAAGAATCGAGACTAGAATAAAAAGTGGGAAGATATCAGGGGGATCATCAAACGCCCCCCATAATCCAAAAAGACCTGCTTCAAACTACCCAAAAAGAAAAGAGGGAGAAATTAACGTTGTAGCCTCACAACCAAGGGCATCACAACCACTAATGATCCCGCAAGGGCAGCAGCAAGATAGATTTAAAAGGCCACAAAGAAACTTTGATCCACTCCCTATGTCACCCGGCCAGTTATTACAACACTTGGTTAAGGAATCAATGGTGGAAATCAAACCTCTAGCGCCTCCAGTCGGGCCACTCCCACGAAGGTATAATGCCGATGCCAAATGCGAATACCATGCTAATCCTCTAGGGCACACCATAGAGCAATGCTGGGCATTCAAACAAAAAGTGCAAGACTTGTTAGAAACTCAAGATATCACCTTTGAGAAGCCTAACATCAAGACAAATCCCATCCCTCTGCATGGAGGGCCGACAATAAATGCAATTGAAGTAGTCACTGACTTTGGGGTAATCAGACAAGTAGAAACCCCAATCTACTTGTTAAAAGAATATCTGTTCGAATGTGGGTTCTTCTTGGAACATAATAAAGCCTTTGAAAAAACTTTGCAAAAGCTAATGGACTAGAGGATAGTCCAATTCAGACCATACCATGAAGCAAAATATGTAGCCGTGATTGAAGGAAAGAAGCCATTGGTAATCCCTTGCCAAGGCCCAGATCTTAACAAGAAAACTCTAGTGATCCCGTGGGAAGAATCAATGGAGACCACACGGATGGCACCCAAGAAGACCCTCCTAATACCAACTATTCCAAAGGCCACAATGGTGATTAAGGTACCCTCACCTATCCCTTATGAATGTAACAACGCAGTGCCATAGATTTACGACTCAGCCGTATACATTAATGGAGTGAAACAAGAAAGTGAGCCCGCACCAAGTCAGGGACCTGCAATTTCTAATATAGCAGGGACAAGGGGTATGACCCGAAGCGGTCAATTTTTTGGAGATGAACCATCAAAAAAGAAGGATGAGGCTCCAACAAAGGACAAGGGAAAGGAAGTGGTTGACACAAGTCAAGTGACAGAACCTCCAAGTAAAAACTTTACTCATCAAGAGGCAGAAGAGTTTCTGAAAGTAATCAAAAGAAGTGATTACAGAGTGGTGGTTCAGCTTCACCAAACTCCAGCGAAAATCTCCATACTCTCACTATTCATCAACTCTGAAGCACATTGAGACTCCTTGATGTAAGTACTAAGTTCAACTCATGTTGCGGAAGAAATTTTAGTGAATCAATTTGACAATTTCATAGCAAACCTAACATTCGGATCATACCTGGGTTTCAGCAATAATGAATTGCCGCCACAAGGTCGAGCTCATAACAAGGCACTTCATATTACGATGCAAATAGGTACTACCCATTTATCCAGGGTTCTCACTGACACTGGTTCTGCCCTCAATGTGCTGCCAAAGTTCAGTCCGATAAAGTTAACAATAGATGACGTTGTGATGAGGCCAAGTTCTACAATAGTAAAAGCATTTGACGGTTCTCGAAGCTCGTTGTTAGGAGAGGTGGATCTTCCAGTTAAAATTGGGCCTCATATATTTAATATCACTTTCTAGGTCATGGATATAGAACCAGCATACACTAGCTTACCGGGGAGACCTTGGATCCATGCAGCCGGGGCAATCACCTCGACCCTGCATCAGAAATTGAAGTTCCTAGTGGAGGGGAAATTAATCATAATCGGCGGCGAGGAAGATATCTTTGTAAGCCACATTGAATCATACAGATATATCAGTGTTGACGAAGACTGTATAGCTACCATGTTCCAAGCCTTAGAAATTGCTTCAATGGTGACTTTACCAGTCAAGAAGGGTAATAAGCCTAAGGTGACAACATGGAGAGATCTGCAAGCAGCCATGGGAGGTGATGCCTCAAAAGGCTGGGGAAAGCTCCCAGAAATCACTGAGAAGAAGATTCGCTTTGGATTAGGATATGAATCATCGAAAGCTACTCCAAAAGGCAAAGAACACTTCCCTCCGATTCAAGAGACCTTTGTCAACAAGGGAACAAAGCATGGCAGACACGTGGCGATGATATCCAACAAAGTTCACACCAAATAGGAAATGGACTTTATCAGGGAGTGTGTTGCAGGAGAAGAAATCAAAAGTTGGACTTCCGTGGAGATTCTCGAGATCTTTTTCTTTCCTAAGTAATTTTTCTTGTTTTTAAAAGAACCTATGTCAAGCCCGAGGCATACGGGTTGCTTGTAAGGGTTCCCCATTTTTGTTTTAGACAATATTTACAATCAATAAAAGTTATATTTTTTTTTCAATCAAGATCCTTGTCTTTCACTTGCATTTACTCCTAAAAAATTAAAAATGGCAACACTTTCTTTGCATATGCATTTTCAAAAAACTCATATACTAAAGTCTACACTAAAACATGATAAATGTGTAGATCCATGTCCAAAACCACCGATAATGTTACTGCTGCGACCCGATATAATTTTGATGCTCCTATCAACCAAGCCGGAGAGGAAGATGATGAAGATCTTGAACTCTCTGAGGGAATGGCGAGAGAAATAGAATGAAAGGCTGACATCATACAAACATGTCAAGAGGCTATCAAGACCATTAATCTTGGAACATGGGAATATCCGAAAGAAATCAAGTTAGGGGCAATGTTGGAGCAGAGCGTCAAAGACAAGTTGATCAAGTTATTACATGAGTATGTGGATATATTCGCCTGGTATTACAGGGACATGCCAGGGTTGGATACAGACATCGTGGTGCACAGACTACCTCTCAAAGAAGGGTGTTCTCCAGTTAGGCAAAAACTTAGGAGAACTCGTCTAAATATGTCCAACAAAATCAGAGAAGAGGTTCTTAAACAATTTGATGCAGGGTTCTTAGTAGTTGTAGATTATCCACCCTGGATAACTAACATTGTGCCGGTACCCAAGAAAGACGAAAAGGTACGCATGTGTGTGGATTATCGAGATCTGAACAAAGCAAGCCCCAAATACGATTTCCTGCTACCCCATATAGATGTTCTGGTGGATAACACGGCTCAAGCCTCAGTATTCTCATTCATGGACGGCTTCTCGCGCTATAATAAAATCAAAATGGCACCCGAAGACATGGAAAAGACTACCTTTATGACACCCTGGGGAACTTTCTGCTACAAAGTAATGCCACTTTGTCTCAAAAATGCAGGGCCAACCTATCACAGGGTAATGGTCACATTATTCCATGATATGATCCACAAAGAGGTTGAAGTGTACGTAGATGATATGATCGCCAAATCCCATACGGAGGAGGAACACATCATACCTTTATAAAAGTTATTCAAACAGATACGCAAGTTTAAATTGAGGTTAAATCCGAACAAATTTACATCTGGCGTCGGATCAGGCAAATTGTTGGGTTTCATTGTAAGCCAGTGGGGTATCAAAGTGGACCCTGACAAAGTAAAAGCTATACAAGGGATTCCAGCACCGAGGACAGAAAAAGAAGTGCGTGGTTTCTTAGGGAGATTGAATTACATCTCAAGGTTCATATCACATCTAACAGCTACATGTGAGCTAATATTCAAGTTATTACGAAAAGATCAGATGGTAGTATAGAATGATGATTGTCAAACTGCCTTCGAGATGATAAAATAGTATCTGCAAGAGCCACCAATATTAATGCCTCCATTCCCCGAAAGACCACTCATCATGTGTTTGACAGTGCTCGAAGGATCAATGGATTGTGTTTTGGGACAACAGGACGAAACAGGCAGAAAGGAGCATGCGATTTATCACCTCAGCAAGAAATTCACTGACTGCGAAACCAGGTACTCACTCCTCGAGAAAACTTGTTGCGCATTGGCTTAAAATACCAAGAGGTTGAGGCAATACATTTTAACACACATTACATGGTTAATAGCAAGAATGGATCCTCTAAAGTACGTGTTTGAAAAGCCAGCTCTTACCGGGAGAATCGCGTGATGGCAAATGCTATTATCAGAATACGACATCCAATATGTCACTCAGAAGGCCATAAAGGGTAGTATAGTAGATGATCATCTATCTCACTAATCGCTTCCATAATACCAGCCTATGAAGTTCGACTTTCCAGACGAAGACGTCATGATTCTAGCCGACTATGAAATACCAAGACCCGATGAAGCACCCAAGCCAGGGGCACGTTGGACACTCACGTTCGACGGGGCTTCAAATGCACCAGGGCACCGCATATGGGCAGTTTTGACTTCTCCTAAGAACTATCACTTGCCATATACCGCAAGATTGTGTGTCGACTGCACTAACAACATTGCCGAGTACGAAGCTTGCATACTAGGACTGGAAGCTGCCATTGATCTGAGAATAAAGCACCTAGAAGTATTTGGGGACTCTGCATTAGTCATATATCAGGTTAATGGTGAATAGGATACAAAACACCTAAAATAGATTCCATATCGGGATAATGTTTTGAAGTTGTCCAAGGAGTTCACTGAGATCACCTTCAGCTACATCCCACAAGAAGAAAATCAAATGGAAGACGCCCTGGCAACTTTATCATCTATGTTCAAGGTAACCTGGCCGAATCACGAACCTTGCATCACAATCAGACATTTTGAAGAGCCCGCACACTATTTTGCTATTGAAGAAGGACCAGAAGACAAGCCTTGGTTCTACCACATCAAGAAGTACATAGAAAAACAAGAATATCCAGAAAATGATTCTATCATTGACAAGTGAGCCCTGCAAAGGTTAGCTTTAAAATTCTTTATGAGTAATGGGGTGTTATACAAAAGAAACTACGACATGGTACTACTCAGGTGTGTGGAGAAGCAAGAAGCAGATACACTTATGAGAGAAATCCACGAGGGTACTTGCGGGACTCATACAAATGGGCATGCCATGGCTAGAAATATTATGTGAGAGGGCTACTATTGGTTAACAATCGAAGTCGACTGTTATCACTACACAAACATGTGTCATAAATGTCAGCTCTACGCCGAGAAGATAAATGTGCCCCAACTCCTCTGAACGTTATGAGCTCCCCTTGGCCATTCTCAATGTGGGGAATTGATATGATTGGCATGATCGAGCCGAAAGCATCCAACGGACACTGTTTTATACTGGTAGCCATCGACTACTTTACCAAATGGGTAGAAGCGGCATCCCACGCTAATGTGACAAGCCAAGTGGTTACACGCTTCATCAAGAAGAATATCATATGCAGATACGGTGTCCCAATCTGGATAATTACCGATAAAGGGTCCAATTTAAACAACAAAATGATGAAGGAACTGTGCGATGACTTTAAAATCAAGCATCATAATTCCTCACCATATTGACCAAAGATGAATGGGGCCGTCGAAGCAGCCAACAAAAATATCAAGAAAATCATCCAGAAGATGGTGAAGACATACAAAGATTAGCACAAAATGCTTCCCTTTGCTCTACATGGCTATCGCACTTCGGTGCGCACATCATCAGGCGCGACTCCTTTCTCGCTGGTATACGGCATGAAGGTAGTACTTCCAGTTGAAATCGAGATACCATCACTTCAGGTTCTAATGGAAACAAAGCTGGAAGAAGCATAATGGGTGCAGACACGGCTCGATCAGCTCAACCTTATTGAAGAAAAACGATTGATAACTCTGTACCACAGTCAGCTACATCAAAATAGGATGAAGAGAGCCTTCGACAAGAAATTCCGCCCTCGAATATTCAAAGAAGGGGATCTAGTGCTCAAGAAGATTCTGCTACCTCGCCTTGATTCACGTGGTAAATGGAAACCCAACTACGAAGGTCCATACGTAGTCAAAACAGCATTCTCGAGAGGTGGTCTTATCCTCACAACAATGGATGGGGAAGAACTACCGCATTCGGAAAATTTAGACACGTTCAAAAAATACTATGTATAAAAGGCTCTCTAAGCTCGAACCCTAAACGGGTGACTTAGGCAAAAAGGAGCGTCTCGGTGGATCGAAAACCCTAAAGGGCGATCCAAGCAAAAATAAGGGGCATATAAAAAAACTTTATCCTAGTGGATTGAAAACCCGAAAGGGCAATCCAGGAAAAAGTTAGGGATTTCATTCAAAAAGAAATAAAGAAAAAAAAGACTGCGATCTAAGAACTACGACTACAAACCACAAAGGGAGAGATAGATCAGAATCATACAACTCAGAAGCAAAGAAGATAAGGGCTATCAAAAGGATATTGGGGAAACAGCAGTAACAATTGTTGTTTTCATTGCCATTTACAGTTTTAAAATTTTTTGTAATTACCTCTTTCTAGGAATTGCATCTTGTACATTCACCTATTCAGAGGCATAATCAATAAAACAATTATTTTCTTTGCACCTTTCAAATTGCGTTTTTTCTTTTTTCTGACTTGTTTGCAAAGTACTACGATTATTACTTGTGAATATTGTCCTGAAATCGTTTCGGGGAAATTAACAAATAAAAGCTTTTGACAAAACATCGAAAAGCATTTTGGTTAGAAAAAACCAAAAGAAAATCCATGATCACGTCCATGCATATGTCTACGTCGACGCCTATGCTTACACCTGCAACATAAAGTCTATGCATCTGTCCACGCCTATGTCTATGCTCACAACTCAAAAAGTCTATGCCTAATGCACACGTCTACCCCGACGCTTACAATACAACAAAATCAATGTTCACATTGTTCACTGTGTTTAAATTCAACAAAGCTACGACAACACAACATGCAACGCCAAGGGATTGGTAACTTTGAGCCAATGGTTTAAAAGAGAGAATGCTGGAAATAGTCTGCATGACATCTCAAGGCACAATTACAAAACATACATGCATTTTGTATACGTTTTATACATACATTTTGCATATCCAAAGCATGCCTACACTATACATTTTTGCATACAGTACACGTACGCTAAGGGTTCCATCTCAATACCAAACATCATACACCTATATCACACAACAAACAAACCATCTTACCCTGGATTCAATCATTTAAGGGTCAATCAACTAAAAACTCCTCCTACGATTCAGCCCGTCACATAAGTCTCCATGCAGTGATGAGTTCCTTACAAAGTAGTCCATTACCTAAGTCTCCATGCAATAATTAACGAAACTCAATACATTGCCTCTAAGCCTCAATGTACTCTCACCGCTCACTATGTTGCCTCTAATCCTTAATGTATTTGCAAACCCTATACATTTCCTCTAAGCCTCAATGTACTTTCACCTCTCACTATGTTGCCTCTAAGCCTCAACGTATTCGCAAACTCTGTACATTGCCTCTAAGCCTCAATGTACTCTCTCGGACCACTATGTTGCCTCTAAGCCTCAATGTATTCGCAAATCTCCGTACATTGCCTCTAAGCCTTAATGTACTCTCACAGCTCACTATGTTGCCTCTAAGCCTCAACGTATTCGCAAACTCCGTACATTGCCTCTAAGCCTCAATGTACTCTCACAGCTCACTATGTTTCCTCTATGCCTCAAGCTATTCGCAAATATTTGTACATTTCCTCTAAGCCTCAATCTACTCTCACAGCTCACTACGTTGCCTCTAAGCCTCATCTTATTCGCACCACTCCGTACATTGCCTCTAAGCCTCAATGTACTTTCCTCATCCAACCCACTACTTCCAATCCTGGTGAGCGATATATCATCGACTTCGCTTATTTTCTCAAGATTCACGAGGGTGTGCTATATCAACATAAACTTATGAATGGATTAGACAAATTTTGGATATTCCAAGTATTCAATAAACTCCCAATCAAAAAGCGCTAGACCTGCGTTTTCCCGCGCTATTCAATTGGAAGATAATTGAATAGGGGCAGCTGTCATACCCCAAATTTGTCCTACCTCATCGATCCTTTTCTTAGAGTTATTCAATTAAAGATGGTACAGCAATATCTGATGGACTGTCTTTATTCAAGATCAAGGGGGGGGGGGTGTATTTTAAAAAGAAGATTTAGTTGTTATTAAAAAAGGAGGGTGAAAATTAAATCCGGGAGTATGCAAAAGAAAGGAAAAATTAACGCTAGGCCCAATTGAATTAAGGGAGAAGTTCTGACTGCAAACAAAGAAATGCTAGGCTGTATGGATCAAGCGTTGACCCACCAGAACTTCTGAGACAAAAATCCCATAAGTTCTTCTTTATAGAAATAAACGCAAAAAGTCGTGCATATCAGATCCAGAATCACGCACAAGCTAGTGCTGATAAACTGGAATATCAGATCTTCTAGCAAAGACAAGCAAGGGCAGAATTAGATTATCTTCCATAGCCCAAGCTCAGAGTTTCAGAGGCTAAGCAACCCAAGACCAAATTTGTTGGACGTGCAATGTATCAATTTCAATCAAATCTTCCTCAGATAATAAATTCCAATAAAATATTTTTAATTTTATCCTCAATCATTGCTCTAGCCATAGTCCAAGCCCAAAAATTAAACATTATAAATAGAGGAGAAAATTAGCAAACGAGAGAAAAAAATACGGAGGAGAGAGCAGATTTGCAGAGAAAAGAAATACAGTAACGCTTGAAGAAAGAACACAAGAGTTTCGGGAAAACCCAGAAGAAGAACACGCAGAAGAATAACTGAGGTTCCAATATCTGGAACCCTAGTTTCAATCGTCGTCGCTCCACCTTCCGTCGCTGCTGTCTCCAGAATCTGCAGAAGAAGAAGGAAAGGACAGCAAAACACGCACCAGAATTAGAAGTAAAAGTGCCAAAGGGTAACAAATTTTAATTTGTTTCTTTACTGTTTTCATGCTGGGTAGGGTCAGAAGAACATAGGCAGGGTTGAAACCTTAGAAAAGATCTGTAGATAAACTTATATTTTGATTGCATCTTCACGCTAATTTCTTACGTTCAGGTGTAGTTCCCTTTTTAGAAGTTTTGACTAGGCTTAACCCAGGTTTCAGATATTTTTTTTCTTGTCCAGAATCAGCATTAGGCTTATATTCTTTATGTCTGGCCTTTTCCAGAAATTCTGAGTAGTGGGTTTAGCCCAGAATTTGACGTCCCTATTTTCTGACTTTGCTAACTAGCTTACAGCGTGCCTTTTCAGAAGTTCTGCAACTGGGGCCAAAATCCAGTCAATTTCCTTGCACCCCCTGCAGAACTTTTGTCCCTTTCAGAACATCCCTTTTCCAAACTTTTTTGCTAGCGCTTAACAACCAGAAGATGCAACCCCCACGTTCATAAATTGTTTTGTTTTTTATTTTATTTTTCTTTTTGTAATTATAATTATTAATTTTTATTGTGAATATTAATATTATTTATTATATCACTTAAATTATTTTTACATAAAAAATTGCATATTATTTTCTTATATTATTTGCATTAAATATTTTTTTATATCATGCATTAATAAGATTTTTTGCAATTAATATCTATAAAAAACACTCAACAAATCTCAAAAATTTTTCGCAATCAAATAATCTAAACAACATTTTTTGCAAAGGGTTTCAAGCAGATTTTGACTTACTGCGTATTTAGTCAAAATCTCCATAATCACTACTCTCGTCCAAAATGCGAGGTGATTCAAAGTACGTTTGCAACCCCTAAAAAAACAAACCCATACGAACTATGAATTGGGACTTTTATTCCTCATAAGAGGATACGTAGGCATACAATCAAAAATCGTAGCGAGTTCTCCTATAAAAAAAATAAACTCTTTCCCCTATTAAAATTTAAAACCCTATTTTCCCCAACCTTAAACCTAAAACCTAATATCCTTGTGAACAAGGTAGATGAAAGGTTCCTAACACCTTCCTTTCGTCTAATGAAGTCCGAAACCTAGAATCTCTGTCTGCGATTTAGGGTTTTCTGTTAGATTCCCTTCCCTAGGATAAAAATAAATAATGGCGGCTATGATTAAAAAACCAGTTGCTACAATATGGAACATGATTATAAATGCATGTTATGAATATTATCAGTGTATTAGATTTGTTTTCATGAAGTAAATGTGACGCCCCTTTGTGATGTGCATGCAAATGTACTCTGATTATATTTGAAATTCTAGCTGTCAGATCCCAGATGTCCTAAGAGATGTCGAGACACCGAATCCGACTTCAACACACAATAGCAATATATATGAAATAAATAAGTAGTGCTGAATATAAAGAACACATGTGTTTACCCAGTTCGGAATAACTTTCATACTCTGTGGGCTACCAAGCAAGGGACGAAATTAACTAGATAGTATCAACTTGTAGACCTCACAGCAAATTTGTGAATGTTGATAGCAATCTGCTTGCATGGTAGACCAGTAATACCCTGCCTGCAGGATCTTCTTTGCCATCGTATGCCCACTGGAATGGGTGCCAAAAGTGACCTTATGAAGATCAGCCATGATCTTTTCTGCCTCAACCTTGTCTACGCAACGAAGCAGTACAGAGTCGTTGTTGTGTTTGTAGAGGATGCCATTACTGATGAAGAACTTAGCAGAGAATCTCCTTAAGAACTTCTTATCATTGACTGAAGCTTCTTCCGGATACTCTTGAGCCTCGAGGTACCTCTTGACTTCATGGAACCAAGGTTGGTCCACTACTTCTTCAGTATTGATCTCGTGACAGTAAGTTGGTCCATCCATCTATTCAATGGTGATATGTGGCTAGCGTGTCGACTAGTTGATTTTCCTCTTGCGGGAAATGCTCGAAGGTAATCCTATCAAAATGTGGGATTAATGTCAACACATGTTATTTGTAGGGGGTGAGGTTAGGGTGTTTCGTATCCCATTCTACTTTTATCTGGCTGATGACCAAAGTTGAATCTCTGAATACACTTAAGGACTTGATCCCCAAAACTATGGCAGCTTTAAGACCGAAAATGCATGCTTCGTACTCTGCCATGTTATTTGTACAGTTCAAACAAAGTCTTGCATTAAAAGTATTATGACATCCTTCTGGAGATATGAGTACAACACCGATGCCATTGCCGAGTGTGTTAGACCCCCATCAAAAACCAGGGTCCATTGGGATCCTTGTTCAGGTCCGTCATATGGTCTGAATTCTTCACATTTGTTTACCATCATAATGCATTCATCTGGGAATTCGAACTTCATGGACTGGTAATCATCCACAACTTGATGGGCAAGGTGGTCGGCTAGCACACTGCCCTTTATTGCTTTCTAGGTAGTGTACTGAATGTCATACTCTGTCAGGATCATCTGCCATCTTGCTATTCTCCCAGAGAGGGCAGGTTTCTCGAATATCTACTTTATTGGATCCATCTTGGATATCAATAAGGTATTATGGGTCAGCATGTACTATCTTAGCCGGCGAGCAGCCCATGCCAGAGCGCAACAAGTTTTCTCGAGCAGTGAATATCTTGTTTCACAGTCGGTAAACTTTTTGCTCAGGTAATAAATAGCATGCTCTTTTCGGCCAGACTCGTCATGTTGCGCCAGCACACACCCCATTGAATTTTCCAAAACAGTTAGATACATGATCAAGGGTCTACCCTCGACAGGAAGCTCTTGTAAGTACTCTTTGATCTTGTCGAATGCAGTTTGGAATTCATCATTCCATTTGACTACTTGATCTTTCTTCAGTAATTTGAAGATTGGTTCACAAGTAGCGGTCAAGTGAGAAATGAATCGGGCAATGTAGTTTAGCCGTCCTAAAAATCCTTTGACTTCCTTCTCAGTACGAGGAGCAGGCATTTCTTGTATTGCTTTTACCTTTGCGGGATCCACTTTGATACCTTTACCGCTGACGACAAAGCTTATGAGCTTACCGGACCTCACCCAAAATATGCATTTATTTGGGTTCAACCTCAGCTTATATTTCTTCAGTCTCTCAAACAGTTTCTACAAATGGTCAAGATGTTCCTCTTCAGTTTGAGATCTAACTATCATGTCGTCCACATAGATCTCTATTTCGTGATGTATCATGTCGTGAAATAAAGCTACCATGGCATGTTGATAGGTTTCCCCAACATTCTTCAACCCGAATGGCATAACCTTGTAACAGAATGTGCCCCACTGTGTGACAAAGGTCATTTTCTCCATGTCCTTGGGCGCCATTTTGATTTGGTTGTAGCCTGAGAAACCATCCATGAAGGAAAACACCTTATGCTGTGTTGTATTGTTAACCAAAATATCGATATGGGGAAGTGGGAAATCATCCTTTAGGGCTGGCCGTATTCAAATCTTTGTAGTCTACGCACATTCGTACCTTACCGTCCTTTTTAGGAACTGGAACAACATTGGCAACCCATTGTGGATAGGAGGTAACGGCTAAGAATCCAGCGTTGAATTATTTCATGACTTCGACCTTGATCTTCTCTGACATGTCTGGTCGCATGCGACAAACTTTCTGTTTTACCGGAGGGCAGTCTTCTTTTGTTGGTAGACGATGTACCACGGTATCAGCATCAAGTCCTGGCATATCTTTGTACTACCAGGCAAAGAACTTAATATAATCATGTTACAACTGAGTCAGATGCTTCTTGACACTAGGTTTCAGATTGGCACCCACCTTGACTTCTTTCTTGTCCTCTTCGGTACCTAGGTTAACTGTGTCCATTGGTTCTTCGTGGGGCTGAATGGTCCTTTCTTCTTGTTGTAGTGACCTGGCTAGTTCCCCTGGCACTTCACAATCTTCCCCGCCTTTTTCTTTTGCTTGGTAGTTTAGGTTTTCAGAGTCACAATAGGCCATAGCAGAATTGTTACCCATGGAATCCTGAGTGGATGTAGACCTGCATTTTGAATGTGAGTGTGTGTAATAGTATAGCTATCTTTGAAAGAAAGTAAAAATGTATAAAAGAAAGACAAAGAGAACAAAGTTTGTATGCAAAAACTACCATGATTCATTAATGACATATAAAAATGAGGTAACAACCCTTACAAATGGACCGTTGTGCCTCGGGTAAGAAATAAGGTTTTAAAAGTATGAATTTGTTTAATTATTACAGGCCTGACAAAAATTTAAAGACAATTATTGTTGGATAAAAGTAATTGAGACAAAGTCTTTAGCTTCCCAGTTGCTGAGTCCTACGTTGACAGTTAGGAAAATCCATCCCCCCAGGCCGTAGTTGTCCTCATCATCCTCTACAACGTAGACTCTGTGGTTGCTGATCTTCAAGGGTGGTCCCCCGGCACGAGTACGGCGCACAACTTTCTAGGCTCCTGAAGTGAAACCCAAACCGAATTTGTCAGATTTGTATGGGATATCTGGGAGTTGGCCCCAAATAGTGCACCCAACTTCTTCGATCACTGCCTTGGCATATTTTAGAGAAGACATCTTTAGCGGAGGTCTTGTAATCTTCTGGATTTGGGGAACAGCCTTGGTTACTACAACGGTTGGTGGGACTTCCTCGAAATGATGAAATGGAGTTTCAGTGAATTCACCAACCAATTCCAAGTATCTGAAGGAGTTTAAATGACTGGCCATATATTCCTCTTCTCCATGGACAGTAATGATTTCCCCTTGGTTGGGTATTTCAGCATTTGATGTAATGTAGAGGTGACGGCACTAGCATTGTGAATCCATGGTCGGCCCAATAAGCAGGAATAGGAAGGGAGAATGTCCATCATGTAATTGAATCAAAGGTTTGAGTTCCAACCTTAATGGGGATGTTTACCTCTCCATGCACCATTATCTTTGAACCGTCGAAGACCCTTACCACTATGTTGTTGGGTTTTAAGGTCAAACCTTCACAGTCAAGTCTATCAAGAGCCTTCTTAGGCAGCACATCCAAAGACGAACCGGTATCAACCAAGACATGGGCCAAAGTTGTGCCCCGGAATTCGACAGAGACATGCAATGCCTCATTTTGCTTCCTCCCTCTAGGTGTCAAGTCGGCATCAGAAAAGCCTAAACCATTGTCAGCGGTTAAACTGGCCACGTAGTCTTGGAACTAATCAGCAGAGGTTTCTTTTGGTACATGGGCAGTTTTAAGAAATTTCACCAAGGACTTTGCATGAGCCTTGTAGCATAACAACAAAGCCAACATAGAGATCTTTGACAGAGTCTACCCTAGTTGTTCGACTATGTTGTAGTCACTTCTCTTTATAATTTTCAGAATTTCTTCCATATCCTTTTAGGAGGCCTCAAGGATAGATACTGTTTGCGCCTTCAATCGGATAGGATCAACCAGAATATCTTTGCCCCGATTCTTGGTTGACTCGGCGGTAGGAGTGTCAACAGGGGTAACCAAAGGGATTGTAGTGGTAGTAGTGTCAACAGGAACAGGAACAAGGATGATCACAGGACCAGTAACAGTCTTCGAAGGAGCAATCTCTGGAGAGAAAATTCTTCCACTTAGGGTTATCTTGTTGGTTCCCGCAATATTACTGATGTCGGGGTCAGCCTTCTCAAGAATCGAGTCTTTATCATCCAGCCAATCTTGCTTGACACTGTGATAGTAGACTTCGCCCCCATAGTTCCTTGGGACAGTTTTATCTGATGAGTACGGGATTGGACCTGGCATAGTAATTATCAGTGGAGCCACTTTAGGAACTGATGTAATCCTAACAGGTCTTTTGGTGGAGACCCTGGAAGGATTGGCCGAAATGGTTACTATTGAAACATCTTTGTAAGAAATGGTTGGAATGGGAGTCTTTTCAAACAAAATCTCTTTGTCATCCATTAGGCGCTGAACACCTGCTTTCAATAAATTACAACTAGTTGGTAGGGATAAACAGAAGTGGTAGCCTTCATCACAGCCAGAAAATAAACCGGCCTTCAATAGGTTCTTCTTGATGGTCAGGAGAGGAGTAACAAGTTCATCAATAGTAGAAACAAACATATCATCTTCAACAGCGTTGACACCACGACCATGCTTAGGCATAGGAGCGGTGATAACATTTGGGATTTCAGGAGCATCAAACTCAATTTCTTTTGCTTCAAGAATGTCTTGCACCTTGTTTTTCAAAGCCCAACAGTTGTTGGTATCATGGCCTGGGCTTTCTGAATGGTAAGCACAACGAGCATTAGGATGGTAGTGAGGAGAGGTTGTATTAGGATTCTTCAGAGCTTCCTTTAAAGTTACTAGATTATATCTCAATAAATGTGGCAGGACTTGAGATTGTGTCATATTAATCCGGGTAAATTGTCTCATTGGTCTTTCTGTTCTAGGCTGATCGTTCCTTTATTGAGTAGGTGTGGGCTTAGGGATCATGACAGCCCCTACCATTGGTCGGTGTTCAGTCCTATCTTGATTTCTTTGAGGATACACAACACCAACTTCTTTCTTCCTAATAAATGGTTTTCTTACAGCGGTGGAGGATGCGTCTTTTTGGATCTTCCCATTCTTAATCCCAGCTTCCACTCTCTCCCCGATCAAGATTAATTCAGTGAAGCCTGCTGAGGAGCTTCCAATTAAACGATTAAAGAAAGGACCGTACAAGGTACCCAGAAACATGTATACTAGTTCTCTTTCAGAAAGGGGAGGCTGGACTCTTCCTGCTACGTCTCTGCATTTCTGAGTGGTCTTTGAAACCTTCACTTGAAACCATAGCCATACTTTGGAGTTGAGTACGGACGGGAGCAAGGTCTATGTTGTACTGATATTGTTTGTAAAAAGCAGGAAAAAGGTCTTCCTAATTATGGATATTGGCCCTTTCTAGTTGATAGAACTAATCAAGCTGAGTTCGGGATAGACTGTCTTGAAAGAAGTGGACCCACAAATCTCTGTCAGCAGTGTGAGGTTGTATCTTCCTCACATAGCACCGAAGATGCATTTTGGGACATGAAAATCCGTCGTACTTAGCAAATATCGGTGCCTTAAATTTTGGTGGAATAACAATCCCAGACACCAAACCCAACTCTTCAAAGTCCAGCCCCGGCACTTTCTGAATTTCCATTGCACTTAGACGTTCTTCCATATGTTTGTATTTGTCGTCGGTCAAAGGATATTGCTCTTTAGAGTAATCCACTTCTTCTTCTTCTTTAGATTCTGGATGGGCAACTGATTCCTTTCCTTTACCGTCTTGATTATCCTTTTCGCTAGATGACGTTGTGAAGTCTAGGGTCCGTCTAGCTTGCCCTTAGAACCCTTTTTCCCATATTCAGAACTCTGGTTATTTTCTTTGCTTTCTTCTTCTTTTCTTCAATCAGCAAAGTATTCAAATCCTCTTTTCCTTTGGCTAGAGTCAAGAACATCTGTTGAAACTGAGCATTCTGTGCTTGGAGGTCTTTTACTGTCTGCTCGAGGTCCATCTTACTGAAATAAACAGTAGAAAGATGAGGAGACTTGTTGTAAGAAACATGCTTATGTCATGATGAATGGTAGATGCACATGCAATGATTTCAAGGAAATTATAGATTTAAATTTGCTTTAGACCAAAAAAGGAACACACGTTATATTAATAAATCAAAGTTTGAGTACATCATGCCTTTTTGGGCTTACAAAGAAATACAAAAAAATCTAATATAAAAAGGTTGTACGCATTCTCTTTGGTGCGAAGTAGGCGTTCAGACTCCGCTCCTCATGAAGC
The DNA here is from genome assembly GCA_948472305.1 of Vicia faba. Taxonomy (NCBI): domain Eukaryota; kingdom Viridiplantae; phylum Streptophyta; class Magnoliopsida; order Fabales; family Fabaceae; genus Vicia; species Vicia faba. The sequence goes on along the minus strand of OX451738.1, from coordinate 211,736,712 downwards.
TGCTTGGTGAATTCCAGAACCTTCTTCTCGTTGGCGTAGAATTGGGCCTCAAAAGTGTCTCGCTCCCCTTTAAGTTGTATCTAATCCCTTTTCAAGTCTTCGAGAGAGGTGGGCATGTTAGGATGAAGGATAGTGTACGGGACATTTCCTTCCATAATAGGCTCTATAATAACTGGGAGAATAGAGGGATAAGGCATCATAAGACTTTGAGCACGAGCTCGTACCCATATAAGATAAGGCTCAAGAGGGATGGAATTATTGTGCCCCAGTTTCTTGCTATCAACTCTATGTACCATGCCCCAAGCTCTCATGAACCTTTTGTTGTAATCCTCACCATCATTCTCGTAGTCGAAGATGATTCCTTGAATAAGTGCATCATGAGGACCATCCCTTCTTGCGTATCCAAATTGTCGTAGTGCCAAACAAGGATTGTAAGTGATTCCTCCCCTAATGCCTAAGAGAGGGACATTAGGGAATTCACCATAACGATCGATAATGGTAACATTCTCTGAGGACCGGGGACACCAATGAATGTCTGAATGTGTAAGAGTCATCCAAAGTACGTGACAGGAAAATATTAACCGCATTCATGTCAATGAGCTGGTCCGGATTAGGAAATAGTACAAAAACATAGATGAGAAGGGCTAACACCTCTTCAAAAGCTTGTAAATCCAAGGTATCCCAGAAATGGTGAGCTTTCTCGAACAAGAACTTAGCCAAAAAACCATTGACACCTCTCTTGGTTTCCCAATTTACTACTACGTCAGACCATTGTAAGGACAAAGCTTTGACAATGTCTTCAGGTTTAGGGTCTCTTTCCATACTATTGAAAGGTACCTCATTGAGGATAGGAACCCCCAATAGTAAAGAAAATTCCTCCATAGTAGGCACTAACTGGTAATCCGGGAAAGTGAAGCAGTGATGGAGAGGGTCAAAGAACTGAAAGAGCACTTTTAACATTTCTTCATCAGGATTTGAAGTGACCAAGTTGAGAAGTCTACCATGTCTTTCTGTGAATGGAGAGCTTTCGGGAACCCTTGATGCCAAACCCTTAAGCTGAGGAGGTACTTTTACCAGACTGGTTTGGATAGTGAATCTGCTGGCGAGAGCCATGTCCTACAAACCAAGACAAAAATAAAACCTAAGAATCCTTGAAATGGTTAGTGTGACATGCTATGTTATGATGTCATGACTATGCTTAGATATAGCAGATAAGCACAAGCAAATCACACAAAGACCTTAGGTTTAAGGCTTGCATGGGTTTTAAGGTGATACCCTCTTGAAGTTGGATTGGTTCAACCTGTCCTAAATATAGTAACCGGGTTCTAAGGGATCTCAATATCACCAATCTTTCCCCTAATTCTCGTTCCGATAGACAATTGACTTGCCACCAAACAAAATTCAAGAGTAAAACCTTAATGAGTGTAGTATCAAGTATCAACCGACTTTGGGTTTACACCAAAGACAACTATCTCACTATGTCTTAAAAGCCAAGTTGGTCAATTAAGGTGCTAAAGTCAATTGATGCTTTATGAGACCACGCGGTGGCCCCGTATTCTCCTTGATTTACTCAAGGGATACCTATACACACCAAAGTATCACATCAACATAGCTACTATTTCAACTATGTCGGTATACCCCGCACAATTCCCTCACAGTTTATTGCTACTTACCTAAGAAAGGTGCCCCAAATCCGGGTGTGGGATTAAAACAAAACCAAACAAGGAACCATAATATAAAGTATGCAAGTCAAACAAAGAAAGCAAATAAAATGTGATCTAGCCCTAAGGTAACCTGACTTTTATAAATATCCCCAACAGATTCACCAGTTCTGTGATACAGTGGGAGAACTGACTTGGTTTTTTTGCGTTTGATTGCAAATGTCGCAGTTAGTAAGAGTTGCCACCAACTTTTCTTTTATCCAAAAGGAAAGGTGAAAAAGCACAGGAAAGACCTTTGAGATGTTTTCTTGAGTTCGGGGGGTAGTTTATGAAAAGGGAAGGTATTAGCACCCTTTTCATCCATGGTTTTCCATGGGCTTTTAGTTACTTGCCAGATCACTTGCTTTTTGTTTAAAAATGTGCTTTGTGTGGTTTTCTGAAAGTATCTTGTAAAGAGGCCATTGTTTAGGCAAACTTTGTAATGATTCTCGTTCGTAATAATGTATATAAAGTGTTGATCTTTTGAAAATGTTTTCAAGTTTGAAAGGTGTTTTGAAAGTGTTGGTGTTTGTTTTTAAAAATAGCAACGATGTTTTGGTTTTGAAATTGAGCAAGTAACTAGGAACATTCTACCTACTCAAAAGTATTTCATGTTTATTTCCTCTTTCCTTTGACATTGTTATCTTACCATTGATTTGGTAAGTAACCCTATCCTTGGATGCAAAAGGGACGGGCGTGGGTCATCGTATAACCATGATTAGAAATGTTGCAAGATATCTTAGCATTTTTTCTTTAGGGACTAAATTACGAATTCTATGCAAGCATCCTATTAAAGCCCAATGTGCACCCTTCGTCCATCCGCCGTTTGATCACCATCAAATCACTATCATGATCATCCAGCACTCAGGATTGTGCATTCCACGATGCACCTTGTTGGCTTGCCACATTGGATCACTGGACAACCTTTATTTAGGCATGGATTTCTCATGTTATTCAGCACCTCCAGATTGCTTCAAGTATGCCCATTTTATAACATTTTCTCTTATATTTTATTATTTATATTTATTTAGTTTTATTTTATATAATATAAAATGAAAAAAGAGATCAATATGTTTTAAATAATTATTAACTTTAAAATAATTTTTGTTTGACATTATTAATTAAATTATTAATTAATTTTATCAAATGAAAAGAGTTTTAACTTAAATAATTATTTAATAGTTTGGACTTGTATTGTTTGATTTAATTTGCTTGGGTGTTTATTTCTTATGTCATCCCCATTCATAAATTTGTACCCCCCATTCCCGAAGCGTTGTAATAGCGTAGAACTTTATTTTCCGCACTTTACCATATTTACTTATCATTGTATAGTAATTAGGCGTGTGTGCCAAGATTTAAAATCAACCGCTAGATAACCCTAATCAAGACAAATTAAATGAAATCAAAACACTATTCACACATACACCTCCAGGGAGACCTCGCTTGTTGCCTTCAGATAAAATAATCATGTCCCTCGAATGTGGGACACTTTAGCAAAGACCCTCGGTTAAAAGATCGTAGTCCCTCGATGACCCTTCGATGTTGCCTTCGGTAAATGATCTTAGTCCCTTATAAAAATTTCTAAAGCGTTTGTAATACGGTGGGAGAACTGACTTGGTGTTTTGTGTTTGATCGTAAATGTTGCGGCTAGCAAGAGTCACCATCGACTTTTCTTTTATCCAATAAAGGAAAGGGTGAAAATAACAGGAAAGATCTTTTGAGAATTTTCTTGAGTTCAGGGGGTAGTTTATGTAAAGGGAATGTGTTAGCACCCTTTTCATCTGTAGTTATCTACAGGCTCTTAATTGCTAGCTCACTTTGAAATGCTTTGTGTTTGTGTAAGTTGAAATATGTTTTGAAGATGTTTTAAAAGTGGTAATTTTGTAATGATTCTTGCATCGTTGAGAATGTATACAAAATATTTGTTTTGGAATTTTTTTTAAAACGCCTTATTACGACAATTTTGCAATTATTCTCGTATCGTTGAGAATGTATAAAAAATGTTTATTTTAAAAATATTTTTTTGAAAAGATGTTTGGTTTTGAAAGTGTGAGATGTGGAAATGGTTTTAGTTTGTGAGCAAGTAATTACGAGCAATCTACCTACTCAAAAAGTATTTGTTCTTTTCCTCCTCCTTTAGATATCATTTGTCAACCATTAGTTAGTAGGAAGCCATATCATTGGATATGAGGGTCAGGCGTGGGTTATCATAGAGTCATAGAAGGAAACTTGTAATATGTTTTAGTAATTGTCGTAAGAGACTAAGATCGTTTACCGAAGGCATCATTGAAGGGTCATCGAGGGACTACGATCTTTTAATTGAGGGTCTTTACTAAAACATCCCACGTTCGAGGGATATGACTGTTTTTCATCTGAGGAAACAACTGTGGGTTACCCTAGAGGTGCATGTGTGCAAAATGTATTTGATTTCAAGTATTTTATCTTTGAATTAGGGTTTTCTAATGTTTGATTTTTAATCTTGTCATACAAACCCTAATTATTAACAATAATAAGGAAAGCGATAAATTGCGGAATTTAAATGTCCTACGCTATTACAACACTTTGGGAATGGGGGATACAAGTTTTGTCAATAGGGGGAGAAAGCAATAAAGCCTAATTATCTATTACAAACTATTGAACATGAATAATAATAGAATGTACAAAATATAGAGATGAGGAAGAGAAAGAAATTGCTTTTGGGGTTTTTGATGGAGAAAAAGGTTTAATGTTAACCTAATTAAATTAGTTAATCTCAATTACAAGAGAAGTTAATTAATTATTTTAAACAAAAACCTAAAATCTAAGTTAATTAAAATAAAACCTAAGTCTAACTTAATTGTATAAGATATCATTTTTGAGGTTTTATTTGTTTGAAGAAATGAAATAAATAAAATAAAATAAAAAAAGAATTAAATTAAAATATTTTAAATCTAATTATTTAAGAAAAATATTTTTTTTGTATTTTTGGTTTAAATAAAATAAATAGATAAATAAAAATAATGAAAATATAAAAAGAAACAAAAATAAATGGGTTGGGTGTCAAAAGGTAAAATGGGGGTTAAAAAATCATTTTTGTTAGGCCCAATATGGTTTTTTTGTTTGAAATCAGAAAACAATAAAAATAAAAAATCATGTGGGCTTTCGCATGATATAGAAAATGGGGGTGTATGAAAGAGAATCAGTCAAGGCCCAGAAACAAAGTCTAACGCTTGATGATCTAGTGTGATTGAATTCTGGGAGTGCATCATGGTCCTTCTCTTCCACTGGAGTGACTGTTTCATCCGGTCATAACATAGGTTGAAATAAACTTAAAATAAACTCATTTCTAAAATTTGAAAATGAATTCATCTTCTACTTTTCACATGCAGTGATGAACAACACCATGGTAAAATTTGTAACTCCTTCATTTCTCAAACATTTTTAAAAGTGTAAACATGAAAGTTGTTCCCTTTTTCACCACGAATTCAACCATATAAATAACTAAAGCTATAAATCAAAGATGAACATGAATTTTGTTTGGTACCCAACTGAACCCAAAAATCTCATAATTTTCAGTTCTAAAATTCTCATTGCTCAGTCAATCAAAATGAAAACTAAGGACATGGTTAGCTTCATGGCAATGATATCTACATGTTTTATTCACAAAGTAACCATTAATGATACTTGTATAAGGAGTTCAAAGTTGAGAAAACTTACCTCAAAACTGGAAATCGTGTTTGGAGTTTGAGCACTCCTGGAAGTGTTGTGATGATTTGGATAGCTTCACTGAACTCCTAGGATGCTATTACAATGCTTAATTTGAGCTGAGAGTGGCTGGATTCTTCTAGATAAGTCAAGTTGCAGGTGGATGCTTTTGAGTTTGTAAGATGATGAAGATGAAGTTACAATTATGAAACAGGGGTATGGATGAGTTGTAAATGAGGTATGGAAGCTTTGTGATTGATTAAAAGTGAAAACGCAAGAGTGGATTTATAGTTTGAAATTTTTTGGCCAGAAGTTGCAACAATGGAGGTTTTGATGCTAGTTCTGATTTCAGAGTATTTGATGGTGTTTCAAGGCTTGTGTATTCTTCCCTTGGCTTGTATATAACTTCTCTATTTATAGAGAAAAGGTTTTGGAGGCTCTAGAAATCATATTTTAAAAATCACATGTTATGGTTTTGAAACTTGTTTTTCAAGCAAACTTGAAATACATAGTTTCAATGCATAGTACAAGCATGTTCTGAGTAGTTAGAGGCTCTAGAAAAGTTGCTTCTGGATTTGAGACTTGTTTATGGTTTTTATAAAAAGTCATGATTTCATGGGCCTATATCATAATCTAAGCATTTTTTGGATATCAACCCTAAGGGAAAAAGTTTTAAAATTCATCAAGATCTATAACTTTCATGTTGAAAGTATTCCTTGAATCATCTTGCATCTTGGTGAAAAATTGTCATGAAGTAGTGAATTTATCAAGGATAAAAATTACTTAGAATTTTTTCTAAGTCTTGAAAATCTTGACTTTTGTTGACTTTCTTGACTTTCTTGATTATTGATAATCAAGTTTGATATTTTTGAATTTCTTGATGAATCTTGATCTTTTAAATTCAATGTTGACCAAAAAGTCAAAGTTTGACTTTTTGTGTATTAGTTGAATTTTCATCAGTTAATCAAATTTCAACTATCAATTCATTGATCTTGAGAAATTATTTGAGCCATGAAATTAGGTCAAGATATTATGTTTGATCCCTTGAGATCATGCTTCAAGTCATTAGATCATGTACTAGGTCAAAAGTCACATATCAGTCATTCATAATCAAAACCCTAATTTTGACAATTTTCCCCTTTGATGATTTGAAAGCTTTTCTTGAGGAATTGTGATAAAACCTTGATAATTTGATAAGTATCACTTCAAAATGTTGATTATGGCCAAAAATCATGAAGTTTGACTGTATGTTGACAATATTTGACTTGTTACCCAATACAGCTGATTTTCAGTCATCTGAGCAATTGACTGGGCAAATTTGTGGTGAAAGACTTAAAACTTGGTATGAGAATTATTGAAGACCTATAATGAACCATGAAAGTCATTTGAGGTATTAAAAGTCCAACTTTCATTGTGAAAACCAAAACCCTAATTTGTGGTCTCAGTGCTTAGGAGGTGAGCTTGTCTGATCAACTCTTGAGCATCCTTGAGCATTTGAGATCTTTTGTGGGAAATGTTTCAAAGAAAAGGGAGGGAAAATTTTGGGGTACAACAGTGTCCTACAAGTTACCTTCTATGACTCTATGATGACCCGCGTCTGTCCCTCACATCCAACAATAAGTCTCCCTACTAAGTAATAGTAGGATATCACTATCTAAAGGAGGAGGAAAAGAATGAAAGACCATTGAGTAGGTAGGTCGCTCGTAATCGCTTGCTCACAAACTAAAACAATTTTCACACTGCACACTTTCAAAAACAACCACCTTCAAAAAAGCTTTATAAACACTCTTGAAGACTGATACAAGGGTTATTATAAATCAAATTGCCTTACATTGGCATTTCCAAAAACAATTTCAAAAACAAAACTTCTTTTCAACAAATATTTTCAAAAATAAACATTTTGTATACATTCTCAACGATATGAGAATCATTACAAAATTGTCGCAATTAGGCATTTTTCAAAATATTTTCAAACATACAAACACAAATCATTTCAAAAAGTGAGCTAGCGATTAAGAGACTGTAGATAACTACGGATGAAAAGGGTGTTAAAACCTTCCCTTTTTATAACCTACCCCTCTTACTCGGAAAAATTATCAAAAGGTCTTTCCTGTTCTTTTCACCCTTTCCTTTATTGGATAAAAGAAAAGTCGGTGGCGACTCTTGCTATCGGCAACACTTGCGATGAATCGCAAAACTTAAAAGTCAATTCTCTTCACCGTATTACAGAATTGGAGACTCTGTTGGGGAACATTTAAAAGTGGGGTTACCTTAGAGTTAGATCACATTTAAAAAATGCTTTACTTGTTTGATTTGTATGCTTTACATTTCGAGGTTTTGCTAGGGTTATTTCTGCATAGATCCTATACCAGGATTTAGGGGAATTTAGGTATGTAGATATAGATCGTGGAAATAGTACAGAATGGACCGATATGGTTGAAGCTATGGCTACATTAGTGCGACACATTAGTTGGTGTCGGTGTCCCTTGAGTCAGTCAAGGAGAATGTTAGGCTGCCGCGTGGTGTCATAAAGCACTAACTGACCGTAGAACCTTAGTTGACACAACTTAGCGATTAGAAAGTAGTGAGATAGCCAACTTTGGTGCAGTCTGAAGTTGGTTGATACTCGATGTTACACTCATTGAGATTGGACTCTCGGGATATTTTCGTCGCAAATTAGATGTTTGAGCTGAAACAATGCCTGAGAGAAAGATCGATGATATGAGACTCCTAGAACCCGGTTACTTCTTTTAGGACAGGTTAAGCCAACTAAACTCAATAGGGTACTTACCTATAAACTCCATGCAAGCCTCTAAACCTAAGGCTACTTGTGTGACTTGTTTGTATTCAGGATCTAACAACTTGAACTCCTTGCAGGACTTGTTATATTCATTATCCAATAACTTGGACATCTTGCAAAGACTTACTTGTTTTCATCGCCTTACACTTTTCCTTGGTGCATAGAATACACATCATAACATCATACCATATCATTTTCACTGACCAGTTCAAGGATCTTATGGGCCATAGATATAGGTTATCATGAACCAGACGCCTAGGAAGGGGAAGGGGGATTTATTTTCCTCTAACCAAATGTCGTTGAACTATCATGAACCATACGTCTAATGAGGGGAAGGAGGATTTATTTTCCTCCAACCAAATGCCGTCAAAGCATCATGAATTAACGTCTAGTAAGGGACAAGGGGATTTATTTTCCTCTAACCAATGATGTAAAAGACCAAAGCACGTTGTCTTGAGTTAAAGGCTAGGACCCACTCGACAGGTGAGCTTGATTCTCGTAGAAGGACATTCAACGATACAAAGTTCTTTAATCAAAGTTGCAGTCAGATTCAGTCTCTAACATTCTCTTGTGTTTACCCTGCGAGATCCTTGAAAACATTGCATCTACATATCATGAATCATGTTATAACAGGTTTTCCTATACAGGTTTTCTCATTTGCTTACTGTTTATTTCAGTAAAAGATGGCTCTTAAACAAACTGTCAAGGAACTCCAAGCTCAAAATGCCCAATTCCAGGAAACTCTCCTGAACTTAGCACAGGGGCAAAAAGAGATGATGGCGATCATCGCCAAAAAGAAGAAAACTAGAAAGCCATTTGCTATCCTTAACATAGGGAGAAGGTTCAAAGGTTCTGCCAAACAAGTTCAAGTTGCTGATATCTCCTCTGATGAAGACAACAATCAAGAGGAAGATGGTAGAAGTGTTAGAGCTGAAGGTGGAAGCAACCAGGGTTCTGGTAAAATTCCTGAGGATAAAGACTTTTCCGATGAATAGTATCCTCATGTGGATGACAAATACAAACAACTAGAAGATCGTCTAAAGGCCATGGAAATCCAAAAAGTGCATGGATTGGATTTTGAAAAGTTGGGTCTTATTCTAGGGGTGGTGATCCCTCACAAGTTCAAGGTCCCCCGTCTTTGCTAAGTATAATGGTGTCTCTTGTCCCAAGCTTCATCTGTGATCTTATGTTCGGAAGATCCAACCCCATACTGCTGTCAAAAAGTTATGGGTTTACTTCTTTCAGGAAAGTTTGTCTGGTACACAACTTGAATGGTTCTAACAACTAGAAGGGGCCAATATTCTTACCTGGGAAGATTTGGGTGTTGCCTTCTACAAACAATACCAATATAATGTTGACCTTGCACCAACTCGTGTGCAATTACAGAGTATAACTATGGGCTCGAATGAAGGCTTTAAGGAGTATGCCCAGAAGTGGAAAGATTTGGCTGGAAGAGTGCAGCCTCCTTTGTTTGATAGAGAGCTGGTGGATATGTTCATGGGGACACTGGCAGGGCCTTTCTTTAATCATCTAGTTGGAAGCTCTTCAGTCGGATTCACTGAGCTGATATTAACTGGAGAACAAGTTGAAAGTGGAATCAGAAGTGGGAAAATTTAGATGGATGCGTCTTCAAATGCTGAGGAGAAACCTTTCAACAGGAAGAAATAGGCTAATGTTGTGTATGGCCAGAAGGGTCGTGGTAAAGGAGATCGTCATCGAGCTGTGGGGGCAGTTATTATTTCTAATCCTACACTAGTGCGACAACAACAACAGGGTAATCAGCCAAGGCAAGACAAGCCCAAGAGACAGTTTACCGAAATCAACATGCCGTTTTCTCAAGCATTGCAACACATTTTGAGGATGAAACTGATTATGTTGATAGAACCTCACCAAAATCCCAAAACTTCTTATCCTAACTACAATCCCAATGCAAGGTGTGTCTATCATTCCGGCAGTCCTGGGCATGATACTAACGATTGTTGGGAACTAAAATACAAGATTCAAAATATGATTGATGCCAAGGAGATCTAATTCTATCATTCTGAGACTCCCAATGTCATCACCGCTCCCATACCGAATCATAATTAGGATCAGGTTAATGTTATGGAAGATATTAATAGTAGCAATGATCTGAATAACTTGATTTCCCCTACTGCCAACGACGGAAGCTTCTTCGTTCGAATTTTTACTTGTAATTTATTTGTTTGTTCAAACAATTACTGTCATGTTAAACTTTGGTTTTCCCATTAATTCATTGCATATGTTTGTCTTGAATTAATTCGTTTTCATTATATTTAAACTACTTTCTTACTTCGTTTTGTGATATTCAACTCTCGATTAAAAGCTATAAGCCTTTAGAGGGAGGATGACAAAAATGATACCATAATCTCTACAATATACTTTTGAATAAACCTTGATGACGATGTACAAGATTTGTTTCAAATCCTAAACAGTGGAGTTATAAGGAAGATAATCCCTAGTCAACCCCTTTGAGCCTAAGAAGTAGGAGTTTTCTTTTTCACGCAAATTGAAACCTTTAATCATAACCTGGGGCAGGTTAGTTCTCAGTTAATTCAAATGCACATTCAGTCGCAAGCTCTACCTTCATACATGAAGAATAGTGTCGAAGGTTCTCTTCTAAATCAAAATATAGTGATGGTTCCCTGTAATCACTAAAACAGGCAGTCGACATCTCTCAAAAGAAAAGCCCGCTAAGTTAAAACCTATTAAGGAGAATTAAGAATAATTGGGGCATCCCTCTGACTGTAATCACAGAAGAAACAATTCAGGCAAAAGGTATGGATGATAAAATCAAAAATAGGTTGCTACGAATCCTCAATAAAAGGAAAATTATTACAAAAAATGATGGCCTTCTCAAATAAACTTCCAGTATCTGAACCATCACCAAAATATCTTTCCAGACTTAATTGGAATCTGAATGCATAATTAACTGAGCATAGAGCTGAAGAACATCATAGAGAATGGGTTGGGTACAAATAAAGTTTGAGTCTTTATCCTTTGTTTCTTAAGCTGTGAACCAGGCCATGTTACGACCCTTAAAAGTCCTAGCTGAAGCATGGGTTGGTTCGAAAGCATATTGTTACAAAAGGTAGCCTGACTCCTGTAAGGCTTACTATAAATCCTGAGTTGAATTCATATTCTTACAAAATTATGTTGTTTACTAAAAATGAATTTTCAAAATTTCAAGACAGACATAAGCTTTGCATTTTTAACACCATTCTTTGCATATGATTAATTGTTCGACAGTAGAGAAATTCGCACGACGAATATTCAATGAACGGAAATCCTATCAATGAACATAATCACCTTAGATGGAAAGACACTTCCAGTAACAGACCTTTCATGGACACACTTGGTTAAATCAAGGAGCATGACATGTTATTGTCCAACTCATCTGTGGCAGTCAAGTCGAGATTCAAAGAATCTCTCATAAAGTCCTGAATAGGCAGGGGCAGATCTCCATCAGAATCACTTGGGGCATTGAACATGAATTCCAGCAAGGGGTCACGTAGGACCAAGAAAACATTTTTTGGTAGTGCTACAACACTTACTACTATGGACAGTGACAATTCCCCACGCCCTAAAAACACGGACATAGGAAAATACTACGCGCGAAAAAAGACCCGCTTGGTTGATTAGCCTAGGAAAAAGTAAGAGCATCCCGACGAACCAAAAGAGTTAGGACGAAAATTATGGATATAAATAAAAAATTACACCCAACAAGTCGAAAACCTGAAAATGCGGCTTGGGCAAAAAATTGTATCCTAATGGACTTAAAATCTGAAAAGACAGTCCATGCAAAAGTTAGGGATTAAAGCATACGACTATGTCCCGTTATCTTATCACTTGTCTATCAATAGAAGAATTATCACTCTGATCAACATTCACTGAGGGCTCTACAAGTTGAGATAATGTTCAAGTCTCCATGAATCCCCACAGAGCAACTTCCACAGGATTATCCCCACGGAGTCATCTTCGCAAGCTCATCTTTAACAGAGATACATTCCCCGACAGGTCTAAAATTCCTTCAAACAGAAAGTGGGGCATCTCCCAGCTGATAACATAGTCATGCTCAACAATAAGTTCCCCCAGCGGATAAAAGAATACGATATTTTCCATGCAATATCGCCCACCTACGGAGTTCCAATCACTATAGTTCATGGAAATTCTCTTTCCCAACTGGGTTTATTCTTCCAAAAAATTGTAAAACCCCCTGCAAATTTATTCTCTCGAGCATATCTCATTTTCTCGGCAAGGGTGTTTCCTCAACAGAATACTTCTCCGTCAATAGGGTTTATTTCCCTAACATGGTCTACTTCCCCAGTGGAGTTCAATCTCCCCAGCTTGAATTTATTTCCACCACAAATCACTGGCAGGATTCCAACCTCTAACAAAGGACGGTCCGGGTTGCTATCCCCAGGGAGTTGCCATGGAGTCTGAAACCAAACAAAATATCATTCAAACTTATCCTCCCCATATGAGTTGGCGTCTACATCATAAACTCGGTCAGACAACACCTCGAAAGGTTGTCTATCTCTTTTATCCCCAATCAGGGTATATAAGAATTAAGTTCCCCGGTAGAATGACGAATGACCAATGTTCCTGAGCTCTCTCCCGAAGCGGAAATCAACATTCCCCAGTGGAGTTTCCTCAAACAGGAAACGGGAATCCCAAGTGGAAACATTCTAAACAAAGGTTGAAGATTACATGTATTCTTCATATCCCAGAAACGGTCAGGGATTCATTCTCCCCAGCAAGATGTTATACGAAGTTGTCAATACGCTTCAACAACATTTCACACTCATACATCATTTACAAGCATCATAGCATATGCATACGAAACACATATAACACACTCTCATTTATTTTGAGAACAGCATTACACAATGCATACATCATGACAATGTATAAAGGCTAACTATTATCTTTTCAGGTAAAGTTCACAAACAGACGAATATCATCAACAATTCCCAAATGGGTTCAAGATTAATTCCAGGAACAAGACGGGGCAAATATCTGTGTGACAAGGTCAGAGATTAAATTTCGAAACAAGACGGGGCAACCATCTCCACGGACAATAAAAAGCAGGTTCAAGATTAATTCCCGGAACAAGACGGGGCAACTATCTGGATGACAAGCCACGGGTTAATTCCTGAAACAAGACAGGGCAATTATCTGTGAAAACAAACTGATTGAAGATCAACTCCCAAAACTGGACGGGGCGACTATCTTTAACACCAAATGGTATGAACTCCCGAAACAGGACGGGCTTACCAACAAAAAAAACATATTGAAGATTAACTCCCGAAACAGGACGAAGAAACTATCTTTCTATCTTTATAGTCAGACAAAGATTAATTCCTGAAACAAGTCAGAGCAACTATCTGTATGACCAGACAGCGTGAATTCCTGAAATAGGTAGGGGTAACTACCTATATGACCAGACAGCGTGAATTCTCGAAACACAACGAACCAATCTTACACGGGTTCCTTCTAATAGATTTCCTGGTGTAGATTCACATGGGCTAATCCTGTAGAAATCATACACGGGTTCCTTCTAACATATTTCCAGATGCATCTTCACACGGGTTCATCCTGAAGCAATCTTACACGGGTTCCTTCTAATATTTTCCAAATGAAGCTTCACATGGGCTCATCCTGAAGCAATCTTACACGGGTTCCTTCTAATATATTTTCAGATGCAGCTTCACATGGGCTCATCCTGAAGCAATCTTAAACGGTTTCCTTCTAATATATTTTCATATGTAGATTCACACGTGTTCATCCTGAAGCAATCTTACCGGGTTCCTTCTAATATATTTCTAGATGCAGCTTCACAAGGGCTCATCCTGAAGCAATCTTACATGGGTTCCTTCTAATATATTTCTAAATGCAGCTTCACACGGGCTCATCCTGAAGCAATCTTACACGGGTTCCTTCTAATATATTTCCAGATGCAGCTTCACATGGGCTCATCCTGAAGCAATCTTACACGGGTTCCTCCTAATATATTTCCAGATGCAGCTTCACACGGGCTCATCCTGAAGCAATCTTACACGGGTTCCTTCTAATATATTTTCATATGCAGCTTCGCACGGGATCATCCTGAAGTAATCTGTGATACGGTGGCAGAACAGACTGTTTTTGGAAAATGATGGTTTGCGTTTTGCGTTTTTTCTTCGCAAAATGTCGCGGTAAGCAAGAGTCGCCACCGACTTTTATTTTATCCAACTAGAAAGGAAAAAAGAACAGAAAAATTCCTTTTTTGAGATTTTGAGTACGTGGGGTAGATTATAGAAAGGGAAGGTATTAGCACCCTTTCTATCTGTGGTTTTCCACGGGCTCTTAGGTACTTTCTCATCATTTTAAAAATTTCTTGTGTGTGTTTGTTTTGAAAAGTTTTTGTTTTACTTTGTTTTAACCCTTGTATCAGTTCTCAAGAGTGTTACGAAGTGTTTTTGAAAACTTTTTTTAAAAAGAGCGTGTGGAAAAGTTTATTTTGAGCAAGTACCTACTAGCATCTACCTACTCGAAAAAAGAATGTTTCTGTTCTTGTTTCCTTTAGACAACGCTATCCCACTATTAATGAGTAGGTAGCACCGTCGTTGGAGTTGTAAGGGTCAATTTGAAAGGGACGTACAATCACTAAAGCAATGTTAGGACGTCTTAGTGATAACCCTAGTGTCTTAAGATCATATTCGAGGCAACATTTCCGAGGCAACCTTTCCGAACGGGACTTTTGATCTTTGTTTAGACAGGAGGGCGACCACTAAAACACCCTATACTTAATGATCGTTTACCGAAGGCAACCGAAGTGAGAGTATACCCTAGGAGTGCGCATGTGCGAGTGATTTGATTTCAGTTATTATCTTTGCACATTTAGGGTTTTCTAGCCATTTTAAATTAACATACAATCTTGTCATGCAATCCTATTATCATACAGCTAACAGTTAATATTTGCGAAAATTAAAATGCGAGAAATAAAACTACGCTATTACAAGGCTTCGGGGAGGGGGATTAATTACATAGCCAAAAACCCGCAAAACGATAAATAAAAGAAAAATCCTAATTAAACTATTACATACCGTGAGCAGTTACATTAATATCGCAAAAGTAATAAATGCGCGCGGTAAATTAAGAACGAGAAAAAATTAGGGTTTTGACCCCGTCTAACCTAATTGAAAGAAAAATCATTTTTTGTGGTTTTTTGTGTTATTTTGAGAAAATAAGGTTTTATTTGAATAAAATACAAACCTAATTACTAATTAATTTAAATTAAGAAAAATAATTAATTTGACCTATTTTTGTATTTTTGTTATTTTATAAAGAAATATAATTAAGAACAAACCTAATTTTCTAATTTGATTTTTATTATTTACAAAATTTAGAATTACCCTAAAATTAAAACTAATATAAAATTAATTTGATAAAATAAAATAAAATAAAATAAAACCTAAATTCTAAATTGATGAAATTGATTTTATGATTTTTTGTAAGAAAAGAAATTAATTTGTGATTAGAAAATAAATTAAATGAAGAAATTAAATAAGATGAAAAATATAAAAGAAAAAGAAATGGCCCTGGCTGTGCTAGCAAACAGGGGGTGTGATTTGCACTTTTTGGGCCCAAATGCTAACAGCCCGTTTGACTTTTCCAGATTCCATGTGCCTGCTTGACTCACGGCCATGATAGGCCTTCATTGGGAATCCTTGGATCTAGCATGTGGATGATCTGATTGGTTGAGTCTTGATGATGCACGATAGTCACATGAGAAGCCTGCACACTTAATCATACCAAGCAAAATAATATTGAACAAATAAGGGGACTTGGGATCGAACCCAGGCCCTTTGGCTTTTCCCAGCGCATGATGACCATCTGAGCTGGCTTGTTCTTTTGTATGGTAAATGACAAAAAAAACATTATATGGAAAAACAAAATAGTAATTATCAAAACGCGCGAAATTTTGAATAGGAAAATCAGGGAGTGCCACACCATCCTTCTTCTTCCTTCCACTGTTGCTAAAAGTCTAGAACTTTTATCTACGGACAAAAGGGTGTAGGTATAACCCTTGTCCATTCCAAAACCTTATCCCTACATGATAAATAAATACCAATGGTACCAATCAGCTCATTGCGATCTCACGAGCATCATGGTACCACTCTCCATGGCTAATTGTTCCTGCAAGCAAAACCCCTAAAAACGAAACTAAAACCCTAAATATGACAACTTGCTGTATAGCCAATAAAAACGCAATTAAGTATTACCATTAGCTTGCAAATGTTTCAAGGATTCAAAATATGCAAATAAATCATGCTAAAAGTGACGGAGTGGTGATATTCGATTTCAAGAAAGCATGGATGTCGTGAGATGCTTACAGTGCAATTCTGGGCTTGAGGGAGCTTGTTATGTATTGGAATGGGATCCTAGAACATCCAGGAAGCGACTTGTATGACTGGAATGGCTTGAGGAAGCCTGGAACCTAAAAAACAGTTTGCAACTTTTCTTGATTTTTTGAAAGTTGTTTTCACCTTGGCACGCCTCCAATCCCCTCTCTTTTGATCCGCACTTGTTCTATATGTACCTTAGAACGAATTAGGGTCGCAATTTGGTTTCAAATATTCTCCAATGATGATCATTGATTCAAGATTTGATCCTTTGTGCAAATCTTTCCAAATTGATAAAATCCAATCTTTTTGTGTCCATTTGAATCTTGCACGATTTGATTCTTCTTCCAGATGTATAAGAGGCCTAAACATGCACAAAATCTTAAGCTTTGATTAGTTTTGATATTTTTCATGATTTTATTTTGATTTTATTTGATTTTATTTGATTTAATTGAAACAAAATCCAAATAAATGACAAAAATAAAATAAAGCCAAGTGGGAAGGATCATGGGTCGTGGGTCATGTTACAAACTCAATGCAAGCATAAACAATTGGGCCCATTTGACAAAAATTGCAATTTTAGCCACATTTGACTTTTGGCAATTTTGCAAAAAGGGTCAACTTTGCCAATGCATAACTCCTTCAATTTTTACCCTAGAGAGGTGTTCTTGGACTTTTTCGAAATCTTAAGATGTCCTATAAGCAACCCTTTTGGTATCATCTCAATTTAGTCTTCCATGTTCATGTATGAAGCTTTGACAAAAAAGGTGTTTGTGTTGACTTTTCAAAATGACCTATAATGTCCAAATTTATATCTTCTTGTGAGTGCATACTTTGAACTTGGGAGCTGAATATGAATTGTAGGGAATTATATCCTCTTCAAAATGAGATTTGTATGGGTCATTTCTGATAAAGTGTGAGAAAATTATGCTTGGTAAAAGTTGAGTTGACTTTTCCTACAAAACCCTAATTTAGCAACTTTTGAGTTTTGGTGAATTGTGAGCAATCCTTGAGGAATCATGATAAACCCTTGATCAAATGATGAATAATACTTCAAAATGATAATGTTGACCAAAAATCTTGAAGTTTGACTGCATGTGGGCCACAGTTGACTTTTACCCTAACATAATCGATTTTCAGGCCTTTGAGCAATTAACTGAGCAAACTTTCTCTGCAAGGCTTGAAACTTGACATGGATGATCTTGAGAAAATATTAGAACAATAGTGAGAATTTGGGACCCTTTGGATTCAAACATCTTGGTGCAAACTGAAACCCTAATTTGGGGTAGACTGCCCTAGGAGAGAGTTTGTCTGGTCAACTCTTGGACTTCCTTGAGCAATTTGAGGACCTCTCTTGTAATGTTATGCCAAATATGGGAGGGAAAATTTTGGGGTACAACACAATCTTACACGTGTTCCTTCTAATATATTTCTAGATGCAGCTTCACACGGGCTCATCCTAAAGTAATCTTACACGGGTTCCTTCTAATATATTTCCAGATGCAGCTTGACACAGGCTCATCCTGAAGCAATATTACACGGGTTCCTTCTAACATATTTATAGATGTAGCTTCACACAGGTTCATCCTGAAGCAATCTTACACGGGTTCCTTCTAATATATTTTCAGATGCGGCTTCACACGGGCTCATCCTGAAGCAATCTTACAAGGGTTCCTTCTAATATATTTTCAGATGTAGTTTCACACGGGCTCATCCTGAAGAAATCTTACATCGTTCCTTCTAATATATTTCCAAATTCCGCTTCACACATGTTCATCATGAAGCAATCTTACATGGGTTCCTTCTTATATATTTCCAGATACAGCTTCACACGGGCTCATCCTGAAGCAATCTTACACAGGTTCCTTCTAATATATTTCCAGATGCAGCTTCACACGGGCTCATCCTGAAGCAATCTTACACGGGATCCTTCTAATATATTTCCAGATGCAGCTTCACACGGGCTCATCCAGAAGCAATCTTACACGGGTTCCTTCTAATATATTTTAAGATGCAGCTTCACACGAGCTCATCCTGAAGCAATCTTACACGGGTTTCTTCTAATATATTTCCATATGTAGCTTTACACGGGCTTAACCTGAAGCAATCTTACACGGGTTCCTTCTAATTTATTTCCATATGCAGCTTCACACGGGCTCATCCTGAAGCAACCCTACCCAGACTTCTTCTAATATATTTCCAGATGCAGTTTAACACGGGCTCATCCTGAAGCAATCTTACACGGGTTCCTTCTAATATATTTCCAGAGATGCTTCACAGGGGCTCATCCTGAAACAATATTACACGGGTTCCTTCTAATATATTTCTAGATGCAGCTTCACACGGGCTCATCCTAAAGCAGTCCTACCTAGGCTCCTTCTAATATATATCAAGATGTAGTTTAACACGGGCTCATCCTAAAGTAATCTTACAAAAGTTCCTACTAAGACATTTCCAGGTGTAGTCTAACACAGGCTCATCCTGAAGCATCCTTACACAGTTGTCTTCTAATACATTTCCAGACGCGGCTTGACACAGACTCATTCTAGCATATCACTCAGATTAAATCAAGCGTAGATTTATTCTGATACTTATTCCAAATGTAGACAAGCACAGACATCTTCTGGCTTAGATTAAATCGAGCGTAGATTTATTCTGATACTTCTTCCAGCTGTAGACAAGCATAGAGATCTTCTGGCTCAGATTAAATCGAGCTTAGGTTTATTCTGATACTTCTTCCAGTTGAAGTTGGGCGTATACATCTTCTGATCATATTAAATCGAGCATAGATTTATTCTGATACTCCTTCGGAAAAGTCAGGCGTAGACTCGTTTACAACATATTTTTTAGTTTAAGTTGGACATATACTCGTCCTAAAGACATCTTTTAAAGACAAAGTCCGGCGTAGAGTTAGTCTGATTTTCTTATCAACAGTTATCCTGGATGGCATCTATAAGCCCGTCTCTGACAACTCTCCATCACCTCTAGATGCCATCTATAAGCCTGTCTCCAACAACTCTCCTTCACCTCTGGATGGCATCTATAAGACCATCTTCGACAATATTTCGTCACCCTCTGGATGGCATATATAAGCCAACCTCCGAAGATATTCCATCACTCTCCAAATGGCATCTTTAAGCCCATTTCTTGTACGATCAACCAACAATGTTACTTCTTGCACAAGCGAGTGCAAATTTATGGGCACTTAAGTGTTCAATCATCTTCTACCTTAAAGTCACGAATAGCGGACGCACCAATCTAACTTTAAGGCTTAAGAAGATTGAACAGGGGAAACTGTTGTACCCCAAAATTTTCCCTCTCATTTAATTCAAAAATATCCCTTCATACTCCTAGGTTTTCTAATCGCTTTAAGCTACCAAGGCTTCTCATACCTCAATACATCTGAAACATCTCATTAATTCTTTGTGTCATCAAAGAATTAAAGATTTGTGAGTATCGTGAAGAGAATCACATTTCTCCTATCCATTGGTTTTGTATTAGGGTTTTGACTTTTGAGTGTGTGACACCTGTTATGGTCAATATTTATGAAGCATTATCTTCTTTTTATCATACAAGTCATCTTTGCGCAAGGGT
The DNA here is from genome assembly GCA_948472305.1 of Vicia faba. NCBI lineage: Eukaryota > Viridiplantae > Streptophyta > Magnoliopsida > Fabales > Fabaceae > Vicia > Vicia faba. The sequence continues at coordinate 211,716,529 of OX451738.1, read as the reverse complement.
TTCTCCCTCATGTCTTGAGGACTTAAGGTTTTGAGCTCGCGACATCATTGGTCAAAATTAGGGTCTATGTGGGCTTTGAGGATTTCCTCTTCTATCAAGGGATGTTCAGTATATTCTTCATTAATCTTGGGCTGAGAATTTAGGGTTTTGTGTTCATGTTCATTGAGTATTCCTTCTTCTGTAAAGCTTATTCAATATTCCTCTTAATCAAGTGGATTTGTGGTTACTTGTTGGTTCAATTTGTGAGTTCGAATGATGAAGTTATGATGCAAAGTCTAGTGAATATCTTTTGGGCTTTTAGAGTGCATCATTGTTGGGCACATGGGAATTCAAGTTTTCAAGTTTTGTATTCATTCCTTTTCAAGAGTTATATTGAGGAACAAATTGATGTTACTTCATTTGATTCTCAAAATTTGCTTCCATTATTTGAATTTTAAATAAGAAAATAAAGATGATTCAAATTTCGATTCATTCAAGCTTCACTCAAGAAATGTCCATTGAAATTTAATCTTGTAAATTGGAAAGTTGTGGTTCCAAGGTTGCTTTTCAAGGCATAAATATGATTCAAGTATCTATGACTTAGATTCCATGTTTTGTCATGAAAAATGCAAGAATGCCAAATTTCTTTTGTTTAAATCATCACACCATTATTGTTCCAAACAAGGTAGAACTCTCGAATTTGCTTTCAAATTATGGTTACGAATTCAACAGTATAGAGGTTTTAAAGTTTCAAAGTAGAATTGAAGTTATAAATGCTAAGTATTGCATTAATTTGCAATAAGAATACAAGTTCTTTATTAAAATTCCAATTTCTCAAGCTTTACAAGTTTAATTACAAATTTGGATCATAAATCCACAACTTTCTTATTTTTGAATTCTTCTTCAATCTTCAAATTCTACAAGTCTTCTTGCTTCATTTTCAAAATTATTGTTCTCACATCTTGCCATGACTTCCTCTTCAAGTCCTTTCCACCTCTTTCTTCCTCTCCCTCAAGCTTGCCTTTTCCAATCCTCATGGTCCATGAAAACAAGAAAATAAAAGTTAAAGCAACACAAAAATTGAACAACAAATAAGGAATTTTCGCAAACAGTTATTTCATCATTAAGGTCTTGAGATAGGAATAAAAAAAGGGTTATTTCTCAATCATGTTAAAGCATACAAAAGCCTCATATTGTTTATCTCACGCAAAAATCAGTAAGCACAACGATAATCATGGGCTAACATTTCACTTTACTACAAACCACAAACAAAGTTTAGTTCACAGTAAAGATTGTTATCAAAATCACAAGACCAGCCCAGTTACAGCAAGTCAGAATTACAGGTTCAAGGCCTAAATAGACGAAGTTCACAACTCAGTATTCAGAAAATTACAAGTCAAAATCGCATTTTCTAAGCCCAACACGTTCAGTTTCTAATTTTCACAGATAGTAACATATCACTAAAAGTTCACAGATGAGAAATGAGGAAACTAATAACATATCAAAATATTGCAAAGCTCAAACAAAAATCGTTCGGGCCTGTTAATAACTCAGTAACATCATAGTAGTTCAGAAAAACACATTCAGATTCCAGAAATCACAAACATAAACACATTGCTTAAACCCAATAAAGAAATCAGCAAAAACTGTCAAGGAAAATCATTGAGTTCACCAAGTAAAACCCTAAATTCTCATATCAGTATAAATACAATCATTGCACTGATATCAAAAAGGGGAGAAAGTATTGTTCAGAAAATCACAGAAGCTACGCACAAACTATGACGTCCATCATTTTCCATAAACAAAAAACCCTAAAGCATTCAATCATCATTTTCCTAATACAAAACCCTTCAGAAATCGAAAGCAAAGAGCGGAAGAGGAAAAAATTTCGAATCAGACGGAAAATAAAGCTAGAAAATCAGAAAGATCTCACCAGGAGGTTGTAAATCACAAATCACAGCAACTTCGCATCTTTTCTTTCTCTTTCCCTTCTCTCATTTCTCTTTTCTCCTTTATTTATCATAATTTCCTTCATAATCATCGATTTCTAAACTAGGGTTTCAAAGACCCCTTTCAAGATCTAGGCTAGATCTTTAGTTTCCTGTAAAATCAAGTCACAGTTCAATAATATTAAGAGAGAGATGAAGAGAACGATGAAAAAAATTGAGAATCAGAGCAATTTGCGGCGGTGCTGTCGCGATGTTCTTTGTCTCTGTCATGGAGATTCATTGTCTCCGCCGTGATCTTCATACTCGTCTCCATCATGTTCTTGGTCACCACCGTGATAGATCTCATGATCTTTTGTTTTTCTGGGTTTTAAGAGTTTATCCGTGAATAACAGAGAGAAGAAAATAAGGTAGAGAGAAGCGTGAGAGATATAAGGAGAGAGAGAAACTGGTATTGGTTTTGCTTAATTTGTTTTTGTGTGTTAATAATTTTCTTTGTTAATAAACCATGATTATTGTGACTAATACGACGGTGACACTTGTCATCGTCCGTTTTGCTTAATTATGAATTCTATGCAAGCATCCTATCAAATCCCATTATGCACCCTTCGTCCATCCGCCATTTGATCATCATTAGATCACTATCATGTTCATCCAGCACTTAGGATTTTGCGTTCCACGGTGCACCATGCTGGCTTGCCACATTGGATCACTGGATACCCTTTATCTGGGCCTGGAGTTCTCCTGCTATTCAGCACCCCCAGATTGCTTCAAACATGCCCATTTTTTAACATTTTCTCTTATATTTTATTATTTATATTTATTTAGTTTTATTTTATATAATATAAGATGCAAAAACAGATCAATATATTTTAAATAATTATTAACTTTAAATAATATTTGTTTGACATTATTTATTAAATTATTAATTAATTTTATCAAATGAAAAGAGTTTTAACTTAAATAATTATTTAATAGTTTGGACTTGTATTGTTTGATTTGATTTGTTTGGGTGTTTATTTCTTATGTCATCCCCATTCATAAATTTGTATCCCCCATTCCCAAAGCATTGTAATAGCGTAGAACTTTATTTTCCGCACTTTACCGTATTTACTTATCATTGTATATTAATTAGGCGTGTATGAAAAGATTTAAAATCAATCGGTAGATAACCCTAATCAAGATAAATTAACTGAAATCAAAACACTATTCACACACGCACCTCTAGGGTGACCTCGTTTGTTTCCTTCAGATAAGACAATCATGTCCCTCGAATATGGGACACTTTAGCAAATACCCTCGGTTAAAAGATCGTAGTCCCTCAATGACTCTTGATGTTGCCTTCGGTAAATGATCTTAGTCCCTTATGAAAATTGCTAAAGCGTCCTACAAGTTGCCTTCTATGACTGTACGATGATCCGCGATTGTCTCTTACATCATATAATAGGGCTCCCTACTAACTAGTAGTAGGATAACACTATCTAATGGAGGAGGAAAAGAACAAAATACCATTGAGCAGGTATATCGCTCGTAATCTCTTGCTCACAAACTAAAACAATTTTCACACCGCACACTTTTAAAAACAACCACCTTCAAAAATATGCTTTATAAAAACTCATGAAGACTGATACAAGGGTTATTATAAAGCAAATTGTCTTATATTGGCATTTTCAAAGACACTTTCAAAAACAACACTTCCTTTCAAAAAATATTTTCAAAAACAAACATTTTGTATACATTCTCAACGATACGAGAATCATTACAAAATTGCTGCACTTAGGCATTTTTTAAAATATTTTTCAACCATACACAAACATAAAGCATTTCAAAAAGTGAGCTAGCGATTAAGAGCCCGTAGATAACTACGGATGAAAAGGGTGCTAACACCTTCCTTTTTCATAACCTTCCCCCCTTACTCAGAAAATTATCAAAAGGTCTTTCCTGTTCTTTTCACCATTTCCTTTATTGGATAAGAGAAAAGTTGGCAGTGACTCCTGCTATCCGCAACACTTACGATAAAATGCAAAACCTAAAAATCAGTTCTCCCCCACCGTATTACAGCAGCCACCATCTTTATATGAGGGAGTAAATTATTTTTCTTTCTATTTTCTCATGATATGCTTGTTTTGTTTATTGGTGATTTGAACATAAGTAGGATGCATGGATGAAGAAGAAAGGGTATGTAGAAAAAGAGAAAAGAAGAATGGTTGCACAAACAAAAAGAGAGGAAGCGATTTTCTTATTTTTTTTCTCTTTGTTTTTTACTGACTGTCATGTGGTATGTTTCTCTTCTTTTTTTTAATTCATTTCATCACCATATGTTAAAAGGTGAATGGTTATGGTTAACATTTAAAAGGAATGGTAATACTGCTAGTAGAAGAGACGACACCCTTTTAGCCTCTTATTGTACCCCAAAATTTTCCCTCTCATATTTTCCAAGATTTTTTCTTATAGGGGTGATTACAAGCACTTGATTAAAGAAAAAAACAAAATTTTGAAGATAAACAAGGTCTTTCGATTGGCATGTCAAAGGGTCTTTCGATTGGCATCTTGACGGTTTTCGATTGAACACCTAACCTCCTCCGAGCTTGCTTCAAATTTCGAAGCTTCGATTGAAGCCTTGGCCTGTTGCTTGCTTCCTGCATACAAGCTTTGACTGAGCATGTATTTCCTTGGAAACAACTTCCTTCGATTCAGAAAGGATGGGCTTCATGTTGGTGCTCCTTCGATTGAACCTTTTGCCTTTACATGCTGGCTTGATTTACAATGCAATGGCTACCTGCATGCAAGCTTAATTCATGTTTCGTTTGAGGATTTGGTTTCTTTGGAGTAGGCTTGATTCATGCTTCGACAAGGCAAATACTCCCTTTGTGCGTGCCTTCAGCGCATAAAGCAAGAAACCCCTACAAGTGTGTTTCGATTTACCAGTAAATGAATTCCTGCATGCCATCTTCGTTCAAGGAAAAGTCCCCTTTCGACTTGCCTTCAATTCACAAGGAAAAGCGCTTATCCAAACTTGCCTTTAATTCAAAAGGCAAAAGGTTCCCTCTTCATGCCTGCTTTCGTTTCACAAGCACAACATTAACACATAAATGGTGCCTTCGAAGGACATGTCATTGGTCCATACGAAGGACACATTTGTTGGAAACAAACCTTTTTTGTCTTTTGAGGAGGCTTGGTTCAAGTTGCTTGCCGGGAAAAAGATTATATGCTGCCCAAACCAAGCCTCATGACAAAGGAAGCTTCGATGGGCCAGAATGAAGTCTTCGTGTGGGTTATTTGAATCAAGCAGCTAAGGAAAATAGAGGGATTCAATCGAACAAACCCCAAGGGTGAGATTTGAGCCATTCGAAGGATACACCTTGGTGGCTCATTCGAAGAATACACAGAAGGTTCATTCAAAAGAGCTTGTCAAAGGAGGCAACCAAAGGACCATTCGAAGGGTACAAAAAAGGGTCCATTCGAAGAAACATTCAAAAGGCCTATTCGAAGGATGCATGAGTGGTCCAATATAAGGATAAGAACTGAAGGTATTCAAAACCCAAAATTGTCCACATTCATTCAAATTTCAAAAGAAGACAAGATCCCATGTTTTTTGCCACAGTTACAAAACATCATTCATGGCTTTGAAAACATTTGTTTATGGTTGTTTAAACCTTTGTTCTCTTGTCCCCTACATCCCCTCTGTATAAAGAACCACATGCATACGCAAAAAGGAGGCTAGACACAACATGAGGGAGAATCATACGAAATCAAAAACATATTCTTGGAGGATTTTCCTGAAGCATTTCCAATCATCCCCAGCCCTTAAGCATGTGTCTCCACATCCAGAAAGTGCAAAATCAAAGGTTCCAACTATTGGTAAGAGAGGGTAAAATATCAAACTTTTTATTTTCATGACACATCAATACTTGTAGTCATTCAATTTGTAATCAAAGTTAACGACTTGTGTTCGACACCCAGGTCTACATTTGTTTTTTTGCTAACACTTGCTGCAGATGTAGCTTGAATAGACCCAACGCACGCATAATCGAAAGACATGGGTTTGGCACCCAGGTCATGCTTTTCGTTTTGCCAACATGTTTGCAGATGTAGTGCCCTTACAAGTGATACATCAGGAAATTCCAAAAGCACCTTCTGGATCGAAATTCACACCTAGTCACTAGATCAAAGGGTAATCGAAAGACAACTTTCCCTTCATAGAATTGAAAGGCACCATGTCCCTGCAATCGAAGGATGCTTCCTTTTTTCTATTTTTATTTTTGTTTTCATTTCTTTATTGAGCCTCTTTTATTTAAATTGACCTTAAATCAAAAAATCACAAAAAAACATTAGGCTAGTTGTTTTTCTAATTAAATTAATTTTGTAAATAAATAAATTAATTATTCTAACCTTTTTGTTGAAATTAAAACTAAATAGACTTAGGTTGTATTTTTTTAAATAAAATAAAACAAACAAAAAGATTTCTTCCCCTTAGGATTTAGACGTCTATTTTAATTTTTTTTGCGTATTTATTTATTTTCTCTTTTTTTTCTCATCTTATTGTAATAGCTTCCCAGTTTGTAATAGTAACTAGGACTTTATTTCTCGCGTTTTTTATATTGTACCTCTCACAAAGCCATGTAATAGCGTAGGATTTATATTCCCGCACTGTATATTTCTGTACTTTACATTGTTGTATACATATCAACTGCTAGTAACTAGGATTGCATTATAAGAATAAATGCTAGAAAACTTAACAAAAAGACAAAAATAACTGAACATAACACACTTGCACATATACACCTCTAGGGTACCCCACTCTGGTTGCCTTCAGAAATGAAATAGTCATGAGGCAGCAACGCTTTAGAAAAGACCCATAAATCAAAAGATCATATTCCCTCGATGACCCTACAGTTGCCTTTCGGTAAATGACTACTCCCTAAACGAAATTGCTAAAGCGTCTCCATAAGTTGCCTTCGTGATTGTAACGTCCCTTCGAATGTCCCTCTTACATCCAACGATAAGGCTACCTACTCACTAATAGTAGGATAGCACTGACTAAAGAATAGGAGGAAAATAACTACCTTTTTTAGTATAAAGTAGATATCTGTTAGAAGTTTGCTCAAAAAATTTTGCACTTAAACAAATACTACTTTTCAAAAAACAATTTTTCAAAACATTTACTTTGTTAACACTCTTGAGGACTGATACAAGAGCTAAACACAAAGGCATTCTCAAAACATTTTCAAACACAGAAAGCACAAAGGCATTTTAAAAAATGAGCAAACCTCTAAGAGTCTGTAGATAAGTATGGATGGAAAGGGTGCTAACACCTTCCCTTTCTATAATCTACCCCCTTACTAAGAATAATCTCGAAAAGATCTTTTTCTGTTCTTTTCACCCTTTCCATAATTTGGATAAAAGAAGAGTCGGTGGCGACTCTTGCTTACCGCAATATTTGCAAACATAAAATGCAAAACCAATATATAAAAGTCGGTTCTGCCACCATATCACATAACTGGCGACTCTACTGGGGATAAATAAAAAGTGGGGTTACCTTAGACTTAGTTCATTATTTAACTGCTTTTGTTTGCTTTACCTTTTGGAACTGTTTGGGTTTACTAAGATCTTATACCCGGATCTGGGGGCATCCTTTAGGTAAGTAGAAATAGGTCGTGGAAACTGTGCGGGGTATACCAACACGGTCAAAGCGATAGCTATGTTAGTGTGACACTTTGGTTGGTACTGGTATCCCTTGTGTTGAATCGAGGAGAATACGGGGCCACCACATGGTGTCGTGAAGCACTAACGGGCCTTAGAATCTTAGTTAAATAAACTTGGCCATTAGGAAGTAGTGTGATAGCCGACCTCAGTGTAAAGTTGGGGATTGGTTGATACTCGATGCTACACTCATTGAGAGTTGACTCCCGGGTTTTGTTTGGTGGCAAGTCAGTTGCCGATCGGAACTAAACTTGTGGGAAAAATCAGTGATATTGAGATCCCTTAGAACCTGGTTACTATTACTAAGACAGGTTGAGCATACTAAATTCAAGAGGGTACTTACCTACAAACCCCATGCAAGCCTAAACCTAAGTTTGCTTATGTGACTTGTTTGCTTTCAACTTGAACTACTTGCAGGGTTTCATTATCTAACAACATGATTTCCTTGCAGGATTTGTTTACAGTCATTATCCAGTAACCTGGACTTCTTAGACTCGCTTGTCTTCATCACCTTACATTTTTTGCTTAATTCATAGCATACACATCATAAATATCATACCATAGTGTTTACTTAACCATTTCAAGGATCTCAAGGGTATGTTATGCAGGTTATGATGAACCAGGCATGTAGCAAGGGGCAAGGGGATTTATTTTCCTCTAACCAATGCCGCCCAAAGATCAAAACACAACAACTTGATTCAGGGGCTATGACCCACTCGATATGGTGAACTTGACTCTCGTAGAAGGACTTTTAACGACATAAAGTTCTTCAATCAAAGTTGCAAATTTCAACTTCTGACATTTTTTTGTTTACCCCACGAGATCCTTGAAAACATTACATGCATGCCATTTCATAACAGGTCTTTCAGTACAGGTTTCTCATCTTTTCGCTGTTTATTTCAGCAAAAGAAATGGCTCTCAAACAAGACAACCGAGATCTCCAAACTCAAGAGGCTCAGTTCATGGAAATGTTCCTAAACCTATCCAAGTGTCAGGAAGAATTGAAAGCACTCCTCGTTGGGAATCTGACCAAGAAACGTCCTGACAAAAACAAGGATGAACAGGTTGAACAACTACAAGCTGAGATGGAAGCAATGAGAATCCATATGCTGGAGCAGATGGCTCTTATCCAAAATCTAGCTCGGGGACAAGAAGAGTTGAGAGCCCTTTTCATCAAACTTCATCAAGATGGATGCAACCGTATGAAGAAAACAATCGAGGTTGGGGATCAAGTCATAGGACAAAAGGTTGGTTTGGAGAGTAGAGTTTTCGAAATTGCTTCTACGTTGCAAGCCCAACCACAACCTCGCCAACAACAACAGGGCAATCAGTGTAAGCGGGATTCATTCACTAGGCAATATACCAAACTCAACATACCAATTTCGCAAGTCTTGCAACACATGCTGAAGTTGAATTTGGCCACATTGAAGGATCCTCCTCGGAATCCTAATACTTTTGCTCCTACTTACAATCCTGATGCAATATGTGCATATCACTCCAATAGTCCGGGACATGATACTGATAGTTGTTGGACGCTGAAATACAAAATTTAAGACTTGATTGATGAAGGAGCACTGTAATTTTCACAAGATGGTCAACTGGAATTCTTTTTCCATTCCTCAAAGGCACATCATCTGAAGTGACAAGTTCAGACAAGAAGGCTTTTTGTTCATCTAGAATTTTCAATTTGTAATTTCTTTTGATTGTTCGAACATTTGTTTCATGTCAAACTTTGTTATTTTATTAATGCATTGCATATGTCTATTTTGAGTTTATTCATTCATATTCATTATATTCAAACTGTGCTTTTTCTTCCTTTTTGTGATATTCAACTCTTGATCAAAAGCTTTAAGCCTTTAGAGGAAGGATGACGAAAACAATACCATAATCTCATACAGTATGCTTTTTCATAGACCTTGCTAATGATGTACATGCGTTTCTTTCAAACCCTAAACACTGGAGTTATAAGGAATATAATCCCTAGTCAATCCCTTTGAGGCAAAGAAGTAGGATTTTTTCTTTTCAGACAAATTAAAACCCTCAATCATAACATGCGGCAGGGTAGATTCTCAGTTAAAAGGTGCATTCAATCGCAAGCTCTACCTTCGTACACAACAAAGAGTGTAGAAGATACTCTCCAAAAAGATGGTGATGGTTCCACATAATCATCAAGACATGCAGCCTTTGTTTTTCAAAAGAAAAGCCCGCTAAGTCAAAACCTATGAAGGAGACTTAAGGAAAACTGGGGCATCCCGCTGACTGTAATCATAAAAGAAACAGTTCAAGAAAAAGTAGGGATAACGAAAACAAAAAAAGAGGTCATATAAATCCTCAACAAAAAGAGAAAAGGTTACAAAATTGATTTCCTTCTCAAACAAACGCTCAATTTCTGAACCATCACCAAATATCATAGCAAAGATTCCAGACTCAATTGGGATCTAAACGCACAATTAACTGAGTTTAGGACTGAAGGACATCACGAGGATCGGGTTGGGTACAAATAAATTTTGAGCCTTTATCCTTTGTTTCATAAATCGTGCATCAGTCCATGCTACAACCCTTAAAATTCCTAGCTGAAGCATGAGTTAGTTCGAAAGCATATTGTTACAAAAGGTATCCTAACTCGTGTAAGGTTTGCTATAAATCCTGAGTTGATATCACACTCTTACAAAATTTGTTTGTTTTACTAAAAAATGAATTTTCAAATTTCAAGACAGACATAAACTTTGCATTTTTAAAATACCATTGCTTGCATATGGCTAATTGTTCAAACAGTAGAGAAATTTGCACCACGAATATTCAATGAACGAAGGTCCTCTCAATGGACAGAATCACCTCAGACAGAAAAGTCATTTCCAATAAAAGGCCCTTCATAATCAAGGGGGCATGGCACGGTATCCAACTGATCTGGGGCAGTCAAGTCGAGATTCGAGGAATCTCTCAAAAATACCAAATAGCCAGGGGCAGACCTCCGTCTGAATCACTTGGGGCATTGGACATGAATTCCAATAGCGAATCATACGCGATCAAACAAACACCTTTTGGAAGTGTGACAACACTTACTACTATGGACAGTGACAATTCTCCGTACCCGGTAAACATGGATATAGTCGGAAGATACTACGCATGGATAAAGACCCGCTAGGTTAAATGGCCTAGGAAAAAATAATGGCATCCCGACGAACCAAAAGGTTCGAGAAAAAATTAGGGATATATACAAAAATTATACACCCGACAAGTCGAAAACCTGAAAAGGCGGCTTGGGCAAAAAAGGTTATCCTAGTGGACTGAAAACCGGAAAGGGTAGTCCAGGCAAAAGTTAGGGATTAAAGCGTACGACTATGTCCCGTCATCTCGTCACATGTCTATCAGTAAAATGTTTATCACCTTGATCTGCATTCATCAAGGACTCCAAGAGTTGGGATGATCCTTAAACCATCCACAACATTTCGGCAGATATTTTCTCTAGTAGGTATAGAGGTAGAGATATCCTACTACAAGGTCACAACCATGTTCTCACCATGCAGCCTAATCGTGTCAGATTCTCATATCCCCGACAGAGCATGAATCTCAATTAATGCTCCAATAAAAAATCCCCAATGAAGTCGCCAAGCTTCTCAAGATTCCCCAACAGGATTTCAACAAAATCCCCAAGCAGTTTATGGAGTTCACCTTCTGCAACCCAGTTTTATAAATCTCAAGTAGTTTATAAAGCCTTATCCCCCAGCCGAGTTTATTTCTCCAAATTGGTGAAATATTTTAACAAAACTCTTCCCCCCAGCAAAATCATTCTCAAACAGAAGTCGAAGATCCTCGGCAGAGAAAAGGAATCGCCAACAAAACTATGTCCATTCATTATCCCAGTGGAAATTGAAGAATCACTTTCTTCACTCACCAACAATAGTCTGGGATTCAGCTTCCGGTGCTCTTCAGCAGTAGTCAGGGATTTATTTTCCTAGACAAATATGTTGCGCAACAGCATTACATGTTCATACATCATGGCATGTGCATACAAATACATATATCATAATCTCATTTATTTTGGGAACATCATGCAATTCATACATCATGACATCGCATGAAACTGATTTTACCTTTTCAGGTTAAATTAGCAGACAGACAAACACTATCAATTTATACAGCAGGTCAAAGATTAATGCCTGAAACCAGACGGGAAAACTATCTACACGACCAATTGGTATGAACTCCTGAAGAAGGATGAATTTACCAACAAATGTAGTAGGCTACAGATTAATGCCTGAAACTAGACGGGGAAACTATTTATGTGAACAACAAAACAAGTTCCTGATTAATACCTGTAACAAGCTAGGACAACTATCTGTGGACGATCATTTATGGTTAATACCTGAAACAAGACAAGACATCTATCTACATGAGCATATTGAAGATTAATACCCGAAACCAGAAGGGAAAACTATCTTTCTTTATCTAAGGTCAGAGATTAATACTTGATTGAAATCAGACAGGACAACTATCTCAATGACTGACAAAAGCAAGTTTTGGATTAATACATGAAACAAGACAAGAAAACTATATGTGGACGACTAAATGTAGATTAATACCTGAAACCAGACAGGAAAACTATCTACATGAGCAGATTGAAGATTAATACCCAAAACCATACGGGAAAACTATCTTTCTATCTCTAAAGTCAGAGATTAATACCTTAAACCAGACATGACAACTATCTTAACAACCGACAAAGCAAGTTGCGGATTAATACTTGAAACAAGACAGGATAACTATCTATGTACAATGAAGTGTAGATTAATACTTAAAACCATACAGGAAAACTATCTACACGAGAAGATTGAAGATTAATACCTGAAACCAGACGAGAAAACTATCTTTCTTTCTCTAAGGTCAGAGATTAATACCTGAAACCAAACAGGACAACTATCTCAATGACCGACAATTTTCAAGTTCCAGATTAACACATGTATCAAGCCAGAAGAACTATCTGCAGACGAATGACTGTAGATTAATACCTGTAACAAGCCAGGAGAACTATCTACATAAGGAGGTTAAATATTAACACATGAAACCAGACGGGAAAACCATATTTATTTCTTGGGTCAAAGATTAATACCTAAAACCATCCAGGACAACTATCTCAACGACCGACAGTTCCAGATTAATACCTGAAACAAGCTAGGAGAACTATCTGTGAACAGTTGATTTATAGGTTAACACCTGACACTAGACAGGAAAACTATCTACCTCCAGACAGGAAAACTATCTACCTCCAGACAGTAAAACTATCTTCGAATAACGGTTAATTCCATTAGCCTCAGCAAGTTGCTTTGAAGCCTGGATTTCGACCAGAAAGCAACAAACTTTCATCTCCTATTCAAGAGATAGCCTCCCTAGTAAAGTAATGGACAACTGAAGTTCCTAGACTTTATTACCCACAGAGTTTTCCTTAAACAGGAGAATAATAGAAACCCACATTCCCCAATGGACTCCTTCTCAGACAGTAGGAACAAGAACCCCCAAAGGGACCATGTGTGAAATCAACATCTACTTTGGATGGCATCTTTAAGCCCATCTCTGATGACTCTCTGTCATATCCTCCAAATGGCATATGTAAGCCCATTCCCTATATCATCAACCATTAGTGTTATTTCATGCGAGTGAAAATTTCGCACTCTAGTGTTCAATCATCTTCCACCTTCAAATCACGAAAGGCAGACAAGCCAATCTACATCTTCAGGTTTAAGAAGATTAAACAGGGGCAGCTGTCATACCCCAAAATTTTCCCTCTCATGTTTTCCAAGATTTTTTCTTATATGGGTGATTACAAGCACTTGATTAAAGAAAAAAATAAAATTTTGAAGATAAACAAGGTCTTTCGATTGGCATGTCAAAGGTTCTTTCGATTGGCATCTTGACAGGCTTCGATTGAACACCTAACCTCCTCCAAGATTGCTTCAAATTTCCAAGCTTCGATTGAAGCCTTGGCCTGTTTCTTGCTTGTTGCATACAAGCTTCGACTAGGCATGTATTTCCTTGGAAACATCTTAATTCGATTCAGAAAGGAAGGGCTTCATGTTGGTGCTCCTTCGATTGAACCTTTTGGATTTACATGCTGGCTTGATTTACAATGCAATGGCTACCTGCATGCAAGCTTAATTCATGTTTCGTTTGAGCATTTGGTATCTTTGGAGTAGGCTTGATTCCTGCTTCGGAAAGGCAAATACTCCCTTTGTACGTGCCTTCAGCGCACAAAGCAAGAAACTCCTACAAGTGTGTTTCGATTCACCAGCAAATGAATACTTGTATGCCACCTTCGTTCAAGGTGTGATACGGTGGCAGAACCGACTGTTATTACTGGTTTGCGTTTTTTGTTTGCAAATGTTGCAGTAAGCAAGATTCTCCACCAACGTTTATTTTATCCAACAAAGGAAAGGGTGAAAAGAACAGAAAAAGACCTTTTTTTGAGATTTTTTGAGTAAGGGGGTAGATTATGGAAAGGGAAGGTATTAGCACCCTTTCCATTCGTGGTTTTCCACGGGCTCTTAGGTACTTGCTTATTTTTGAAAATTACTTTCGTGTTTGTGTGAAAAAAGTTTTTTGTTTGAAAATTCCTTAGTATGGTGATTCGCTTTATGATAACTCTTGTATCAGTCCTCAAGAGTGTGATAAAGCGTTTTGAAAACTTTGTTTGAAAAGTGTTTGAAAGTGTGGTGTGAAAATTTGTTTGAGCAAGTACCTAAAAGTTATCTACCTACTCGAAAAAGACTGTTCTTTTCCTCCTATCCTTTAGACCGTGTTATCCTACTATTAGTGAGTAGGTAGCCCTAGTCGTTGGATGTTGAGGGACTATCGAAAGGGACGTAATGGTCATCGAAGGAAACATGTAAGGATACCTTAGCATTTCGAGGGGACTATCATCATAAGATCATTTCTCGTAGGCAACTCGAGGGACATTTAGGGACTATGATCTTTATGATGACTTTAAACTGAGGCTCTTTGCTAAGAGTATCCCTATGTTCGAGGGACATGACCACTGTTTATGAGGCAACCAAGTGAGGTATACCCTAAGGGTGCAAGTGTGCAACAGTGTGCTTTTTTCAGATATTTTATCTTGCAGTTTAGTGATCTACGGATTGATTGATTAAGCATACACGCCTAGGTTACTAGCAATTATATACAAGCATATAAAATATAAAACCAAGAAATAGAGATCCTACGCTATTACAAGGCTTTGGTGTAGATACATAAGGAATTGACTGAAAGTAAAATGCAGAAACTAAAACCCTAATTAAGCTATTACAAACCGGGCACAGTTACATAAATGATAAGAAATAACCGTATAAAAAAGTAATGACGCGCAAAATTTAAGACGGGGAAAAGTTCTAACCCTAAAAAATCTAATTGCTCGTTGAAAATGTTTTTGGTATTTTATGAAAAAAATTAAAAGTTGAACCTAATTTCTAACTAATTTTAAATTAAAGAAAAAAAAGTTAAATTTTAATTAAATTAATTTTCAAAAATTAATTTTATTAAGAAAAACTCTAAATCCTAATTTTTATGATTTTCTGATTTTTTATGATTTTATTGAAAAATCAATGAATAGAACATATAAAATAATTAGAAAAAATTAAATAAAATAAATGAAAGAAGATGGGCCTGAGGGTGAGAAACCCAATTGAGGGGTGTGCTGGAATTTGTGTTATGGGCCCAGATCTGTTGGCCCATAACCTACGCTGGATCCAGTGTTGCTAGATCCTGAGAGTTCACCATGGAGAAGCGTTTATGGGCGCTAGATCTGGAGGATGAGTGACCCAATGGTGATGATGATAGAGCCTGTGATGCGTGCCTGAGGATGTAACATACTGGAATATGCAGAAAACATCAAGAAAATAGAAAAGCGCTGGATTTGGGATCGAACCCAGGTCCCTTCCTTCATGTACGCAATCCCTTGCCAACTACGTTGTTTGTTTTTTCATGCGTATAAGAGCATAATAATATTATAGGTAAATTCTGGAAATTTAAGCTTTGAATTGAAAGCCCATCCCACACGAAAAGTGTTACTGAATTCAAATCCAGACTTAGTTTTCGTTGGGCATGCATGTATCATATGGTTCGAAGCATGACACAGATTTTGCCCTAAACAATGGCAAAATCTTTATTTCAGCTCCAACCACCCATGTTCCACATTGGTCCTGCCTTAAACAATCTCCTGGGTATGAATCAAACTAAAAAAAAGGATTAATACATCATAGAAATGTCAAAACGTCTCCATGACCTGTACTTCGTCTCCATGACCTGTACTGGGGTGGCTATACATCTGTTAACTTAAATGAAAGAATAAATACATAAGGTAAAACGTCTCCATGACCTGTACTTCGTCTTCAACCTTCAGCCAGCCGGACCACCTGTATCTCATTCATTTTTCAACAAAAATGGAAAATGCAAATATATAAGTTGTGTTATTTTTCCTCACGAATCCAACCATATAACTTATGTAAGCTAAAAGTCAAAGATGAAGATTAATTTTGCTGGCCCTAAATTGAAACCTAATTTTTTCAGAAAGTTCAAATCTAAAATTCTCTACACACTGTCAATATAAATGAAAACTATGGACATGGTTAGCTTTAGAGCAATGATATCTACATTTTTACTTCAGAATGTATGCACAGAGGATGCTTGTATCAAGATATTGAAGTTAGAAAACTTACCTCTTGCAGATGGATTCGTGTATGGAGTTTGAGTAAGCTTTGAGGTGCCCTAAGAATCTGTTTAGCTTGCCTGGACCTCCTTGAGTGTATTCTAACTCCTACTTTGCTTTGAAAGTCCCTGAATCTCCCTACTCAAGTCAACCTGCAAGCTTGATGTTTGAAAATGGTGAATAGTGATGGAGGGGTTACAGTCTTGAAACAGGGGCTTGGATCACTTGTGTATGATGTATGTAAAGTGTTTGAATGATTAAGAATCAAAACGCACGAGTGGAAATGGAGATGGAGAGTTTTGGCTCAAAACTGTCAAGTTGAACAATCTTGTGCAGCAAGGGTGTTTGGGAGAGTTTTAGGATGCTTGAAATCATGTCTTAGCTTGCAATAAACTTGTTAACATGTATGTAAAAGGTTAGAGCACAAAATCACTCCAGGTTTCTGAGTTATAGGGTTATGGCTCTATAACTTGCTTTTGAAGAAAAGTGAAATGACAAATCTCAAGTATTGTACAAGCATGTCCTGGGCTTCTTTAGGCCTTAGACACCTTGCTTTTGGTTTATAGGGGTTGTGTATGCATAAAGAACAAGTTAGGAGCTCAAGACAAGTTGACTTTGTGAGTAAAGCAACTTTTTAAGAATGGAATGGTAACTTTCTTCCTAAAATGGAAAATTGGCTTGAACAATGCTTGGAACACTTGGATAATAGCTCAAAAGCAAGTGTAATCTTCTGATTATGGAGATATCTTGAGGTTTAGAAGCCTACAAAACAAGATTGTGCAGCATAGGTTTGAAATTGGAATCTTATTCATCACAAAATGCCTTGTAATTCAAGTGATAAAACACCAACTTCATCTCTTCGATTCTACCTACTCAAGAATGATCTCAAGGAGTTCTCTGGTATTTTTGAAAGCTTGAAATATGCTCTATAACCCATCTTTGAATTTCTTTTTAATATTCCCCTTGGAACTATATGAAAAAGTGCCATGAAGTTGGGTCAAAATCCTAATTAGGGCAAAATTTCACTAAGTGTTTAGTTTTATGATCCTATGTTCTTGAAATTATAACTTGAGATCCAAGCACTTTTGAAAGAAGTCGTGTGAAGAAAAGTTGTAGATTCCATGGAGATATACAACTTTTATGTTGGAAGTTTCTCTTGAATCATCTTGCATAATGATGAAAATTTGGCTCAAAGTTATGAAAAAAGATGATTTTTCAACACCTAGAAAAATTTCTAAGTTTAGAAATTTTGACTTTTCAAAATGAAATCTTGACTTTTTGATTCCTTGATGAATAAGTTTCATATTTTTACATGTTTTGATGAATTATGATCTTTGGCACGTGAATTTGACCAAAAAGACAAAGTTTGACTTTTCAGTATACAATTGACTTTTGATCAGTTGACTACAAAATTCATATGTCAATCTAATGGACTTGCAATGTTTTGAAACATGTAATTAGGTCAAAATTATTCAAATGGACTCTTGAGATCATGCCTTAAACCAATTGACCATTTGCGAGGTCAAAAAACAGAAATTGCCCTTTCCCAATCAAAACCCTAATTTTGACCATTTTCCCCCTTTTGATGATTTGATCAAATTTCTTGAGGAATTATGGTCCAAACTTGATCAAATGATACATATTAGTTTATAATGTTGATGTGGATCAAAAATTATAATGTTTGACTGTAAATTGGCCATAGTTGACTTTTTCCCCAAAACAATTGATTTTTAGGTCAAATGTTCAATTGATTGAGCAAAAATGTGATCCTAGGATTGAAACTTGGCGTGAGTAATCTTTGGGGTCCATAATGACTCATGAAAGTCATATGAGGCATTGAAAGTTCAAATGTCCTTGTGCAAACTCAAACCCTAATTCTGGTCATCAGTGCATAAGGAGGTGTCTTGAGCTGATCAAACCCTAGTGCAGTCTTAAGCCCAAGGAGATCTTGTGAGAAAATTCTTGATAAGTAAGAGGGAAAAGTTTGGGGTACAACAGTGAGATTTGGAATGGCACCACGCTTGAATGATTTTATAATTTTTGTTCTTGGTTTGGAGGCAGCTTTCGTTTTCTTGAAATGTTGCACTTTTCGTATGGCCCTTTTTATGGCTGTTGCGCATGTATCCTCCTCTTTTAGGTCTGGGCTTCTTGTCTACATATAGTGAATCAAATTAGGGTTGCAATTGTGGAAGAATATCTATGGCATTGAGTGCAGTAATAACATGAAATCTTTCCAAATTTGGCCAAATCTTGCACAAATGACTCCCATGATTTTCCCTTGGATTTGCCAGCATATTTCATTCCTTATTTTTTTGAGAGAAGATTCTTTCGATTATGAGATTTCTGGCTTGTTTTGGAACAAATCCCCTTCCTTCGAATTTTCCTTCCTTTCCAGCCTTAAACTCCAATTCGAGCCAATCAAGACTTTCCTTATTAGAACCTTGTTCTCCTTAATGGTTCTAAGTCAAATTGTGCCAGCTTCAATACTAGGTCTCCTTCTATTGAACCACCCTTTGCTTCGATTTCTTGTCCTTTTGAAGAAAATTCCCTGGTCGAATCAGCTCTTGTGGGGTTGGGAGCAAACAAGGCAAGAATCTTGCCTTTAACTCAAGAATTGAGTCCACAATCAGCATTAAATTCTTGCCATATTTGCAAGGAAAACATGCCATTTTTAACTTTGGGTGAACCTGGACATGTTAGGATATGTGTTTTTGCTTAGTCATGCCAGCCTATTTCACTCCTTCGAATCTGCCTTCTTTTCCAACTTCAAAGTCCAATTTGAATATATTCAGAACATTCCCTATTAGACAACTTCGACCAGCCCTTGGCCTTGATGGTTCTCTTGAAATTTTGTACTGAAATGCCATTCAAAAGACCCTTTGCCATACCAATCGAAGAACCTTTGTCCAGATACCAATCGAAGGGTACTTGTTAAAATTCCAATTGAAAGGCCTTGTTAACAGGCCAATCGAAGGACCTTTGTCCATTCCAATCGAAGGGCGCTATGTAGATGCCAATCGAAAGACACTGTTACAATTCCAATCGAAAGGTACATGTTAAAATGACAATCGAAAGGCCTTGTTAATAGGCCAATCAAAGGACCTTTGTCCATGCCAATCAAAGGGCGCTATGTAGATGTCAATCGAAAGGCATTTTGGAGATGCCAATCGAAAGGCATTTTGGAGATGCCAATCAAAAGGCATTTTGGAGATGCTAATCGAAAGGCATTTTGGATATTCCAATTGAAGGAAACTTAAAAACATCACTCACAAATTTTCCTTTTCTTTAGGCAAAGGTTTGTGACCAACCATGTAGGGAAAGACCTTGGAAACATGAGAGGGAAAATTTTGGGGTACAACACAAGGCAAAGGCCCCTTTCGACTTACCTTCAATTCACAAAGCAAAGGGCTTCACCAGACTTGCCTTCAATTCACAAGGAAAAAGGTTCCCTCTTGATTGACGCTTTCATTTCACAAGCACAAGATTGACACACCAATGGTGCTTTCGAAGGACATGCCATTGGTCCATTCGAAGGACACATTTGTTAGAAACAAACCTTTTTTTGCCTTTGGAGGAGGCTTGGTTCAAGTTGCTTACTGGGAAAGAGATTATATGCTGCCCAGCCTAAGCCTCATGACAAAGGAGGCTTCGATGGGCCAGAATGAAGTCTTCGTGTGGGTTATTCGAATCAAGCAGCTAAGGCAAATAGAGGATCTCAATCGAAGAAACCCCAAGGGTGAGATTTGATCCATTCGAAGGACACACCTTGGTGGCTCATTCAAAGAGTACACAGGAGGTCCATTCAAAAGACCCAATCAAAGGAGGCAACCAAAGGCCCATTCGAAGGGTATACAAAAGGGTCCATTGGAAGAAACATTCAAAAGGCCCATTCGAGGGGTGCATAAGAGGTCCAATCGAAGGATATGGACAGAAGGTATTCGAAAGCCAAAATTGTCCATATTCATTCAAATTTCAAAAGAGGACAAGATCCCATGTTTTTTGCCACAGTTACAAAACATCATTCATGGCTTTGAAAACATTTGTTTATGGTTGTTTAAACCTTTGTTCTCTTGTCCCCTCCATCCCCTTTATCTAAAGAACCACGTGCATACGTAAAAAGGAGGCTAAACACAACAGGAGGGAAAATCATACGAAATAAAAAATATATTCTTGGAGGATTTTCCTGAAGCCTTTCCAATCATCCTCAGCCCTTAAGCAAGTGTCTCCACATCCAGAAAGTGCCAAATCGAAGGTTCCAACTATTTGTAAGACAGGATAAAAGATCAAACTTTGTATTTGCATTACACATCAATACTTGTAGTCATTTGATTTGTAATCAAACTTAAGGACCTGGGTTCGACACCCATGTCTACATTTGTTTTGTTGCTAACACTTGCTGCAGATGTAGCCTGATTAGACCCAACGTGCGTAGAATCGAAAGACCTGGGTTTGGCACCCAGGTCATGCTTTTCATTTTTCCAACATGTTTGCAGATGTATTTCCCTCACAAGTGATCCATTAGGCAATTCCAGAAGCGCCATCTGGATCAAAAGTCACACCCTGTCACTGGATCAAAGGGTAATCGAAAGACAATTTTTTCTTCATAGAATTGAAAGGCACCATCTCCCTGCAATCGAAGGATGCCTTCTTTTTTCTATTTTTTTTCTTCATTTCTTTATTGATCCTCTTTTATATTAATTGACCTTAAATCAAAAATCACAAAAAAAAAACATTAGGCTAGTTGTTATTCTAATTAAATTAATTTTGTAAATAAATTAATTAATTATTCTAACATTTTTTTTGAAATTAAAACTAAATAGACTTAGGTTTTATTTTCTTAAATAAAATAAAACAAACAAAAATATTTCTTCCCCTTAGGATTTAGACGTCATTTTAATTTGTTTGTTTATTTATTTATTTTCGCATTTTTTTCTCATCTTTTTGTAATTGCTTCCCAGTTTATAATAGTAACTAGGACTTTATTTCTCGTGTTTTTTATAATGTACCTCTCACAAAGCCATATAATAGCGTTGAATTTATATTATCGCACTGTATATTTCTGTACTTTACATTTCTGTATACATATTAACTGCTAGTAACTAGGATTGCATGATAAGACTAGACGCTAGCAAACTTAACAAAAAGACAAAAATAACTGAATATAACACACTTGCACATATACACCTCTTAGGTACCCCACTGTGGTTGCCTTCAAAAATAAAACAGTCATGAGGCAGGAACGCTTTAGCAAAGACCCATAAATCAAAATATCATAGTCCCTCGATGACCCTACAGTTGCCTTTCGGTAAATGATGTAGTCCCTAAACTAAATTGCTAAAGTGTCTCCACAAGTTGCCTTCGTGACTGTAACTTCCCTTCGAATGTCCCTCATACATCTAACGATAGGTCTACCTACTCATTAATAGTATGATATCATTGTCTAAAGGATAGGAGGAAAAGAACTACCTTTTCGAGTACAAAGTAGATAGCTTTTAGAAGTTTGCTCAAAAACATTTTGCACTTACACAAATACTACTTTTCAAAAAATAAGTTTTTTAAAACATTTGCTTTGTTAACACTCTTGAGGACTGATACAAGAGTTAAATGCAAAGAAAATCTCCACACTAAGGCATTCTCAAAACATTTTCAAACACACAAAGCACAAAGGCATTTTAAAAATTGAGCAAACCTCTAAGAGCCCATAGATAACTACGAATGGAAAGGGTGCTAACACTTTCCCTTTCCATAATCTACCCCCCTTACTCAGAATAATCTCGAAAAGGTCTTTTTCTGTTCTTTTCACCTTTTCCTTAATTTGGATAAAGGAAAAGTCGGTGGCGACTCTTGCTTACCGCAACATTTGCAAGCACAAAATGCAAAACCACTATATAGCAGTCGGTTCTGCCACCGTATCACACCTCTTATATGCTAATTTCTTTTATTTTTTAACTAATTAATATGATGGTAAAAATTAGGTTTTCTTAACATTGGGTTGGACTTTGAGTTATACATTTTTACTAACCCTATAATTCTATCCATTTCTAATCACACCCCTAGTTTTACTTCATCAAATAAAATGCAACCCCTAGCGTTCTTAATTAATTTTATTTTTATATTTTATTTATTTATTTTATTTATCATTATTAATATTTTAACCTTTAATATATTTATTTTTTTATAAATTCAAAAATTGTTCATTTTTTAATTTTTAATTCAAAATCCCTTTTTTTAAATGCTAACTCATCTTTAAATTGCATTAAAATTATTTTTCTCATGCATTAAAAAGATTTTCCTCATATACTAATATATCTAAAAAATATCTAACCAATCAAATTACTAACAATTTTTTACTAACTTAATAAACTCAAGATATTATTTTCAAAAATGATTATGGAGATATTTATCATTAATTGTGAACTTCGTCTAACAACTCTACGATTTACAAACACAGACTTTGTTCAAGGAGAATTCGAAATATATTTGTAATTAAAAAAATACCAACTAACACTATGAACTATAAATTGGGACTCTGATTTCTCATAAGAGGATACATAGGCATATAAATCAGAAATCATGGCGAGTTCCTTTAATAAAAATTAAAACCATATTTCCTAAATTATAAATCTAAACCCTAGTATCCTTGTGAACATGGTACATGAGGGGGGAGGGGGGGGGGGGGGGGGGCTAACACCTTCCCTTCCTCTAAAAACAAGTCAAACAACTTAGAATATCTGACCAAATTAGAGTTATCCTTTATATTCTCTTCCTAAAGATAAAAATTAAGGGTGCTAACTCTGATTTTAAAACCAGTTCCAACAACTGGGGACTCAACCCTAGGGTTTAGAAACCTATCTTTAGGATTTAGGGTTTTTTAGGGTTTTCTATTTTTATTATTTCTTTGTATTTATTTATTTCTTTTGGTTTGTTTTTATATATTTATTGTCATATTGTATTATTCATGGCGGGATTTTATTATTTCAAAAAACTATTTTAAAAAAAAAAACTTAGAAAGAAGGTTCATCTATTGGCCAATGGGATACATCATCCCTATGAGTTTTTGTGATGACTTTGCATAGAGTCGATAGAATTCCAAAAAAATAAATATGTCTCTAGAGACATTCTCTTGGGGAGTAGGACTTTGGAACGAGACCTATGACTTTTTGTGTAACCCTTAAACCAAAATCTCATGGTGAGACCTTTCACGACCTTAGAGACGAAAGTTTCGGTCTACAAAGAGGCTCCACTTAAGGGAGGACCTTGTACCTTTTCCTCTAGTGTTATCCATGATACCCTTAAGAAAACCACCTTATAGGGATGGTAGGATATTAGTAGGCTAAAACTAGGAGCCTACCAACTAAGGATACCTTTCATGAAATCCCGTTACTATGCCACATAATCATGCATTCATACATCTGGAATTTCACATATTCATTACCCTCCATTATTTTTGTCTGTCTTATTCACAGGATTTGAAAAAATAACCAAAGATTTTTTAGTGAGTTGTCTTAAAAATAAATTCCAGAGGGAAGCAACTTGTCTGTGTTAACATCGTCAAGCCATATATGATGAAGATCAAGACCATCAGAAGGAAATTGTCTGAAAGAGATTTAAAGATGTTTACTCGTCGTTATGTGGATACCCTTGAGTTGACAAACGTAGATGTATAATTAGATGCTATATGTGCCTTGGTTCAGTTCTACGACCCTCAATTGAGGGACTTTACCTTCCAAGAATTTCAACTGGCGCCGACTTTGGAAGAATTTGATAGACTCTTGAATTTCTCTAAGGAAAAAGATTATGTGGGAATTGGGCAGACTATCGACATTAAAGACTTAGAAAATGGTTTAGGGATCCCTTATCCTGAATTTTCACTTAATTACAAAAAAGAAGGTGATGTGCAAGGGATTAAGAGATATTATTTGGAGGCTAAAGCCCTTTCTTTTGCTGATAACAAAGAATAGGAATCTTGTGTTGATTGTTTATGGCTACTTGTATTTGGTGTAATCTTGTTTCTGTGGACTTTGGACTATATTAACCCTGCAGATATTAGTGTATTTTGGGGTGTGAAAGCTTTGAATACGGACCCAACTTTTGCGTTACTTGTTGATATTTATTATGCACTTCATACTCGGTATGAAAAGGGGAGGGGTACTCTAAATTGTTGCATCCCGCTTCTATATTATTGGTTTAAACCTCATCTCTATAAGGAAGATTACATGGTTCCAAGTCTAACAAGATATGAGTGGCCTCAAAAATTAAGGTCTCTTACTACTAATTTTGTGTTGTGGTATGCAAGGAAGCTATACATTGGAGATATTATTTATAGTTCCGAATACTTTCTGAATGTTCTGTTGATTGAATCACGTGGTTGCATCAACTACAACCCTACCTTGGCTTTTCCACAACTAGGATACCCTTTAGAAGATAAACCCTCTGATGAACAACTTTAACAATTAATCATTCATGATATGGGAAAAAACGACCGAGAGTTGCTCAACAAGATCATCCGAGCTTGGAATAGGGTTAACAATAGAAAAGCTGAAAGGAAGAATGTTGTGGCGAGAGAACCTTACACTCAAGGGCTCAAATACAAGAAGAACAAATGAAGTATCTTACCACGAGACTCCAAGATAACCAAGAATCAGAAGTATGGGAACGCCTCAAAAGGATGATGGCAGAAAGACTTCTCGCCCAAAAGACTGATGAATACGAACGAGTATGTCTTGAGTTAGAAGACCTCCGAAAGAATTTCCTAATACAACACAAACTCTATACGGAGATGAGAGCTGAAAAATTATATTGGGAAGAGCAGTATGAAAAGATCTCCAAGGCATGAAAGGATAATCATAAGATAATTCTGGACATCATCAAGAGTATCAACTCTACAAAGACAACATGCAAGACTCACATTATTAGCCAAAAATCTTATTGGTGACATCCCTAGAAGGTTGAGAGATGCCGAAAATGTGATGGTCCTTGTAATACAGTGGGAGAACTGACTTATTTTGCGTTTTATCGCAAATGTTGCGAATAGCAAGAGTCACCACCGAATTTTCTTTTATCCAATAAGGAAAGTGTGAAAATAATAGGAAAGACCTTGAAGATTTTGAGTTTGGGGGGTAGGTTATGAAAAGGGAAGGTATTAGCACCCTTTTCATCCATTATCTACAGGCTCTTAATCGCTTAGCTCACTTTGAAAATTTGCTTTTCGTGTGTGTTTAAAAATATTTTTGAAGGGCCAATGTAGGGTGAACTTTGTAATGATTATTGTATCGGTCCTCAAGAATGCATACAAAGTGTTTTAAAAATATTTTTTTTGAAAGTGAGGTGTGAAAAGTATTTGTGTGAAAAATTTGTGAGCAAGCGATTAAAAGTATCCTACTCACTAAAGGCCATTCTTGTTATTTTCCTGCTCCTTTAGAAACAGTGCTATTTGTACCATTAGTTGGTAGGTAGCTCTATCTATTGGATGTGAAGGGATATCAAGGTTTATCGTACGGTCATCGAAGGCAACTTGTAAGGATGTTTTAGTATTTTCGTAAGGGACTATATCATTTTTCGAAAGGCAATGTCGAAGGGTCATCGAGGGACTTATGATCTTTTATTTGAGGGACTTTGCTAAAGCATCCCTACTTTCGAGGGACATGATCGTTATTCCGAAAGGCAAAGAAGAGAGGTTACCCTAAAGGTGTGAGTGTACAAGTGTGTTCATTTCAGTTATTTAGTCTTGCAATTAGGTTTTCTATCATTCATTTTTATCTTGCCATACAAACCCTTATTACTAACAATTTCATAAAATATATTAGCAGAAGGTAAAGGCGGAAATGTAAACCTAGGCTATTACAGAGCTTTGGATAGAACACGAGCTAAGGTAGTACCCCCACATTCAATAGAGACATATAGGGCCATGTTATAATTTCTTCCTTCAGGAGTCAAATCAGCATCAGAAAATCCCATCCTGTTATCAATCGTCGGGCTAGCAACATAATTTTCAAATTCGTCATCAGAGATTTCTTGTGGTACGTGAGAGGATTTCAAGAACATCACCAAAGCCTGGGCATGGGCTTTCAAACACAATAATAGGGATAACATGGAGATCTTAAAGGGAGTCTGCTTCAACTGTTCAACAATCTTGTAATCACTTTTTCGGATCATTTTCAGTACCTTATCCATTTGTTGTTGGGAAGTATCTTCAGCGGTAACTTCTTTAGGTGAATCCGTCTAGGAAGGCTCAGTTATTTGTTCTATGCCCCGAGTCTCAGTAATTGACTCGGTAGTGGCAACACAAACTGGTGTGGCGACAGTCTTCGAAAAGATTTTGGGAGAGAAAAATCTTCCACTTCTAGTAACTTTACTATAATATTTCTTGTGAATACTACATTGAAATCATTTTGGGGATTTGACAAATAAAGAGCATTTGATATGACATCAAAAAGCACTTTGGTTAGAAAAACATTGAAAGAAAATTCATGCCTACGTCCACGACTACGTCCACGCCTGCAATCATAGCCATATCAACACCTATGTCCGCAACTATGTCCACGCCTACGCATGCGATACAAATATCAAAATCCTGCTGACACCATTCATCTTGTTCAAAATAAATTCAAAATACCACGACAATGCAGCATACAACATTGGGGAGACGGTGACAGAAACCTAATGTTTTAAAAGGGAGAAAACAAAAAAGAAAATTTTTGTAACAAGCATTACATTTGAGGCATACACAAACATTACATGCGTGGCATATACAAAAACTCGGTGCATATACATTTAGTGCATATACTGAAAAATTCAGCGCATATACATTTTGGGTTCCGTATCAGCTTAGGGAATTATGCATGTCATTTTCAGAACACATCTTTGGTTAAAAATACAAACTTTCTTAAGGCTCATCATTATATTATTTGGTCCACAAAACAAACAAATACCTTGGTTGAAAACAGACACAACCTGTAAACTCTGATCTTATCTTTGGTCTAGTTATCTAAGATTCGATTACCAAAAACATTATTTCAAGTATCAATACTCTAGGTCACGGTAGATATGCGAATGTTGTACCCCAAAATTTGCCCTCTCATGTTTTCCAAGGTTTTCTCTTACATGAGTGGTCACAAACATTTGATTAAAGAAAAATAAAAATTTTGAAACTAAACAAGGTGTCTTCGATTGGCTTTGAGATAAGGCGTTTTCGATTGGCGCCTGAGTAGATTGTTTTTCGATGGGCATCTGGACAAGGAGCTTCGATTGGGCATCTAAAACCCTTTGATCAGGCTTTGGTCCGCAAGTCTTCGATTGGGCGCTGGGCTTCCTTCGATCAAGATAAGTTCAAAAAGTCTTCGATTGGGCGTTGGGCTTCCTTCGATCAAGTTAAGTTCACAAGGCTTCGACTGCAAAAGGCAAGAACCCCCTACAAGTTTGTTTCGATTCATAAGGGAAAAGACTTCCCATGTTCTTACTTTCATTGCACAAGGCCAAGACCCTTTAAACTGTCCTTTGATTCACAGAGCAATGACCTCCTCATGCTAACATCTACAAGGCATTGGCTTTATTTGTGCTAGCTTCGACTGGGCAATGGTTCCCTTCGAAACTGCTTGCATCAACTCTATCTCTGAACCTTTCAGCATATGATTTCCACATTATGAGCCCACATTGGTGAACCGTTCAAAGAATGCACGAGGCATACATGCGCGTTATTCAAAAGACACACAAAAGGGTCATTCAAAGGATGTACATGTGTTTCATTCGAAGGAAGTAACAAAAGGTCCATTTGAAGAATAATTTAGAAGGTACATTCGAAGGGTACATAAGAGGTCCATTCGAAGGAGGCAACTTAAGGACAATCGAAGATCAAGGGCTGAAGGCATTCGAAGGAGCCAAAATGTCCAGGTTCATGCAACCTACGAAAATGGCAAGAATCTAACATAAATGGATGATTTTAAAATTCTTGAAGGCCATGTTAAAGACTTTACTCTTTCCATATTTATCAATCTTCGACTAAAGGTATCCTAGGCTTACAATTCCCATCAAGTTGGAGGCCCAAAAAAACTTAGAGCAAGCTGGCAGAAACGCATGATTGGATCAAATATGGCAAGTTTTCATGAAAAAATCAAATCAAATCTCTCCCTCATGATGACCAAAGATTTGGTACACAAATGTTAACCTAAATATTTGCCAATATAAACCCAAAAATTCCAGACGCAAAGGGACGGCCTCATACACGCATATACATTGCCTAGAAAGCTACAGAAAATTGCCAAAAATCTAGTGAAGTAGTGAAATTCGAAGAGCCAATTCCAGCCACATTCATTCCGTTCTAGGCGTCCCATCATCACCTTGAGGATCCCAGGAATTCCTACCATCCATCCTTGACATTTAAATCCTCTTAAAACAAGCATTTTTCGTTGCTCCGGTAGGGTAAAATTCTCATGCTCTAATATCTCAGTTCATGCAATTTAAATAAATTCGATGCACAGATCCATACTCATGTTGTTGTTTAGATTTGTTTTTACATAGCATATGCCAGGTTAAGGAAGGAGTCCTGAAACACCATTGTTATGGTATCCTGCGATGTTTTAGTCGTATCTTCCTGTGCAAACACCTTCAGTCCAAATCAGTGCCATGGTTTTAACACCTCAGTATTTTATGATATTTTCAAGTATATTGTTTTCTTGTTGTTTGTCTTAATGATTGAACAAATGGCCCAGTGGTGAAGGATGTGGGTTTAAGCTAGGAAAGCTTGGGGTTCGACACCAGGTCTAGGTCGAAAATCACCTCCTGTCATGGATCGAAGGAGACATCTCTTATGCTAGACCGAAGGAGACAGCTCCTATCCTAGATCGAAGGAGATCACTCATACCCTGGATCGAAGGAGACCGCTCATACCTTGAATCAAAGTGGACAGTTCCTTCCCGAGATCGAAGGATCTCTATTCATTGTCTTATTTTTTATTTTGTTTATTTCTTTTGTTTCTTGTTTTTTTATTAAGGTTAATACAAAATCACCAAAAATTAGGTCTAGTATTTAATTAAAATTATTAACTAATTAATTTAATTACTTTAACATCTTTCATAAAATAAAAATGATAGACTTAGATTTATTTCATTCAAACCTTTCTTAACAAAAAAAAAACAAAAATATTAGAATTAGATTTAATTTTATTTGATATTTATTTCTTAATTAAATTTAGATTTAAGATAATTTTAAGTATCTTCTTAATAAACACAAAAACAACCAAAAATGGATTTTTATGTTTTACTTAGCAATTTCCTAGGGTCTTTAGACGTTCGTCTCTATTTTGCGCGCATTATCTTGTTCTCGCATTTTTCATAATAATGTATCTGCTGACACTATGTAATAGATTAAACTAGTTCTTTATCGCTTTTCTTTATTTTCTTTCCCCATTTGAATATGTAAGTACCCCCTCCCCGAAGCACTGTAATAGCGTAGATTTAAATTCCCGCACTTTTAATTTCTGCAAGAATATTAACTGCTAGTAATTAGGCTTGTATGGCAAGATTGAAATTAAATGTTAGCGAACCTAATAACAAAGATAAATAAACTGAATTGAATCACTTGCACATATACACCTCTAGGGTACTCCTACTTTGGTTGCCTTCGGAAAAACAGTCATGTCCCTTGAAACAGGGACACTTTAGAAATGACACGTAAATCAAAAGATCATAGTCCCTCGATGACCCTACGTTGCCTTTCGGTAAATGATCTAGTCCCTAAACAAAAATTGCTAAAGTGTCTCTATATGTTTCCTTTATGATTGTACGTCCCTTCGAATGTCCCTCAAAATATCCAACAATAGGGCTACCTACTCACTAATAGTAGGATAGCACTGTCTAAAGAATAGGAGGAAAAGAATAACTTTTTTCGAGTACGAGTAGATAGTTGTTAGATGCTTGCTCAAATAAAACAAACTTTTTACACTTACATCTTTCAAAAAAAAAACTTTTAAAAACATTTTCTTTGTCAACACTCTTGAGGACTGATACAAGAGTTATCACAAAGCGAATCGTCGTACTAAGACATTTCAAAACAATTTTCAAAACATACAGAGCACAAAGGTAATTTTAAAATGAGCTAAGCTACTAAGAGCCCGTAGAAAACTACGGATGTAAAGTGTGCTAACATCTTCCCTTTCCATAATCTACCCCCCTTACTCAGAAAATTCTTGAAAAGGTCTTTTTCTATTCTTTTCACCCTTTCCTTAATTTGGATAAAAGAAAAGTCGATGGCGACTCTTGCTTACAGCAACATTTGCGAACACAAATGCAAAACTAATATAACAGCCGGTTCTGCTACCGTATCACAAAATTGGAGACTCTGTTGGGGGTTATCTATAAAGTGGGGTTACCTTAGAGTTAGATCATTTTAAATTTGCTTTACATTGTGTGTTTTGTATGCTTTACTTTTAAGGGTTTTGTTTGGGTTGTTACTAAAAGATCCTACACCCATATCTGGGGCACCTTATTAGGTAAGTAGCAATAAATCATGGAGGTTGTATGGCATAGACCAATATGGACGAAGTGATAGCTACATTAGCGTGATACTCTAGTTTGTACTAATGTTCCTTGAGTCAGTCAAGGATAACATTAGGCTTCCTTAGTGTCATTAAGCGCTAACTGGCCTTTATAACCTTTAATTGACTCATCCTAAGCCATTAGAAAGTAATGAGATGGCCGAATTTGGTTCCGACCGAAGATTGGTTGATACTCGATACTACACTCATTGAGACTAGACTTTTGGGATATTCTGGCCACAATACATCGGTTCTTGAGCTAGAACAATCCTAAAAGAAAGGTCAATGATATGAGACTCCTTAGAACTCGGTTACCATTAATAGGACAGGTTGAGCTAACTGGACATTCAAGAGAGTACTTACCTTAAACCTCATGTAAGCCTTTGAACCTAAGGATGCTTGTGTGACTTGTTTTCCTTCATTATATAACAACTTGAACTCATCGCAGGGCTTTATTTGTACTCCTTGCAGGACTTGTTTGTAGTTATTATCCAATAATTCGGATTTCCTGCAAGACATACTTGTCTTCATCACCCTATATTTTTTGCTTGATGCATAACATACACATCATAGCATCATACCATAGCATTCCCTTAACCATTTCAAGGATCTCAAGGGTCTGTGATGCATGTTATGATGAGCCAGACGTCTAGCAAGAGGAAAGGGGATTTATTTTCCTTTAGCCAACGCCGTCAACACACCAAAGCAAGACAACTTGAGTTAGGGGCCATGACCCACTCGATATGGTGAGCCTGATTCTCGTAGAAGGACATTCAACGATACGAAGTTCTTCCCCCAAAGCAGCAGTCGACTCCTAACATCTCCTTGTGTTTACCCTGCGAGATCCTTGAAAAAATTTACACATCATACATGTCATTACATAACAGATCTTCCAGTACATGTTTCTCATTTTCCCGCTGTTTATTTCAGCAAAGAAAATGGCTCTCAAACAGAATGACAGAAATTTCCAAGCTCAAGAGGTTCAGTTCATAGAAATATTCCTCAACCTATACAAGGTGCAGGAATATTTGAAAGCACTCCTCAATAGGAATCTGACCAAGAAACATCCTGACAACAACAAGGATGACCAGTTGGAATAACTTCAAGCTAAAATGGAAAGGATGAGAATCCATATGAGTAATCAAATGGCTCTTATCCAAAGTTTAGCTTGGGAACAAGAAGAGTTGAGGTTTCTTATCAGCAAGCTTCATCAAGAAGGATACAACCGTATGAAGAAAACAGTCGAGACTAAGGATCAGGTCATTAATCAGCCTCTGATGAGACAAGAAGTTGGCTGGATGGAGAGTAGACCTTTCTAAATTGATGCTACGTCATGATCCTAATCACAACCTCGGCAACAATGACATGGTAATTAGCGTAAGCGGAATATATCTAAAAGACATTTTGCCGAAATCAACATGTAATTGGCTTAAGCATTGAAACACGTGTTGGAAGCCAAGTTGATTACGTTGAAGGATCCTCCTCAGAATCCCAAAAATGCTTCCCCAATGTACAATCCAAATGCAAGGTGTGTGTACCACTCCAACAGTCCTGGACATGACACTAATAGTTGTTGGAGGTTGAGAAATAAAATTCAAGATCTGATCGGTGAAGGAGCACTAGAATTCGCACAAGATGGTCAACTGGAATTCTTCTGCCATTCCTCAAACGCACACCATCTGAAGTGACAAATTCAGACAAAGAGGCTTTTCGTTCATTTGAATTCTCAATTTGTAAAAAAAAAATTATTGTTCAAACATTTTTTTCATATCAAACTTTATTATTTCATCAATGCATTGCATATTGTGATACGGTGGCAGAACCGACTGTTTTTATTGGTTTGCATTTTGCGTTTTTTATTTGCAAAATGTCACGGTAAGCAAGAGTCACCACCGACTTTTATTTCATTCAATCATGGAAAAGGAAAAAGAACAGGAAAAACCTTTTTTCGAGATATTCAGAGTACGGGGGGTAGATTATAGAAAGGGAAGGTGTTAGCACCCTTTCCATCCATGGTTTTCCATGGGCTCTTAGGTACTTGCTCATCTTTTTAAAATTGCTTGTGTGTGCTTTTCTTGAAAATATTTTACTTCGTGATAACCCTTATATTAGTCTTCAAGGGTGTGACGAAGTTCCTTTTGAAAATTTGTTTTGAAAGGTGTTGGTGTGAAAAGTTTTGTTGAGCAATTACTTAAGATTCTACCTACTCGAAAAAAGATTGTTCGTTCTCGTTTCCTTTAGACAGCGCTATCCTACTATTAAGGAGTATGTAGCCCTGTCGTTGGAGTTTGTAAGGGACGTTCGAAAGGGACAAGTACAGTCACCAAAGCAATGGGTTGGAATTTTTAGTAGTAACCATAGAGTCTTAAGATCTTTCCGAGGCAACATTTCCGAGGCAACATTTCCGAGGCAACATTAGAATGGGACATTTTGATCTTTTAGACTGGAGGGCAACCACTAAAATCTCCTATGCTCAATGACTGTTTACCGAAGGTAACCGAAGTGAGGCAAACCCTAGGAGTGAATATGTGCATGTGAATTTTTCAGTTAATTTAGTCTTTGCACATTAGGTTATCTACCGTTTTAATTTCAAGCATTCTTTCCATACAATTCTATTAGCATACATCTAGACAGTTAAAGATTTGCGAAAATTAAAAGTGCGAAAAAATAAAACTAGCTATTACAAGGCTTTGGCAGTTACATAATTATGTTGACTAAAAATAAAAATGCGGAATTTAAAACCCTAATTACTATTACAAACTCGGAGCAGTTACAATTATAATGAAAAAAGAATTAAAATGCGCGCGGAAAATTAAATACGAGGATGGTTAAAAACCCTAAAAATCTAATTGAAGAAAATATTTAGGTTATTCTTGAGAAAAGACTTAATTAGGTTATTTACAACTAAAACCCTAATTCTAATTATTTTTAATTATAAAGAAATTGAAATTAACCTAATTTAAACTAAATTAAATAATTCAAGAAAATAAAATATTTTATAAAAAAGATTTTATATGTTTTTTTTGTTGTTTATTTGAGAAAAGCAATTTAATTACAAATTTAAAACCTAATTTCTAATTAGTTTTATTTACAAAAAAAAAGAATTAAATTAACCTAGTTTCTAATTAAATTAATTAAAGAAATAAATATTTCATGAGAAAATTGATTTTTTTTTTGGTGTTTTTGTGATTTATTGATTTTATGATTAATAAAAAAATTAATTAATTTTTGGTGAAAAATAATTAAACAAATTAATAAAAATAAAAGAAATAAAAAAATTAATTAAGAATGGGCCTGTTTGCATTGCTGAAGGAGGGGGTTGTTTACCTTGGTTATTGGTAAACAACCGCTGATCCTCCAAATGGTTACTTATTTGGTTACTCGCAGGATCGATCAGATTGATCCTATGACATAGGTTGATTTTGAAGTTTTGGTTAAATTGGATATTGGTTAAATGACAATAAAATAAAGAGGCTTTAAGTAAATTGCATGAAGAAAGGACTTGGTAAAATAAATAAGGCTTTAAATGAAAAGGGCTTCGACAGGAAAGTAAAGAAAAAAACAAGTAAATTTCTGGAAAAGTAAATGACTTTGATTAATAAAGTTGGTGTTTCACACATACATTTCTCAACAATTCTTTCTCACACGCTAGGTACTCGAATCTATATGAGTGACTTTGTATAGAATTGTGAACACACGCGAGAAACTACATGACTACTACTATTTATACTAAAACATCCCAAGTAACCGTCGGGCAGTTACACTGCTTCGAGATGATTCCACTTGGCACGTTCTCAATGTTCGACGCTCCAGATCTTTGCACGTTGCACTTGGTAACCGCTGGAAACCGTTTTCCCTCCAAACGCTTGAATTTCAAACCGTTCCACTCTGAACCATCGAACACCTTCGTCGAGAAGCATCTTCGACGAGAAACACCTTCGACGTCGAAGGCAACCAACTTCTCCCTTGGAAGAAATCTTCTAAGTATCTTGCCATCTTTCGATGGGCATTTCGACAGACCTAGCTAGTCGAAAACATCCTTCAGCTTTAATGGCTGACATTAATGAAATAAGGGTGTCGAATTTAGGAGCCAACAAATTGCCCCCCAAGAATGCCTTATTTCGACCCTGAAAGAAAAAAGGCATTCTTTGAAACGCCATTCGACACCTGTCTTTTCACGCTTAGTCACAAATTAAATTGTGCACTTTTTGTTGTCTTCTACCAACCACTGGCAATCCCAAGAAAACCATCATTTATCCGTACCTAAGACGTCACTTCAGTACGGCGTGCATTGTGCCAGACGTCATTTCAGAATTTGTCATTATGACAATTCCCAAAAACGAGGACGCATGCTGCGCCCCTCCATTTCTGCAGAACGGCTAAAACAACAGGGGGATGCCACGTGTCCCACTATCTCCTGCAACATTAAATGTCATTTAATGTCCTCGGTTTTGGGGATTTTCCCCCACTACTATAAATAGCAGTAAGTACCCACTGTGGGACTTTTTACGCTATCTAGCTTTCAGACTTCTCCATTTGCATACAAACTTGTCATCTTTGCAAAAACCCTTTTTCCTTCACTTCGTCCTCAAACTCACCGTTAACAATGGCATCTGGTTCCTCCAATGCTCCTAGCGCCACCGTACCATCTAGAAACGTCAAACCCAAGGTTTTCGTCACCGCTCCAGTAGTAACTTCCACGGGCCAACGAAGGGTCCCTGAACCCTTGGACATCGCTGTTCGTGATGCTTACTCACACCACCTGATGATCCCGGTTGGATATTCCAACCAGATCTTTGCTATGTCTGGCCCATTGTACCCAAGTATTGCTGAGGCCATGAAGATCAAGAGTTATTTTCCGGTAGTTGAGAGACTCAAACCGGTTGCATGCGCCAAGAAAGATGCAGAGGATAATGAAGACCCTGCTAAAGAAAAAATCGACATCCGTTTCTTCAACAAAGGTGTTAGGGCTTTCAGGTCTGGTCCTAGCCTTACTCCTGATTACGTTGCTTGGCTGGAAAAAATGGAGAAACGCCAAGCTTCGACCTGGAAAGATATGGGAATTTTCGACCTGGTTATGTTGTCGAAGACAGGTCTGAACTATTCTCCGGAGATGTTGATAGCTTCTCTACTCTTCTGGGACTACTCCCACTTCACTTTCCATCTTCCCTGTGGGATGCTGACTCCTACACTCTTCGATGTGGCCGCTATCACTGGCCTTCGACCCACCGGGGACTACTTCGACCCGGAGGAGATGTCGAAGGATCAAATTGGATTCTCTGCCACAAAACCAACCTATACCACGACAGGTCGACAGATGCTGTGTCGGATGTCGAACACATAGCGTTTCTAGCCTTATGGCTGACACGCTTTGTATTTTGCTCGAAGTCCTTACAGGTGACCAAAAAGATGGTTACTCTCGCCACTCAACTCCATCATGGCCAAAATATCTGTTTGGCAGAATTGATTTTGGCTAGCCTCTATGATTCGATTAGTAATGGGGCGACTCTTCTGAAGATTATCGAGAACAGGGCCAGCTTGCTGCTTGCTGGACCTTTTTGGCTGCTCCAACTGTGGCTCAATGCCACCTTCGAATCTTTCTTGCCTAAGAAGGTTCAAATAAATGAGCAGGCTCCAGAGATAGCGAATAGACGTGTCGAAGGAACCAGACTGGCTCTGTTGACTCCGATGGAAGATGGACTGGAGCTTCAGCAAACTTTCACAAACTTCATTCTGATGTTTGCTCGAAGGAAAGAGTTTGCTTCGACTATGGCTCCGTTTTCTCGACGGAAGGTAGGCCCAGCGTGGTTCACAAGGCCACATCCTAGGACGTCGAGTGGTCCTCAAGTTGACGAACATACAACAATGTGGGAGGCGTTCCTCACACCAAGGATCATGCCTCTTCGATTCAGGAGCTCTAAGACTCACTTGAGTCTGATTGCATATCAACCAAACCTGGTGTCTCGCCAGTTTGGTATTATTCAAGCCCAACCTTCTCCAATTTTTCCAAGAGAGAAGTCTATGTTGTACTTCTGCAATGACTACACCGAAGAAGCTGCCACTAAACATATCGGAAGATATGCTGGTCGAACAGTTATCTCGTTGTTTGACTACCAGCTCAACTTTCTTTGCTCACCATCCTTCGAGGAGTGGTGGAAAAGTTATTACGCTGAGGAGTTTTTCGACGAGAAGGACTTCGTGGATGAGCTTCAGAAATCTTTTGTCCTCGTTTTGGACAAAATAAAGAAATGTAAGTTCATCCTTTCGAATTACTTTGCCTTTCTCTTTCGACTGCTAGCCTGTTAACTACTTTATTTGCTTTCAGTTGTTCGAAAGCCTGCAGCCAAGAAGGTTGCAGAAGGCCAACAGGGAGGAGGCCCCTCAACAAAACCTCCACCGCCGGTGAAGACTGTAGCGCCGGCGAAGACCACAACAAACCAACAGGGGGAAGGCCCTTCGAAAAAGCCTTCTGTATCGGTAACCAGACTATCATTATTTTCTTCTGGCTTTTAATTTTTTGACTTTCGATGCGATTGCTAAATCGAATTCCCATTGGTTTTTTAGGCACCTTCGCCCAAGAAACGGCCAGCACTGACGGTCGAATCCGGGAGCGACGAAGAAGATGACTCTCCCCCTGCTCCTCTAAAAAGGCGAAAGCTGACGAAGGACGCTCCTGCTCCTGCTCCTGAGGGTCGAACAATTAGAATAAAGGTTGCTGGGAGAAAGCCCAGGCCACCTCCAGTGATCATCGAGGAGCCAACGGAGGAGGAATTAAACGTTCTTCTCAATAAGCCTGTCGAAAGCGACAATTCCAGCCCTGGGGCTGAAGCTAATTTACAGGTAATCTCTTAGACCTCTTTGTAACTTAGGTGTAGATACCTGCATTCGATTATGTCTCTTTCGATTTCTGAAGATTCTTCTTCCTTTCTTTTCAGGACACCACTGAAAGCTCACCGCCAAGGACTTCTGAAACATTGGAGTCTGCTGAACTCAGCAGGCCACAAGAAAAAGGCTTGGAGAATGACGAAGCCCATACTGAAATAAATGAGGCCAATGCTGAGACGGCAGAAAAACCAGTAGAAGATCCTCAAACAGAAGAGCAACAGCCAAAAGAGGTTCAGGTGGTGGATCTGTCGGAAGAGAATCGTGACGAAGAGGGCCATGGCAATGCTGGCGAAGAGGATCAAGATGCCGCTGGCGAAGAAAACCGAGGTGACGCCGGCGAAAGACAACAAGATGACGCTGGCGCTGCCACAGTCCAAGTCGAAGGGAATCCAGTCGAGGCAATTGTCACTCCACAGCCTCAAACCCAAGACAATGCTGTTGCAAGGGCTGTTACCTCAACAAAGCATA
Source organism: Vicia faba (assembly GCA_948472305.1). Classification (NCBI taxonomy): domain Eukaryota; kingdom Viridiplantae; phylum Streptophyta; class Magnoliopsida; order Fabales; family Fabaceae; genus Vicia; species Vicia faba. The sequence goes on along the minus strand of OX451738.1, from coordinate 211,678,323 downwards.
GGTCGAAAGAGGACTTAGAACTCTTGAAGCAAACTGACCCTGTTAGCTATCTCAACGCCATCATCGAGAGCAAGAGTTCGTCTGATGCTAGTTAGGAGGTTCCTACCCTGTCGGGAAAGTCCACTGAAACTTCTCCTCTCGATGAAGCTTTGGCGAAGGTTAAGGCTCAGTTTTTCTAGAAGGACTTGATGAAAGCTTTGGAGGGGGACCCTACTGCTCCATCATACTTGAGGGATGTTTTGAATGCTGTCGACTTGTTAGCTGTAGCTCCAGAAGTTTCAGGCTTGATCATGGAGTTACACTCCATTATTGATCAAGTCTCAGCAGATTATAGGCGACAAAGGGGCTTTAATAGTCAGCTTGAGGTGTTATATGGCAAAAGCTCTTCTGCATGGACTGCTGTTTCGGAGAAAACTTCTCGAATTGCGGAGTTGTCGAAGCAAAAAGCATCTACACAGGAAGAAGTTGATGCCATCGATCGAGAGAATGCTTCCTTCAGGGCACAAATCGAAGAAATAGAGGCTAAGATAAATGCCAACACTAAACGCAAGGAGGAACTTCTCTCGACCGTCCCAGACACCGAAAGTCAAACTGAAATCAAACAAGGCCTAGAATTTGCTGAGAAAGCCCAAGGCTTCGACGATCAGATTGCCAAGCTTGTGCAGGCGAATGCCTGGTGCAAGAAAAGATTGGAGCTGCAGCAAATCAAATACCTTCGACTCAGGGACTCCATTCCCTTTTGATTGATTCTGCTTCTTAACCATATTTTATAATCTGTATTCGACAACACTGCCATCTTGGCTAAAAATTATAAAAATTTTCCATTTTGGCTTTTTTATGGTTAATTTAGTCTTGTTATTTTATTTTTATCTCTTGGAGTGTAGGTTTGTATTTTTTCAAATATTTACCATTTACTCTCAAGAGCCTTTTATCTTCACCTAACTCTTCGACTTCATAAGCTCCACCAGAAAAAGTTTGGATAACTCTGAATGGTCCTTCCCATTTGGGTGACCATTTCCCCATGCTTCGATCCCTTCGATCCATGGGAAGAATCACCTTCCAAACTAGTTCTTCAGGCGAAAATACCTTAGGTTTCACCTTTTTATTATAAGAGTCTTCTACTCTTTTCTTCTGAAGCCTGAGTAGGTCAAGAGCATGCAATCTTTCTTCGTCTAAATCCACTAGTTCGTCTAACATCATATTCCAATAAATTTCAGAGGGAATATCATAATGTCTCTGAACCCTTGCAGATTGAAGACAAATTTCTGCTGGCAACACTGCATCATGGCCAAAAGTTAGCCTATATGGTGTTGTACCTGTGGCTTCTTTTGGGGACGTTCGACAAGCCCATAAAATCTGGTCTAACGTCTTATGCCAATTCTTTGGTTTCTTCCCAACATGCTTTTTTATCAAGCCAATTACTACTTTGTTTGCCGCTTCGACTTGACCATTTGCCTGTGCATAATAAGGCGTTGATGTTAGGAGTTTGAAACCTGTTTCCTGAGCGAATTCTTGCATCTTTCGACCAGTGAAAACTGATCCTTGATCAGTTGTTATAGTCTCAGGGATTCCATACCTAAAGATAATGTTCTTTTGAATAAATTCAATGACATTTTCTTGGTCTACATTGACTAAAGGGATAGCTTCGATCCACTTAGTAAAATAATCAATGCCTACCAGTATATACTTCTGACTCTTTGATGATGCTGGTCGAATCTCTCCAATGAGGTCCAACGCCCATCCTCTAAAGGGCCAAGGTTTCACCATCGAGTGAAGTTCGCTTGCTGGTACATGCTGGATGCCTGTATGGACTTGACATTCTTGGCAACCTTTGGCGAACTCAACACAATCTTTCAGCATAGTGGGCCAGTATAGTCCTTGTCGAAACAACAACCATTTCATCTTATGGCCTGCTTGGTGAGCTCCACATGCTCCAGCGTGCATAGTCGAAAGGGCTATGTATGCCTCAGTTTCACTTAAACATTTTAGCAATACCCCTTCAAGCGTCTTCTTGAATAACTCATTACCCATGAGTACATAACTCAACGCCCTGTACTTTGTTTTTCGTTCTGTCGAAGCTCCTGGATTTTGAAGATAATCCACAATGGGTTTCCTCCAATCTTGTTCTGACAAATTATCTATGAACGAAATTTCGAAGTTACTTTGATCAGCATATCCTAGCCTTGTCGATTCCAAATCTGTTGGTGATAGACAAGTTGCTTTTATCTTTTCTCGAACTTCGATTGCTCTTTGTAATCTCGTTTTTGAAATCTTATACCCAGATGCAATCTGTGCCAAATCGTTGGCTATTTGATTTTCGACTCTGGGTATGTGTCGAATATTGACCGTTTCAAATTTTTTCAATAAACGATTTGCTATCACAAAGTACATAATGAGATTCTCTCTTATGCATTTATATTCCTTTGTGACTTGCTTAATGACTAACTCTGAGTCTCCCATTATTTCGACTCGAGTTGCCCCCAATTCCAACAATATTTCAAGGCCAGTAATTAGAGCTTCATACTCAGCCTCATTGTTCGAACAAGAACCTGATATCTTGTACTTGAATGTTATTGGAATTTTTTCAGGAGAAATGATCAAGACCCCTACTCCTGTTCCATCTTTATGGCTGGAACCATCGAAGTAGAATTTCCAAGGTTCTATCTCCACATAATTAATATCCTCAACTTGAATTGAGTGGTCGACTATAAAGTCTGCAACCACTTGTCCTTTCACTGCCTTAAGAGGCATAAAGGTCAAGGAGTATTCAATTAATTCTAATGCCCACTTGCCAATTCGACTGTGCAAGATAGGTTTCGACAACATATACTTGAAAACATCAAAATGAGACGAAACATACACATCAACTGGTTTTATATATTGCTTGAGTTTTGTACAAGAGAAATACAGACATAGACACAATTTTTCAACTTCACTATATCTAGTTTCTGCATCGTTCAAAACTCTACTAAGATAGTAAATGGGTCTTTCGACTCCATTCTCATCTTCTTGGGCTAACATGCTTCCCAACGTTTTGTCGGATGCAGCTATGTACAATCTCATACTCCTATTGCTGCAAGGAGGCACCAAAATAGGTGGCTTAGTGAGGTACCCTTTGATTTTGTCGAAGGCTTCTTGTTGCTCTTTCCCCCATTCGAACCCCTCTTTATTCAGTCGAAGCAAGGGTGAAAAGGCCTGAGCTTTCCCACTTAGGTTAGATATAAACCTCCTTAAGAAATTTATCTTGCCTAACAGAGATTGCAGTTCCTTCTTATTCGATGGCGCTTTCGCTTCCAGAATTGCCTTCGTCTTGTTCTGATTGATCTCGATTCCTTTCTTGTGGACAACGAAGCCCAAGAAATCTCCAGCTTTCACACAGAACGCACACTTCAAAGGGTTCATCTTCAGACCATGTTCTCTCATTCTTTCGAATGATTGTCGAAGGTGGTCAATATGATTCTTCCTGGAAACAGATTTTATAACAATGTCATCAATATATACTTGCATAAAAGTTTTAATAAAATCATGGAAGATAGTATTCATTGCTCGCTGGTACGTTGCCCCAGCGTTCTTTAGGCCAAAAGGCATCACTACCCATTCGTAAGTGCCTAGGGCCCCAGGACATCGAAAAGCTGTTTTCGACACATCCTCTTCAGCAGTGAATATTTGATTATATCCTGAATAACCATCGAGCATACTCAGGTATTCATAGCCAGCGGCAGAATCGACTAGCATTTCCGCCACAGGCATAGGATATTCATCTTTGGGTGTAGCAGCATTCAAATCTCTGAAATCTATGCACACCCTTAATGTACCATTTTTCTTAATTACTGGCACAATGTTTGCAATCCATTCGACATACCTTGTAACGCGTATGAATTTGCTTTTCAGCAGTCTTTCGACTTCCGTTTTGATCTTCGACAGTATTTCTGGAGCGAAGCGTCTTGGATTTTGCTTGATTGGCTTCTTCCCAGGTTTGATTGGCAACTGAAGTTCTATCAATCCTCTGTCGAGACCAGGCATTTCGTCGTAATCCCATGCAAAACAGTCCTTGAACTCTTTCAACAATTGGATTACTTCCAACCTAAGTTCTGGGTCAATTTTGGCGCTGATGTAGGTTGGCCTTTTCTCTGACCCTTCGCCTAAGTTGATTTCTTCTAAAGGATCCTGCGCTAACATTTTAATGTTGTTCGCCAAGGGGTCCTTTTCGAAGCCCAAAGGCTCATCGTCATAGATGGCGTCGAGCCTCTGTTCCTGCATTTCTTCTGGCATGATATCAGGGGGTTCTGGATCGAAATCCTTTCCTGGACCTGCAGCAGATAACTGTTGATCATTGGCCTGTGTGGCCATGTACTTCACTTCGGCTTCGAGAGCCGTTATCATCTTTGTTTCGGCGAATTTTTTTTATTAATAACCAAGTATTAAAAAAATATTTCGCAAATAACCGGGTTTCGGAAAAAATTACGCAAATAACCATGTTTGAGATGGCTCCACAAAGGAGGAGCCAAGTCATTTGGCGCATGCACCTAGGGTTTTGCCCTAGGCGCCATCTCACTTGGCGCCTCCATTGGCTTTTAGCCAAGTGAGATGGCGCATGCTCCTTAAAAAGGAGAGGAGGCGCCATCTCACTTGGCGCCTAGGGCAAAACTAGGGTTTTTTGCCGTTTTATAAATAATTCGTCCGTTTCTTTGAAATTTCTCACACTTTCTCGCACTGTATTTTTATTTTGTACTCCCTTATTTACGTAATGACGTCGCCTATGATTTTTAGCAGAGATGGTTACGTTATATTCTCCGCCACGAAACCCGCGATGAAAATGAAATTCTGGCACATTCACTCCATGGAGCGTCTGAAGCGGGAGTTGATGCGGTGGCTAGATGGAGACATCGCCGAGGGGGAAAAAATTCGAAGGATCCAGCGAAAACGAACAACAACCTCGCATGCGACAGGAAGACCTAATGTGTGGTTGGAGGAAGTCAAAACAGACAGTGATGTAATGCTGATGATGCATGGGTCAGATGAAATTGTGTTAACAGTTGTAATTTCCTAGATTGATTATCGTTAATCATTGTTGTACGCGAAAACCCTAATTTAATTTCCTAGATTGATTATCGTTAATCATTGTTGTACGCGAAAACCCTAATGTAATTTCCTATATTGAATTTCTTAAATTGTGTGAACAGTTTTATTAACGGAAAACCCATAATGTTTACAACACAAATATTGAAAAGATTTATTGTATTACAAAATTTATGTGGTCGAGCCAGACGCCCGATTCGGACAGTTTTTGCGATTGTGTCCGACCTGACGGCATAAACCACACTTTCTTTCCAACCTGTCTAGATCGTCCATTTCTGTTGTTATGCGCCTGCTTTTGGGACGACCCTTCTTGTTCCTTCGCATTTGGTCATTGTGCCAAACTATATCACCGCTGTATTCAGGCCAATAGTCCGGTTTTGCCACCAAAGGAAAGTTGTTGTTGTAAACAGTTAGCAACGTTTCAGATTTATAAACGTTTGATAGCAGTTGAAGCGCGTCTTGATGGGTATGCGCACAAGCGGCAATGACATGAGAGCAAGGCATACGAAAAGCTTGAAACCTGCCACAATCGCACCATTGAGAAGGTAAAATGACCCTGTATTCCTGTCTTGCCAGGCCTTCATTGTGGTCAATTGTCTCTTTCACAATGAAGTTGTGGCTATGGCGGTCAAACCGTGTAACCATGTGAGTGTTGGCTTTTGCACTTTCAGCCTTAATGTATTTCATACAGCTTTCACTCCACAGTTGTCCTGATTGCAAGACCGAATACCACATTTCACCTCTTTTGGCAAATAACGCAGCCATCCTAAAATACATGGATTTCACCAAGGCAGTGATGGGGAGGTTTCGTATGCCCTTGAATACCCCATTCATTGATTCAATGAGATTTGTTGTCATATGCCCCCATCTTTGGCCATTGTCGTATGACCTAGTCCACTTTTCGACCGGTATGTTGTCGATCCACGTACCGGCTTCTGGGTTAGACAAACGGATCTCGTTGCGGTAATATTTGAATGTGGGCTGTGTCAGTGCGTATCCCGCATTCATCACCGCTTTCCGCAATATTTTGTCCTTGACCTCCCTCGAGAAATTCTGGACGATATGCCTGATGCAATAGACATGCGTAGAGGGAGGGTCATGCCAACCATTTGCCGGATTATTATATGCACTTTCAATAGAGGCATGTCTGTCCGAGATCAAACATAGATCCGGTTGAGGAGCCACGTGTGTACGAAGATTTTTCAGGAAAAAGCTCTAAGCACCACCGGTCTCCCCCTCGACAAGGGCAAACGCAACGGGGAAAATGTTATTGTTGCCATCTTGTGCAACTGCCATCAAAAGAGTGCCTTTGTACTTGCCATACAACCAAGTCCCGTCTATCTGTAGAATTGGTTTACATGATGCAAACCCTTCGATGCATGGTTGAAATGCCCAAAAGACGCGACTGAATATTCCGTTGCCATGTAGAACACTACCATCTTGGGCGTAAGCGGGCAATGTTTCCAGAACATAAACACTACCTGGAGAATATGTCTTTAGTGCATTGAGGTAGCGGGGAAGTTCTCGGTATGACTCCTCCCAGTTTCCATACACCCTTTCAATCGCCTTAGTCTTTGCTAACCACGCCTTACGGTAAGACGGAGTGTAATTAAAAACTGTGGTGATGTGGGAGATGATTGTTTTCACCTTCAAAGAAGGGTCGTTGCTCACCAGGGGTAGGATTTCTTGACAGATTAGATCATGGTTGAGTTTTCGGTGGTCTTGTGATTGAGTGGAACTTACACAAGTATGGGTTGTCATGGAACCTATGACCCAGCAGTCACCCCTTAGTCTGTATGAAGCGGTCAGCTTGAACATGCAGTCAGGGTGGACACACTTGATCTTGTACCTTTCCGGGTTTACACGATCCACCTTATAATCAACCGAGTTGAGCATGTGAAATTTTTTGATGGCCCTTATGCATTCCTCTCTATTACGAAACTTGTCCTTCTCTTTTAAATTTTCATCTGATTGCATATACGGTTGGAAAAACAAGTCCGTAGAAGGTTCATCTCCGCCCATGTTGAAGTTTGTCATGTGCGTAGGTGGTGTGTATATTTTGTCGGTAGGAATACTTGGGATGCCATCATCGTCAGAATCGTCGTTCACCATTTCATCGAACTCTAACTCGTTATCTTCTTCTTCATCATCAACTGCATCCACCTCGGCTTGCTCATTCTCCAAAGGATCAACCTCCTGTAACACCGGAGGCTCTACCTCCTGTGTCACCGGAGGCTCTTGAAACAGAACGTACAACTCAATAGAGTCGTTTCCAGAATAGACATGGCTGGAAATCATGTTCTGGAAATCCTCGTCATCTTGAATTGCAACCTTATAAAATATGACTTGGTTGTTTCCAAAAAAGACTGGACTCTGATAAAATATCTGGGATGTAGGGCCTCGTTCAAGTTTGGCCTCCAATCTTTTCTTAAAGTAGGAGAAATTTGCTTTCCCGTTTAAGAGAAATCGGACATTGTCGGTGTTTCTAAACAAAAACCCAACTGTGGGACACATGTATGTCTCACCGTTGAAATGTGCTTTGACAACAAATTGTGGTGAAGAGGCCATTGTGTAGAATTGTTTTGGGTATGAAGGTGGGAATGTTTTGGGTTTATTGATTATATGAAGGTATGAATGCTGGAATGTTTGAAGGTTAGATGACTGATTCGAAGGTTGGAAAATTTTACAGTTTATGTGAATGAATGTTATGTTCAACCTAAGGCAAAATATTTCAATTAAGTAAGTGATGCAACCCCCCAAGGCTGCCAATCGTATTACATGCATGGGCTTAGGCTGCCACCTAGCCTGGCCCTATAATACACACATAAATGTTTTGTCTAAGCCTGCCACCCGTCAGCTCCAATGGCCTTGCATGCAACAGAGAAAGGAATCCCAAAGGCTGTCACGTAGCCTGAGACAATGCTGTAAAACGTGACACCTCTTATTCGCCAAATGGGGTGGCGACAACATTCATTTTTGTACTATTTCGCCAAGTGAGATGGCGCCTCCCTTACTGTCCAATCGTATTACATGCATGGGCTTAGGCTGCCACCTAGCCTGGCCCTATAATACACACATAAATGTTTTGTCTAAGCCTGCCACCCGTCAGCTCCAATGGCCTTGCATGCAACAGAGAAAGGAATCCCAAAGGCTGTCACGTAGCCTGAGACAATGCTGTAAAACGTGACACCTCTTATTCGCCAAATGGGGTGGCGACAATATTCATTTTTGTACTATTTCGCCAAGTGAGATGGCGCCTCCCTTACTGTCCAATCGTATTACATGCATGGGCTTAGGCTGCCACCTAGCCTGGCCCTATAATACACACATAAATGTTTTGTCTAAGCCTGCCACCCGTCAGCTCCAATGGCCTTGCATGCAACAGAGAAAGGAATCCCAAAGGCTGTCACGTAGCCTGAGACAATGCTGTAAAACGTGACACCTCTTATTCGCCAAATGGGGTGGCGACAACATTCATTTTTGTACTATTTCGCCAAGTGAGATGGCGCCTCCCTTACTGTCCAATCGTATTACATGCATGGGCTTAGGCTGCCACCTAGCCTGGCCCTATAATACACACATAAATGTTTTGTCTAAGCCTGCCACCCGTCAGCTCCAATGGCCTTGCATGCAACAGAGAAAGGAATCCCAAAGGCTGTCACGTAGCCTGAGACAATGCTGTAAAACGTGACACCTCTTATTCGCCAAATGGGGGTGGCGACAACATTCATTTTTGTACTATTTCGCCAAGTGAGATGGCGCCTCCCTTACTGTCCAATCGTATTACATGCATGGGCTTAGGCTGCCACCTAGCCTGGCCCTATAATACACACATAAATGTTTTGTCTAAGCCTGCCACCCGTCAGCTCCAATGGCCTTGCATGCAACAGAGAAAGGAATCCCAAAGGCTGTCACGTAGCCTGAGACAATGCTGTAAAACGTGACACCTCTTATTCGCCAAATGGGGTGGCGACAACATTCATTTTTGTACTATTTCGCCAAGTGAGATGGCGCCTCCCTTACTGTCCAATCGTATTACATGCATGGGCTTAGGCTGCCACCTAGCCTGGCCCTATAATACACACATAAATGTTTTGTCTAAGCCTGCCACCCGTCAGCTCCAATGGCCTTGCATGCAACAGAGAAAGGCATCCCAAAGGCTGCCACCTAGCCTGAGACAATGCTGTAAAACGTGACACCTCTTATTCGCCAAATGGGGTGGCGACAACATTCATTTTTGTACTATTTCGCCAAGTGAGATGGCGCCTCCCTTACTGTCCAATCGTATTACATGCATGGGCTTAGGCTGCCACCTAGCCTGCAAGAGTGACACCTTACATTATTTGTAAATGCATGCATGCATATGTGTAACTCCCTAAGCATGCAAATGTGACACCTCGCAGGCATGCAACCACTACATCAGAATTAGTTGCCTATAAATACATACCTTATGAAACATATCTCACACCCACACAACTCTCACTCTCTCACTCTCTGCTACGAAATATTTCTTAAGTCTCTCATACTCCTTATTTCTTCCTAAGTCTTTCATTCACTCAAGCGTTCTGAAGAATGGCCCTTCTAACAATGGGAGATACTCACAGAGGCACAAGGGAAAACATTGCTGCATTTGTAAGTCTCTTCTTTGGTTATACATTTTTCATACTTTAAAAAACGTGTTGTTCATCTTAATTAATCTTACTCTTGTTTAATTATGATCTCAGGATACACAAAGATTCAGAATCCGTTCGCACAAATACCTGGCCCCCGACCCTTTTATCGTCCCTTATCTGGAATATGCAGGTTTTGGACACGTGATAAAGATCTCCAACTGCACCATTGACTCCAAATTCATCCTTGCAATGTTGGAGAGGTGGAGACCGGAGACCCATACATTTCACCTACCAATAGGTGAATGTACCATCACTCTCGAAGATGTCTACATGCTACTGGGCCTCCCTATTGACGGTAAAGCGGTGAACGGGTCGGTTCAACAACCCAACTCACAGTGTGAAGAACTGTTGGGTAGGGACATGGTAGAAGGTGGTGGAGCAAGAGGGCAGGGAATACTACTCACTGACCTGAAACGGCATTATGCAAGTATGGAATTAAATGAAAATTCCTCAGAAAATGACCGAGTAGTAAAAGCCCGAACGTATATTATGATACTTTTTGGTACTTTTTTATTTCCCGAAAGTACGGGAAATAGTGTAAATTTCATGTACTTACATTTACTAACCAATTTTGATAAAACTAGAAAATTAAGTTGGGGTTCTGCAGTATTAGCCCACCTGTACAGTTCCTTGTGCAAAAACGCAGTCAAGGAAAAATGTACATTTTATGGGTGCGCATTTTTACTACAAGCCTGGGGTTGGTGGAGGATGGAGTCCTTAAACCCCATCAACAACAACACTTTTGGTTTCCCTTACGCAACAAAGTAAGTCATTAAGTTATAGCATTTATAACTATTCTTCTCTTTCCAAAATATATGCTAAAAATAACATGTTTCTCATTTCCTATAGGTACTGCGTGAGGGGTATGGATTACGGCAAGAATCCCAGATTCAATGTCGCACTCTACCGGAATCTGTTGGATCACCTAGGCCCAGATGACGTAAGTCGTAGCTTTTAACTTTTGTTCATTTTATTTATTTATACATTACTTTTGCGCTTACCTGATTTAAATTTTATCGCAGTTCGTCTGGAGACCATATTTGGGTCTGGACCATTCTCCAAATCCAGAGGATGCAGCAACTTGGACTGCAAAGACTGCACTCATTCGGTTCAACATTGTGGAGATGCACCACAGCGACCGCGTGAAGATGCAGTTCGGAATGATCCAAGAGATACCGAGTGACCCAACAGATTTGTCCCCCTGGCATCTAAAAAGGGTCGACGCCCAGTGGAATCTAACCAACTGGAAAGACTTTGCTCCAGAATGGTGTAAAATGTGGCAAAGGCGTCACCGCTTCATCTTGCAATCCCCTGTTTTCCTTACTCAAGGTAACATGCGACACACCGATCAATATATGTCGTGGTACAGGTCGGTTAGTAACCCAGATATGCACGTGTCTCATCCGAGGTACTTGGTTGACCCACGCACACAATGGGCACAACCCTCGATTCCCCACCAACAAACCCAAAATCCTTCAACCTCAAACCCACCCCCAAGAAGAAACAGACCAACAAACACACAACCACAATCCCCACCACAACACAACTACAACCAAATGCCGTACTACCAACCACAGTCACCGCCAAACTACCAATACCCAGATATGCCTCAAACCCAACCACAATACCAACCCCAATACCAGCAAACCCACATACCCCATACACAATTTCAGTCTTCCACATATCCCAATATGGGGCCCTCAACATCCAGCCTAAGCCCTGATATGGGAATGTCAGAAGATTACGACCAACCCGACCAAACCTACCATCAACCACCATATCACCAAACAACCCAACATCCACAGTACCAAACACCCCAAGATCCATTTCCTTTCTACCCCCCATACTCAGACGACCAATGCTACCGACCAACCATGGAACCCCACCCACCGCCAACACGACCAAACTTCGAGGGCATGGGTAACCGACTGTACCAGAGCGGATCTTCGAGATATGGAGATCTTACGGATTTTATGGATTCGGATCGCATTGACTTTGCTGGGCCATCGACCTTGCCGCAACAGGAAACGAGACGGCACCCAGCAAGAGAAAGGCGAGGACGGGGTTGCGGGACAGGGGGTCATTACCGGGTTCCTGGGGATCATTGATGTATCTTTTTTTTTTTCAGTATTTTTTGTATCTATTTTTTTACTGTTATTTAAATGTAAAACAGTAGAATGTAATTATTTTTTTTCAAATAAAAATTCAATTTTGGTTATCTCTGTCTAATACGCAACGCGCAGGAAAGGAAAAAAAAAAATTTTTTTTTGCCCTAGCTTTACACATAGGCGCCATCTCATTTGGCTTAGGGCTTGCCATTTGCCCTTAGGCGCCAAATGAGATGGCGCCTCCCTTAAAAAATTAGGAGGATGCGCCAAATGAGATGGCTCCTCCTTTGTGGAGCCATCTCAAACATGGTTATTTGCGTAATTTTTTCCGAAACCCGGTTATTTGCGAAATATTTTTTTAATACTTGGTTATTAATAAAAAAAATTCTGTTTCGGCTACATAAGCCGAAATTCGCTTCAAAGATTGTGACTCAGTCATTATCACTGAATTCACTTCCCCAACCAGTTGGTTGGATATCAGTTAACCCACTGAAGTCTATGTGGGACAAGTCTTCTCTGTCCCATTGGAAACCATGCTCAGGATGCAGGTATAGGGAACAAAAAGTGTTTGGCGCTGGCGCCATGTCGAAGTCAGGTGTTGGACATGGCCCTATGTGATTCACTTCGCCCAGGTAGTAGCTTTGATCTGCCTCTATGTTTTCGACCATCCCATCTGGACGCCATAGGAGCAGCCTCTGATGCATTGATGATGGCACAACTCCAACACCATGGATCCATTCACGGCCCAACAAAAGATTGTAATTAGGTTTGGCCGATATGACCATAAACATTGTTGGTCGGAGGATAGACCCTACTTTGATATCTAGCTGGATCACTCCCATAGTGGTCCCTATGCCGCCCTCGTAGTTCGACAGGACCATGTTGTGAGGCTTAATGTCCTCATCCCTTTTGCCAATTTTCCTTAGCATAGAGTGAGGAATAATGTTGATGGTTGCCCCACAATCCACCAATATTTTATTCACAGTAGTTTCTTCGAGTTTAGCCCTTATAAATAAAGGCTTAAGGTGATTTTTCATCGCCTCTGTGGGTGGTTCGAAGAATCCATTTTGTTCCTCAGTAGTGCCATTGTCCATGACGAAATAGCACACTGGCCTATGTTTGGCCATTTCTTGCTCCACTTCCCAGTCACTTGCTTCGACCTCCACTTGTCGGTTGAATTCTCTGGGCAGCACTGAGACTATATTCACCATTATGTCCAAAGTATCATCAGACTCAGAATCGTCTTCGTCCTCGACTTCACCTTGGTTAGGCCAAACTAGCCTGTTGGTTACTGGCTCTCTTTCTAGAGGTTTCCTTTGCTTCCTTTGAGGAACATTCGAACTGGTTTCTGCCTTTGGTTCGTTGGCAGCCTCCCTCTCAGCTTTTCGTCTCCTTTGATATCTCCTCCATTGAGATCGAGACATGGGGTTCTTCCCTTTGTAGTTGCTTGACACTTGTGCAACTTTAGGTGCAGCAACTTGAGGCTCTTTCTTTTGAGTCAAAGAGGAACCCCTTGGCACATCGAAAGAGTGCCATCTCTCCTCGCTTGGCCTTTTTCGACCAGAGGTTTTGTACCAAGTATCTACCGGCACATTTGTTGGAGGCCTAAAAGTCAATGGCCTCTTTTCTTGGTTTGAACCTCTTTGGGAGGCTCTTCTGGGGTCATGTCGAAGATCAACTTTTTCCCTTCTCTTATTCGCTGCTCTTACGCCTTGAATGTGCTCAGCAGCTTTTTTGTCAAAGATTGAACTGCATCTTGGACACAGCATCACCTCTGATTTCTTTTTCTGGCATCTCTAGAAAATCTGCCAGATTTTCATTTTCCCGAGGGAAGGCAGTCTTATTAGCTTGTTCTTGCCTCATGGCCTCTTCTGATGCTTTTGGGTCAGAGAGTTCGACCATGTTGATATTCATTGTATCTTTGTTGGCAAGAGTTAACTGCTTCATTTGTATCTCCAGATTCTCCGTCTGGCCTTGAACTGTGGCCAAGTGGGAACTGGGTTTTGGTCCAGTTTTTTGTGCTTCAGCGGTCTCCAACTTCGGGCTTTCGACCGCTTTCTGAACTGCTTCAATTGTCTTCCTGGATAAATTTCCAGAAAAACTGCCAAAGATTGGCATGTTGATATGGTCCTTTGAGACTTCGACCATTGTGATTCCTGGCCTCTTCGACTGGCTCCTAGTTGCCTCTATCACGTTCACCTCAGAAGGCTCAGCATAGTGGGCTTCAGCCTGCAACGGATTTGAGTCGACAGCCATGGGGGTCTTGTCAGCAAACTTTAACCTCCCTTCTTCGATAGCGTCTTGCACAAGATTCCTGAAAAGAAAACATTGAGAAGTTTTATGGCCCAAAAAATTATGATATTTGCAAAAACCTCTCTTCTTTCTTTGATCAAGAGGAGGCACTTTTACCCTTGGGGGTACTATCATTTGGCCATCTTTTACAAGCAAGTCAAATATTTCATCACATTTTGTGATGTCAAAACTATAAGTCTTTTTAGGGAACCTATCGTTGGTCCTTTCTGGACCAATGGGATTTTTCCCACTTGAGGGGACTAACAGTTTACAAGAGTAAGGTGGCCCTTGTTTTAGTTCCGCTAAATCGACTTCTCCTTCTTCGACAATTATAGTGTCGTCGAAGGATTCTGGATCTTCGTCATCCATCTCAACGTACGCTATCCTTTCTCTCTTATGAGTTTTCGTTGCCTTTGCTTTTTCAGCTTTGAGGCGTTCTACCTGTCGAACTCTATCGGCCAGTTGGGCCATGTCTCTCAGGTATTGGGTGTCTAGTTTCTTCCTAATGGAATAATCTAAACCACCTGCGGCTATTTCGACCAACTCATGTTCTGGCACTTGTGTAAAACATCTCGCCTTGAGCAACCTAAACCTATTTAGATATTCGTCTATAGGTTCAGTGAAACGTCTCTTTACACTGGCCAATTCTTTCAGGCTTATCTTGGTTTGCCCCATGTAGAATTGTTCATGGAACAATCTTTCCAACTGGGTCCAATGATGGATCGAATTGGGGGGGGGGGGGGAGAGTTGTAAACCAAGTGTTGTACCCCAAAATTTGCCCTCCCATTTCCTCAACATTTTCTCATCACAAGACCTTTGAAGATCAAGATCTAGTTAGGGTTTCCTTTGCTCAAGACTTCTCCTTGCACTGTAGACTCAAATTAGGGTTTGTGTTTGCACAAATATGTTTTGACCTAAAATGCCTAAGATGACTTTCATTCTTCATGTTGGACTCCCAAGTTTACCTATACCAAGTTTCAAGTCTTGATTCCAAGTTTTACCCAGTCAATTGGACAGTTGACCTAGAAATCAGCTGTATTGGGGAAAAAGTCAACTGTGGCCAATTGACAGTCAAACCTCATGAAATTTGATCCACATCAACATTATGAACTCATATGAACCATTTGATCAAGTTTGGATCACAATTCCACAAGAAATTTGATCAGATCATCAAAAGGGCAAAATGGTCATTTTTAGGGTTTTGACTGCACAAGGGCAATTTTTGACTGTTTAACCTAGCCAATGGCAAACCAAGCTCACATATGGCCTCAAGGACTCAATGGAATTATCTTGACATGTTCATCAAGCTCAAAAGATCCCAAGTACACAAGATTGACAGTTGAATTTCTCAGTCAATTGATCAATTTTGACTGTATACTGAAAAGTCAAACTTTGACTTTTTGGTCAAAATCAAGAGTCAAGATTCATTTTTCATCAAAACATTCCAAATCATGAAACTTGTTCACCAAGAAATCTCAAAATGCAAATTAGGGTTTGAAAATGGAATTTTTCATAACTTAGAATTTTTCTAAGTTATGGAAAACCCTAATTTTTTCCCAACTTTGCCCCATCTTTTCACCATGATCCATTTGGATTCAAACAAAAGTCAAAACATGAAAGTTGTAGCTTGTTGCATAATCTACAACTTTGATTCACAAAGTTTTCTCATTTGAAGCTTGTATCTCAAGTTATGATTTTTTGAATAAGGGCACTAAACCATCTTTTAACTTAGTGAAATTTGACCTATTTTGACAAGGTTTTCTACCCTACTTCAAGGCCACTTTTCATACCCTTCCACTTGGAATTTTGATTTGCATTTCAAATATGGATTGTAGTACACATTCCAAGCTTTCCAAAATGTCCAAGAACTCATCAAACAACCTCATAACTTGAGAGATTCGAATTTCACAAGTTGGCAAAAATTCACTTTTGTTCTTCATCAAGACATGTTCACAAACTTGCAAATTTGAATTCAGTTTGCTTTATGCTTAATTACAGGTCCTTGAACCAATCCATACTCAATAATTTAATGCATATTCTTTGTACTAAGACCAAGTTCTTTGAGTTCAAGCTTTGTCTAATGGTTTAATCCTAAATTAGATAAAGTAAACTATCCATTTTTGCAAAAGTTCACTTTATGTCAATTTGAAAATCAAACAAGTACAAGCTAAATCTGAATGGCACAAGATTATGGACAAATTGCTCTGATCAAGAGAAGATTATGCAGCCCATTAGGAGGTCCCCTACATGCCTAGAACATCAACTTGCATTTCTTTGCTTCACATAGAAGAAACATCCATAACTCATGCCAACTCTCTCTTCAGCTTAGAAACACAAGAACAAAGTTGTCAAACACATTACACACAACATATCCAAGCTAACACACGAGCCTTTGACCTCCAATACACCCTCCATCTCAGAATCATCCTCAAACTGCATAAACAGGGGTGCCCCTGCAGTTTGAGTGCAATCTCTCAATCCCTTCGAGCATTTTGATCAAAACCTGTTCCTCTACATTCCTTATAACCTATGCAAGCTATCCAGAAGCTAAGGCACGATCTGTAGTTGCTCTAACCACTTCCACCATTTTCACATCTTTGACTTGCAGGTGAAGTTCTACAGCTTGATACAAGAAGGTTCAAGACAAAGTAAGCATTGAAAAAGCATCCCTGGACCTCAAGGAAGCTTTTCCAATCATTACATTGCACTGAAAGTCTCTCATTCTCCACATAGAAGTTCAACTGCACAGGTAAAAGTTTGAATTCGTATCTCCCTTATTAGGCATCTTTAGTCTTAAGTTTGTGAAGAAACAAGGTCCTACTCATAGCCCTGAACATGTACATATCTTTACATTTCATTTCTTTTGCCTGAGTAGAGAGAATTTGGAACTTGAAAATGGTAGAAAAACTAGGTCAGAAAAGAGGGGGAGAGAAATTCTCCCTCATCTTAGAGAGATAGGTCAAGTTCTTTATATGGTTAGAACCGTCTCTTCATGCTGAACATTTCTTGTGTTATGAGTTTTTGCTAAAAAGCCAGGAATCAAGAGTTAGAAGGAACTGAACATGGCGCGCGTTTTTTCAAATAATATGTGCTGGAGGTTGAAGAAGGAGTGAAGTGGGCTGGGCCTGTGCTATTTTGCTTTTCACACCATCTTTTTTGGTTTACACCCCCCTGAGCCCATTTGCTTATTTTTTAACATTTTTGACTTTTTCTTTTTTTGTTGACTTTGTTTATTTTTTTTCTCATAACATTTTAAAATTAAAAATATTTTTTTATCATTTTTTGCATTTATTGCATATTTATTTGATTTATTTCTTTGTTTATACATAAATATATATATATATGTATTATTATTAGAATAAAATAAGAAATAATGTAAATACAATTTTTTATTTTTATTTACTCTCTGAAAATATTTCACACAAAAAATACTTTTTTTTTATTTATTTTATTAAAATATTAAATAAATATTTATTCTTAGAATAATACATATTTAGGGTTATATATATATATATATATGTGATTATTAATATATTTAAGACAAAAATATAAAAATACTTGATTTTTTTCATTTTATTAATATTTGATACAAAAATACCTTTTTTCACAATATACTTCATTTCATGTTATTTTTATAAATAATAAATAAATAGTTGTATTAAAATATTTTTTTCTTTAAAAAAAATTAGGGTTTCTAACCTAAGTTCAAAATACTCCAAAAATAATACATTTTTATTTTCTTTTCTCTTTTACATAAACAATATTTTTTCATACATATACAAAACATTCTTTTTACATCTTGCATTCTTATTTAATTTTTGTACATTGATTAAATTGCAAATATTCAAATTGATGTAATAATTTAGATTTAAATTCTTGTCAATATCCCCATTTGAACAATTGTACCCCCCTTCCCATATTTGGTTGTGTAATAGCTTAGTAATTTTAATTTCGCACTTTATTGCTTTCTAAAGATAACATGTTAGAATTAGGGTTTGTATGCGAAAAAACGATAAAAAAATAGTTTGACCTAATACAAGATAAACAAGCATGAAAATGGACACACAAATCACACTTGCACCCCCTAGGGTATTCCACTTGTTGCCTTCAAATAAATGGGCCATGTTGCATGTTAAACTTCTTTGGGCAAAGCAAATAATTTTGAATGATCATAGTCCCTCGATAAAACTTTTCAAAACAAACAAAAACAAATGATCAAGTCCCTTAAAGAAATTGCCCAAAGACATTTAACGCCGTTGCAATTATGGTCTAAAACGATGACCCGCGCCTGTCCCTTTCACATCCTAACACAAGGTTGCCCACCAAATACAATGGTGGAGCAAACTTGTTAAAAGGGTTAAAGTATAGCAATGGTCTTTTGAGAAATTTAGGAGTAGATAACCTCTTAGTTACTTGAATCAACTTGCAAAACAAAACACTTGCCTAATTTCAAAATCACACATCACTACACTTTCAAAACAACTTTCAAAAACAAATGAAAACTTTTTCAAAAGACATACATCTTTGTATACACCCCCACATGGATCATTACAAAGGTTGCCACCACATTGGCCTCTTTTCAAAAACATTTTCAAAACCCACACACTCAAGCACCATTTAAAACAATTGAAAACAAAAGGCAAGTGATCTAAGCAAGTAACTAAGAGCCCATGGATAACCATGGATAGAAAGGGTGCTAATACCTTCCCTTTCTATAATCTACTCCCCGAACCCAAGAAAACATCTCAAAAGGTTTTTGCTGTGCTTTTTAACCTTTCCTTAGGATAAAATAAAAAGTCGGTGGCGACTCTTGCTAACCGCAACATTTGCGAATACAAACGCAAACCTCAAGTCAGTTCTCCCACCGTATCACAGAACTGGCGACTCTGCTGGGGATAACTTCTAAAAGTGGAGTAACCTTAGGGTTTAGATCACCTTTGTTTTCAATTGTTTGCTTTGTTTGCTTTTACATTTGTGGGCTTTGTATCGGAGTTTCATAGATCCTAACCCGGATCTGGGAAAAACCCTTTTTAGGTAGCATAATCTGTGAGGGACCTGTCCGGCGTAGACCGACATGGGTGAAGCAGTGGCTACGTTGGTGTGGCATCTTAGTCTGTACCTATATCCCTTGTGTTGTAACGGGGAGAATATAGGTCTTCTAAGGAGTCATTAAACACCAACCAACCTTAGAACCCTAAATTGACCAACTTGGCTATTAGGACAGTAGCAGTATGCTACACTCATTGAGGCTAAACTCTCGAGATGGTTCTGGCCGCGAGAAAAGATTGCGATGCTGGAGTTATGACCGATTGAGGGTAGCCAATGATTTGAGATCCTCTAGAACCCGGTTACTTTTGATAGGACAGGTTTTAACCAACAAAACCAAAAGTGGGTAATACCTGAAACTCATGCTGGCCTGAAACCTAAGGATATCTTGTGTGACTTGTGTGCCTTATCTGTCTATGTGAATATTTGTGGTGTGTTTCATCATAGCATCATTCCATCATACCATTGCATGCATCCTGTGTAAAAGGCTAACCCATTTCAAAGACAAAAAGGTTTCACCTTTGCTCTGTTTTGTAGGACATTATGATGCCCGTGCGTAGAAATACTGTCCGGCTCAACTTTGTTCAACCACCAGTTTTACTCAAGGATCTGGTTGAAAGGATTCCAAACACTACCTCCTTCATCAACAGACATGGTTCCCTCCTTGGCTTGATCACTGCAAAATGGGACCAACAATTGATAAGTGTTCTGACCCAGTTTTATGACCCTCTGCATCACTGTTTCACCTTTCAAGACTTCCAGCTGGTTCCTACCCTGGAAGAATTTTCTTATTTGCTTGGGATTCCTGTCTTGGAACAAACTCCTTTCACTGGTTTGGAAAAGACTCCTAGGCCTGAAGAGATTGCTGCAATTCTCCCCTTGACCAAAGAAGAGGTGTTGTCCAATTGGGAAACTAGAAATGGGATCAAGGGCTTTTTGGTCAAATTTTTGGTTGGCAAGGCTAATGATTTCTGGAATGACTTGGACTTCAAGGCATATGAGGATATTCTGGCTCTTTTGATCTATGGTCTGGTATTGTTTCCCAACCCTGACACCTTTATCAGTATCCATGTCATAAGAATCTTCATGTCTCGGAATCCGGTACCCACTCTCTTGGGTGACATTCTACAACAACTCTATGCTCGTACTGCTCGAAAACGGGGGACTCCGTGGTGTTGTGCTCCTTTGCTAGTAAGGTGGTTTATTTCGCACCTTCCTAAGTCCGTGCTGAAGAATGAAGAAGGAAAAGGTTGGGCTCGGAGGTTAATGTCTCTCACAGATAAGGATATCACTTGGACTCTCAGAGGTTTGGATGAGATAGCTGTTATCGACCGTTGCGGAGAATACCCTAATGTCCCGTTGATTGGTATCCAAGGAGGAATCTCTTACAATCCGTGTTTAGCTCTCCGTCAGTTTGGAAGAGCCAGAGGAGATGGGCCTCATGAAATGCTGGTTCCTCACTTCCATTTTGAGTTTCAGGCAGACAGTGACAAACTACGCCAGGGATTCATTAGAGCTTGGGACAGAATTCACAAAGCTGACCCACATGAGTTAGGACCAAAGACTTCTCTGCCATTGAAGCCCTATTGCAAATGGGTCCGCATCCGTGCTCAGAAGTTAGGTATGCCCTACGAAGCTGTTAGACCTCTCATTCTTGAGTCTCCTGTTGAAGATGGGATGCCTCCAACTGTCCTCCCTCCTCAGATACCTACTGATTTTGACACCATGAAGAGATCTTGGGCACAGCTAAAGGAAGAACGGGATTTCTATCGGGAAAAGTTCAACGAGCAGGAAAGGAAGATCCAAAGGCTGACTAAGCAATTGGAGGAAGAACGGGTCCTGAACAACTACATCAGCACTGAAAAGAGGAGGCCATGGGAGCATTGAGGAGCTTTGGATGTTTCTTTTTATAGTTTATTTCCTTTCCAGTATTTTTCATTCCTGTAATGCCTAAGGGCAAATTGTTGAACAATTGAAAACTTTAATCTAATGAAGTGTGTTTCCCTTTTTGTCTACAAAGTTGAATCTCGTTTGTCTTTGAAAACATAAAACATACGCATTCCATTACACCATATGCATAGCAGGTACCCTATTTCACAGGTTGCTTAATCTCCTTCGCTGTTTATTTTGCACAGTCATCATGAATCCAGAGTCCTCCAGCGAGCAGGCAATCAAGGCCCTTCAGGCCCAAAGTGCACAGTTTCAAGAGATGGTCCTAAGCCTAGCCCAAGGCCAACAAGAGTTGAAGACTCTACTCCTGAAGAAGAAGAAGAAAAAGAGGACTGCATTGTTCAACACCGGACGCAGATTTGGGAACACACTCCACAATGAAGCTGATCCAACCACTTCTTCTGCTGAGAAAAACAGTCCCCAAGGGGGAGGAGCTCCTAGTCCCGCAGTCTCCGACAACGAGACGGACTATAACGATGAACAATACCCACCTGCTGCTGACAGATACAAACAATTGGAGGACCGCTTGAGCGCCATGGAAATTCAGAACGTGCCAGGACTGGATTTCGGAGATTTGGGGTTATCTTCTGGGGTAGTCATTCCACACAAGTTTAAGGCGCCCGCCTTCGCCAAGTATGATGGGGTCTCCTGCCCGAAGCTGCATCTGAGGTCGTATGTAAGGAAAATCCAACCTTACACGGCGGATAAGAACCTCTGGATTCACTTCTTCCAAGATAGTCTCTCAGGGTCACAACTTGAATGGTTCTACCAATTGGATGGAGCTAGCATCCGACACTGGGAAGATTTGGCGACCGCATTCTACAGACAATACCAATACAATTCTGATCTCGCTCCTACGCGTACCCAACTTCAGGGTATGTCTCTAGGGACGGGTGAAGGGTTCAAAGAGTACGCTCAAAAATGGAGAGATTTGGCTGGCAGGGTGCAGCCTCCATTGACTGATAGAGAGCTGGTTGATATGTTTCTGGGGACGTTGTCTGGTCCGTTTTTCAATCATTTGGTTGGTAACTCCTCCGCTGGGTTCACAGATTTGATATTAACAGGAGAGAGGATTGAAGCTGGCATCAGGTCAGGCAAGATACAGAAGGCTGCCTCTACAAGTGCTGAGAAGAGACCGTTTAAGAAAGAAGCAAGTGCCGTCTATGGTCCTAGAAGACAAGTCAAGCCCGAAAGTCGCCAAGCCGTCAATGCTTTGGTCATCTCTAAACCTGTTGCTGCTCCTCAACAATACAATCAACAAAGAAGCGAAAGGCCCAAGAGGCAGTATACCCGACTAAGTATGACATTATCTCAAATTTTACCCCAACTGTTATCCACCAACCTGGTGACCCTCAAAGAAGCTCCTAAGGTCGTCAACACTGCGTCTCCTAAATATAACCCAAATGCCCGGTGTGCTTATCATTCTGATAGTCCCGGGCACACTACTGATGATTGCTGGGCCTTGAGAAACAAAGTGCAAGATCTGATCGACGCGAAAGAAATTCAGTTTGAAGCGCCGGAAAGACCAAATGTTGTAACGGCTCCTATGCCCCAGCATAGGGTAAATGCCGTTGAGGAAGAAGTGTACGCTGTTTCGGTAGATGAAGTTGTTACCCCTCTGAAGACTGTTAAGAAGAACCTACTGCGGGCCGGTTTATTTCCGGGTTGCGGTGAAGGTTGCCTATTTTGTGCCGTTTCCCTGTCTGATTGTCCCTTGCTAAGGTTAGGCATCCAAGGCCTAATGGATAGCAAGGAGATTCTATTCAAAAAGACTGTTGTTCAATTGGTTCCGATGAAAGAAGTTTCCGTGATTACCATCTTCAAAAATCCAATCAAGGCTCCCCCGAAGAAGCCTGTTCAAGTCTTGACAGTTGCGCCTGTAATCATTACTGTTCCGGGACCCCTCTCCTATGTATCTGATAAAGCTGTCCCCTGGCATTATGGGGCAGACGTGTATGTAAATGGAATCAAGCAAGAATTCGACGCTAGTGCCAGTATCTGCGATATCACTGGTCCCGCTAAAGTCACCCGCAGTGGCAGGCTCTTCTCGCCTGACATTGCGCCGCCCGCTATTCGAAAACCCCTCCTCATAAAACCTGCAAGTTTACCTAGTCCTGTTGCTGATCAAATTGTGTCCCCTGCTGCCGAGTCATCAAATGCTCGGGGCAAAGGGATTGAAGAAGAGCCTGCCCGGATGGAGGCGCCAATACCCATAAATGCTGAGGCCTCCCGACAAGAAATGGAGGAGATTCTGAAAATAATAAAGAAGAGTGATTTTAATGTTGTCGAGCAATTGGGGCATACACCCTCCAAGATCTCCCTGCTCTCACTATTGCTATGCTCCGAGGCCCATGCAAAGGCCTTGATCTCATTTCTCAAGACGGCCCATGTGCCGCAGGAGACGTCTGCAGTTCAGTTCACTGACTGCATAGCGAATTTGACGGCGGACAACGGCTTGGGTTTTTTAGATGCTGATCTGACCGCAAAAGGGAGAGACCACAATGATGCCCTGCATGTCTCTATTGAATGCAGGGGCACTACTCTGGCGCATGTATTGGTGGACACTGGTTCCTCCTTGAATGTTCTACCGAAAAAAGCTTTAGATCGTCTGGATTATGAAGGCCTGGAGTTGAAACCCAGCAGTATCATCGTCAGGGCCTTTGACGGTTCCAAAAGGATAGTTCACGGAGAGGTTAACATCCCTATTCGTGTGGGCTCTCAAGTGTTTGACTCTACCTTTTACGTAATGGATATACGTCCGTCGTATTCTTGTCTGTTGGGTCGACCTTGGATCCATAAAGCTGGGGCAGTGACCTCCACCTTACACCAAAAGCTGAAGTATCCCGTCAGGGGGAAGATCGTCACTGTGCGAGGAGAAGAGGAGTATATGGTGAGCCATTTGAATTCCTTCAGGTACATCGAGATGGACGGAGAGTTCATTGAAACCCCCTTCCAGCATTTCGAGGAGGTACATCCAATTTCAGCAGCTGCAGAGACAATGGCCGAAGAGAATGATTCCTTGAAGATGGCTTCCCTAAGGGATGCCCGGGCTGTGGTTCAGAAAGGCAATTGTGCACACTGGGGTCAGCTTCCTGACTTCACTCAGAAGAACGACAAGTTTGGGCTAGGCTTTACTGCAGAGGCTCAGAAGACGGTGCGCAAAGAGAAGATCGGAAAGGCTCCGGTGTTTATTTCCAGCTCAAGGGTGAACGCTATTGAGGAAGATGTGGAGGAAGCTGAGTTTGATAGTTGGATCTACCCGACCGCCAGCGACGGACCAAGCAACTGGACAGCAAAGGATTTTACCCCTATCACATTTGTCACGCAGTAATTAATTTCTTTTGATTTCCAAATTTGTAACAAACAATATGTTAAAACTCTGTTGGCTCGGTGTCCTACCCGGGGCATCGTAGCTCCATTTGTGAGGGCTTTTTGTATGACATTTTCATATATCATCAATCAAAACATTGGACGTTTGTTGCATTTCAAATCTTGTGCTCTTTTTCTTTCTGTGTTATACATATTGCAAAACAGCTATATTTACACACACTCACTTATACAGGTTTCAATCCACTCTGGATCTCACCGGTAACAGCTCTGCTACCGCCAGTTATGACTTCGAAAATCCGATCAACTTGGCCGAAGACGAAGGTGAAGATGATTGCGAAGTGCCTGGTGAGCTCGCAAGACTGCTACTCCAGGAAGAGAGGGCTATTCAACCACATGAAGAGCCTGTGGAGACAATTAACCTGGGTACTGAGACAGATAGGAAAGAGGTCAAGATCGGTGCCAATCTAGAGCTCAGCGTGAAGCCACGATTGATCCAGATGTTACAGGACTACATGGAGATCTTTGCTTGGTCTTATGAAGATATGCCTGGTTTGGATGCCGACATTGTAGTTCACCATTTGCCGACCAAGGAAGATTGCCCTCCGGTAAAACAGAAAGTTCGACGGATGCGTCCAGAGATGTCTGAGAAGATTAAAGCCGAGGTGATGAAACAGTTTGATGCAGGTTTCCTTGCAGTAACTTCTTACCCTCAGTGGGTTGCCAATGTTGTGCCAGTACCGAAGAAGGACGGTAAAGTCAGAATGTGTGTCGACTACAGGGATTTGAACAGGGCCAGCCCCAAGGATGACTTCCCCCTACCTCACATTGATGTCCTTGTTGACAATACAGCTCAACACAAGGTGTTCTCCTTCATGGATGGCTTCTCAGGGTATAATCAGATCAAGATGGCTCCTGAAGATATGGAGAAGACTACATTTGTAACTCAGTGGGGGACCTTCTGTTATAAGGTCATGCCATTCGGATTGAAAAATGCTGGGGCAACCTATCAGCGTGCTATGGTTGCTTTATTTCATGATATGATCCATCATGAGATTGAAGTATACGTTGATGACATGATTGCGAGGTCTCAAACTGAGGAGGAGCACCTTAATCATCTGAGGAAGTTGTTTGACTGACTCAAGTTATACAAGCTGAGGTTGAATCCCAACAAATGCACCTTTGGGGTAAGATCCGGAAAGTTGCTAGGTTTCATTGTAAGTGATAAAGGTATTCAGGTGGATCCTGCCAAGGTAAAATCCATACAAGAGATGCCGACTCCAAAAACAGAGAAAGAAGTCAGAGGTTTTCTAGGACGACTGAATTACATTGCCCGATTCATCTCACATCTGACCGCTACTTGTGAGCCAATCTTCAAATTACTGAAGAAAGATCAAGTGGTACGCTGGAATGATGAATGTCAGGCCGCCTTTGAAAGAATAAAGGAATATCTCCAAGAGCCACCCATTCTTATGCCACCGGTGGAAGGAAGACCTCTGATACTATATTTGACAGTGCTTGATAATTCAATGGGGTGTGTGCTGGGGCAGCATGACGAGTCTGGCCGAAAAGAGCACGCTATTTATTACTTGAGCAAAAAGTTTACCGACTGTGAGTCTCGTTACTCACTGCTTGAGAAAACTTGCTGCGCTCTTGTATGGGCTGCTCGCCGGCTGAGACAGTATATGCTGACTCACACTACCTTATTGATTTCAAAGATGGATCCCATCAAGTACATATTTGAAAAGCCTGCACTGTCTGGGAGAATAGCGAGATGGCAAATGATCTTGACAGAATATGATATCCAGTATACAACTCAGAAAGCAATTAAGGGAAGTGTACTGGCAGATCATTTGGCACACCAACCTGTGGACGATTACCAATCATTGAACTTTGATTTTCCGGACGAAGACATCATGGTGGTAACCGACTGTGAAGTACCTGGACCGGACGAAGGACCTGAGGAAGGATCCCGATGGTCTATGCATTTTGACGGAGCCTCCAATGCTTTGGGTAACGGCGTCGGCGCTGTAATCATATCTCCCAAAGGAACTCATACTCCCCTCACCGCCCGATTATGTTTCAGCTGTACCAACAATATGGCAGAATATGAGGCATGTATCATGGGTTTACAAGCTGCAATCGATTTGAGGATCAAATTTCTAAGTGTCTTCGGAGATTCCGCTCTCGTGATCAATCAGATCAAAGGCGAGTGGGATACGAAACACCCGAATCTTATTCCTTACAAGGAGTATGTGTCGACCTTGCTCCCTCACTTTGAAGAGATAACTTTTGAGCATTTCCCCAGAGAGGAGAATCAGCTAGCGGACGCACTAGCCACGATGTCTTCAATGTTCAAAGTTAAATGGGACAATGAGGCTCCCCGAATCATAATCTGGAAGTTGGATGAACCGGCATACTGCTGTGAGCTCGAGGCTGAGAAGGTAACTGAAAAACCCTGGTATCACGAGGTGAAGAGGTACTTGGAAGCTCAGGAATACCCTGAAGGTGCGTCTGTCAATGATAAGAAGTTCATGAGGAGGTTTGCTGCAAAATTCTTCCTCAGCAACGACATTCTCTACAAGCGGAATCATGATTCAACTCTGCTGCGTTGTGTGGATAAGGCTGAAGCTGAGAAAATCATGATGGAACTGCATGAAGGTACATTTGGAACCCATTCCAGTGGACACACCATGGCTAAGAAAATCCTTCGGGCAGGATATTTCTGGTCCACAATGGAAGCCGATTGTTACCAGCACTCCCGAACTTGTCATAAGTGCCAGATCTATGCTGACAAGGTGCATATCCCTCCAGTTCCTTTGAATGTCCTAACGGCACCTTGGCCTTTCGCAATGTGGGGGATCGATATGATCGGTGAGATCCGACCAACGGCATCCAATGGGCATCGCTTCATCTTGGTGGCGATCGATTACTTCACGAAATGGGTTGAGGCAGCTTCCTACGCGACGGTAACCAAGAGCGTCGTGGCACGTTTCATCCGGCATAATCTGATCTGTCGGTACGGCGTCCCGGAAAGAATCATTACGGACAACGGTACCAATCTCAATAACAAAATGATCACTGAACTCTGTGAGCAATTCAAGATACAGCACCACAATTCTTCTCCCTACCGGCCGAAGATGAATGGGGCTGTAGAAGCAGCCAATAAAAATATCAAGAAAATTGTGCAGAAGATGACAGTGACCTATAAAGATTGGCACGAGATGTTACCGTTCGCTCTTCATGGGTACCGCACCTCAGCAAGGACATCAACCGGGGCAACTCCTTTCTCCTTGGTCTATGGCATGGAGGCAGTCTTGCCAATTGAAATCCAGATACCCTCCCTCCGGATAATGAAGGAGGCAGACTTGAATGAAGATGATTGGATCCAGACTCGACTTGATCAATTAAATCTGATTGACGAAAAGAGGCTCACTGCTATCTGCCACGGTCAAACGTATCAGAAACGGATGATCAGGGCATTTAACAAGAAAGTCAGACTGCAAGAGTATCAAGTTGGGGACCTGGTAATCAAACGCATCATCCTTCCTCAAAGTGATCCCCGGGGCAAATGGACCCCTACTTACGAAGGGCCATTTGTGGTTAAGCGTGTGTTCTCAGGAGGAGCCATGATCCTAACCACCATGGACGGTGACGACCTTCCTCACCCCGCCAATGCAGACATAGTGAAAAAATACTACGCATAAATAAAAGACCCGCTAGGTTGACATACCTAGGAAAAAACAAGGGCTTCCCGGCGAACCAAAAGGGTTCGGGCAAAAATAAGGGATGAAATGAATAAAAAAATCTGTACACCCGGCAAGTCGAAAACCTGAAAGGGCGGCTTGGGCAAAAAAAAGGGTATCCCGGTGGACTGAAAACCCGAAAGGGCGGTCCAGGCAAAAGTTAGGGATAAAAGCGTAACACTATGTCTCATTGGATCACTTCGCATCCGGAATTCGGCATCAGCTATCTGGCCCCAAATTTCGGCATTGACCAATCAGCTTCATCTTCAGATTAGGCAGTAAGGCGATGAGACGTTCGAAAACATAAAGGCGATAGCAGAGTTGGAACCCAGTAGGATTGTTCACATAGCTGTTTTGTTTTCTTTTTCAAAATGTAGACTCTATACTATTTGGCGATGTCCTCTTACTAGGATGTCAGTCTCTTGTACAAAAACGCCTATTCACGGGCAAAGTTTAAATCAATACAAATTCACTTGTCCATACAAATTACCATTATTTTCCTTTTTTTCTGTCTTGTCTTGCGAAGAACGTCCAATGCTCATTTTTGATATATGCATTTGACATTAAATTGCTGATTCATAAATATTCGCATATGAAACAAGAGATTAATTACAGGTAACATCAAAGACAGGGGCAGTGTGGAGTTGTCTAATGCAGTCTAGTTGTTTTGTCCTCCAAAGCACCAAGGTAGGTTCAACTGAAAATGTGGCCAAATCATCTTAACTCCCCGCAGAGTAAAACAAGGTTCAGCAGTACTGTCCCCAAGCGGAGTCGATTCCCCGTCGATCCCGAAAAGGCACAACATTCCCCGGCAGGTCTTAAAGCTCATCCCCAGAAGATTCTGGAAGCTTATCCCCTACAAAGTACGGACGTCTCGCCCGAGTTTTATTCAGAGTTATTTCCTCACAAGGACTTATAACTGGGTTATCTTCAGCTAAAAGCCACGGAAGACCGCTCTCGGCAAAGTTCCTTCAATCCCCAGCGAAGTCTATCCTTAGCATTCCCAAGCAGAGTTTATATTCGGAGTTCCTCAGCGGAGTTTATCATCATTATCCTCAGCGGAATCCGTCATTAAAGTCCTCAGCAGGCCTCTCATCAAAATTTCGGCCAAGTATCTCTTCCACAAAGCAGCTTCCCGGCCGTTCGTCAAGGATTTATTTTCCTAAGATGAAATTACACTCATAAACATTTCGCATTTTCATACATCTTGCTTACATACATGGTGAAACGCATACGACATCTCATGTTGAACATCATGACATCATGCATATCATACATCATGACATTGCATACAACTTACGTCTTTGCCTTTTCAGGAAAAAGAGACAATCTCAAAAGCGACTACCTTCAACTGTCACAATTCCAGATTCGATACCTGTATCTAGCCAGGGCACGTCTGAAGAGTTCGAAGATTCGATTCCTGTATCCAGCCAGGGCACATCTATCAACTACAACAGCTCCAGATTCGATTCCTGTATCCAGCCAGGGCATATCTGTTGACCACATTTCCAGACTCGATTCCTGTATCTAGCCAGGGCACGTCTGCAAAGTTCAAAGATTCGACTCCTGTATCCAGCCAGGGCATATCTGTTGACCACATTTCCAGACTCGATTCCTGTATCTAGCCAGGGCACGTCTGCAGAGTTCAAAGATTCGACTCCTGTATCCAGCCAGGGCATATCTATTGACGACCATTTCCAAGATTCGACTCCTGTATCCAGCCAGGGCACATCTGTGAGCAACCGATTGTAGATTCGATACCTGTATCTAGCCAGGGCATATCTGCATAAGGAGACTGAAGATCAAACACCTGTAACAAGCCAGGAAAACATCCGTCTTTCTCAAATACACAAGTTCTCGCTAAGGAATCTCTTATGCGATCGACACTTCTAAATGGCATCTATAAGCCCATTCCCAACAAGGTTCCGTCACCTCTCCAGATGGCATCTATAAGCCCATTCCCGACACCACATTGTTGAGACTCCAGCATGCGAGTGCAAATTTCCGGGCACTCTAGTGTCCAATCTCCTTTTACCCTCGAGTCACGAAAGGCAAACTTGCCAATCTAACTCTTCAGGTCCAAGAAGATTGAACAGGGGCAACTGTTGTACCCCAAAATTTGCCCTCCCATTTCCTCAACATTTTCTCATCACAAGACCTTTGAAGATCAAGATCTAGTTAGGGTTTCCTCTGCTCAAGACTTCTCCTTGCACTGTAGACTCAAATTAGGGTTTGTGTTTGCACAAAGATGTTTTGACCTAAAATGCCTAAGATGACTTTCATGCTTCATGTTGGACTCCCAAGTTTACCTATACCAAGTTTCAAGTCTTGATTCCAAGTTTTACCCAGTCAATTGGACAGTTGACCTAGAAATCAGCTGTATTGGGGAAAAAGTCAACTGTGGCCAATTGACAGTCAAACCTCATGAAATTTGATCCACATCAACATTATGAACTCATATGAACCATTTGATCAAGTTTGGATCACAATTCCACAAGAAATTTGATCAGATCATCAAAAGGGCAAAATGGTCATTTTTAGGGTTTTGACTGCACAAGGGCAATTTTTGACTGTTTAACCTAGCCAATGGCAAACCAAGCTCACATATGGCCTCAAGGACTCAATGGAATTATCTTGACATGTTCATCAAGCTCAAAAGATCCCAAGTACACAAGATTGACAGTTGAATTTCTCAGTCAATTGATCAATTTTGACTGTATACTGAAAAGTCAAACTTTGACTTTTTGGTCAAAATCAAGAGTCAAGATTCATTTTTCATCAAAACATTCCAAATCATGAAACTTGTTCACCAAGAAATCTCAAAATGCAAATTAGGGTTTGAAAATGGAATTTTTCATAACTTAGAATTTTTCTAAGTTATGGAAAACCCTAATTTTTTCCCAACTTTGCCCCATCTTTTCACCATGATCCATTTGGATTCAAACAAAAGTCAAAACATGAAAGTTGTAGCTTGTTGCATAATCTACAACTTTGATTCACAAAGTTTTCTCATTTGAAGCTTGTATCTCAAGTTATGATTTTTTGAATAAGGGCACTAAACCATCTTTTAACTTAGTGAAATTTGACCTATTTTGACAAGGTTTTCTACCCTACTTCAAGGCCACTTTTCATACCCTTCCACTTGGAATTTTGATTTTCATTTCAAAGATGGATTGTAGTACACATTCCAAGCTTTCCAAAATGTCCAAGAACTCATCAAACAACCTCATAACTTGAGAGATTCGAATTTCACAAGTTGGCAAAAATTCACTTTTGTT
Organism: Vicia faba; assembly: GCA_948472305.1. Lineage (NCBI taxonomy): Eukaryota > Viridiplantae > Streptophyta > Magnoliopsida > Fabales > Fabaceae > Vicia > Vicia faba. The sequence goes on along the minus strand of OX451738.1, from coordinate 211,646,824 downwards.
CTTCATCAAGACATGTTCACAAACTTGCAAATTTGAATTCAGTTTGCTTTATGCTTAATTACAGGTCCTTGAACCAATCCATACTCAATAATTTAATGCATATTCTTTGTACTAAGACCAAGTTCTTTGAGTTCAAGCTTTGTCTAATGGTTTAATCCTAAATTAGATAAAGTAAACTATCCATTTTTGCAAAAGTTCACTTTATGTCAATTTGAAAATCAAACAAGTACAAGCTAAATCTGAATGGCACAAGATTATGGACAAATTGCTCTGATCAAGAGAAGATTATGCAGCCCATTAGGAGGTCCCCTACATGCCTAGAACATCAACTTGCATTTCTTTGCTTCACATAGAAGAAACATCCATAACTCATGCCAACTCTCTCTTCAGCTTAGAAACACAAGAACAAAGTTGTCAAACACATTACACACAACATATCCAAGCTAACACACGAGCCTTTGACCTCCAATACACCCTCCATCTCAGAATCATCCTCAAACTGCATAAACAGGGGTGCCCCTGCAGTTTGAGTGCAATCTCTCAATCCCTTCGAGCATTTTGATCAAAACCTGTTCCTCTACATTCCTTATAACCTATGCAAGCTATCCAGAAGCTAAGGCACGATCTGTAGTTGCTCTAACCACTTCCACCATTTTCACATCTTTGACTTGCAGGTGAAGTTCTACAGCTTGATACAAGAAGGTTCAAGACAAAGTAAGCATTGAAAAAGCATCCCTGGACCTCAAGGAAGCTTTTCCAATCATTACATTGCACTGAAAGTCTCTCATTCTCCACATAGAAGTTCAACTGCACAGGTAAAAGTTTGAATTCGTATCTCCCTTATTAGGCATCTTTAGTCTTAAGTTTGTGAAGAAACAAGGTCCTACTCATAGCCCTGAACATGTACATATCTTTACATTTCATTTCTTTTGCCTGAGTAGAGAGAATTTGGAACTTGAAAATGGTAGAAAAACTAGGTCAGAAAAGAGGGGGAGAGAAATTCTCCCTCATCTTAGAGAGATAGGTCAAGTTCTTTATATGGTTAGAACCGTCTCTTCACGCTGAACATTTCTTGTGTTATGAGTTTTTGCTAAAAAGCCAGGAATCAAGAGTTAGAAGGAACTGAACATGGCGCGCGTTTTTTCAAATAATCTGTGCTGGAGGTTGAAGAAGGAGTGAAGTGGGCTGGGCCTGTGCTATTTTGCTTTTCACACCATCTTTTTTGGTTTACACCCCCCTGAGCCCATTTGCTTATTTTTTAACATTTTTGACTTTTTCTTTTTTTGTTGACTTTGTTTATTTTTTTTCTCATAACATTTTAAAATTAAAAATATTTTTTTATCATTTTTTGCATTTATTGCATATTTATTTGATTTATTTCTTTGTTTATACATAAATATATATATATGTATTATTATTAGAATAAAATAAGAAATAATGTAAATACAATTTTTTATTTTTATTTACTCTCTGAAAATATTTCACACAAAAAATACTTTTTTTTTATTTATTTTATTAAAATATTAAATAAATATTTATTCTTAGAATAATACATATTTAGGGTTATATATATATATATATGTGATTATTAATATATTTAAGACAAAAATATAAAAATACTTGATTTTTTTCATTTTATTAATATTTGATACAAAAATACCTTTTTTCACAATATACTTCATTTCATGTTATTTTTATAAATAATAAATAAATAGTTGTATTAAAATATTTTTTTCTTTAAAAAAAATTAGGGTTTCTAACCTAAGTTCAAAATACTCCAAAAATAATACATTTTTATTTTCTTTTCTCTTTTACATAAACAATATTTTTTCATACATATACAAAACATTCTTTTTACATCTTGCATTCTTATTTAATTTTTGTACATTGATTAAATTGCAAATATTCAAATTGATGTAATAATTTAGATTTAAATTCTTGTCAATATCCCCATTTGAACAATTGTACCCCCCTTCCCATATTTGGTTGTGTAATAGCTTAGTAATTTTAATTTCGCACTTTATTGCTTTCTAAAGATAACATGTTAGAATTAGGGTTTGTATGCGAAAAAACGATAAAAAAATAGTTTGACCTAATACAAGATAAACAAGCATGAAAATGGACACACAAATCACACTTGCACCCCCTAGGGTATTCCACTTGTTGCCTTCAAATAAATGGGCCATGTTGCATGTTAAACTTCTTTGGGCAAAGCAAATAATTTTGAATGATCATAGTCCCTCGATAAAACTTTTCAAAACAAACAAAAACAAATGATCAAGTCCCTTAAAGAAATTGCCCAAAGACATTTAACGCCGTTGCAATTATGGTCTAAAACGATGACCCGCGCCTGTCCCTTTCACATCCTAACACAAGGTTGCCCACCAAATACAATGGTGGAGCAAACTTGTTAAAAGGGTTAAAGTATAGCAATGGTCTTTTGAGAAATTTAGGAGTAGATAACCTCTTAGTTACTTGAATCAACTTGCAAAACAAAACACTTGCCTAATTTCAAAATCACACATCACTACACTTTCAAAACAACTTTCAAAAACAAATGAAAACTTTTTCAAAAGACATACATCTTTGTATACACCCCCACATGGATCATTACAAAGGTTGCCACCACATTGGCCTCTTTTCAAAAACATTTTCAAAACCCACACACTCAAGCACCATTTAAAACAATTGAAAACAAAAGGCAAGTGATCTAAGCAAGTAACTAAGAGCCCATGGATAACCATGGATAGAAAGGGTGCTAATACCTTCCCTTTCTATAATCTACTCCCCGAACCCAAGAAAACATCTCAAAAGGTTTTTGCTGTGCTTTTTAACCTTTCCTTAGGATAAAATAAAAAGTCGGTGGCGACTCTTGCTAACCGCAACATTTGCGAATACAAACGCAAACCTCAAGTCAGTTCTCCCACCGTATCACACCAAGTAAAAGCGTTCTTTGTTAAAGAACTTGGGAAGTACTTGATCCTCAGGTTTTCGTTATTCGAAATGTCACCTGCTTCGATCAAGTATCTCGCCACATGCTCGACAGTAGATTCTGTCGTGTCCCCAGAGAACTTAGTAAATTTGGGGACTTTGCATCTAGGAGGTAAGTCTGTTTGTAACACGTATTCTGACAATGGGGGATGTAAAGTTGGGCCTTCGAAAGCCCATGTTCATCCCATTTTGAGTCATGATCCTTTCGATCATGGTTGCCAGATTATTTTCCAAACCCGTATTTTGGTATTGGATATGCTGGACTACTTCGTCAGCATTTTGGTTTCTGTTAACTAACCTTACCTCTGGGGTTATTACCCTAGGTTCCTCGACGGGTTGCTCCAATCGTGCCCTAAGGTTTTCTTCGACAGGCTGTTGAACCTGGTTGATGGTGGTTTCTTCCTCTAAGAATATCCCCTGGTTTCCCCTTATTTGCGCCCTTTGGGGCTGTCGAATAGGTTGGGGTACTCCAAAGAAATCAACCAAACGCGTCATTTGCGCTGTCACTTGTTGATTCGATTGAGTAGTGTTTTGTATTAGAGGGTTTAGCACTGTACTCAAAGTTTGTGCCAACATTTGCACCATATCATGGTTGCTTTCGTCCATTTGTTGCCTCAAGACTGCTGTCGAGGCATTTGTAAGGCCATGGGCTACTTGGGACGTTCCTCCTAAGAGTTGGGTCCTATTTCTATTCGCCATACCTACTCCAGAGCCTTGGAGTGGCGAAGAGGCACTCACTAAAGGGTCTGAAAAAGTGGACGCAGCATTCGTCAGGCTAGCCAAGTCAGAAGTTGGCATGCCATAGAGTGGCATAAATCCTGGGGGAACAAAAGGCCTTGTGCCTAAATTTCCCCTTGGTGGGGGAGTTCCCAAAGGCGCTCTGGGGCCTGTGAACGGAGGTAATGGCCCCGTTGCTGTGACCGTTACTGCTGGTGTCGAACCAACAGTTGTCGCTTCACTTACGGTCGAGGTAACCGTTGCTCCCACATTCGTTTGTGGGATTTCGTTATTGTTTGGCGGATTCACCATCTCTTCCCTTCTTCTGGCAGTATTGTTATCGTTAGTGTATATTCTACCACTTCTCAATAACATGCAACGCTCCTTGAAAAGGATGAGATTATTTTCAACAATCAACACACAGTCCCATCAGGTGTGCCAATTTGTTTACCTTGGTTATTGGTAAACAACCGCTGATCCTCCAAATGGTTACTTATTTGGTTACTCGCAGGATCGATCAGATTGATCCTAGGACATAGGTTGATTTTGAAGTTTTGGTTAAATTGGATATTGGTTAAATGACAATAAAATAAAGAGGCTTTAAGTAAATTGCATGAAGAAAGGACTTGGTAAAATAAATAAGGCTTTAAATGAAAAGGGCTTCGACAGGAAAGTAAAGAAGAAAACAAGTAAATTTCTGGAAAAGTAAATGACTTTGATTAATAAAGTTGGTGTTTCACACATACATTTCTCAACAATTCTTTCTCACACGCTGGGTACTCGAATCTATATGAGTGACTTTGTATAGAATTGTGAACACACGCGAGAAACTACATGACTACTACTATTTATACTAAAACATCCCAAGTAACCGTCGGGCAGTTACACTGCTTCAAGATGATTCCACTTGGCACGTTCTCAACGTTCGACGCTCCAGATCTTTGCACGTTGCACTTGGTAACCGCTGGAAACCGTTTTCCCTCCAAACGCTTGAATTTCAAACCGTTCCACTCTGAACCATCGAACACCTTCGTCGAGAAGCATCTTCGACGAGAAACACCTTCGACGTCGAAGGCAACCAACTTCTCCCTTGGAAGAAATCTTCTAAGTACCTTGCCATCTTTCGATGGGCATTTCGACCGACCTAGCTAGTCGAAAACATCCTTCAGCTTTAATGGCTGACATTAATGAAACAAGGGTGTCGAATTTAGGAGCCAACAGAGGTGTGATGTTGAATTTCCCAGGCCCAATAATGCTGAGCCTAGTCAACGTGCCTGATCCCATGGAATGTTGACCTGAGGGTACATCATGGTCTCTCATTGTTGGAGCATACACCTGGCTGAATGATGGATCCACTAGATGAATGGTTGATAGTGCATGGTGAACGCTAGGGCAGGTGATACACATGATCTGCAAATGGAAAAGAAAATAAAGTTTTGTTGGGACCTGGGATCGAACCCAGGTCCTTATGTTCACCAACAACGCGCTCTTCCACTGGGCCAACTGGCTTGTTTGTTATTATACTGAAAACAAAAATATAATATGGCAAAATAAATGGTTAGTGGACAAAGCACACGGAATTTCAAATGGACAAATAGATGGTTGCCACGCTATCTTCTTCTTCATTCTCCGCCGTCTTATGTTAAGACTTATACCTACGGACAAACTTCCATGGCTAGAAACCTGTACAACTCAAAAATTCACAAAACGCAATATAAATGAAATTGAAGACCAGGGTTCAACTGGTCATGATGTCACGGTCATCCCAATATCCAGTTCTTGGCCTAATTTTTCTTGTATGTGAAAACCCCAAAAACACCACGAAAACCCTAGTAATGGCGTCTTTCAATTCCTGCGCTCAAACTCAAATTAAACGATACAAACACATTGCAAATATGATGGCAAACAATAATACATGATCAAAATATGTTTATAATGCATAAATAATGGAAATCGAATTTCAAAAATGTTGCAAACAGTGATGTTCATACTAGGTGTTTCTGGGCGTGAAGGGACTTGTAATTGATCCAGTCAGCTTTAAAAACGTCTTAGGATGGGATTATTGGCCTTCAATTGTTTTTGAAAGGTCCCCTAGAATGAAAATTGAATCACACTTTTTTGCAAGAAATTTGGAATTGTCACGCCTGCTAACCCCTATCTTATGCTTTGTACATGTTCCATATATATGATGGAATGAATTAGGGTTATAAAATTGGCTTGAATCTTTTGGAATTAAGAAGATTTGATATGATTTTCATGCCATAGGTAATATTGCTATATTGAGCCAAATCATTCCTTTCTTGTACCAATCAGCCTTGATTCAATTTGGCCTTGATATCTCTGCATAATTTGATTGAAAACCTGTCCAAAAATCAAATCAAATCATATCTTTGCTATTATTCACCAATTATTTGATTTAATTTAATTTTTAATTAATAAAAAATCATAACAAAATGGAAAATGAAGCAAATAACATGTGGATGGATAATTGGGTCTTGGACCATATTAGAAGTGAGGTGCAAGCATAAAAAGTTAGGCCCATTTGGCAAAAAATGCATTTTTGAGCACATTTGACTTTTGGCAATTTTGCAAAAAATGTCAACTTTGACAAGGCATATCTCCTCTAATTTTGACCCTAGAGACGTATTCTTGGACTTTTTAGAAATATTAGGATGTCCTCTAAGCAATCCTTTTGTTCTCATCTCAATTGAATCTTCCATGTTCATGTAAGAAGCTTTAACCCAAAAGGTGTTTTTGTTGACTTTTCAAAAGGACCCATAATGTAGAAATTCATTTCTTTTTATGAGTGCATATTTTGAACTTGTGGGCTGAAGATGAGTTGTAGGGAATTTCATCTTGTTAAAATTATCCTTTGATGGAAAATTTATATAAAGCATGTGGAAGTTATGCTTGGTCAAAGTTTGGTTGACTTTTCCTAAGAAACCCTAATTTAGCAACTTTTGGGTTTTGATGAATTTGGAGCATTCCTTGGGGAATCATGATCAACCCTTGATCAAATGATGAAAGTCACTTCAAAATATGGATGTTGACCAAAAATCTTGAAGTTTGACTGTGCGTGGGCCACAATTGACTTTTGACCTAATATAGTCGATTCTCAAGCATTTGAGTAGTTCACTGAGCAAACTTCTTGTGCAAGGTATGAAATTTGACATGGAGGGTCTTGAGAACATATTAGGACCATGGAGAGCATATGAGGTCTTTGGAGTCCACCTATCTTGATGAAAATGGAAACCCTAATTTGAGACATATTGCCTTAGGAGAGAGTTTATCTGGTCAACTCTTGGGCAAACTTGAGCAAATTGAGGATCTCTAGGAGTATGTATTGAGTAAAATGAGAGGGCGGATTTTGGGGTACAACACATATGTTTGTCTTGAATCAATTCATTCATATTCACTATATTCAAACTGTGTTTTTACTTCCTTTTTGTGATATTTAACTCTCGATTAAATGATCTAAGCCTTTAGAGGGAAGATGACAAAAACAATACCACAATTTCATATAGTGTGCTTTTGAACAGACCCCGCTGATGATGTACAGGCGTTGTTTCAAATCCTAAACAGTGGAGTTATAAGGAACATAATCCCTAGTCAACCCCTTTGAGCCTAAGAAGTAGGAGTTTTTCTTTTCACACAAATAAAAACCCTTAATCATCACCTGGGGCAGGGTAGTTTTCTCAATTAATTCAGATATGCATTCAGTCGCAAGCTCTACCTTCACACACGACAAATAGTGTAGAAGATTCCCTCCAAAAGATGATGATGGTTCCACATAATCGTCAAGACAGACAGTCATTATATCTCAAAATAAAAGCCCGTTAAGTCAAAAACCTATGAAGGAGACTTAAGAAAAACTGGGGCATCCTGTTGACTGTAATCGCAAAGGAAACAGTTTAGGAAAAAGATAGGGATAAAAAAATAAAAAAATAGGTCCTACAAATCCTCAACAAAAAAGAAAAGGTTACCAAAATGACTGCCTTCTCAAACAAACGTTCAATTTCTGAACCATCACCAAGTATTAGAGCAAAGACTCAATTGGGATCTAAACGCACAATTAGCTAAGCATAGGATTGAAGAACATCACGAAGAACGGGTTGGGTACAAATAAAATTTGAGCCTTTATCCTTTGTTTTCTGAACCGTGAATCAGGCCCTGTTATAACCCATAAAAGTCCTAGTTGAAGCATGGGTTAGTTCGAAAGCATACTGTTACAAAAGGTATCTTGACTCCTGTAGGGTTCGCTATAAATCCTGAGCTGATATCACACTCTTACAAAAATTTGTTCGTTTTACTAAAAAAGTGAATTTTCAAACATCGTGACGGACATAAGCTTTGCATTCTTAAAATACCATTGTTTTCATATATGACTATTGGTTAAATAACAGATAAATTCGCACGACGAATATTCGATGAACAAAAATCCTCTCTGAAGAATTGAAAAACACAAGAAGGGGGGTTGAATTGAAAACTTAAAATCAAATGCGCAATTACACAGTATTTTTATCCTGGTTCATTTGATCTCAAACTACTCCAGTCCACCCGTCAAGGTGATTTCGCCTCTCTCCAACGAGGACTTAATTCACTAATCACAAACAGATTACAATCACTACTTTGATAACTGTCAAAGTCCTCTTGAGTACAACCATAGTCTGGTTAATCTCAAGGAACAACTGTCTTAATCAAAGATACAAGAATTCTGTGTAGTTATTTTTTGTTACAAATACAGTTATCACAACTGTGATAGTTTACACAATTTTAGAGCGTGGAAAATAAGAGAGAAAGCTTGCAACATTTTGAATTGTATTACAGTAGCGTTGGCAAAATCGTGAACAATTTGATCTCTTATCTTGTTTATATAGCCAATGGAATCCTGTTCATCATTAAGCATGATAATGGTCATCAAAGTAGTTTCCATTCTGAGAAGATCATGTCTGAATGAAGTCGTTGTAATTGATGTTGTCTTGATTTAATAGTAACGCTTTAGAATCTTACATCCTTGCCTGCTGCTGATGCTTCATAACATTGATGACTTGGATTATAATCCTTCAATTAAGAATCATAGTTTACTTCACTTAAGCATAGTTTCTGATCATCAATCTCCTACACAAATTCTGATTACCTCAGCGTGTAGCTTCTATAGCTTAACTTCTGATGTTGCTTTGGTCAAAACTTCTGCATACGAAATAAAATAATTTTAGAGTGCATATTTGTTCTTTGTATTTGTTATCATTAAAACTCTAACTAAGGGTTGTAGAATCAAACTATGCTCTAACAATCTCCCCCTTTTGATGATGACAAAAACTAGAATTTTCAATGAAAAATAGAGAACAAAAAGTTTAAGAGAGACTCCCTCTGAGTTGATTACTTCCCTGAAGGTCCTTCTCACCAGAACTTTTGTTGCATCTCCTATCAGAATTTGTTCTTGTTCAAACTTTTCAGAAAGTAGAGGTTAAATAATTCAGAATGTTTGAGACTTTTTTCCCGGTATACTGTTATTGAAAATATCTTACTTTCTCCCCCTATTTGTCAGGTATAAAAAAGGCAATATAATCAGAGCCAAAAAAGATGAATTATATTTAAAACAGAATGCAATGACAAGTTTCAGAAACAAGGAGGTAAAGATAAAAGTTACAGATAAACAGTTTTAAAGAAAATCTAAGAAGGAGGGGGAAGACGTGTGAATAACGCTTCTAACAAGCTCTTGATCTGAGTACTTGACTCTACCTGCTTGACCAGAATGTCTTTGATTTCCTTTGTAGTATATTCTTGTTTATCTAGAATACCCTTGATCTCTTTGTTCGTATCCTCTTGCTTATCCAGTCTTGCATGGATTAAAGCATTCTCTTTCTTCAACTCTTCCAGATTTTGCATGACTAAAGAGGAAGCTGATGTCTCTTGAGGGGTTGCATGTTGTTCAAAACATTCTGCAGCCTCTTCTGATTAAACCACATCTTCTGCTGCAATCATGTCTTCTGGAGCAGTAGTCAGAGAGAGACTCTCTGAATCTGGTTCAGGTACTTCTGAAGGATGATGCTCTTTCCAGGGAGAATTATCCAGCGAGAGGATATCTTTCTTGGACCATTGACTCAGAACTTGATCTTGGAAGGCTTTCAGCTGATCACTGAAGTTTTGCTAAGCCTTTTCATAACCCAATTCTTTCAACTTCTGAGTTTCAGAGTTTAGCCATTTTCTGAATCTATCCCACATAGAATCAGAAGCAGTAGGATTAGAAATCTATTGACTTGCATGCTTCAAAGAATTGATCCATTCCTGCATTTCTGTTTCAAAAATCAACAAATTCATACCAACATCTGATGTGGTTGCAGTTGGTTTAGGTTTGGGAATGGCAGTTTTGTGTGAGGTGGAAGCTAATCTGTCCAGCACTAATGGATCAATGACAAGTCTAAAGTTGTCAATTGGACGGTTGATGGGTGATGGAGTGGGAGAGTCAGAAATAATAATTGGTGTGTTAGGGGTGTTTGGTGGTGTGGATTCAAGGGATAAAGGTATTTTTGGAATATCTTGAATAGTGAGAGGCATGTGAATCGCAAGAGGTTCTATTAGTCCAGGGATTGGGATAGTGGTATCAGAATCTGAAGGAGATTCTTCAGATTGGTTTGCGGTAGCGTGTTGGGTTTCTGGTTCAGGAATATCAGAATATGGGTTTTCAGAAGGTGGAGTTTCTGGTTGTGGTGAGTTGGGATTCAGATGTTCTGGTTGAGGAGAGTGTGGTTGTGGATTTTTTGGTTGTGGATTTTCTGGTCGAGGAGAGTGTGGTTGTGGAATTTCTGGTTGTTGAGAGTGTGGTTGTGGATTTTCTGGTTGTTGTTGGATGTTTGGATTTTCTGGTTGTTGTTGGATGTTTGGATTATCTGGGAGTGGTGAGGAAAAGTCTTGATCAAACATGTCAATATCAGATAGAACTTTAGCAAGTTCTGGTTGATGATGTTCTGGATTTAGATTTGGATTGGGGGAGTGAGGTTCATTCAAAAAGTTACCTAGAGTTACAGATGGATCAAACTCTATGTCAAAATCTTCAAAGGTTTGGGGTGAAGGATTTTTTGTTGGTTGAGGAGGCATGGCTTCAGATGTTGAAATAGTTATTGATTCTATAACAGAAACAGAAGATAGATTACCTTTCTTTTTCGCAGCTTTAGGTGTCCTCTGGGAGGATCCTTCTCCTGCTGCCTTCCTCTTTTTGGTTTTCTTTAATGCAGCCTCTGGAGCAGCCTTGTGCAGATCTTGAATGTTGATTTCTGGAGCAGTCCCATCAACCTTGCAAGCTTCAAGGTATCTAACTATGATTTCTGGGTTGGAGTCTATCTCAGAAAATAATGGAAAGTCCTTCAGAGGTATCCTCCTTGAAGTAATGGTCTCATGAGAAGCCACAGTTGGTTCCTTCTTAATGTTTTCAATGATCTTCATTTTCTTCAGATTCTTGGCGTCCAGAGGCTTCCCAACAGTTTCTTCCAACGTGCTTATTTCTTGAGCCTCTGTCATATGTTCTATCAGCCTGTTTTCTGTGAGAATATCTGATATCAGTATTCCTAGGGGAATCAAATCCCTCTTAGTCCTTTCGTCTTCTCTGGTCTCTTTCACACTTGTTCTGAGATGGTGAAGAGCAAGTGTGGAAGATTGATCTTGGTCTTCTTTGCAATGAAATACAACAGAAATTGCTGATCAATATTGATGTAATCAGGAGAGCTTGTAGGCTTCCTGTGATTGATACATCCCAGAATGATTCTTGCCCAGATTCTGTGATGATCCTTCAAGTCTCTGATTTTGCTTGATCGTTATCCAAAAGTGAAGACTTCCCTGGCATTTGATTTTAGGTTAGAACATCTATCTGCCATATCAATACATCTGACTCCATCGCCATTGTAGCCAATGAGTTTCCCAATAAGATCTTTTGTTATCACTATTTTCTTTCCCATAACATAAGAAGTAACCTGGTGGTTGGATGAGGTAGCATGTATCCAGAATTATTTGACGAGAATGGGAAACGTTGGACCCAACAAACGGTCAAAATACTTGTTCCATCCCTGTGCAGTAACGTCTTCATAGAGGTTGAACCCATTTTCTTGTAAACTCTCAAAATCAATGATCAGTTCATAGAGAACTTCCAGGTTGTCAACAGAAGTGAGAAGCATTCTTATGGGTTCTTCATATTGTTCCGTTGATGAAGATTCAGAAGCACTGAGACTTATGATGATGCCATTGTTCACACGGGTTCTTTGGAGAAGATGAAGAGGTTTTTGAAAATAGAACACTTTGAAACAAGAGAAAATATTGAAGAGAGTAAATGTGAATGAATGAAATAGTAATTTTGAGTTTAAATAGGTTTTTGAAAACGTAAACAGTAAGCAAGAAAAAAATTAGTAATGATTATATGCATTAATGAACCTAAAATTAGGGGATTTAGAAAGATATTAAACGGTTACCACTGACAATTGTCTCAATGCATCCAATCAGAGCCTTGGACCCTTCAGAATTTGAACGCGTGTTCAGCCTCAGAAGGTAGCTTGTGAGAGGATGACAAGTGTTTGATAATGTGAACTACACGCCTATATCTTTGAAATGAAACGTTCAGATCTTCATAGATAGATTCTGAGACAATCTGTACTTCTAAACTTGAGACAAATAGCATAAGTGTTATCACGGAAGATAAGAATGTTACTCTCAAATATGTTGAAGTCTTCAAGTTGACTTTTCATCCAGAGCATTTGTGTGCTACATCCAGCAGCTGCTATGTATTCAGTTTCTGTTGTTGATAGTGTTATTGTGGACTGTCTCTTGCTGGTCCATGAGATCAGATTGTCTCCCAGAAACTGGTAGCTTCCAGAAGTGCTTTTATGTTCTACTCTGTCTCCAGCAAATTCAGCATCACAATATCCTATTAAGCTGTATTCATTGGATTTTCTATAAAACAAACCCAGATTAGTAGAACCTTTCAGATACTTGAAAATTCTCTACATGCTGTTAAGTGAGATTCTCTAGGATCTGATTGGAATCTAGCACATAAGCAAACACTGAATAAAGTATCAGGCCTTGAAGCCGTCAGATAAAGGATAGAACCAATCATACCTCTGTAGACTTTTTGTTCTACCTTTTTACTTACCTCTTCCTTTTCCAGAATGCTCGTGGGGTGCATTGGAGTCTTTGAGGGCTTACATTCTGAGAGATCAAATTTCTTCAGAAGTTCTCTGACATATTTGTTCTGATGAATATAAGTTCCTTCTGGAGTTTGGTTTATCTTAATGCCCAGAAAGAATTTGAGTTCCCCCATTAAGCTCATCTCAAACTCTGCCTGCATGCACTTAGCAAACTCTCTTCCCAGAGAGGGTTTAGTAGATCCAAAGATGATATCATCAACTTAAATCTGACATACTAAAATGTCATTCTTAAATGTCTTACAGAACAAGGTTGTGTCCACTTTCCCTCTGGTGAATTACTTTCTAACAGGAAGTTACTTAGTCTTTCATACCAAGCTCTGGGAGCTTGTTTCAGACCATAGAGTGACTTCTTTAGTTTGAAAACATATTCTGGGTGTTTGGAATTCTCAAGCCCAGGGGGTTGGTGCACATATACCTCTTAATCTATATAGCCATTTAGGAATGCACTTTTGACATCCATCTGATACAGAGTGATGCCATTGTTTACAGCAAATGAGATTAAGAGTCTGATAGATTCTAACCTAGCGAATGGAGCAAAGGTTTCTGTATAGTCTATCCCATCTTACTGACTATAACCTTGTGCCATCAGTCGTGCTTTGTTTCTGATGACTTCTCCTTGCTCGTTCAGTTCGTTTATGAACACCCACTTTGTTTCAATGACGTTGAATCCTCTTGGTCTGGGAACCAGATCCCATACGTCATTTTTGGTGAACTGACTCAATTCCTCCTGCATTGCCTGAATCTAGTCATTGTCCAGAAGTGCTTCATCAATTGTTGTTGGTTCAATCAGAGAGACCAGTCCCATGAGGGATTCTTTAGAATTTCTGAATGTTGATCTTGTTCTGATTGGATCATCCTTCTTTCCCAGGATCTTATCTTCTGGGTGAGCTATGCTACTTTTGGATATCCTTTTCTGAAGTTGATCAACTGAAGGTGCTGGATTGCTTGCAATATTTCTTTCTGAGGTTGTGGGAGCGTCTCTGTTGAGAACTTCTGACGAGTTTCCTTTAGTACCTGTGAATTCAACTTCTATATCTGCAAAGAATTCATTCTGCTTTGAATTTTGAGGGTCAAGCTTATCATCAAATCTAACATTGATTGACTCTTCAACAATCTGTGTTTCTGTATTGTATACTTTGTACCCTCTTGAGCGTTAAGAGTATCCTAACATGATACACTTTTGTGCTTTAGATTCAAACTTGTTCAAATAATTTTTAGTATTCAGAATAAAACAAGTGCATCCAAAAGGATGGAAATAAGAAAAGTTGGGCTTTCTGTTCTTCCACAGTTCATATGGAGTCTTTTCCAGAATAGGTCTTATAGAGATTCTATTCTGAATGTAACACGTTGTGTTAATTGCTTCTACCCAGAAGATCTTAGCAATGTTAGTCTCATTGATCATGGTTCTGTCCATTTCTTGCAGTGTTCGGTTCTTTCGTTCTACAACTCCATTTTGTTGGAGAGTTCTAGGACAAGAGAAGTCATGCAAGATGCCTTTTTCATTAAAAAAAATGATTCAAAATTTTTATTTTCAAATTCCCCACCATGATCACTTTTGACTTTGACAATTCTAAGATCCTTTTCATTCTGAACTTGGTTACAGAAGGCAACGAACACAGAGTGTGACTCGTCCTTGTGTCTTAAGAACTTTACCCATGTCCATATGCTATAGTCATCTACGATCACTAACCCATACTTCTTGCCACTGACAGACGCAGTTTTTACTGGTCCAAATAAGTCTATGTGCAGAAGTTCTAATGGCTTAGAGGTGGAAACAACATTTTTATATTTAAAAGCAGGTTTTACAAATTTGCCTTTCTGACATGCTTCACACATCTGAGATGAACTTCAAATTAGGAAGTCCTCTGACCAGATTGAGTTTGTTAATCTGAGATATTCTTCTCATACTAACATGCCCCAATCTTCTGTGCCAGACCCATTGCTCGTTGTTAACAGAAAGAAGGCATTTTACATTCCGACTCTTTAGTTCAGAAAGTTTTATCTTATAAATGTTGTTTTTCCTCTTTCCATTAAAAAGGGTAGTTCCATCTTTCTGACTAACAACTTTGCATGAATTTTGATTAAAGATTATATCATAACCATTATCACTTAATTAACTTATGGATAACCGGTTATGCATTAATCCATCAACTAACAACACATTATTTATAGAGGGAAGATTTCCATTACCTACTGTTCCAGAGCCAATGATCTTTCCTCTTTGGTTTCCTCCAAAGCCCACGTAGCCTCCAGGTTTAAGTTCCAGGATTTGGAACATATGCCTTCTTCCTGTCATGTGTCGAGAGCAGCCAGAGTCCAGGTACCATGACTGGTGTTTTAGCCTTATTGCTAAAGATATCTGCTACATATATAATTTTGTCCTTAGGTACCCATATCTTCTTGGGTCCTGGTTTGTTAGTTTTACCAAAATTCTGGTTGAATTTTGGTTTGATAGAGTAATCATTACTGGTGTATTTGATGTCGTGTGTGTGCCTATATATGAAGTGTGATTTAAGTGGTGTGCGTTATATGACTAAGTCCATGACTTTCTTAGGTGTAGGTACCTTACCTTGATATCCTATCCCTTTTCTGCCATTTTTGCTAACTCCATAGATTTTTGAAGCCATCTTGCTTTTATCTATGTTTTTAGCCAGAAACTTCTGAAAGCTGTGATCATACTCTTTGATGATCTCATCAACATTACTGGGAGTCTCTGAGATTATTTTCTTCTGAGAGTTCTGCAAATCATTTTCTAATTCTGAAACTTTTTCTTTTAACTCAGAGTTTTCTAATCTAAGACTCTTAGTCTTTTCAGAGTCAGAGACAAGATCCCTTTTCAGGTTCTTGAATTTGACTCTGATTTGCTGATACCTTTCCAGAATTTCATTTAGACTTTTTACAAGTTCAGCCTTAGTAAAGTTTATAGTGAAGTCAGGGAATACCTCTTCAGTGTCTGATTCTGAGTCTGAACCAGAAGCTTCAATGTCTTCTGACACGTTTTCCATGAGAGTTATGTTTACTCTTTCATCATCTGACTCTGAGTCAGCTACAGAGGTGTCTGAATTATCCCATGTTGCCATGAGGCTTTTCTTATTTTCCTTGAAGAACTTATTTTTGGGCTTATCCTTCTGAAGCCTTGGACATTCACTTTTGTAGTTCCCTTGCTCATTGCACTCATAGCAGATGATGTGCTTGTTATTTGACTTTTTGTGTCCTGAAGAACCTTCAGATCTTCTATGTCCAGAGGAAGAATCAGACTTTCTGTATCTGGATGAGGGTTCATTTTGATTCTCTGATCTTCTAGGATTTCTGAATTTCCTTTGTCTCTGCTTCCACAGTTGATTCACCCTTCTGGAGAGGAGAGACAATTCATCTTCTTCTAATGAGGATCCATCAGAGGTTTCTTCCATACCCTGCAAATCCTTAGAATCAGATTTTTTGTTAGATTTTAAAGCTAGTGGCTTACCTTGCTTTTGAGGCTCATCTTCTTCTAGCTCTATCTCGTGACTTCTGAGGGAGCTGACAAGTTCCTCCAGAGATATCTTGTTGAGATCTTTGGCTAGCTTAAGTGTTGTGACCATTGGCCTCCATTGCTTGGGTAGACTTCTGATGATCTTCTTTACGTGATCAGCAGTAGAATATCCTTTGTCAAGAACCTTCAGCCCAGCAACCAGGATCTGGAATCTTGAGAACATTGCTTATATTGATTCACTATCTTCCATCTTGAATGCCTCATACTTTTGAATGAGCGCAAGGGCCTTGGTTTCTTTGACTTGTATGTTTCCTTCATGCGTTATTCTCAGAGAGTCAAACATGTTTTTGTTGGTCAGACATCATTTTTCTGTCTATCTTCTGACCTCTTCCATCCACTGGATGTGTGTATCCATCAGTTACCATGTCCCATAGATCCGCATCATGGGCCCGAAAGAAGCTCTCAATTATGTCTTTCCAGTAGTCAAAATTTTCTCCATCAAAGACTGGAGGTTTTCCACTAATTCTGTCCTTGTCTTCATGGTAGTTATTGTTGATGTTTTGTCTTGGTCCGACCATAGTGTTTTTCTGAAGCTTGGATCTTGTATTGACACGGTTCACTGTATTAACTCAGAACCAGGCGCTCTGATGCCAATTGAAGAAGTGAAAAACACAAGAAGGGGGGTTGAATTGAAAACTTAAAATCAAATGCGCAATAACACAATATTTTTATCCTGGTTCGTTTGATCTCAAACTACTCTAGTCCACCCGTCGAGGTGATTTCGCCTCTCTCCAACGAGGACTTAATTCACTAATCACCAACAAATTACAATCACTATTTTGACAACTTTCAAAGTCCTCTTGAGTACAACCACAGTCTGGTTAATGTCAAGGAACAACTGTCTTAATCAAAGATACAAGAATTCTGTGTAGTTGTTTTTCGTTACAAAAACAGTTATCACAACTGTGATAGTTTACACAATTTTAGAGCGTGGAAAATAAGAGAGAAAGCTTGCAGCGTTTTGAATTGTATTGCAGTAGCGTTGGCAAAATCGTGAACGATTTGATCTCTTATCTTTTTTATATAGCCGATGGAATCTTGTTCATCATTAAGCGTGATAATGGTCATTAAAGCAGTTTCCATTTTGAGAAGATCCTGTCTGAATGAAGCCGTTGTAATTGATGTTGTCTTGATTGAATAGTAACGCTTCAGAATCTTACATCCTTGCCTGCTGCTGATGCTTCAGAACATTGATGACTTAGATTATAATCCTTATGTTCAGAATCAGAGTTTACTTCACTTAAGCGTAGTTTATGATCATCAATCTCCTGCGCAAATTCTGATTACCTCAACGTGTAGCTTCTATAGCTTAACTTCTGATGTTGCTTTGGTCAAAACTTCTGCATACGAAATAACATAATTTTAGAGTGCATATTTGTTCTTTGTATTTGTTATCATCAAAACTCTAACTAAGGATTGTAGAATCAAACTATGTTCTAACACTCTCAGTGGACATAATCACCTCAGATGGAAAGACATTCTAGTGATAATCCTTTCATAATAAAGGGGCATAGCATGGTGTCCAGCTGATCTGGGGAAGTAAAGTCAAGATTCAGGGAATCTCTCAAAAGTGCCAAATAGCCAGGGGCAGATCTCCATCTGAATCACTTGGGGGCATTGGCAATGAATCCCAACAATGAATCACGTACAATCAAGCAAACATCTTCTGGCAGTGTGGTAACACTTACTACCATGGACAGTGACAATTCTCTACACCCGACGAACATAGTCGGAAAATACTACGCATAAACAAAGACCTGCTAGGTTTACCGGCCTAGGCAAAAATAAGGGCATCCTGGCGAACCAAAAGAGTTCGGGCAAAAATTAGGGATATACATATGAAAAAAATTTGTGTACCCGACAAGTCGAAAAACTGAAAAGACGGCTTGGGCAAGAAGGGGTATCCCAATGGACTGAAAATCTGAAAGGAAAGTCTGGGAAAAAGTTAGGTATTAAAGCGTACGACTAGGTCTCGTCATCTCGTTGCTTGTCTATCTGTAGAAGGTTTATTACCCTGATCTGCATTCACCAAGGACTCCAAGAGTTGGGATAACAGTCAAACCATCTACGAAATCCCTGGTAGATATTTTCTCCAATAGATACTGAGGCAGGGTCCTTCTACTACAAGGTCACTGACATATTCCCAGCATGCAACCTAATGATGTCAGGTGTTCTCATATCCTCGGCGGAGCAAGAATCTCCAACTACTGCTCCGACATCTAAGCAAAATTCCCCAGTGAAGCCGCCAAGCTTCTCAGGATTCCCCAACAGGATTTCAACAAAATCCCCAAACGGTTCACGGAGTTACCCTCCCCCAATAGAGTTTAATTCTATAATAGAAGAAATCAGTCTCCCAGCATTTCAACTTCAAACAAAATCTGAAGACCTACATTCTTCATCCCCAGCTACAACCAGGGATTTGTTTTCCCTAATTCAACGACACTGCAATAGAACAACTGATGCATTCGTACATTGCATTCATACATCATTTCTACAAACATTATAACATATGCAGTACACATACATATATCACAATCTCATTAATTTTGGTAGCATCATGCCATTCATACATCATGACATCGCATGAAACTGATTTTACCTTTTCAGTTTAAATTAGCAGACAGGCAAACACTATCAACTTATACAACAGGTCAAAGATTAATGCCCGAAACGAGACGGGGAAACTATCTACACGACCAAGTGGTATGAAATCCCGAAGCAAGACGGGTTTACCAACAAATACAGCAGGCCACAGATTAATGCCCGAAACCAGAAGGGGAACTATCTATACGAATAATGTTGCAAAGTCCCAGATTAATACTTGTAGTAAGCCAGGAGAACTATCTGTGGACGATCGACTGTGAATTAATACCTGTAACAAACCAGGAGGACCATCCGCATGAGGAGATTGAAGATTAATACCTGCAACAAGCCAGGAAAACTATCTTTCTTTCTCAGGTCAGAGATTAATACCTGAAACAAGCCAAGACAACTATCTCAGCGACCGACAATTTTCAAGTTCCAGATAAATACATGAAACAAGCTAGGAGAACTATTTGTGGACGACCGATTGTAGGTTAATACCTATAACAAGCCAGGAAAACTATCTACATAAGGAGATTGAAGATTAATACATGTAACAAGCCAGGAAAACTATCTTTCTTTCTCAGGTCAAAGATTAATACCTGAAGTCAACCAGGACAACTATCTCAGCGACCGATAATTTTCAAGTTCCAGATTAATACCTATAACATGCCAGGAAAACTATATGTAGATGACGGATTATAGGTTAATACCTGTAACAAACAAGGAAAACTATCTACATAAGGAGATTGAAGATTAATACCTGTAACAAGCCAGGAAAACTATCTTTCTTTCTCAGGTCAGAGATTAATACCTGAAGCCATCCAGGACAACTATCTCAGCGACCGACAATTTTTAAGTTCCAGATTAATACCTGTAACAAGCCACGAGAACTATCTGTGGACGACCGATTGTAGGTTAATACCTGTAACAAGCCAGGAAAACTATCTACATAAGGAGATTGAAGATTAATACATGTAATAAGCCAGGAAAACTGTCTTTATCTCTCAGGTCAGAGATTAATACCTGACACCGAACAGGACAACTATCTCAATGACCAATAAAAACAAGTTCCTGATTAATACATGTACCAAGCCAGCACAACTATCTATGGACGACCGATTGTAGGTTAATACCTATAACAAGACAGGAAAGCTATCTACATGAGCATATTGAAGATTAATACATGTAACAATCCAGGAGAGCTATCTACATGAAGAGATTGAAGATTAATACCTGTAACAAGCCAGGAAAACTATCTTTCTTTCTTAGGTCAGATATTAATACCTGTAACAAGCCAGGCCAACTATCTCGACGACCGACAATTTTCATGTTCCAGATTAATACTTGTAACAAGCCAGGAAAACTATATGTAGACGACTGGTTGTAGATTAATACCTGTAATAAGCCAGGAGAGCTATCTACATGAAGAGATTGAAGATTAATACCTATAACAAGCCAGGAAAACTATCTTTATTTCTTAGGTCAGAGATTAATACCTGTAACAGGCCAAGAGAGTTATCTCCATGAAGAGATTGAAGATTAATACCTGTAACAAGCCAGGAAAACTATCTTTATTTCTTAGGTTAGAGATTAATACCTGAAACCAGCCAGGACAACTATCTCAACGATCGACAATTTTCAAGTTCCATATTAATACCTGTAACAAGCCAGGAAAACTATCTGTGGATGACCGATTATAGGTTAATATCTGTAACAAGCCAGGAGAACTATCTACATAAACAGATTGAAGATTAATACCTGTAACAAGCCAGGAAAAGTATCTTTCTTTCTCAGGTCAGAGATTAATACATGTAATAAGCCAGGACAACTATCTCAGCGACCGACAATTTTCAAGTTAATACCTGTAACAAGCCAGGAGAACTATTTGTGGATGACCGACTGTAGATTAATACCTGTAACAAGCCATGAGAACTATCTACATGAGCAAATTGAAGATTAATACATGTAACAAGCCAGGAAAACTATCTTTCTTTCTCAGGTCAGAGATTAATACTTGTAACAAGCCAGGACAACTATCTCAGCGACCGACAATTTTCAAATTCCAGATTAATACCTGAAACCAGACAGGACAACTATTTGCAAACATATAATTTGTAGATTAACACCTGAAACCAGACAGGGAAACTATCTACATGACCAGAAGAAGCAATCTTACACGGCTTTCTTCTCATGATCTCTAGATGCAGTCAAACATGGACTCATCCTGAAGTAATCTTACACGGGTTCCTTCTCATCATCCAGATGCAGTCTAACACAGACTCATCCTAAAGAAGCGTCACACAGGCTTATTCTCATATATCTCCGGATGCAGACTAACACGGACTCATCCTAAAATAACCATACTCAGGCTCTTTCTAATACATTTTTAGATAACGGTTAATTCCATTATCCCCAGCAAGTTACTGTGAAGCTTGGATCTCAACCAGAAAACAACAAATTTTTATCTCTCCAGAGATAACTACTCAGTAGAGCCTTGGACAACTGAAGTTCCTAGATTCTATTCCCCACAGAGTTTTCTCAAACAGGAGAACAACAGAAACCCATATTCCCCAGCGGAGTCCTCCTATGACAGCAGGAACAGGAATTCCCCACAAAGAGATCTCTTATGAAGTCAACATCTACTTTGGATGGCATATTTTAAGCCCAACTCTGACAACTCTCTGTCATCTTCTCCAAATGGCATCTGTAATCCCATTTCTGCCGTCATCAACCATCAATGTTATTCCATGCAAGTGCAAATTTCTGGGCACTCTAGTATTCAATCCTCTTCCAACTTCAGATCACGAAAGGCAGACAAGCCAATATAAATCCTCAGGTTTAAGAAGATTGAAGAGGGGCAGCTGTTGTACCCCAAAATTTTCCCTCTCATGTTTTCCATGGTTTTCTCTTACATGGATGGTCACAAACACTTGATTAAAGAAAAATAAATTTTTTTAAAATAAACAAGGTGTCTTCGATGACCTTTGAGATAAGGTGTTTTTGATTGGCGCCTGAGCAGTTTGTTTTTCAATTGGCATCTAGAAAAGGAGCTTCAATTGGGCATCTAAAACCCTTCGATCAGGCTTTAGTCCGCAAGTCTTCGATTGGCCGTTGGGCTTCCTTTGATTAAGATAAGTTCACAAAGTCTTTGATTGGGCGTTGGGCTTCCTTCCATCAAGTTAAGTTCACAAGGCTTCGACTGCGCAAGGCAAGAACCCATTACAAGTTTGTTTCGATTCACAAGGGTAAAGGTTTCCCATGTGCTTTCTTTCAATGCACAAGGATAAGACCCTTTCAATTGGCCTTCGATTCACAGAGCAGTGACCTCCTCATGCTAACATCCACAAGGCATTGGCTTCCTTTGTGCTAGCTTCGAATGGGCAATGGTTCCCTTTGAAACTGCTTGCGTCAACTCTATCTCTGAACCTTTCAGCATATGATTGCCACATTATGAGCCCACATTGGTGAACCATTCGAAGAATGAACGAGGCATACATGCGCGCTATTCGAAAGACACACAAAAGGGTCATTTGAAGGATGTACAGGTGTTCCATTCGAAGAAGCATTTAGAAGGTCCATTCGAAGTTTACATAAGAGGTCCATTTGAAGGAGGCAACTTAAGGCTAATCGAAGAGCAAGGACTGAAGGCATTCGAAGGAGCCAAAGTGTCCAGGTTCACGCAACCTACGAAAATGGCAAGAATGTAACGTAAATGGATGATTTTCAAATTCTCGAGTCTTGCCATATTTATCAAGCTTCGACCAAAGGTATCCCAGGCTTTCAATTCCCATCAAGTTGGAGGCCTAAAACAACTCAGAGCAAGCTGGCAGAAACGCATGATTGGACCAAATATGGCAAGTTTTCATGAAAAAATAAAATCCAATCTCTCCCTCATGATGACCAAAGATTTGGTACACAAATGTTGACCTAAATATTTTCCTATATAAACCCAACAATTCCAGACGCAAAGGGACGGCCTCATACATGCATATACATTGCCTAGAAAGCTACAGAAAATTGCCAAAAATCTAGTGAAGTAGTGAAATTCAGAGAGCCAATTCCAACCACATTCATTTCGTTCCAGGCATCCCATTATCACTTTGAGGATCCCAGGAGTGCCTATCATCCCTCCTTGATGTTTAAAACTTCTTAAAATAAGCAGATTTCATTGCTCCGGTAGGGTAAAATTCTCATGCTCTAATCTCTCAGTTCATGCAATTTAAATAAATTCGATGCATAAATCCGTACTCATGTTGTTGTTTAGATTAGTTTTGACATAGCACATGCCAGGTTAAGGAAGGAATCCAGAAACACCATTGTTAGGGTAGCCTGCGATGTTTTAGTCGTATCTCCCTGTGCAAACACCTTCAGTCCAAATCAGTGTCATGGTTTTAACACCTCTGTATTTTATGATTATTTCAAGTATATTGTTTTCTTGTTGTTTGTCTTAATGATTGAAAAAATGGCCCAGTGGTGAAGGATGTGTGTTTAAGCTAGGAAAGCTTGGGGTTCGACACCACGTCTAGGTCGAAAATC
Organism: Vicia faba; assembly: GCA_948472305.1. Lineage (NCBI taxonomy): Eukaryota > Viridiplantae > Streptophyta > Magnoliopsida > Fabales > Fabaceae > Vicia > Vicia faba. The sequence goes on along the minus strand of OX451738.1, from coordinate 211,623,271 downwards.
ACCTCTTGTCATGGATCAAAGGAGACAGCTCCTATCATAGATCGAAGGAGATAACTCCTATCATAGATCGAAGGAGACAACTCATACCCTGGATCGAAGGAGACCGCTCATACCCTGGATCAAAGTGGACAGTTCCTTCCTGGGATCGAAGGATCTCTATTCATTGTCTTATTTTTTATTTTGTTTATTTCTTTTGTTTCTTGTTTTTTTGTTAACGTTAAAACAAAATCACCAAAAATTAGGTCTAGTATTTAATTAAAATTATTAACTAATTAATTTAATTACTTTAACATATTTCTTAAAATAAAAATGATAGACTTAGATTTATTTCATTCAAACCTTTCTTAACAAAAAAAAAAACAAAAATATTAGAATTAGGTTTAAATTCATTTGATATTTATTTCTTAATTAAATTTAGATTTAAGATAATTTTAAGTATCTTATTAATAAACACAAAAACAACCAAAAAAAGGATTTTTATATTTTAATTAGCAATTTCTTAGGGTCTTTAGACGTTCTTCTCTATTTCGCGTGCATTATCTTGTTCTTGCATTCTTCATAATAATGTATTTGTTGACAATATGTAATAGATTAAACTAGGTCTTTATCGCTTTTCTTTATTTTCTTTCCCCATTTGGATATGTAAATACCACCTCCCTGAAGCACTGTAATAGCGTATGTTGTACCCCAAAATTTTCCCTCCCATACTTCTCAGAACATTGCAAGAAAGATCTCCAAGTTGCTCAAGGTAGTCCGAGGATTGGCCAGGCAAGCTCTCTCCTAAGGAAGTCTACCCCAAACTAGGGTTTCATGTTTCATCAAGATCCTTGAGTCCAAATGACCCCAAGTGCTCACCAATGTCCTAATATATTCTCAAGATCATCCATGTCAAATTTCATGCCTTGCAGAGGAAGTTTGCTCAGTCAATTGCTCAAAGGTCCAAAAATCGACTGTGCTAGGGAAAAAGTCAACTGTGACCTACATACAGTCAAACTTCAAGATTTTTTGTCAACATTCTCATTTTGAAGGATATTTCATCATTTGAACAAGGGTTAATCATGATTCATCAAGAATTGCTCATAATTCAACAAAATTAAAAGTTGCTAAATTAGGGTTTTGTAGGAAAAGTAAACTCAACTTTGACCAGGCATAACTTTCTCATACTTTATGAGAAATGACCCATCCAAATCTCATTTTGAAGAGGATGCAATTAGCTACAATCCATCTTCATATCCCAATATCTAAATATGCACTCACAAGAAGTTATGAATTTGGACATTATAGGTCATTTTTGAAAGTCAACAAAAACACCTTTTTTGTCAAAGCTTCTAACTTGAGCATGGAATATGAAAATGAGATGAGACAAAAAGGGTTGATTAGAAAAAATCTCAAGCTTTATAAAAAGTCCAATAACATCTCTAAAGAGTCAAAATTGAGGAAGTTATGCATTGTTGAAGTTGGACTTTTTTGCAAAATTGCCAAAAGTCAACTATCCCCAAAACTTCAAATTTTGCGAAATGGGCCCATTCTTTTTCACTTGTTTTGAGTTGGCACATGATCCATCCTTGGACATGTGTCCATATCATATTTTTATTAATTATTTTGATTTTATTTGAATTAATTTGATTTAAATCAAAATAAATCAAATAAAAATCCAAAAGCATTGATAACAAAGATTTTGTGGTGATTTCAGGTTCCATTATACAGCTTGCCATCATCAAACTCGTATCAAGGCATAAGTGTACAAAAAGATGTGATTTGGATCAAATTTGGAAGGTTGTAAAAGAAAATCAAATCAAATATTCAAGCATTGATAGAGGAAGATTTGGACAGTAAAAACAACCCTAATACATTGTGCATTACATAAGGGTCGTGTGCAGACCAAAATGAGGGTTGGAGATCAGTTGGAAAGCAAGAACAAAGTTTGCAAAAACACCAAAAAAGTGTGAGATCGAAATCAAGTCTAGAGGCAGTTTCAAGACTTGGTGTTGATCTCAATCTCTTCCTGGCCATCTCCACAAGCAAAACCAATCAAAATCACGCATTTCCAGACCCTCCCAAGCGTTGTAAGTCATTCACGAAGCCGCCCTGTTCTTGAATTCGATTTATACGATTCTTGCATCTATAATGAAAAACAATTGCATTTTCTGAATCACCATGTCATTCGCTAGCTTTTTGCAATAACCAATTTCATTCATATGCTTTATATCGTGGATCACCATTGTAGGGTTTTCTAGGTTTTTTTAGGGTTTTTCGTTACAGGAATAATTGGATTTCATGAAGGGTACCATCTTGTTCAAGAGAACAAGACGAGCTCAACCATGGCGCTACCTTCCATTTATATGGCCTGGGGAAGAATTTAGAATGAAGCCACAATTTTAGTTGCGGATAAAAATCCGCAGGTAAAAGTTATAGTTTTTAGAGGACAGGGACGAAGGCGTGTCGCTTCCCCATTCGTCCATTCAAATAACGCGCGCGCTTTTCTATCTTTATGGCCATTGATTTTGTTTTTATATATTATATTCTGTTTGTATTATTATAACAAATAACCACAAGTGCTTTAGTGGTAGCCACGTTGGCATTAAGGCGCTTGGAGGCTAGGGGTCAGGGGTTCGATCCCTGCCTCCAACATTTGTCATTCTTCTTAACAATTTCAGGTAATCATGTGCGTACTCAAGCCTACTATCCACCATGCGCCTTCAGCATCAAGCATGCCAGATGGTCAGGTGGCCAGATCTGGTGGTCAAGCATGGAAGGCATACCATAAGCCAGTCAACGCATACGCAGGGGATCCCAAAAAGTCCAATGGACTGCATGCTAATGGGCCAACGAAATTATTATCCACACCTCCAAAAACAGGCCCATCTCATCCTTTTTTATATTTTGTTTATTTTAGTTTATTTATTTTATCTTATTTAATTTAGTTACTAACTAAAATTAATTTCTTTTTTATCAAAAAAATCACAAAAAATATTTTTGTCCAATTAAATTCAGAATTTTATTTTTTATTAATAAATACTAATTAATTAATTAGGATGTTAATTAGGTAACCTTAATTTATTTTTGTAAATAAATAAAATCAATTAGAATTAATTAGGTTTTAACTACTAATTTTAATTATTTTATTTATTTCTTAAATTAACAAAAAAATCCAAAAAAAATATGTCATTTATTATTTTTCATTAATTAATTTATTTAATAATCAATTTAGTATTTAATTTAGGACTTAATTTCTTTTCTAAAAATAAAAACAACAAAAACATTTTCTTTTAAAAGGGTCAAAACCCTAATTTCGCATCCGATTTAATTTCGCGCCGCGCTTTATTTTTCTTTATCCAATTAATGTATCTGCTCCCGGTTTGTAATAAATAATTAGGACATTTTATTTATTTTTCTGCTTTTTATTTTCAAAGGGTTGTTTTTGGCGATGTAAATACCCGGCCGGCGTCTTGTAATAATTAGTTTAATTTTCGCACCTTTAATTTCTGCAAACTATACAACTGTTAGATGTTTGATAATAGGGCTTGCATGACAAGAATAAATGCCTAATTTAAAAAACAGTTAGATCACCCTTAACATGTGCAAAGATAAAAATAACTGAAATCAACACATTCGCACATGCGCACTCCTAGGATACACCCCACTTGGTTGCCTTTGTAAACGGTCATTAAGTATAGGTTGTTTTAGAGGTATCCCTCTTGTCTAAAAGATCATAGTTGCCTCAAAATGGTTGCCTCGGATATCATTGCCTCGAATAATAATCTAATACATTAGGGTTACGGCTAAGGCGTCCGAACATTGCTTTAGTGACTGTACGTCCCTTTCGAATTGACCCTCAAACTCCAACGATAATACTACCTACTCACTAATAGTGGGATAGCATTGTCTAAAGGAAACAAGCATAGAAATATTATTTTTTCGAATAGGTAGATTAGTTCTTAGATACTTGCTCATCCAAAACAAAACAAATTTTTCACACTTACACTCCTTTTCAAACAAAGTTATCAAAAACACTTCATTACACTCTTGAGGACATAAGCAAGAGTTAAATCGAAGTTAAAACAAAAACTTTTCAAACCCACAAGCACAAAGAAAACAATTTTGAAAATGATGAGCAAGTACCTAAGAGCCCGTAGATAACTACGGATAGAAAGGGTGTTAATACCTTCCCTTTCTATAATCTACCCCCCCCCCCCCCCCCCCCCCCCGTACTCTGAAATATCTCGAAAAAGGAATTTTTCTGTGCTTTTTTCCTTTCCTTGTTGGATAAAATAAAAGTCGGTGGCGACTCTTTCTTACCGCGACATTTTGCGAAAACAAAACGCAAAATGCAAACCAGCATTCCAAAAAACAGTCAGTTCTTCCCACCATATCACAGAACTGGTGACTCTGCTGGGGATATGAATAAGTGGGGTGTACCTTAGGATTAGTTCATAATGTTTTCAATTTCTTGATTTGTATGCTTTAATCTTTGTGGGTTTGAATCATAGTTACTATGGATCCTAACCCGGATCTGGGGATACCTTTTAGGTAAGTAGCAATAGACTGTGAGGGAAATGTACGGCGTAGACTGATACGGTTGAAGCAGTAGCTACGTTAGTGTGCCACTTTAGTTTGTACCGATATCCCTTGTGGTGCAACGAGGAGAATATGGGTCTGTTAAGGGGTCATTAAGCACCAACTGACCTTAGAAACTATAATTGACCAACTTGGCCATAGAAAAGTAGCAGTATGCTACACTCATTAAGACCAAACTCTCGCGATGATTCCGGCTGCAAGAAAAGGTTGCTAAACTGGAATTATGACCGATCGAGGGTGGTCAGTGATATTGAGATCCTCTAGAACCCGGTTACTATTTCTAGGACAGGTTGAACCAACTAAACTGAAAGAGGGTAACACCTAAACTCCTTACCAGCCTGAAATCTAAGGGTTATCTGTGTGACTTGTTTGCCCTTACCATGTTTGCTATCTGTGAATACCTGTGATGTGTTTCTATCATAACATCATGCATCATGACATTGCATGCATATTGCATTGGACTAACCATTTCAAAGACCAATGGGATTCATCTTTGTTCTGTTTTGCAGATCATGGCATCTATGCGTAGAAACACTATTCGGATCAGCTTTGTACAGATTCCTACTCAGCTTAAAGATTTGGTTGCCAAGGTTCCTGACACTTCCTCCTTTGTCAGAAGACATGGTCACCTCCTTGGTTTGGTCACTTCCAGATTGGAACAGATGATGAGTGTTTTGTTCCAGTTCTTTGATCCATTGTACCACTGCTTCACTTTTCCGGACTACCAGTTGGTCCCTACCTTGGAAGAGTTCTCTGATCTACTCGGCATTTCCATTCTAGAGCAGACACCATTTACAGGTTGAGAGGTAGCCCTTAGGCCGGAAGAGATTGCTTCAGCCCTACATCTGACAAAGGCTGAGGTAATATCTAATTGGGAAACTCGGAGTGGTACAAAAGGCTTCTTGGCTAAATTCTTGGTTGATCAGGCTAATCAGTTCTGGGACAGTTTAGACTTTCAGGCGTTCGAAGACATTCTGGCTCTTCTCATTTACGGTTTGGTTCTATTCCCCAATTCAGATTCCATTGTTGACGTGAATGCGGTGAAGATTTTCATGTCCTGTAATCCAGTGTCCACTCTCTTGGGTGATATTCTGCACACTCTTTATGCCCGTACTGCTCGGAAACGGGGAACCCTTATGTGCTGTGCACCATTGTTGGCGAGGTGGTTTATTTCTCACCTACCCAAATCAGTTTTGAAGAACAAGAAAGGCATGGGTTGGGCCTACAGGATTATGTCCCTTGCTCACACTGACATTATCTGGAGCACTAAAGACATGGAAGAAGTGGTTGTTATTGATCGCTGTGGGGAATACCCCAATGTTCCACTACTTGGAATTCGAGGAGGGATCACCTATAATCCTTGTCTGGCCTTACGACAGTTTGGGCGAGCTAGGAGGGACGGACCTCATGAGTTGCTGATGCGAAGCATTGTATTTGACTTCCAAGGGGATAGTGAGGAGCATCTCCGCAGGTTCATACGAGCTTGGAACAGGGTGCGCAGGTATGATCTGCACGAGCTAGGCGTGAAGACCTCTCTTCCGATGGAACCATATCTCCGGTGGGTTCGTACACGTGCTCAGAAGCTAGGGATGCCCTACGAAGCTGTCCTGCCTGTGATAGTTGAGAATGCTAATGAAGAAGGGGTTCCTCCTACCATCCTCCACCCATATATGCCTACTGACATTGGGGTATTAAAGAGGTCTTGGATCCAACTAAGGGAAGAGCGGGATACTTACAGAGAGAAGTATCACGAACAAGAGCGGAAGATCCTGAAGTTGACAAGGCAGTTGGAGAACGAGAAGATCCTCAACGACTATGTTAGCACCAAAGGGAAACGACCATGGGAGCGCTGATGTCTTTTGTTATTTCTAGTTTTGATTTACTTTTCAGTATTTCTTTTTGTAACGCCTTAAAGGCATTTGTTGAATATTGAATTCAAGTTTTATCTAATAAAAATGTGTTTCATTTTGGTTTACGAATTTGAATCTCTAAAGTCTTTGAAATCATATCATACACATTACATTCCCATGCACCTCATTATAGGTACCCTTACAGGTCTCTTATCTTCTTCGCTGTTTATTTCAGCACATCATGTCTTCTGAAACATCAACTGAACAAGCCATCAAGGCGCTGCAAGCTCAAAACGCTCAGTTCCAGGAAATGCTCATGAACTTGCCAAGGGTCAGCAAGATCTGAAGACTCTTATCTTGAAGGATAAGAAGAAGAAAAAGAAGACGGTCCTCCTGAATATGGGTCACAGATTTGGAAATAATTTGCGGGAAGATGTTGATTTATCTCACTCACCTGGAGGGGGAGAGAATCAGGAAGAAAAGAGGGCTCCTAGCCCTGTGGTTTCTGACAACGAGACTGACTTTTACGAAGACCAGTATCCTCCGGCTGAGGATAGGTATAAGCAACTCGAAGACCGGTTGAGCGCAATGGAAGTCCAGAAAGTGCCTGGTCTGGACTTTGGAAATTTGGGTTTGTCATCTGGGGTGGTGATTCCCCACGAGTTTAAAGAACCGATCTTTTCTAAATACGACAAGGTTTCTTGCCCAAAGTTGCACCTCCGCTCGTATGTTAGAAAAATTCAGCCATATACCGCTGACAGGAACATCTGGATCCATGTTTTTCAAGATAGTCTTTCAAGGACTCAACTTGAATGGTTTTACCAGCTGGAAGGAGCTAGTATCCATAATTGGGAAGACCTTGCTGCTTCTTTTTACAAGCAGTACCAATACAATGCCGACCTCGCTCCCACGCGTACCCAACTTCAGGGTATGTCTATGGGTGCGAGCGAAGGTTTCAAAGACTACGCTCAGAAATGGAGGGACCTTACTGGAAGAGTACAACCCCCGTTGGCTGATAGGGAGTTAGTAGATATGTTTCTGGGGACCCTGTCTGGTCCGTATTTCAACCATCTGATTGGAAGTTCATCGTTCGGGTTTACTGAGCTAATTATGACCGGGGAAAGAGTTAAGGCTAGTATCAAGAGCGGTAAAATACATAAGGGTGCTTCATCAAACAACGAGAAGAAGCCTTTTAAGAAGGAATCCAGCGTTGTTTACAGCTCAAAGAGCCATAGTAGACTTGAGCGCCTCCAAGCAGTCAATGCGGTTGTTATATCAAGACCTACTGTTGCCCCACAATGCAACAGTCAGCCAAGAGCCGAGAGGCTGCAAAGATAATTCACTCAGCTCCATATGACCTTGTCTTTGATTCTGCCACAGTTATTAAAGACCAACTTGGTGATTCCGAAGGAAGCCCCGAAGAATCCCAATACAACATCACCGTTGTACAATCTGAACGCCCGTTGTGCTTTTCACTCCGATAGCCCGGGGCATGATACGAATGATTGTTGGGTTTTGAAGAATAAAGTACAGGATCTGATTGATGCTAAAGAGATTGAGTTCGAAGCGCCTGAAAAGCCTAATGTTATGACTGCTCCTATGCCCAAGCATGGGGTGAATGCTGTAGATGAAGACTCGTTTGTGGTTTCTGTGAAAGACATTGCTACTCCATTGATGACTGTGAAGAAGAACCTTCTGTTAGCCGGTTTATTTCTAGGTTGCGGCGAAGGTTGCTGTCTGTGTTCCGTCCTACCTACTGGTTGCCATCTTTTGAAGTCAGGTGTCCAACGCTTGATGGATAACAAAGAAATTCTGTTTGAGAAAACTTTTGTTCCATTGGTTCCTTTTGAAGACATTTCAATAATCACCATTTTCGACAATTCTTCCAAGGCTTCCTCGAGAAAGCCTGTTAGAATTACATCTGTTCCAAGAATCGCTCTGTTGATCATTACCATTTCTGGGCCTATCCCCTATACATCAGATAAAGTTTTCCCATGGCACTACGGGGCTGACGTGTATTATCACGGGGTTAAACAAGACTTAAATGCTGAAGAGGCTGATACTGATGTCAGCAATATTGTTGGATCTAGTAAAGTCACCCGAAGCGGAAGGATTTTCTCCCCTGAGATCTCTCCACCAACTGTTCGGAAACCTGTTGTTATTACACCTACCGGTACATCTGCTACTGTCCATGTTCGTGTTCCAATCCTTACCCCTGTCACCGAGTCATCCGACACTCGGGGCAAAGGGATCACCGGTGAGCTTGCCCGGACGGAGGCACCAAAGAAGATTACTGTTGAAGCCTCTAGACAAGAGATGGAGGAAATTTTGAAGATCATCAAAAAGAGTGACTACAATGTAGTCGAGCAGCTGGGGCAAACCCCGTCAAAAATCTCTATGTTGTCTTTGTTGCTATGCTCAGAAGCCCATTATAAAGCTCTGATTGCTTTCCTGAAAATTGCGCACGTGCCGCAAGAAACATCCACTAATCAGTTCAAAGACTGTGTGGCGAGTTTAACTGCTGATAATGGGTTGGGTTTCTCCGACGCAGACTTGATTGCCAAGGGGAAGAATCACAATGACGCTCTACATGTTTCAATCGAGTGCAGGGGCACTACTCTGGCTCAAGTGTTGGTGGATAATGGGTCCTCGTTGAATGTTTTACCCAAGAAGGAGTTAGGCCGGTAGGACTGTGAAGGGTTAGTACTGAAGCCAAGCAACATTGTAGTTAAGGCCTTTGACGGGTCTAAGAGGATGGTACATGGAGAAGTGGATATTCCAGTTAAGGTTGGTTCTCAGATTTTCGCGTCTACATTCTATGTGATGGACATTCGAACATCCTATTCTTGTTTGTTGAGACGCCCGCGGATCCACAAAGCTGGGGCAGTAACTTCTACGCTCCACCAGATGCTGAAATACCCAGTGAAGGGGAAAATTGTTACGGTCCGAGGAGAAGAGGAGTACATGGTGACCCACCTCAACTCCTTTTGGTATATGGAAATGGACGGGGAGTTCATTGAAACCCCGTGTCAACATTTTGAAGAAGTCCCCCAAACTCTGGCGTCGACTGAAACTGTTGCTGAAGATCCTCCAATGAAGATGGCTTCCCTCAAGGATGCCTGGGATGTTGTTGAGAAAGGTGGGTGTGCAAATTGGGGCTAACTCCCTGACTTTGCACATAAGACTAACAAGTTTGGTTTGGGTTTCACTGCAGAAGCTCAAAGGGTTGTTCGACGTGCGCAGATCGGAGGACCTCCCCTATTTATCAGCAATTCAGGAGTGAATGCCATTGAAGACGATGATGAAGAGTATGATATTGACAGTTGGATTTACCCAACTACCGACGGCGGATTAAGCAACTGGACAGCAAAGGACTTCGTCCCAATTTCTTTTATTACCCAGTAATGAGAGTTTTTGTTTTGAATTTGTAACAGACAATTTTAAACTTTACGGCCCGGTGTCTTACCCGAGGCATCGTGGCTTTATTTGTGAGGGCTTTAAATATGTCATTACCATATATCATTAATAAAAGCATTGGACGTTTCTTGCATTTCAAATTTTGCGCTCTTTGTTTTTCTTTTTCTATCTTACAAAACAGCTATTTTACACACACTCACATATACAGATCTACATCCACTCTGGATCCCACTGATAACGACTCTGCTACTGCCAATTATGACTTCGAAAGTCCGATCAACTTAGCCGAAGACGAAGGTAAAGATAATTGTGAAGTGCCTGGTGAACTTGCAAAACTGTTACTTCAGGAAGAGAGGGCCATACAGCCGCATAAAGAGCCAGTGGAAACGGTGAATCTGGGTACAGAGTTAGACAAGAAAGAGGTCAAGATCGGTGTAAATCTGGAACCTAGGGTTAAGCGATGGTTGATCCAGATGATGCGTGACTATGTTGAGATCTTTGCCTAGTCTTATGAAGACATGCCTGGGTTGGATACCGATATAGTGGTTCACCGCCTGCCTACCAAGGAAGACTGTCCTCTAGTGAAACAGAAAGTTCGCTGAATGCGCCCAGAGATGTCTGAGAAAATCAAGGCTGAGGTCATGAAACAATTTGATGTCAGTTTTCTAGCAGTTACTTCTTACCCACAGTAGGTGGCCAACGTGGTTCTGGTGTCGAAGAAGGATGGTAAGGTTCGAATGTGTGTTGACTATAGGGATCTGAACAGGGCGAGCCCCAAGGATGATTTCCTTCTGCCTCATATCGACGTTCTGGTTGACAACACCGCACAGCATAAGGTCTTCTCCTTTATGGATGGTTTCTCCGGTTATAATCAGATTAAAATGGCTCCCGGAGACATGGAGAAGACAACCTTTGTTACTCAATCGGGTACCTTTTGCTACAAAGTCATGCCTTTCGGGTTGAAGAATGCTGGGTCAACGTATCAGCGCGCCATGGTCGCTTTGTTCCATGACATGATCCATCATGAGATTGAGGTATACATCGACGACATGATTGCAAGATCCCAGACTGAGGAAGAACATCTTGACCATCTTCAGAAGCTATTTAATAGGTTGAAGTTGTACAAGCTGAGGTTAAACCCGAACAAGTGCACCTTCGGGGTGAGGTCTGGTAAGCTGTTGGGTTTCATCGTAAGTGATAAAGGTATTCAGGTGGATCCTGCAAAGGTGAAGGCTATATAGGAAATTCCAGCTCCCCGAACAGAAAAAGAAGTCAGAGGCTTTTTGGGACGTCTGAACTACATTTCCCGATTCATCTCACACCTGACTGCTACTTGTGAGCCAATCTTCAAGCTACTGAAGAAAGATCAAGTGGTAAGATGGAATGATGAATGTCAGGCCTCTTTCGAAAGGATCAAAGAATATCTCCAAGAGCCTCCTATTCTGATGCCTCCAGTTGAAGGGGGACCTTTGATCTTATACTTGATAGTACTCGATAATTCAATGGGGTGCGTGCTGGGGCAGCATGACGAGTCTGGCCGAAAAGAGCATGCTATTTACTACCTTAGCAAAAAGTTTACCGACTGCGAGACCCGATACTCGTTGCTTGAGAAAACTTGATGTGCTTTGGCATGGGCTGCTCGCCGGCTGAGACAATATATGCTGACTCACACTACTTTATTGATATCAAAGATGGATCCAATCAAGTATATCTTCGAGAAGCCTGCCTTGTCCGGAAGAATAGAAAGATGGCAGATGATCTTGATTGAGTATGACATCCAATACACGACCCAAAAAGCAATCAAGGGAAGTGTGTTGGCAGATCATTTGGCACATCAGGCAGTGGACGATTACCAGTCTATGAACTTCGAATTCCCGGATGAGAATATCATGTTGGTGACTGACTGTGAAACACCTGGACCGGATGAAGGACCTGAGGAGGGATCCCGATGGTCTATGTACTTTGATGGAGCTTCAAACGCTTTGGGTAATGGCATTGGCGCCGTGATCATATCTCCTGAAGGCTCTCATACTCCATTCACCGCCCGACTATGTTTCAACTGCACCAACAACATGGCGGAGTATGAAGCGTGCATCATGGGTCTTCGAGCAGCAATTGATCTAAGGATTAAGTTCTTAAGTGTGTTCGGAGATTCCGCTCTCGTGATCAGTCAGATCAAAGGCGAGTGGGATACGAAACACCCAAATCTTATTCCTTACAAGAAGTATGTATTGGCGTTGCTTCCCCACTTCAAGGAGATAACATTTGAACACTTCCCTAGAGAGGAGAATCAGTTGAAGGACGCGCTAGCTACGATGTCTTCGATGTTCAAAGTCAATTGGGACAACGAGGCTCCCCGGATTACCATCGAAAGGTTGGACGAACCCGCACATTGCTGTGACATTGAGACTGAAGAGATAGTAGATAAACCCTGGTTTCATGAAGTGAAGAGGTACCTTGAGGCTCAAGAATACCCTGAGGGTGCATCTGTTAATGATAAGAAGTTCCTGAGGAGGTTCGCGGCGAAGTTCTTCATCAGTAATGGTATCCTTTAAAAGCGTAACCATGATTCAACCTTACTGCGTTGTGTGGATAAGAACGAGGCAGAAAGGATTATGGTAGAGTTACATGAAGGTACTTTCGGAACTCATTCTAGTGGACATACCATGGCGAAGAAAATCCTTCGGGCAGGATATTATTGGTCTACAATGGAAGCCAACTGTTATCAGCATTCTCGGACCTGTCACAAGTGCCAAGTCTATGCTGATAAGGTGCACATACCTCCAGTTCCTCTAAATATCTTGACAGCTCCTTGGCCTTTTGCAATGTAGGGCATCGACATGATCGGCGAGATCATACCTACAGCATCTAACGGGCATCGTTTCATCTTGGTAGCTATTGATTACTTTACGAAGTGGGTTGAAGCAGCTTCATTTGCTACTGTGACCAAGAACGTCGTGGCACGGTTTATTCGGCACAATCTGATCTGTCGGTATGGTATACTAGAGAGGATCATAACGGATAATGGTACAAATCTCAACAATAAGATGATCACCGAGCTCTGCAAGCAGTTCAAGATACAACATCACAACTCTTCTCTCTACCGGGCGAAGATGAATGGGGCTGTTGAAGTAGCTAATAAGAACATTAAGAAGATTGTGCAGAAGATGACGGTGACATACAAAGATTGGCACGAGATGTTACCATTTTCTCTTCATGGGTACCGTACCTCAGCACAGACATCAACAGGGGCAACACCCTATTCCTTGGTTTATGGTATGGAGGTTGTATTGCCCATTGAAGTTCAGATACCCTCTCTTAGGATTATGAAGGATGCAGGTTTGACCGAAGATGACTGGGTTCAGACTCAGCTTGATCAGCTGAACTTAATTGACGAGAAGAGACTTACTGCTATTTGTCATGGTCAAACGTACCAAAAATGGATGATTAAAGCATTTAACAAGAAAGTCAGACGACAAGAGTATCAAGTTGGGGACCTGGTTATCAAGCGCATCATACTACCTCAAGGTGATCCCAGGGGCAAATGGACCCCTACTTACGAAGGGCCATTTGTGGTTAAGAACATTTTCTCAGGAGGAGCTATGATTCTAACCACCATGGATGGTGACGACCTTCCTCACCCTGTCAATGCAGACATAGTGAAAAAATACTACGCATAATCAACGACCCGCTAGGTTGACTGGCCTATGCAAAAATAATGGCTTCCCGGAGAACCAAAAGGGTTTGGGCAAAAATAAGGGATGAAATGAAAAAATATGTACACTTGGCAAGTCGAAAACCTGAAAAGGAGGCTTGGGCAAAAAAGGGTATCCCGGTGGACTGAAAACCCGAAAGGGCGGTCTAGGCAAAAATTAGGGATTAAAGTGTAACACGATGTCTCATTGGGTCACCTTGCAACCAGACTTCGGTATCAACTATCAAGCTCGGACGACACTAATCAATCTGATCGACCTTCAACCAAGTAGCAAAGTGATGAGATGCTCGAGGACATAAAGGCGATAGCAGAGTTGGAACCCAATGGGATTGTTCACATAGCTGTTTTGTTTAGTTTTTCACAAATTGTAAAAAACTCTATTGTTCGGCGGTGTTCTCTTACTAGGACACCAGCCTCTTGTACAAAAACGCCTATTTACAGGCCAAACTTCAAAATCAATACAATTCATTTTCAGAGAAATTTCAAACTGTTTTGCCTTTTTCTGTTTTTTTTTGCAAAGAACGTCCAATGTTCATTTTTGATATATGCATTTGACATTAATTGCTGCTCATAAATATTTACATGCGAAACAAAAGACGATTACTCGTAATATCAGAAACAGGGGCAAATAAGATTTGCCCAAGCCGTACAGTTGCTCTGTCCACCAGGTATAGGGATATACCTAACTGGAGGAAACGATTGAAGGTACATTCACTCCCCACAGAGTAAGAAAAGACAGTAATGTTAGCTCTCCCCAGCTGAGACTCGCAACTGTGAATGAATCGGTAATATTCTCCTCAAGCAGAGTTTATCTACCATCAGCACTGAAAAGTCTTATCATCCCCAGCGGAGTATAAAAAACACATCCCTAGTGGGGTTTGAAATTTTCCCCAGCGCAGTCTGAAAAATCTTCCCCAGTGGAGTTTGGAGGATCATCCCCAGTAGACTTTGGAAGATTGTCCCCAGTAGATTCTTAAAGGTTATCTCCAGTGAAGTCGCAACTTAAAGATCATCCCCAGCGGAGTTCTTTCCTTGCACAAACAGGAATTCAATCCCCAATAGGATTCAGTATCACCAGCAACGGTAATTCATCCCCCGCTGAATCTATCAGCGGAATCCTCAACAGAGCATCCCTTCCCCACAGAGTAATCTCCTCATCAGCTTATTCCCCAGCGAAGTTATCCTCTTCTGCAGGTTTATTCTCACAATCATCTTCGTTCGCTATCCCTAGCGGAAACGAAGAATTCAACTCTTTTCTCTAGCAGATATCCAAGATTTATTTTCCCCAGCTAAAAGCATCACATCTTCATACATCATGACACATGAATATACGCATCATACAACGTAATCTCATTTATTTGAGAACATCATTACTTGATACATATCATGCATTACATACAACTAACCTTTACCTTTCAGGAAGGATGCAGTTAAATTCTTACAAAATTAAAAATTTTGAAGCTTTTACCTCAGTCGAATTACGGACGAGTTCTTAAATCTCAGCAGAGATATTTTCTCAGTTGAAGTACAGGCGAGTTCCTAAATCTCGACAAAGATGTTCCTCCGTTGAATTACAGACAAGTTACTAAATCTCAGCAGAGAAGTTTTCTCAGTTGAATTACGGGCGAGTTCTTAAATCTCGACGAAGATGTTTCCCCTAGTTGAATTATGGACAAGTTCTTAAATCTCAGCAGAGATGTTTTCTCAATTGAAGTACAGGTGAGTTCCTAAATCTCGACAAAGATGTTCCTCCGTTGAATTACAGACAAGTTCCTAAATCTCAGCAGAGAAGTTTTCTCAGTTGAATTATGGGCGAGTTCTTAAATCTCGACGAAGATATCTCCCCTAGTTGAATTACGGACAAGTTCTTAAATCTTAGCAGAGATGTTTTCTCAGTTGAAGTACAGGCGAGTTCCTAAATCTCGACAAATATATTCCTCCGTTGAATTACAGACAAGTTCCTAAATCTCAGCAGAGAAGTTTTCTCAGTTGAATTACAAGCGAGTTCTTAAATCTCGACGAAGATGTTTCCCCTAGTTGAATTACGGACAAGTTCTTAAATCTCAGCAGAGATGTTTTCTCAGTTGAAGTACAGGCGAGTTCCTAAATCCCGACAAAGATGTTCCTCCGTTAAATTACAGACAAGTTCCTAAATCTCAGCAGAGAAGTTTTCTCAGTTGAATTACGGGCGAGTTCTTAAATCTCGACGAAGATGCTTCCCCTAGTTGATTTATAGACAAGTTCTTAAATCTCAGCAGAGATGTTTTCTCAGTTGAAGTACAGGCGAGGTCCTAAATCTCGACAAAAATGTTCCTCCGTTGAATTACAGACAAGTTCCTAAATCTCAGCAGAGAAGTTTTCTCAGTTGAATTACGGGCGAGTTCTTAAATCTCGACGAAGATGTTTCCCCTAGTTGAATTATAGACAAGTTCTTAAATCTCAGCAGAGATGTTCTCTCATTTTAAGTACAGGCGAGTTCCTAAATCTCGACAAAAGTGTTCCTCCGTTGAATTACAGACAAGTTCCTAAATCTCAGCAGAGAAGTTTTTCTCAGTTGAATTACGGACGAGTTCTTAAATCTCGACGAAGATGTTTCCCCAGTTGAATTACGGACAAGTTCTTAAATCTTAGCAGAGATGTTTTCTCAGTTGAAGTACAGGCGAGTTCCTAAATATCGACAAAAGTGTTCCTCCGTTGAATTACAGACGAGTTCCTCAATCTCAGCAGAGAAGTTTTCTCAGTTGAATTACGAGCGAGTTCTTAAATCTCGACGAAGATGTTTCCCCAGTTGAATTACGGACAAGTTCTTAAAACTCAACAGAGATGTTTTCTCGGTTGAAGTACAGGCGAGTTCCTAAATCTCGACAAAAGTGTTCCTCCGTTGAATTACAGACGAGTTCCTAAATCTCAGCAGAGAAGTTTTCTCAGTTTAATTACGGGCAAGTTCTTAAATCTTGACGAAGATGTTTTCCCTCAGTTGAATTACAGACGAGTTCCTTCCCTCAACAAAGATCAGGCTTCCCCAGCGGAATCTTCCACAACAACAGGTATACAAGCTCTCGCTAAGAAATCTCTTACGCGATCGACATTCCTTCAGATGGAATCTTTAAGCCCATCTTCCTCGTCAGCAATTTCCAAATGGCATCTGTAAGCCCATTCCCAACATCACAAGGCAGATACCACTTCATGCGAGTGCAAAATTCTGGGCACTCTAGTGTTCAATCATCTTCCACCTTCGGATCACGAAAGGCACGAAAGCCAATCTACATCCTCAGGTTTAAGAAGATTGAATAGGGGCAGCTGTTGTACCCCAAAATTTTCCCTCTCATACTTCTCAAAACATTGCAAGAAAGATCTCCAAGTTGCTCAAGGTAGTCCAAGGATTGGCCAGCAAGCTCTCTCCTAAGGCAGTCTACCCCAAACTAGGGTTTCATGTTGCATCAAGATCCTTGAGTCCAAATGACCCTAAGTGCTCACCAATGTCCTAATATATTCTCAAGATCATTCATGTCAAATTTCAAGCCTTGCAGAGGAAGTTTGCTCAGTCAATTGCTCAAAGGTCCAAAAATCGACTATGCAAGGGCAAAAGTCAACTGTGACCTACATACAGTCAAACTTCAAGATTTTTTGTCAACATTCTCATTTTGAAGGATATTTCATCATTTGATCAAGGGTTGATCATGATTCATCAAGGATTGCTCATAATTCATCAAAATTCAAAAGTTGCTAAATTAGGGTTTTGCAGGAAAAGTCAACTCAACTTTGACCAGGCATAACTTTCTCATACTTTATGAAAAATGACCCATCCAAAGCTTATTTTGAATAGGATGCAATTCCCTACAATACACATTCATATCCCAATATCAAAATATGCACTCACAAGAAGTTATGAATTTGGACATTATAGGTCATTTTTGAAAGTCAACAAAAACACCTTTTTTTATCAAAGCTTCTAACTTGAGAATGGAATATCAAAATGCGATGAGACCAAAAGGGTTGATTAGAGGACATCTCAAGATTTATAAAAAGTCCAAGAACACCTCTAAAGAGTCAACATTGAGGAAGTTATGCATTGTTGAAGTTGGACTTTTTTGCAAAATTGCCAAAAGTCAACTATCCCCAAAACTTCAAATTTTACCAAATGGGCCCATTCTTTTTCACTTGTTTTGAGTTGGAATTGTAGCCCACGTGCTCCAGCCTTGGCCATGTGTCCATATTATATTATTATTAATTATTTTGATTTTATTTGAATTAATTTGATTTAAATCAAAATAAATCAAATAAAAATCCAAAAGCATTGATAACAAAGATTTTGTGGTGATTTCAGGTTCCATTATACAGCTTGCCATCATCAACCTCGTATCAAGATGTAAGTGTACAAAAATATGTGATTTGGATCAAATTTGGAAGGTTGTAAAAGGAAATCAAATCAAATATTCAAGCATTGATAGAGGAAGATTTGGACAGTAAAAACAACCCTAATACATTGTGCATTACATAAGGTTCTTGTGTAGACCAAAACAAGGCTTGGAGATCAGTTGGAGAGCAAGAACAAAGTTTGCAAAAACACCAAAAAAGTGTGAGATTGAAATCAAGTCTAGAGGCAGTTTTAAGGCTTGGTGTTGATCTCAATCTCTTCCTGCCATCTCCACAAGCGAAACCAATCAAAATCACTCATTTCCAGACCCTCCCAAGCGCTGTAAGTCATTCACGAAGCCGCCCTTTTCTTGAATTCGATTTATACAATTCTTGCATCTATAATGAAAAACAATTGCATATTCTGAATCATCATGTCATTCACTAGCTTTTTGCAATAACCAATTTCAGTCATATGCTTTATATCGTGGATCACAATTGTAGGGTTTTCTAGGTTTTTTTAGGGCTTTTTGTTACATGAATAATTGGCTTTCGTGAAGGGTACCATCTTGTTTAGGGGAACAAGACGAGCTCAACCGTGGCGCTACCTTCCATTTATATGGCATGGGGAAGAATTTTGAATGAAGCCACGATTTTAGCTGCGGATAAAAATCTGCAGGTAAAAGTTGCAGTTTTTAGAGGACAGGGACGAAGGCGTGTCGCTTCCCCATTCGTCCATTCAAATAACGCGCGCGCTTTTCTATCTTTCTGGCCATTGATTTTATTTTTATATATTATATTCTGTTTGTATTATTATAACAAATAACCACAAGTGTTTCAGTGGTAGCCACGTTGGCCTTAAGGCGCTTGGAGGCTGGAGGTCAGGGGTTCGATCCCTGCCTCCAGCATTTGTCATTATTCTTAACAGTTTCAGGTAATCATGTGCGTACTCCGGCCTATTATCCACCCTGCGCCTTCAGCATCAAGCATGCCAGATGGCCAGGTGGCCAGATCTGGTGGTCAAGCATGGAAGGCATACCATAAGCCAGTCAACGCATACGCAGGGGATCCCAAAAAGTCCAATGGACTACATGCTAATGGGCCAACGAAATTATTATCCACACTTCCAAAAACAGGCCCATCTCATCCTTTTTTATATTTTGTTTATTTTAGTTTATTTATTTTATCTTAGTTAATTTAGTTACTAACTAAAATTAATTTCTTTTTTATCAAAAAAATCACAAAAAATATTTTTGTCCAATTAAATTCAGAATTTTATTTTTTATTAATAAATACTAATTAATTAATTAGGATGTTAATTATGTAACCTTAATTTATTTTTGTAAATAAATAAAATCAATTAGAATTAATTAGGTTTTAACTACTAATTTTAATTATTTTATTTCTTTCTTAAATTAACAAAAAAATCCAAAAAAAATATGTCATTTTTTATTTTTCATTAATTAACTTTTTTAATAATCAATTTAGTATTTAATTTAGGACTTAATTTCTTTTCTTAAAATAAAAACAACAAAAACATTTTCTTTTAAAAGGGTCAAAACCCTAATTTCGCATCCGATTTAATTTCGCGTCGCGCTTTATTTTTCTTTATCCAATTAATGTATCTGCTCCCGGTTTGTAATAAATAATTAGGACATTTTATTTATTTTTCTGCTTTTTATTTTCAAATGGTTGTTTTTGGCGATGTAAATACCCGACGCCTTGTAATAATTAGTTTAATTTCCGCACCTTTAATTTCTGCAAACTATACAACTGTTAGATGTTTGATAATAGGGCTTGCATGACAAGAATAAATGCCTAATTTAAAAAACAGTTAGATCACCCTTAACATGTGCAAAGATAAAAATAATTGAAATCAACACATTCGCACATGCGCACTCCTAGGGTACACCCCACTTGGTTGCCTTCGTAAACGGTCATTGAGTATAGGTTGTTTTAGAGGCCGCCCTCTTGTCTAAAAGATCATAGTTGCCTCAAAACGGTTGCCTCGGATATCATTGCCTCGAATAAATGATCTAAGACATTAGGGTTACCGCTAAAGCATCCTAACATTGCTTTAGTGACTGTACGTCCTTTTCGAATTGACCCTCAAACTCCAACGATGGTGCTACCTACTCACTAATAGTGGGATAGCATTGTCTAAAGGAAACAAGCATAGAATGATTCTTTTTTCGAGTAGGTAGATTAGTTCTTAGATACTTGCTCATCCAAAACAAAACAAAATTTTCACACTTACACTCCTTTTCAAACAAAGTTTTCAAAAACACTTCATTACACTCTTGAGGACATAAGCAAGAGTTAAATCGAAGTTAAAACAAAAACTTTTCAAACCCACAAGCACAAAGAAAACAATTTTAAAAATGATGAGCAAGTACCTAAGAGCCCGTAGATAACTACGGATAGAAAGGGTGCTAATACCTTCCCTTTCTATAATCTACCCCCCGTACTCAGAAATATCTCGAAAAAGGAATTTTTCTGTGCTTTTTTCCTTTCCTTGTTGGATAAAATAAAAGTCGGTGACGACTCTTGCTTATCGCGACATTTTGCAAAAACAAAACGCAAAACGCAAACCAGCATTCCAAAAAACAATCAGTTCTTCCCACCGTATCACAGTGTAGATTTAAATTCCCGCACTTTTAATTTCTGCAAGATTATTAACTGCTAGTAATTAGGCTTGTATGACAAGATTGAAATCAAACGTTAGCGAACCTAATAACAAAGTTAATAAACTGAATTGAATCACTTGCACATATACACCTCTAGGGTACTCCCAATTTAGTTGCCTTCGGAAAAACAGTCATGTCCCTCGAAACGGGGACGCTTTAGCAAAGACCCGTAAATCAAAAGATTATAGTCCTCGATGACCCTACAGTTGCCTTTCGGTAAGTGATCTAGTCCCTAAATAAAAGTTGCTAAAGCATCTCTATATTTTACCTTTATGACTGTACGTCCCTTCGAATGTCCCTCAAAACATCCAACGATAGGGCTACCTACTCACTAATAGTAGGATATTATTGTCTAAAGGATAGGAGGAATAAACAACTTTTTTTGAGTACAAGTAGATAGTTGTTAGATGCTTGCTCAAATAAAACAAACCTTTTTACACTTACACCTTTCAAAAATAACTTTCAAAAACATTTTCTTTGTCAAATCTCTTGAGGACTGATACAAGAGTTATCACAAAGCGAATCTCCGCACTAAGGCGTTTCAAAACATTTTTAAAAACATACAAAGCACAAAGGTACTTTTAAAATGAGCTAAGCATCTAAGAGCCCGTAGAAAACTACAGATGGAAAGGGTGTTAACACCTTCCCTTTCTATAATCTACCCCCCTTACTCAGATAAATCTCAAAAAGGTCTTTTCTGTTCTTTTCACCTGTTCCTTAATTTGGATAAAATAAAATTCGGTGGCGACTCTTGCTTACCGCAACATTTGTGAACACAAATGCAAAAACAGTATAATAGTCGGTTCTGCCACCGTATCATAGCGAATTCTCATGATTACATTATTTATCCTCTAGGTCGTGATAAGTACGCAAGACTACCCCCATGTTGTTTATCCTCTAGGTCGTGATAAACACGCAAACTTTTCAATCATTTATCCCCTAGGTTGTGGTAGGTGTGTGAATTATTAGGTTTATGTTATTCGTTTTCTAGGTCGTAATGAATACATAAGTCTATCTTCATGTCGTTTATCCTCTAGGTCGTGATAAACACACCAACTTTTTCAATTATCTATCCTCTAGGTTCTGATAGGTATGCGAATTTTCAGGGTTATACTATTCATCCTCTAGGTCATGATAAACACATAAGCCTATCCATTTGTCATTTTTCCTCTAGGTCATGGTAAATGCACATGCTCATCCTCATATTGTTTACTCTTTAGGTTGTAGTAAATATATGAAATCTGCGAGATAATTCATTGTGTTAGTCTTCATATAACAATGTATTATCAAGCTCTATTTTATTCATTCCCTAGGCTGGGATGAATATACAAAATTTGCGTTAAGCTTACTATGTTAGTCTCAAAGCATTAGTAAGTAAATTTTTAAACATTTGTTATTTACCTCCTAGGACGTGGTAAATACGCAAAAATCTACAATCACTTTTCTAGGTATTGGCGAGTTATCCGCGTCGTCATGCTTCTTGCGCTAACTCTGATAAGATTACACATCATCATCTTTGCCTATCTTTCTTCATTCTCTTTGGCATGCTTTACAATATATCCTTAACTAGTCAACCTTGGGTCAAATTTTGGAGTCTTCCATTATTTAATAACCCTCTGATTCGAATGTGTGAGACCTACATATTCTTGCTCCCTTCAATCGAAGAAATATAGGCAGCTGTTATACCCCAAATTTTCTCTTCCCTTATTTCTACGGTCAAAATTATTTTTAAAATTAAGTTTTACAAAATATGTGGTTTATTTATACTAACATTTTAACATTAATTTATTTTTCTTACTTGAAGATATATAATAGTTTACTTAAAATTATTTATATTTTTAAATAATAAATATCGCATACCCTTCATATAATTTAAAGTGGATTTTTATTTTGAATGAATAATATAGTGCAATTGGTAGGAGATAAAGCTTACAGGTAAGAGATCATAGGTTCGAATCTCATTACCTCATGTATTGGCATTTTTTCTCATTTTGTTGTTACTTACCTTTTTTTTTATTTTATCTATTTTAATTCAAAAAAATTGTAATTATTTTCAATCTTCATTTTATTTAATTGGTATTTTTATTAAAAAAAATCATTTTTTTCATTTAAATCATAATTTTATGCATTCTATAGCTCTAAAATCAAATAAAAAAAGTTTAACAACTCCGCGATTTACAAATTCAGACTTGGTTCAAAAAGAATTCGAAATATCTTCGTAATCTAAAAAAACACCAATCAACACTACGAACTACGAATTGAGACTTGAATTCCTCATAAGAGGATACATAGGCATATGACTCAGAAATCGTGGAGAGTTTCCTTAATAAAAATTAAAACCCTATTTCCTAAATTGTAAATCTAAACCCTAGTATCCTTGTGAGCAAGGTAGATGAGAGGTGTCTAACACATTCTCTTTCTCTAAAAACGAGTCAAACAACTTAGAATCTCTGACCAAATTAAGGTTATCCTTTATATTCCCTTCCTAAAGATAAAAATCAATGGTGGCGACTCTCATTTTAAAACCGGTTCCAACAAAGTGTTATTGTGTTTTTGTTTTTCCTGATGTCATGTCACATGTCTTGACATGTTAACTAACAATGTGATAGGATTGTACTACTGTTAAGGAAAGAGTAGTCTATTATGGTTGCTTATTATATATAATTTAATGGGAGCATGATTGTTTGTCATGCTTGTTAGTGCTTATGCTACTGCTGTTGATGTGGTGTTTGTGTGCATGATGTCTTACCGGATATTCTGACATCTTGCTTGAAGTGTTTTGTGGAGAATCCTAGTTACTCTAGTTTCTCTGTTTATTGTGAGGCTTATTTATCTTTTGTTGCATGTTCTTCTAATGTGTGAACTTGGGTAGTCTATGTTTTGGATTTTCTTGGTATTTGGATTTTCTCTTAAGAGGGAGTATTGGTTATGTGTGATAGAGGGAGTAATGAATCTGTATGAAGTATTGTATTAGAGATGTGTTGATATGATATCAGACTCCCTGTCTAGACATCTAGTTTCTAGTATGGGAGGTTGGGTCACTCTATAGCGGTAATGTAGTATCTATGATATATTTTTATGTTTGAAATTTGTACAAAGTTTACATGTTTTCATGTAGCTTGTATTTTGTTTTTGTGGATTTATTCCTTTGTGGTTTTATTCCTCCTCCCCAGTTTGATTGTGCTAAGGTTGTTTTAGCCAAAATTTATCAAAGGGGGAGATTGTTAGATCTAGGATTTTATGATTGACATAAATTTTTATAAAACATGGTTCATAGAAGATGTTGAGCAAGATGTCATGGCATCTTGACCAATTATCATGACATGTTCTGTTGTCATGTATTTAAGAGAGATGTTGAGTCATATGTCTTGACATCTTGGTCAACTGTACAACATGTGTTGCAGTTATTTTCTTGACATATTTGATTTGTTTTTGTGAGATCCTCTTGAATATATCTCACTTATTTTCACAGGTAAAGAAGATTTTATTAGGAACAATACATATTTTATTTGGTTTCATAAAAAGGATATTTGGGACTTTTAGGAAACTATGAAGATTTGTTCCTATTTTTGTGGAGAATATCTTACAGTTAATTTAAAATTAGAAGATCGGATTTGATTGAAGAGTCCAAGTCCATACTACAAAAGTCTATATATAAGGACTTGCTAAACCTAAAAATAGCAAGCATTCACATAAAAAAACTGTGGGTGCATAAAATAAGGGTTTATGGTTTTTAGAGTACTTTAGGTGCTTTGTTTGTTTGTCTATGTCACTCGTGTATCTTCTGATACATTGAGGTAGACTGATTGTTCACTGTTACTTAGAAATCACTCATGAGCTTTTAAGCAAATGGTTAATTGTGTATCAAGTTATTATTTTCACTCATGAGCCTTTAAGCAAAAAGTTGAGTATTGTTTATTGGAAGTGTAATCTTCTGTTTTGCTTCTTGTCACTGGTTTTATCAATGAAGTGAGAGGGAGTTCTCATATCTAGAGGGTTCTAGGTAGAAATTGCATAGTATAGTGATTAGGTGATAAGTTGTAAATTGGGTTTGTTTAGGCTCTGAACTAATACTATTATAGTAGATTTTCTTCCTGACTAGGATGTCTCTAGAGTATGTGATATTGTACTGAACTGGGTTAATAATTTATTATGTCTTTTACCTTCTGCAGTTTAATTCCGCATAATCTCTATTTTGGTAAAAGTGTTTTATGTCAGCAGATGATGTCATAACATCTGTCTTAATATTTTGCTTTGGTGTTGGGACATTAGTCTTGACATTCGTTTTAAAGTGGCAGAATTTCATAAATATATATATATATATATATATATATATATATATATATATATATATATATATATATATATGGTAAAAAACTGGTACCCGTGAGTACCTGCGAGTAAAATCTGTCACTGGCACGGGTAAATTGTCTTAATGAATAACCACGGATAAAATAAATAGATAGTTACCCATTTAATTACGTGTATTGATATGGGTTTGATGATACTAGTGCCCACGGATATCTGTATCCGTTAATAATTAATAAAATTACTTAAATATTAATTTATTTAGTCTAAAATTATTATTATTATTATTATTATATTGAATATGAAACTATTATTATTTTATTGAGTGTAATATAATTATTTGTAAAAAAAAGAAATAAAATGAATATTATTTATTTTTGTTATTATTATTATTATTATTATTATTATTATTATTATTATTATTATTATTATTATTATTATTATTGTGTTTAATTTGAAATTTTTTGTTGTCTTTAAAAAGGATAAAAAAATTAATTTATTAAATATTTTTTAAAAAATAAAAGTATCTATGGATATCCGTATATACTCGTGGATATTTTAAAATTCACGGACATCCATCTAACACATACACACATAAATATATAGCGGATACGGATATCATATTTATTAAACGAGACGGATAACGAGAAACTAATACCCGTATTTATATATATATATATATATATATATATATATATATATATATATATATATATATATATATATATATATATATATATATATATATATATATATATATATATATATATATATATATATATATATATATATATTGAATTTTTTTGAGCATCTTTGATACTCTTTTTCTTTTTTATGTAACGGGTGAAGGAATTCATTTTTTGTTTTGCAATGAAAGATAAAGTGAGTCACACAATGCTATGTGACTAGACTTGGGTTAGACATCATAACTTTGATTTGAAAAAAAAATAGAAAGGAAGATAATGGACCACTCATTTCTTAACTTATAATTAATGGAAGGAAAGTTTTCTTTCTTTCTTTTCTTTTACGATAGCTGCCAAAGTAGGTGAGAGGGAATTGAAATCGACCACCATTATCTTGCCACATGGAACAATAGATATATTGATAGCTACATTCCCACTCAAAGATGTCACAAGTCACAACCCCTTCAATAATTCATCTTTACCCCCCTAAACCTATTCTCATTACAGAAAATATTGCTAGGTTGGTTAATTTCTATTCCAAGTGGAACAATATCTCGAAAGAGAATTTTTTTCTTCTATAATATTTTGTTAAAGAGGACTTTTCTAGGATACTCTCCATCCATTTCAAAACGAGGATCATTTTTCCATACATATTAAATAGGATAATAATGTTATTATAAGGAAGTATATTTTTATTCAATTAATTTTATGTGATAAAATAGTATAAAGTGTAATAATTAAATAATATAATTAAAAAAATAATATATATTTTCATATTGAAAAATAAGAATAACATTAATTTTCAAACAGATTTTATTTATTAAAACGACACTTAATCACACAGAAAAAATGTATTTTTTAATGCAAATTAAATGTATTGACATTTAATAAAAATATAAAATAAAAAGTTTTCAATATAAACTTAAAAAATTTAAAGGCAAAACCTTCATTAATTTTAATAAAATAACTAATTATAAAAATAAATAAATAGAGGATATAAATAGAGGATATATGATATTTTATTAAAAATTGCATTTACATTTCAATTTAAAAATTAATCGTAGGATATTAAAAAAAAAAGTCAAATTTGATGACAATATAAAACTAATTAAATTATAAGGGATTTTACAACAAACAAAATCTGAATTATGAATTATTTTATAACTTCAATAATATATTAATATTGTCTATTAAATTAGTTATATTATTTAATCTTTATAAAATGAAGGAAGAGCATAGAAAAGGAAAAGAGATAGCATATAGTAGCACTGAAAGAAAAAAAATGAAACAACTCAATTTATTGACCTTGCGGTTCAGTTATATTATCGGCATATGTTATTACAAGTACAACATGTAACTCAGCTATACCCCTCTCATATTTTGTAAATTTGAGTACACAAATATACATATAAAACTATAGAATATACTATTATACACGTACGTATAAAATACAATACAAGAAAATATAGAGATGATTTAAGCTCAAAGGCTAACAGAGCAACGTCGATCAATCTGATACTTAACGACGTTAGCTCCAATATAAGCGCCGTTAGCTCCCATGTCAACGCCGGTACCGTCGTTACGAACTGAGATATAAGCAGGACACTGAACATAGAGATGATAATGACCAGAAATAAAAGTACCAACCTTCCAACGAACTCTTC
The DNA here is from genome assembly GCA_948472305.1 of Vicia faba. Taxonomy (NCBI): domain Eukaryota; kingdom Viridiplantae; phylum Streptophyta; class Magnoliopsida; order Fabales; family Fabaceae; genus Vicia; species Vicia faba. The sequence goes on along the minus strand of OX451738.1, from coordinate 211,596,013 downwards.
CGTCAACTTTAACGATAGCGTAGAAATTTCCGTTAGATTGATCTTGTGAGAGTGTCTGAAAGTTGAAAGGAGCAACAGGGACGTCAGTGCCGTAGACCCCCGGCGACCAGACGTCGACTTCTTTGTGGCCTTGGTAGGAAGGTGGTATGGAGGTACGGTAAGTGATTTGTTGGCTCCGGTAGGTGATATAGGTGTCGAGACGGTCGTAGTAGATACCGATGTGGTCGTTGGGGTTTCTTGACATTAGGGTTATTTGGAAATTGGTGGTTAAAAGATTGGGCTGCGTTGCGTTGAAGGCGGAGACGGTTATGTCGGAGAGGATGAAGGTTGGTTTGGTTGGTCTTAGGATTGCCCATATGAGGAGAATTGTGAGTAAGACTAAGAAAAGGAACACTATGATTCCCCAGAAGATTCTTTGGAAGAGTATTCTTTTTCTTCCTGTGTGGTGATCACACTCCTTTACCGACATGATGTTGAGAGTGTGAAGAGGAGTGTGAGAGATGAAAAATATGAGTAAACAAGAATAATTTGTGATAATATTTTGGAGGAAGGTGTGAGAGTGGAAGTGTTGTTGTGAGGTGAGGTGAGGTGAGAGAGGGAAATATAGAATGGTTTTTGAGAGTGGACAAGGAATTATGAGGAGGTAACGTGTGGATGACGTTTTTTGTGTTTGTCTGTTTGTGTTTGGTGTTGATTAGATTTTTGGAAAGTTTGAGTATTTTATTTAGAGGTTAGATGTATGATAAGATTATGAAATATGTGGTAATGGGTAGTGTTTGGAAATTTGGAGGTATGTAAATGTGAATATGAATGGTGGAGGCTGCTTTTGTGGATAGATGTATGTGAAGTATACTTTTTGGAAACTAATGACTTTTGGTGGTTGAGGTTAATATATTTTGTAGGTTATTTATATTTTGTATTAGAGAAAACTAAAATCAGATTTAAAGTATACATATTTATCGGTTAAGTTCTAAATCGATAATATTGAATTTAAAAGAGAATATATATATATATATATATATATATATATATATATATATATATATATATATATATATATATATATATATATATATATATATATATATATATATATATATATATATATATATATATATATATATATATATATATATATATATATATATATATATATATATATATATATATATATATATATATATATATATATATATATAAAAGTTGAGTAATTTAAACTCAAGCTCAATTAGGATTTGTTAGTCTAAATAGATATAGTTTATAATTCAATAAATACAATACAATTCAATAATATTAATCTTATTGCTTTATTCTCTCTTTCTCTCCTCACTAAAAGTGTCTCTCGCACTAACAAATTGGTATCTAGAGCTCCGGTGAAACTCTTGATTGTGTTTTCAAGAATCACACGTTAGTGATCGAATTTACGGGATCGTGGATTGTTCACCACTTTTGTTGCAAAGATGAATGGTAACAATGGTATTCTGAATTCTCTTCCAATTCTTAACGACAAGAATTGGATCTGATGGAGAAAACATATGCAATATCTGTTTGGCTTTCATAAAATCCTAGAAGTGGTTACTAATAGCGTTTTTGTTCTTGCTGAGGATGCAACTGACGCACAGAGAACCGTTCACAAGGATGCCAAGAAGAAGGATAGCAAGATGATGTTTTACGTTCAATCGATGGTAGATTCAGAAAATTTTGACAAAATCTCTCATGATGAATCATCAAAGGAGACATGGGATATTCTTGTCAAGTACTATGAACAAGGTGAGAAAGTCAAAGTTGTCAAATTGCAGACTTTGCGAGAGCAATATAAATTGTTGCAGATGGGAGAAGATGAAAAAAATGCAGGCTATGTGTCGAAGGTGCGAAATCTCGTCCATCTCATGAAGGATTGTGGTGAAACCCTAACTAATAAGATGATAGTTGAGAAGGTAACGCGTATGTTGACCTCTTACTTTGATCACGTTATCATTGTTATTCAATAATCTAGCAATCTTGAAACGCTAAAATTGAAAGATTTGGTTGGTTCGTTGGAGGCACATGAGATTAAGATTATCAAAAGTAAATGGGTTCGGGATTTGATATAAGCCTTGCAGGCTCAGACATGGAAGAAGTATTGTAGTTCAAATAAGTTCAAAGGCAAATGAGACAGACTCATAGTAGAAGTGTATAATATTTAAAAATATACCACCACGGTCCAAACTATAAACCGTAATGATATTTTATTTGCATAGTAAAATTCATAAAGAAGCGCCAGCGTTTAGCCATTTAAAACTTTTAAATAAAAAACAAAATATATCACAGCAGTTGAACTAATCAACCATTGTGATTTTCATTTTATTATTTATTTAAATATAAATAAAAAATAAAAGACGCACCTTAACGTTAAAGGAATAAAAGATTTGAGGTGGTTGAGGTTCAAACCCATGAAAGCTTGAATATATCGCCACAGTCAGTTAAACACTACTAGAAAATGCATAAACAACAATGCCATGGTCACCACAGTTCTTCACTACACCGTGGTGACATCTCTAAAATAAGGCGCCTCTTTTATTTTTTTATTTATAAATTTGTATATAACAATGGTTGAGAAGCCAACCATGGTAAAACCATTAAGCTTTCATGGGTTCGAACCTCAGCGTCATCATATATATTATTCTTTTAATGTTAAGGTGCGTCTTTTTCTTTTTTTATTTATTTTTATATAAAAAACATAAATGGGTATGACTACGGCTAGTACGTTCCACCATTGTGATATATTATAATAAATAAATACTTATCAATACGGTTGGTAGAGAACCTTTGTGAAATAATTTACCCATATATAAGTGAATTAGCTCTCACTTATTGACAGTAGCATCCTTTCCTTCAGAGTGAAACCCTAACACCTATTTTTTCGCTTCTTTTTCGCCATTAGCCGTGAATCTTGTGCTTCATACGTTAAGGTATTCTTATTCTTATACATTATTGTTATATAGTTCCTCATTATCTCGTTTGTTACATGGTGTTTTTGTTGATTAATTGTTCTCACTTTTTCAGATTCGTCTTCACTAACAACTTAACAAAGACCATACATTGGTTATGGTACATATTGTTTGTGTAGCTATGAAAAAGTTACAAGAAGCATGAAGCTATGATGGAAACTTCTTCCACCTTATACTTCTTCTTCATAGCTTCACAAACAAGACGTTTTTAATACTCTGTTGAATAAGAAGTTTGCGTTTCACATTGTTGTACCCCAAAATTTTCCCTCTCATTTTACTCAAAACATACTCATTGAAACCCTCAATTGCTCAAGGATGACTAAGGATTGACCAGACAAATCCTCCTCTTAAGGCAACAAGCTTCAAACTAGGGTTTCACTCCTCATCAAGATGGTTGAAGTCCAAGGGTCCCAAATTCTTTCCATGGTCCCAATATGTTCTCAAGATCATCCATGTCAAGTTTCATGCCTTGCACAAGGAGTTTTCTCAGTCAATTGCCCAGATGCCTGAAAATCAATTGTACTAGGTCAAAAGTCAATTGTGGCCCACATACAGTCAAACTTCAAGATTTTTGGTCAACATCAACATTTTGAAGATGTATCCATCATTTTATCAAGGGTTGATCATGATTCCTCAAGGAATTCCCCCAAATTCATCAAAACCCAAAAGTTGCTAAATTAGGGTTTCACTGGAAAAGTCAACCAAACTTTGACCAAACATAACTTTCTCATACTTTATCAGAAATTTCTCATCCAAGGCTCATTTTGAACAGAATCCAATTTCCTACAACTCAACTTCATCCCTCAAGTTCAAAAAATGCACTCATGGAAAGATATGAATTTCTACATTATAGGTCCTTTTGAAAAGTCAACAAAAACATCTTTTGGGTCAAAGCTTCTTACATGAACATGGAAGACCCAATTGAGAGGAAAAAAAGAGTTGTTTAGGGGACATCCTAATCTTTCTAAAAAGTCCAAGAACACCTTCTTAGGGTTAAAAATGAGAGATATGTGTATTGTCAAAGTTGACCAATTTTTGGAAATGTGCATGAAGTCAACATTGATCAAAATGATTTTTTTTCCAAATGGGCCCATGTTTTCTTGTTTGAAAATTGTTCCTAAGATGACCCATAACCCCTGATCTTATCCACCTATTATTTTTTATTTTTATTATTTATTTTGATTTTTTATCCATTTAAATCAAAATAAATCAATTTAAATAGTAGAATAATCAAATAAAATCAAAGATTTAATTTTATGAGCATATTATGAGTCCATGAATAGCTAGCAAATCAAAAAATTCGTGCAAGAGCCAATTGATTGGAAAAGATCTTAATTTGGTCTATTTTAGAAACAAATCATACAAGACAAAGAATGAAATCAAATATCCATAATTTGTAAAGATATGATCAGTTTTTGTTGACCTAAATCATTCTATGATATATACACAACATTTACAAAGCATAAGAAAGAGGATTGGGGTCGTGAAAGAAGGAGGACAAGTCTCAATTTTTTGTCAAAAAAAGTGCTGATCACATATTCCTCCATAGACTCGTTCAAGCAATTCTAAGGCCAGCAATCTGTTCCTGGACATTTTCTGAAGCCATTCCAATCATCCTCAAGCCTTAAAACCTTCAGAAATCACGCCTCACAGTGCCACGGTTTGCATCTCTTTTCAAGATTCATTTTCAATAATTTATCCATCATAAACATGTTTTGATCATATATCCATGCTTGCTATCATATTTGCAATGTTTTTGATTGGTTTGATTGAAGTTTAAGTGCAGGAATGGCACGATGCCATTGTTAGGGTTTTGAGGTCCCAAATTGGGAATTCTATATAAAGGAAAAATTGGACAAAATTAGGGGTACTATCATACTCAGGAGATGATTTGCAATTGATTCGTGCCTATGGTTTGAATTTATTCTGCTTGTGCTGCATTTTTGAATTTTTCAGGTTTTTAGTTACGAACAAAATCTGTCACTACAACCTATAGTGACAGAAAAATGCTGTAGGTAAAAGTTCCCCATCTAAAATGACAGATCCCTGAAGAAGGTGATGGCGTAGTGTTCACTGATTCGTCCATTCAAACCACTGAGAACCCACAGCGCGCGTGTTTTTGACATGTGGCCATAGATCTTTAATTGCCTTATATTTATTTTGTATTATTTTGTTAACAATTAACACGCTTGATTCAGTTGGCAAGGCAGGGCATGATAAGGCTTTAGTCCAAAAGGGGGTGGGTTCGACCCAGCCCTTTTGCAAAGTTAATTTTCACTAATTTATGTCTTCAGATCCAATGCTCTAGGTTCCTGCGCGCTCCTCATGCACTTCCATCACCATACCACAAGATCTCATCATATCCAGATCTGACAATCAACACATGCAGACCATGGTGAACCCTCAAACGTGGCCAGCACTGGATCCAAACGCCTGATTGGGCCAAAGGATTTTGGCTTAATAAAATTCAGGCGTCACACCTCCCACTCAGCTTTCATCACAGGCCCAAGTTCTTTTTCTCTTTTCTTTATTTCTTTTTTAATTATTTATTAATTACTTCTTTTACAAAAATAACACAAAAAATCATTTTTTTCATTAAATCAAAAAATCACAAAAAATATCAAAAAACATTTTTTCATAAAAATATTTTATTTCCTTAATTAATTAGTTTAATTAAAATTAGGGCAATTTAATTCTTTTCATAATTAAAATAATTAGAAATTAGGGTTTAATTTGTACATAACCTAATTTTTTCTCAAAAACTAACCTAAATATTTTTCAATTAGATTTTTTAGGTTTTCTAATCATTCTCGCATTTAATTCGCCGCGCGCATTTTTTAATTTCCTTTTTATTATTATTGTAACTGCTCCGAGTTTGTAATAGTAATTAGGGTTTAAATTACGCATTTTTATTTTTAGTCTAAAATAATTATGTATCTACAAAAGCCTTGTAATAGCTAGGACTTTAAACTTTCCCGCATTTTATTTCCGCAAACTATAAACTGCCTAGATGTTAATAGGATTGTATGGAAAGACAAACTAAAAATTAATACGGTAGAAAACCCTAAATGTGCAAAGATAAATTAACTGAAAATTACACTCGCACATGTTCACTCCTAGGGTTTACTCCACTCCGGTTGCCTTTGGTAAACGGTCATGAAGTATATGGTTTGTTAGTGGTTGTCCTCTAGCCCCGAAAGATCTAAAATGACCCATTCGGATGTTGCCTCGGAAAAATATCTTGAAGGCTTTAGGATGATTACTAACATTTCCTAACATTGCTTTTGTGATCGTATTTGTCCCTTCGAATGTCCCTAAAAAACTCCAACAACGATGCTACCTATTTCTCAATAATGGGATAGCATTGTCTAAAAGGAAAATGAATAGACTTTTTTCGAGTAGGAAGATTTATTTCTAGGTACCTGCTCAAACAAACAAACTTTTTCACTCCAACACTTTCCAAATATAGTTTTCAAAAACAACTTCGTAACACTCTTGAGGACAGAAACAAGGGTTAAAACGAAGTAAAACAAAACTTTTCAAAACAAGCACACACAAGAAATTCCAAAGTGAGAAAGTACATAAGAGCCCGTGGAAAACCACAGATAGAAAGGGTGCTAACACCTTCCCTTCCTATAATCTACCACCCGTACTCAGAAACATCTCGAAAAAGGTTTTTTTTGTTCTTTTTCTTTTCCTGATTGGATAAAATAAAAGTCGGTGGCGACTCTTGCTTACCGCGACATTTGCAAACAAAAAACGCAAACCAGTATTAACAGTCAATTCTGCCACCGTATCACACACATGTTGATAATTTTCATGGTTATTGTAGGACTCAACAAGAACAACACATTTTAGTTAATGAAGAAACAACAGTGGCAACATACTTCATCTAGTTTGAGATACAATGAGAAGAAATATAAGAAGTATGAAGTTGTTGTGTAAGCTTTTTCCTCCTTATATTTATTTTTTATTGCTTCACAAACTAGATAAACTTCAAAATTGATTCCTTTTTCATGATTAGTTTCAATAAAAAGGTGTGTCCTAGAAATTTATAATATATCTTTTTCATTGCTCAAAAATTTATAATATTTGGTTATGTTGCATGATGTTGTTTGAGTTTATTATATCTTATGTAGATTGTTTGTTTCACTAACCCTCAATTAAAATACATTCATTTAAATTGACATAGATACTATAATATAAACATTAAATTGTATTTGAAAACCAACTTTTATCAATCATTGTTTCAGAATTGCACGTGTCTCATCGTTTATTTCATGCTCTTTTACATATATATTATGGTATAATGACCTGGCTTCTCAGATGCATCGTTATCTTATATTATATTTAAATTTCATTAACCACAATTATTAGATAATTTGCCTCATCATCAACACTAATGATCGTAAAAATTACAATTGTAAAAATTACGATGATAAGTAATGATGATGAAGAAGATTGTCCAATATCTTGTTGTTATGGAAATTTAACTATAATCGAAGATAACAATGTATCGAAGGAATTAGATCAATAAACCACAATATATATGTAAAAGAGCGTGAAATGCACGATGAGACACATACAATCAGAAAAATGTAAAAGAGCATGAAATGCACGATGAGACACATGCAATTAGAAAAAACAATGCTCTGTTTAAGTTGGTTTTCAAGAATAGCTTAATTTTCATATTATAGACTTCATAAATTTGAAAGCTTGTATTTATTTATAGAGGTGTATGGAAAACAAGCAATTTACATATTATATAATAAACTTTGGGCACTTTTCACAACGGTTATATATTATAATCGTGATCAAAGGTCATTTATGATTTACATAGTTTTTCGCTGATGGATTTTGAACCCAGTACCTATGCGTAAGTATCACAAAAGTTTATAAGTATAACCTATGTGATAAGTGCCGCGCATCCTTCCTTTCAATAATGGTTTCCAGACTGTGATAAAAACAGCAAACTTACAACCACACCCTACTTAAAAACAGTATGACCCGCGTGATGGTACCCCCTTTTCCAACTGTTGTGAAAGGGGTTTTCTGTAGTAGTGAAATAATCGTTATTATATCATAACAATTATTAATTAAGAAATATAAAAAAAATGTTTGCGCCTGAATTTAGAGATGTCACTGCGGTGTTTAGAAGAACCGTGGTGACTTTGGCGTTGTTGTATGCATGTTTTGTAGTAGTGGTACCAATAGTGTTGAAGTAATAAAAATATATCGTATCCATAGTTTTGTACCCCAAAATTTTCCCTCCCATTTCATTCAAGATATTCTCCTAGGGTTCTCAAATGCTCAAGGTTGCTCAAGAATTGATCAGACAAATTCTTCTCCTAAGCAATGGAATCACAACTAGGTTTTGTGTTTCTCAAGGAAGATTGGATTTCCAAGGTCTCAAGTGGATTTCATGGTTCCTAATATGCTTCAAAGAAGGCTCATACCAAGTTCCAAGCCTTGCATCACAAGTTTTCTCAGTCAATTGCTTAGATGATTGAAAATCAATTGTATTGGGTGAAAAGTCAATTGTGGTCAACATATAGTCAAACTTCAAGATTTTTGGTCAACATTAACATTTTAAAGTCATATCCATCATCTGATCAAGGTTCGCTCATGATTCCTCAATAAAATCCCTCAAATCATCAAAAGTCAAAAGTTGCCAAATTAGGGTTTCCTTAGGAGAAGTCAACTGAACTTTGACCAAGCATAACTTTCACATGCTTCATCAGCTTTTCCCAAACCAAAGCTCATTTTGAAAGGAATTCAATTATCTACAATGTTGTCTCTCAAAGCTCAAGTTTAAAAATGCATCATTTGAGAGATATAAGCCAATACATTACAAGTCATTTCAAAAGTCAACAAAAATATACTTTTTGGCAACACAAATTACATCAAGATAAATATTCAAAAGCAAAAATGATCAACGTAGATATTGTAGAGAACATATTTATATTTCCAAAAAGTCCAAGATTACTTTCAAAAGATAAAAATTGAGTGAGTTATTGTAATACGGTGGCATAAACGATTGTTTAATACTGGTTTGCGTTTTGCATTTTTTGTTTGCAAAATGTCGCGGTAAGCAAGAGTCGCCACCAAATTTTATTTCATCCAATCATGGAAAAGGGAAAAGAAAAGAAAAAACATTTTTTCGAGATATTATGAGTAGGGGGTAGATTATAGAAAGGGAAGGTGTTAGCACCCTTTCTATCCGTAGTTATCTACGGGCTCTTAGGTACTTGCTAATTTTTTCAAATTACTTGTGTGTGCTTGTCTTGAAAATGTTTTTACTTCGTGATAACCCTTGTATCAGTCTTCAAGGATGTGATGAAGTTTGTTTTGAGAATTTGTTTTGAAAGGTGTTTGTGTGAAAAGTTTTCATTGAGCAAGTACTTAAGATTCTACCTACTCGAAAAAAGATTATTCGTTCTCGTTTCCTTTAGACAGTTCTATCCTACTATTAAGGAGTAGGTAGCACTGTCGTTGGAGTTGTAAGGGACATTCGAAAGGGACAAATACAATCACTATAGCAATAGTTAGAAAATTTTAGTAGTAACCCTAGAGTCTTAAGATTTTTCTGAGGCATCATTGCTGAGGCAACATTTGAATGGCACAATTTGATCTCCTTAGACTGGAGGGGAACCACAAAAATCTCCTATGCTTAATGATTGTTTACCAAAGGCAACCGAAGTGAGGTAAACCCTAGGAGTGAATATGTGCATATGATTTATTTCAGCTATTTAATCTTTGCACATTAGGTGATCTACCGTTTTAATTTTCCAGACATTCTTGCTATACAATCCTATTAGCCATGCATCTAGACAGTTAAAGATTGCAGAAATTAAAGGTGCGGAGAAATAAAACCTAGGCATTACAAGGCTTCAGGGAGGGGGATTAATTACATAACCAAAAATCAGGAAAAAATGGTAAATAAAAACCCTAGTTTAAAGCTATTACAAACCCTGAGCAGTTACAAAAAAATGGAAAATAATCAACGAGCGTGCGGCGAATTAAAAATGAGAGAAAATTGAAAACCCTAAAATCTAATTGAGAAATAATTTGGGTTGTATTTTTGAGAAAAGATTTGATTAAATTATGTACGTCTAAAATCCTAATTCTAATCTTTTTAATTATGAAAAAGAAATTGAAATTGACCTAATCTAGCTAAATTAAATAATTTCATGAAAATAAAATATTTTACAAAGAAAACAAGATTTTGCGTATTTTTGTTTTTTGTATTTGAGAAAAAGAAATTTAATTGTAAAATTAAAACCTAGTTTCTATTTGATTTTAATTATAAAAGAAATTAACTTAACTTATATTTCTAATTAAATTAAAATAAATATTTTATAAAAAAATACTTTTTTTTGGTATTTTGTGATTTATTGATTTTATGATTTTTAAAAAAGGTAATTAATTTGGTGAAAAAAATAATTAAACAAAACAATTAAAATAAAAGAAAATAATAAAGAAAAGAAGAATATGGGCCTGTATACTAGCAATTCTGGGGGGGTGAGAAACTGAATTTCCAAGCCCAGATTTCTTTGCAAGCCCACCATGTGTTTGGATCCAGTGCTGGCCTTGCTTGAAGGTGCATCATGGACTTCTCTCCATTGGGTGTTAGATCTGGATCTGAAAATGGTCCACTGGCTGGATCAATGAGGTTCATGATGGACCTCTAAGATAGCAACGCATGGGATCCTGTAAAGAAGAATGAAAATAAGAAAGTTGTTGGGACCTAGGATCGAACCCAGGTCCTTTACCCTTTCCAACGCGCAAGCTTGCTATCTGCGCTACGTGACTCATTTGTTAATCAAATAACAACAAATCATAATATATGCTAAAATGTGAGTTAATGGATGAAACAAAAAGAATGTGTGCCCATTTGAATGGATGAATGGCTGTCTGACACCAATTGTTATCTACCTTTCTCCGTCGCCTTAGGCCTGTAACTTTTACCTACAGACATTTGTTTGTAGGTATAACCCTGTTACATTCAAAAATCACATACACGCAATATAAATTCCAATGGAGACCATGGATCAATTGGGTGTGAAGCCCTGACTACCATGGTATCCATCATTAGGCCTAATTTTGCTTAAATCATAAAACCCCAAATTGGAGCACGAAATCCTAGCAATGGCAAAAGTTTGTTCCTGCACTGTAACTTAAATCAAACTATCCAGAAACATTGCAAACATGATGATGAACACAAATATATGGGTAAAATACATTTATAATGTGTAAATCATAGAAATCGAATTTGAGTTCTTAGTGCAAACCGTGATACTGTAATGTGATGATTCTTGATGCTTTTAGGCTTGCAAATGAATGGAGAAGCTTCCTGAGATATCCAGGAACGTATTTCTAGCCTTGAAACTCCTTGAGGATGGATCTAAGATGGATTTTGATCTCACACTTTTGTCCAAATTTTTGAGTTTTCTTTCTTGTTGTTTCACGCCTCCAATCCTTCTGTTATTGATCTGCAATTGTTATGCACTTATAGTAGAATGAATTAGGTCAACAAAATTTTATCATATATTTGAGAATTATGAAAATTGGATTTGATTTGCTTCATGTATGATATCTTTCTAAAACAATCTTCAATCCAATCTTTTCCAACCCTAATGAGCCTTGCACTAATTGATCATCATGCTAGCTGTATATGGACTCCAAATGTGCACAAAAATCTCAAGAGTTGATTTGTTTTCATTATTTTACCATTTAATTTGATTTATTTTGATTTAAATTAATAAAAAATCAAAATAAATGATAAAAGTAATAAAATACTAGGTGGAAAAGCTCAGGGGTCGTGGGTCCTATTAGAAACATGTTACAAGCAAGAAAACATGGGCCCCTTTGGAAAAAATGCTAATTTGATCAATGTTGACTTTTGACAATTTTCCAAAAATTTCCAACTTTGACAATGCACAACTCTCTCAATTTTGACCCTAGGAGGGTGTTCTTAGACTTTTTAGAAATCTTAGTATTCCCCCTAACTAAACCTTTTGGTTTCATCTCAATTGGATCTTCTGTGTTCATGTATGAAGCTTTGACACAAAAGGTGTTTTTGTTGACTTTTCAAAATGACCCATAATGTAGAAATTCATATCTTTTTGTGGGTGCAAATTTTGAACTTGTGAGATGAAGATGATTTATAGGGAATTGTATCCTCTTCAAAATGAGCTTTGTATGGAAAATTTCTGATAAAGTATGAAGAAGTTATGCTTGGTCAAAGTTGGGTTGACTTTTAGTAAGAAACCCTAATTTAGCAACTTTTGGTTTTTGATGAATTAAGAGAATTTATTGAGGAATCATGATCAACCCTTGATCAAATGATGAAATTCACTTCAAAATGTTGATGTTGACCAAAAATCTCGAGGTTTGACTGTATGTGGGCCACAATTGACTTTTTACCTAATACAGTCGATTTCTCAAGCATCTGAGCAGTTGACTGAGCCAACTTCTTATGCAAGGTATGAAACTTTACATGGATGATCTTGGGAACAAATTAGGATCTTGGGAAACATTTGGGTCCTTTGTGGTTCACCTATCTTGATGAAGAATAGAAACCCTAATTGGAGGTACACTGCCTTAGGAGAGAGCTTGTCTGGTCAACTCTTGGGCTTCCTTGAGAAAATTGAGGATCTCAATTGCCATTGATTGAGTAAAATGAGAGGGAAAATTTTGGGGTACAACAGCTGCCCCTGTTCAATCTTCTTAAACCCGAGGATGTAGATTGGCTTGTCTGCCTTTCGTAATCCAAAGGTGGAAGATGATTGAACACTAAAGTTCCCAGAAAGTTGCACTCGCATGAAGTGGCACTCGACTTGTGACATCGGGAATAGGCTTACAAATGCCATTTGGAAGTTGATGATAGAATATTTGTCGGAGATGGGCTTAAAGATGCCATCCTGGATGTGACGGAGAATTGCCTGAGATGGGCTTAAAGATGCCATCTAGAGAATGTGGATTTCCTGAGATATTCCTTTGGCGAGAGTCCCTATTGCTATTGTTGAAGAGGAATCTATTGAGGAATATTGGTATTTGTCTCGAGAAATAGAGTTTTAGGAGCTTCAGTTGTCCGTTACTCTACTGAGAAAATGCAAAACCAATCGTGTTTGATTAGGTCCTGGTCTTACAGTGTTGTTGACTGTTGTATGGAGATAAGAGAGAAGGAACCTGTATAGTAAGGTTATGAGAAGGAACCTGGATAGTAGGGTTACTTCGATATGAAAAGCCTCGATAGTAGGGCTGTGAGAAGGAACCTGGGTAGTAGGGTTACTTCAATATGAAAAGTCTGGATAGTAGGGCTGTGAGAAGGAACCTGGATAGTAGGGTTACTTCGATATGAAAAGCCTGGATAGTAGGACTGTTAGAAGGAACCTGGATAGTAGGGTTACTTCGATATGAAAATCCTAGATAGTAGGGCTGTGAGAAGGAACCTGGATAGTAGGGTTACTTCGATATGAAAGCCTGGATAGTAGGGTTGTGAGAAGGAACCTGGGTAGTAGGGTTACTCCGTGATAAGTTCGGTAAGACTTCAAAAGGAACATGGGTAAGATTACTTCGTGTAAAACTTCAAAAGGAATCTTGGTAAGGTTACTTTGTGATAAGTTCGTGTAAAACTTCAAAAGGAACCGGGGTAAGGTTATTTTGATATGACATCCTGGGTTAGGTTGTTTCGTGAGGAGTTCGAGTAAAACTGCATCTGAACCGAGAAGGAACCTGGGTAAGGTTGCTTTGGGATAAGTTCGTGTAAAACTTCAAAAGGAACCTGGGTAAGGTTACTTTGTGATATGACATCCTGGGTAAGGTTGTTTTGTGAGGAGTTTGGGTAAAATTGCATCTGAACCGAGAAGTAACCTGGGTAAGGTTGCTTTTGGATAAGTTCGTGTAAAACTTCAAAAGGAACCTGGGTAAGGTTACTTTGTGATAAGTTTGTGTAAAACTTCAGGATGAACCGGGGTAAGGTTATAAGTTTGTGTAAAACTTCAGGATGAACCGGGGTAAGGTTATAAGTTTGTGTAAAACTTCAGGGTGAACCGGGGTATGGTTATAAGTTTGATCTGATAATGTAGATTAGTTGACCCGTTTGATTTCGGGAACTGAGTTTCCATTAGTTGTCTGTAGATGTGATCTGCATAACTGCTGGATTCGTTAAAGCTAATCGTCTTTTCCTACAAAAGATATTAAGGTTAGTTGTATGTGATGCATAAAATGTAGGGTGAGATGATGTTCTCAAAATAAATGAGATTATGTCGGATATGATATGTATGCGTATATCATGATGTATGTTCATGAAGTGTTGTCGGGGTATGCTCGTGTCTGGGAAAATAAATCCCTGACGGTTGCTGGAGATTTGTGAATATTATGCCGGGAAGAGATGCTGGAGAATAACTCTGCGGGGACCAGACTTTGGGGAAGAGATACTCTATTGGTTGACCTGCTGATCTGGAGGAACAAATTTAGCTGGGGATGAAATTACATTGCTGGGAGTGATGAGCTCCGTTGGAGAAATAAACTCTGCTTGGGGAATAAGTTTTATTGACTCGCCTGCGATTACGAACCTCGACTGGGGGTATTTATGTCCTATTTCGGGAAAGATGACATCAATGCCTTTGGATACTTTTACTCTGTGGGGAGTGTATGTACAAACAATTATGTTCTCGAGCTGACTCCATCCCGATACCTGCTGGACAGAGGAACTATAGGGTTTGGCACTTCTTGTTTTTCCTGTTTCTGGAATTACGTGTAATTTACTTTTGTCTCTTATGTAAATATTTATGAGCAACAATTATTTTCAAATGCATATATCAAAAATAAATCATTGGACGTTCTTGGAAAACAAAACAGGAAAAGAAAAAGAGACTAAAATTTCTTGTGAAAATGATTTGTATTGATTTTGAAGTCGACCTGTAATAGGCGTTTTGTACAAAGAGGCTGACGTTCTAGTAAGAGAACGCCGCCTAAAGATAAAAATTATACATTTTGTGAAAAAGAAAGAAAAACAACTATGTGAAACAACCCCATTGGGTTCCAACTCTTCTATTTTTTTTATATCTTCAAGCGTCTCATCACTTTGCTACTTGGCCAAAGGTTGATCAGATTGATTGGCGTCGTCTGAGCTTGATAGCTGATACCGAAGTCTAGTTACAAGATGATCCAATGAGACATAGTGATACGCTTCAATCCCTAACTTTTGCCTGGATTGTCCTTCCAGGTTTTCAATCCACCGAAATACCCTTTTTTTCCCAAGCCCCCCTTTCGGGTTTTCGACTTACCGGGTGTACAAATTTTTTTCATTTTCATCCCTTACTTTTTCCCGAACCCTTTTGGTTCGCCAGGAAGCCCTTATTTTTGCCTAGGCCAGTCAACCTAGCGGGTCTTTGATTATGCGTAGTATCTTTTCACTATGTCTTCATTGACAGGATGAGGAAGGTCGTCACCATCCATGTTGGTTAGAATCGTAGCTCCCCCTAGAAAATGTTCTTAACCACAAATGGTCCTTCGTATGTGGGGGTCCATTTTCCCCTGGGATCACCTTGTGGCAGTATGATGCGCTTGATCACCAGATCTCCGACTTGATATTCTTGGCGTCTGACTTTCTTGTTAAAAGCCTTAATCATTCGCTTTTGATACGTATGACTATGACATATAGCAGTAAGTCTCTTTTTGTAGATTAGATTCAGT
The DNA here is from genome assembly GCA_948472305.1 of Vicia faba. NCBI lineage: Eukaryota > Viridiplantae > Streptophyta > Magnoliopsida > Fabales > Fabaceae > Vicia > Vicia faba. Next base: position 211,580,321 of record OX451738.1, on the reverse strand, counting down.
TGATCAAGTCGGGTCTGGATCCAGCCGTCTTCGTTCAAACCTACATCCTTCATAATCCTGAGAGAAGGTATTTGGACTTCTATGGGTAGGACTGCCTCCATTCCATATACCAGGGAGTAGGGTATTTCCCCTGTCGACGTCCGTGCTGAGATACGGTACCCATGAAGAGCGAACAGTAACATCTCATGCCAGTCTTTATATGTCACTGTCATCTTCGGTAACATCTCAGCAACGCCATTCATCTTCGGCCGGTAGGGAGAAGAGTTATGATGTTGGATCTTGAACTGTTTATAAAGCTCGATGATCATTGTGTTGTTGAGATTTATACAATTGTCAGTAATAATCCTCTCTGGTACACCATATCGATAAATCATATTGTGTCGGATAAACTGCGCCACGATGTTCTTGGTTACCGTAGCAAAGGAAGTTGCCTCAACCCATTTCGTGAAGTAATCAATAGCCACCAGAATGAAACAATGTCCGTTGGACGCGGTAGGTCTGATCTCGTCGATCATGTCGATGCCCCACATTGCAAAGGGCCAAGGAGCTGTCAGGACGTTCAAAGGAACTGGAGGCAGATGCACCTTATCAGCATAAATTTGGCATTTATGACAAGTTCGAGAGTCCTGATAACAATCGGCTTCCATGGTGGACCAATAATATCCTGCCCGTAGGATCTTCTTAGCCATGGTATGTCCACTAGAATGGGTTCCGAAAGTGCCTTCGTGAAGATCCATCATGATCCTCTCTGCTTCGCTCTTGTCTACACATCGTAGTAGTGTGGAGTCATGGTTGCGTTTATAGAGGATTCCATTACTGAGGAGGAACTTTGCAGCGAACCTTCTCAAAAACTTCTTATCGTTGACAGATGCCCCTTCGGGATACTCTTGCGCCTCGAGATACCTTTTGACTTCGTGAAACCAGGGTTTGTCTGCCACTTCTTCGGTGTCAATCTCACAGCAGTATGCTGGTTCATCCAACTTCTCAATGGTAATCTGGGAAGCTTCATTGTCCTACCTAACCTTGAACATAGAAGACATGGTAGCTAGTGCGTCCGCTAACTGGTTATTCTCTCGTGGGAAATGCTCGAAGGTTACCTCCTCAAAGTGTTGGAGCAATGTCAGTACATACTCTCTGTAAGGAATGAGATTCAGGTGTTTCGTATCCCACTCGCCCTTGATCTGACTGATCACCAGAGCGAAATATTTGAATACAATTAAGAATTTAATCCTTAGGTCAATAGCAGCTCGAAGACCCATGATATATGCTTCATACTCCGCCATGTTGTTGGTGCAGTTGAAACATAAGTGGGTAGTGAACGGAGTATGAAAGCCCTCGGGAGATATGATTACAGCGCCAATACCATTACCTAGTGCGTTCGAGGCTCCATCAAAATACATAGACCATCGGGATCCTTCCTCAGGTCCTTCATCTGGTCCAGGATCTTCGTAGTCAGTCACTAACATGATATTCTCATCCGGGAACTCGAAATTCATGGACTGGTAGTCATCCACGGCCTGATGAGCCAAATGATCAGCCAATACACTCCCCTTTATAGATTTTTGGGTTGTATATTGTATGTCGTACTCAGTTAATATCATTTGCCACCTTGTTATCCTTCGGGAGAGAGCGGGCTTCTCGAAAATATACTTGATTGGATCCATCTTTGATACCAACAAGGTAGTGTGAGTCAGCATATACTGTCTCAGTCGGCGAGCAGCCCATGCCAAAGCGCAAAAAGTATTCTCGAGCAATGAGTATCGGGTCTCACGGTTGGTAAACTTTTTGCTAAGGTAATAAATGGTGTGCTCTTTTCGGCCAGACTCGTCATGCTGCCCCAACACGCACCCCATTGAATTGTCTAGCACTGTCAAGTATAATATCAAAGGTCTTCCTTCAACTAGAGGCTTCAGAATTGGCAGTTCTTGAAGGTATTTCTTGATTCTTTCGAAAGCGGTCTGACATTCATCATTCCACTTTACCACTTGATCTTTCTTCAGAAGCTTAAAAATTGGCTCATAAGTAGCAATCAGATGTGAAATGAACCTGGCGATGTAATTCAGACGTCCCAAGAAACCTCTAACTTCCTTCTCTATGCGGGGAACCAACATCTCTTGTATGGCTTTTACCTTCGCAGGGTCTACCTGAATACCCTTGTCACTGACAATGAAACCCAGAAGCTTACCAGACCTTACCCCGAAGGTACACTTTTTCGAATTCAACCTCAGCTTGTACGTCTTCAGCCTATCAAACAATTTCTGGAGATGATCAAGGTGCTCTTCCTCAGTCTGAGACCTGGCTATCATATCATCAACATAGACCTTGATCTCGTGGTGAATCATATGATGGAACAAAGCGACCATAGCGTGTTGATATGTTTCCCCAACATTCTTTAACCCAAAAGGTATCACTTTGTAACAGAAGGTTCCCCACTGTGTAACGAAGGTTGTCTTCTCCATGTCTTCAGGAGCCATCTTGATCTGGTTGTAGCCAGAGAAACCATCCATGAAGGAGAATATTTAATGTTGTGCGGTATTATCGACCAGAACATCAATGTGAGGAAGTGGGAAGTCATCCTTGGGGCTTGCCCTGTTTAGATCTCTGTAATCAACACACATCCGTACCTTACCGTCCTTCTTAGGTACCAGAACAATGTTAGCAACCCACTGTGGATACGAAGTGACAGCTAAGAATCCTACATCGAATTGTTTCATGACCTCTGCCTTGATTTTCTCTGACATTTCAGGGCGCATACGACGAACCTTCTGTTTAACCGGAGGCAGTCTTCTTTAGTCGGCAGGCGATGTACCACAATATCAATGTCTAAACCAGGCATGTCTTCATAGGACCAGGAAAAGATCTCAACATAGTCGTGCAACATCTGTATCAACCTCTGTTTGATGCTAAGCTCCAGATTTGCACCTATTTTAACCTCTTTTATGTCTTCCTCAGTACCCAAGTTCACTGTCTCAACCGGCTCTTCATAAGGCTGTATGGCCCTCTCTTCCTGCTATAGTAGTCTAGCAAGTTCTCCAGGCACCTCACAATCATCCTCACCTTCATCCTCGACTTGGTTGATCGGATTTTTGAAGTCATAATTGGCAATAGCCGAGTTGTTATCAATGGGATCCAGAGTGGATATGGATCTGCATTATGATACGTGAGTGTGTGTAAGAGAATAATTGTTTTGATAGAGTGGAAAACATAAAATAAAAATAGAGAGAACAAAATTTGTATGCAAGAAACGTCCAATGCTTCATTAATGATTATGAAATGACAAATAATAGCCCTCACAAGCAAATCCAAGGTGCCTCGGGCAAGGCGCGGGCCGTAAAGTTTCAAATTATTTGTTACAAATCTTAAAACAAAAAAGTCAATTACTACGGAATAAAAGAAACAGGTACGAAGTCCCTAGCTGTCCAGTTACTCAGTCCACCGTTGGTAGTCGGGTAGATTCAGCTGTCAATGTCTGAGTCCTCTTCACTATCTTCAATGGCATTAATTCCCCGATTGGTGATGCGTAGGGGAGGTCATCCAGCCTGAGCGCGTCTAACAGCCCTTTGAGCCCCTGTAGTAAAGCCCAAACCAAATTTTTCAGTCTTATGAGTGAAATCAGGGAGCTGACCCCAATTGGCACACCCACCTTCTTCAACCAAGGCCCTGGCGTCCTTGAGAGAAGCCATCTTCAAAGGAGGTTTGTTGCTAGTAGTTTCAGTCGAAGCCAAGATCTGAGGGACCTCTTCAAAATTCTGACAAGGAGTTTCGATGAATTCCCCATCCATCTCTATGTATCGGAAGGAGTTGAGGTGACTCACCATATATTCTTCTTCACCCTGCACTGTGACAATTTTTCCTTTCACTGGGTACTTCAGCATTTGGTGGAGTATGGAGGTGACTACCCCGGCCTCGTGGATCCAAGGATGACCCAGTAAACAAGAATACGATAGCCTGATATCCATCACATAGAATGTGGACCCAAAAATTTGAGAACCCACTTTGACAGGGATGTCCACCTCCCCGTGCACCATTCTCTTCAATCCGTCAAAAGCCCTTACCATAATGTTATTAGGCTTTAGAGTTAAACCCTCGCAATTTAAACGATCCAACGCCTTCTTCGGCAGAACATTCAGTGAAGACCCGGTATCTACCGGCACATGAGCCATAGTTGTTCCCCTGCATTCAATTGAGATATGCAGAGTATCATTATGCTTCCTTCCTTTCGGAGTCAAATCTGCATCTGAAAAACCCAGCCCATTATCAGGAGTCAGGCTGGCCACAAAATCTTTGTACTGATCAGCTGAAGTCTCCTGTGGCACATGTGCAATCTTGAGAAATGCAATCAAAGCCTTCGCATGGGCTTCAGAACACAACAATAGAGACAACATGGATATCATGGATGGGGTCTTCCCCAGCTGCTCGACCATATTGTAGTCGCTTTTCTTAATAATTTTCAATATTTCCTCTATTTCTTGCTTAGAGGCTTCCACAACAATTTTCTTAGGCGCCTCCGTCCGGGAAGGCTCACCTACAACCTCTTTGTCGCGGGTATCAGATGATTCACCGACAGGAGTAATAATAGGGACAGTAGTTGATGTACTAGCAGGAACATCATATGTAATGACAATAGGCTTGTTAACAGTCTTAGGGGAAATCTCGGGAGAGAAGAACCTTCCACTTCGGGTGATTTTGCTGGTTCTGACAATGTTATCAATACCGGGATTAGCCTCTTCATCTTTCCGATCTTGTTTGATGCCATGATAGTACACATCAACACCATAGTTCCAGGGGATAGCTTTATCGGAGACATACGAGACAGGACCAGGAACAATGATTATCAGCGGAGAAATTCTTGGAGCAGATGTAATCCTAACAAGTCTTCTCGAGGAAACCTTGGAAGGATTGGAGGAAATGGTTATAATGGAAATGTATTCAACTGGAACAACAAGAACCATAGTTTTCTCAAACATAATTTCTTTGCTATCTATCAGGTGTTAGACACCTAATTTCAGCAAACGGCAACCAGAAGGTAGAAGCGAACACATGTGGCAACCTTCACCACAACATGGAAATAAATCGGCCAGCAGCAAATTCTTCTTGACACTCATGAGAGGAGTAGACACTTCATCAACAGAGGTAACAAACAAATCAGTATCAATAGCATTAACTCCACGGCCATGTTTAGGCATAGGAGCAGTTATGACATTTGGCTTTTCTGAAGCATTAAAATCTATCTCCTTGGCTTTAATCAAGTCTTGTATTTTTTTTCTCATAGCCCAACAGTCATTTGTATCGTGGCCAGGACTCTCAGAATGATAGGCACACCGGGCATTTGGATTATATCGGGGAGATGTAGTATTTGGATTCTTGGGAGCCTCTCTCAAGGTTGCCAAGTTGGATCTCAGCAGGTGAGGTAGAACTTCAACCAATGTCATGTTGATGCGGGTAAACTGCCGTTATGGTCTTTCCACCCTTTGTTGATTGTTGCGTTATGGAGCAGCTGCAGGTCTATGTATCATCACGACACTTACTGTTTGACGTTGTTCAACCCTGTTATGACCCCTCGGGTTATAGACGGCACTGGCTTCCTTCTTACCAGCAAAAGGCTTCTTTACTGAATTTGATGAGGCATCCTTCTATATTTTGCCGCTTCAAATCCCAGCTTCTACTCTTTCTCTAGTTAGAATCAGCTCGGTGAAACCAGCTGATGAGTTGCCGATCAAATGATTGAAAATGGACCAGATAGCGTCTCTAGAAACATATCAACCAACTCCCTGTCAGACAACGAGGGTTGAACTCTCCCAACCAAGTCTCTCCATTTTTGTGAATAATCTTTAAAACCTTCACCTGCACCCATGGGCATACTCTGGAGTTGAGGACGACTGGGAGCAAGGTCGGTATTATACTGATACTGCTTGTAGAAAGCAGCAGCCAGATCTTCCCAGTTCCGGACATTGGCTCCCTCTAGCTGGTAGAATCATTCAAGTTGAGTCCTTGATAGACTATCTTGAAAGAAATGCACCCACAAATTTCTGTCAGCAGTGTGGGGCTGAATCTTCCTGACATAAGAGCGGAGATGGAGCTTTGGGCAGGACACCCCATCATACTTGGCAAAAACTGGAGCTTTGAACTTCTGCGGGATGACAACTCCTGACACCAAACCCAATTCTTCAAAATCCAGTCCAGGTATCCTCTGAACTTCCATGGCACTCAGACGATCTTCCAATTTCTTGTATATATCCTCAGCAGGAGGATATTGCTCATCGTTATAATTAGTATCATTGCCAGAGACTGCAAGACTGGGGTCTTTCTCTTCTTCTTGATTCTCCCCTTCCTTAGATGAAGAGGTCATGTCGACTTGTCGCTTCAACCGCTCTCCAAACCTTTAGCCCATGTTCAGAATACCAGTAGCCTTCTTCTTTTTCTTCCTCTCTTTCAGAATGAGGGCTTTCAGATCCTCCGGCCTCTTTGCCGGACTGATAAACATTTGTTGGAACTGGGCGTTCTGTGCCTGCAGGTCCTTAATGCTTTGTTCAGAAGACATTTCTGCTAAAATAAATAGCAAAGAATATGAGAAACCTGTAATGGTACCTGTAATGATGTGTATGATAATGGGATGCGTATGCAATGATTTCAAAGACTTCGGGAAATTTAAATTTGCAAACCAAAATAAACAAAACTTTATTAGCTGAATTTGAAGTTAAAATTCCTTTTAGGTGTTACAATTAAAAATAAATCTAAAACTAGAAAGAAAAAATTAAAAGTCCCATGGATGCTTCCTCTTTGCACCGAGATAATCATTCAGTCCCTTTTCTTCATGCAATTGCTTTATGAGCTCTAAGACCTTTCTCTCCTGAGCATGGAACTGATCCTTATAAGTATCCCGCTCCTTCATCATCTGAATCCAAGACCTCCGTAATTCCCCAAGATCAGTGGGCATGTAAGGATAGAGAATCGTGTAAGGAATGCCTTCTTCAGTAATGGGTTAAACAATCACTGGAAAACAGCCACATAGGGCATCATAAGCTCCTGAGCACGAGCTCGTACCAATTGTAGATAAGGTTCCATTGGAATGGAAGTATTTGGCCCCAAAGCCCTGACGCTCGATCTGTTTACCATGCCCCAATCTCTTATGAACCTTCGACGATACTCTTGAATATCCTCCTCATAGTTGAACACAATTCCTTCGATTAGTAACTCATAGGGACCATCCCTTCGAGCGTGACCAAATTATCGCAGAGCTAAGAAAGGATTGTAAGTTATACCCCCTCTGATACCAATCAGTGGGACATTAGGGTACTCCCCGCAACGGTTAATGATAGCAATGTTTTCCATAGATCGAGAACACCAAAGAATATCCGTATGAGCGAGTGACATTATCCTTTGCGACCAAAACAAACCTTCTTCATTCTTCAGTATGGACTTAGGAAGGTGAGAAATAAACCACCTCAATAGCAATGTTATGCAGCACACAAGAATCCCTCTTCTCCTCATGGTACGAGTATGGAGAGTGTGCAAAATATCTCCGAGAAAAGTAGGCACCGGGTTGCGAGAGAGAAAGATCTTAATAGAATTCACATCTATAAATGAGTCCGGATTAGGAAAGAGAACTAAAACCATAGATAAGAAGATCCAAGACCTCCTCAAAAGCCTGAAAATCCATATTATCCCAAAACAGCTGGGTTTTTTTCTATCAGAAACTTATCTAGAAAACCCTTGACTCCGCTTCTATTTTCGCAATTGGATACCATGTCGGCCCGTTTCAGGTGCAAAGATGAGGCAACAAATTTTGGCTTAGGAACTTCTTCTAGACTTGTGAAGGGTACCTGTTCAAGAATAGGTATATCCAATAACTGAGAGAATTCCTCCAAGGTATGCACCAACTGATAGTCTGGAAAGGTGAAGCAGTGGTGTTTGGGATCAAAGAACTGAAAGAGTACACTCATCATCTTTTCATCAAAGTTTGAAGTAACCAAGTTGAGAAGTTGACCATGTCTCTTAGTGAACGTAGAAGTTTTAGAAACCCTTGATGCTAGCTCTTTAAGTTGGGAAGGTATCTTCACAAAGCTGATTCAGATAGTGTTTCTACGAACGGAAGCCATGATCTGCAAAATAGAACAAAAATAAATTCCATTGGTCTTTGAAATGGTTAGTGCAATAAGCATGGATACCATGTTATGATGCATGATGTCATGATAAACCACAGGTATAGCAAACATAGGTATAACAAACACAATCAAGTTACACCAAGTCCTTAGGTTTAAGGCTTGCATGAGGTTAAAGGTAGTACCCTCTTGAACTTTAGTTGGTTCAAACTTGTCCTAAAAAGTAACCGGGTTCTAGAGATTCTCAATATCACTGACCATCCTTTATCGGGCATTGTTTCAGCTCTCAATCTTTTCTTGCAGCCAAAATATCCCGAAAGTATGATCTCAATGAGTGTAGTATCGAGTATCAACCAGTTCTCAGCTCTACACTAAGGCCGGCTATCTCACTACTTTCTAATGGCCAAGTTGTTCAACTAAGGTTCTAAGGTCCGTTGGTGCTTCACGACACCACGCGACAGCCCCGTATACTCCTCGTTTCCCCACGAATGATACCGGTACCAACCAAAGTGTCACACCAACATAGCCATCGCTTAAACCATATAGGTCTACACCGTACAACCTCCATGATCTATTGCTGTTTACCTAATGAGTGCCCTCAGATCTGGGTGTAGGATCTATAGTAACCCCAAACAAACCCTCAAAAGTAAAGCAATCAAGAGAAGCAATTTAAATGACCTAGGTCCTAAGGTATACCCCACTTATTATTTCCCCAGCAGAGTCGCCAATTATGTGATACGGTGGCAGAACCGACTGTTTAATACTGGTTTGCATTTTGCGTTTTTTGTTCGCAAAATGTCGCGGTAAGCAAGAGTCGCCACCGAATTTTATTTCATCCAATCATGGAAATGGGAAAAGAACAGAAAAAACCTTTTTTCGAGATATTCTGAGTACGGGGGGTAGATTATAGAAAGGGAAGGTGTTAGCACCCTTTCTATCCGTAGTTATCTACGGGTTCTTAGGTACTTCCTCATTTTTTCAAATTGCTTGTGTGTGCTTATCTTGAAAATGTTTTTACTTTGTGATAACCCTTGTATCAGTCTTCAAGGATGTGACGAAGTTTGTTTTAAGAATTTGTTTTGAAAGGTGTTTGTGTGAAACATTTTCATTGAAAAAGTACTTAAGATTCTACCTACTCTAAAAAAGATTATTCGTTCTCGTTTCCTTTAGACAACGCTATCCTACTATTAAGGAGTAGGTAGCACCGTCGTTAGAGTTTTAAGGGACATTCGAAAGGGACAAATACAATCACTAGAGCAATATTTAGAAAACTTTAGTAGTAACCCTAGAGTCTTAAGATTTTTCCGAGGCAACATTTGAATGGGACAATTTGATCTCTTTAGACTGGAGGGCAACCACCAAAATCTCCTATGCTTAATGATTGTTTACTGAAGGCAACCGAAGTGAGGTAAACCCTAGGAGTGAATATGTGCATATGATTTGTTTGAGTTATTTAATCTTTGCACATTAGGTGATCTACCGTTTTAATTTTCCAGACATTCTTTCCATACAATCCTATTAGCCATGCATCTAGACAATTAAAGATTATGGAAATTAAAAGTGCGAAGAAATAAAACCTAGATATTACAAGGCTTCGGGGAGGGGGATTAATTACATAACCAAAAATCGGGAAAAAAGTGGTAAATAAAAACCCTAGTTTAAAGCTATTACAAACCCTGAGCAGTTACAAAAATAATGGGAAATAATCAACGAGCGCGCGGCGAATTAAATATGAGATAAAATTGAAAACCCTAAAATCTAATTGAAAAATAATTTGGGTTGTATTTTTTAGAAAAGAATTGATTAAATTATGTACTCCTAAAACCCTAATTCTAATCTTTTTAATTATGAAAAAGAAATTGAAATTGACCTAATCTAGCTAAATTAAATAATTTCATGAAAATAAAATATTTTACAAAGAAAACAAGATTTTGTGTATTTTTGTTTTTTGTATTTGAGAAAAAGAAATTTAATTGTAAAATTAAAACCTAGTTTCTATTTGATTTTAATTATAAAATAAATTAACTTAACCTATATTTCTAATTAAATTAAAATAAATATTTTATAAAAAAATACTTTTTTTTGGTATTTTGTGATTTATTGATTTTATGATTTTCAAAAAAGGTAATTAATTTGGTGAAAATAATAATTAAACAAAACAATTAAAATAAAAGAAAATAATAAAGAAAAGAAGAATATGGGCCTGTATACTAGCAATTCTGGGGGGTGAGAAACTGAATTTCCAAGCCCAGATTTCTTTGCAAGCCCACAATGCGTTTGGATCCAGTGTCGGCCTCGCTTGAAGGTGCATCATGGACTTCTCTCCATTGGGCATTAGATTTGGATCTGAAGATGGTCCACTGGCTGGATCAATGAGGTGCATGATGGACCTATAAGATAGCAACGCATGGGATCCTGTAAAGAAGAATGAAAATAAGAAAGTTGCTGGGACCTGGGATCGAACCCAGGTCCTTTACCCTTTCCAACGCGCAAGCTTGCTATCTGCGCTATGTGACTCATTTGTTAATCAAATAACAACAAATCATAATATATTCTAAAACGTGAGTTAATGGATGAAACAAAAAGAATGTGCCCCCCGTTTGAATGGATGAATGGTTGGCTGACACCTATTGTCTTCTACCTTTCTCTGTCGCCTTAGGCCTGTAACTTTTACCTACAGACATTTGTTTGTAGGTATAACCCTGTTACATTCAAAAATCACATACACGCAATATAAATTCCAATGGAGACCATGGATCAACTGGGTGTGAAGCCCTGACTACGATGGTGTGATACGGTTGCAGAACCGACTGTTTAATACTGGTTTATGTTTTGCGTTTTGTGTTTGCAAATTGTCGCGGTGAGCAAGAGTCGCCACCGTCTTTTATTTCATCCAATTAGAAAGGAAAAAACTAAAGAAAATAAATCCATTTTTGAGATATTATGAGTACGGGGGGTAGATTATAGAAAGGGAAGGTGTTAGCACCCTTTCTATCCATGGTTTTCCATGGGCTCTTAGGTACTTGCTTATCTTTTTAACATTGCTTGTGTTTGTATGCTTTGTTTTGAAAAATGTTTTACTTCGTGATAACCCTTGTATCAGTCCTCAAAGGTGTGACGAAGTTGTTTTTGAAAGTTGTTTTGAAATGTGTAAGTGTGAAAAGTTTTGATTTGAGAAAGTACCTACTAGCATCTATTTACTCGAAAAAAGATCATTTCTATTCTTGTTTCCTTTAGACAGCGCTATCCTACTTTTGAGAAATAGGTAGCACCGTCGTTGGAATTTGTAAGGGTCAATTCGAAAGGGACGTACGATCACTAAAGCAATATTAGGACACCTTAGCAGTAACCCTAGAGTCTTAAGATCACATTCGAGGCAACATTTGATCGGGACAATTTGATCTTTTAGACTGGAGGGCAACCACTAAGATACCCTATGCTTAATAATCGTTTATCGAAGGCAACTGAAGTGAGATTATACCCTAAGAGTGATATGTGTGAGTGATTTGTTTCAGTTATTTATCTTTGCATATTAGGGTTTTCTAACCGTATTAATTTGTCATGCATTCTTGTCATACAATCCTATTAGCATACATCTAGACAGTTAAGTATTTGTGGGAATTAAAAATGCGAGAAAATAAATCTACGCTATTACAATGCTTCGGGGAGGGGGATTAATTACATAGCCAAAAACTCGGGGATTTAACGGTAAATAAAAACCCTAAATTAAACTATTACAAACCATGAACAGTTACAAAAATATTGGCAAAATAATAAACAAGCACATGATGAATTAAATACGAAACGACTAGGGTTTTGACCCTTGACTAAACCTATTTGCGATTGATTAAAAAAAAGATGTTATTGTCATGTTTTGTTATTTAAGAAAATAATGAAACAATTAAATTAAAATAGAAAATCCTAATTCTAATTAATTTTAAATTAAGAAAAGTAAATTAATCCACTCTAAAACCTATTTTTGTATTTTATTTATTTGAGAAAAAATAAAAGAATTAAATCAAGAATTTAACCTAATTTCTATTTAATTCTATTTATAAAAAAACAAGTTAAAATTGCCCAAAGTTAAATTAAATTAAATTACATTAACAAAATTAAATTTGATAAAAAAATCTAATTCTAATTTTTTTTGTGAATTCTTGATTTTATGATTTTATAAAAACTAGTAATTAGTTTTTGTGAATTAAAATAATTAAAGAAAAATATTAAAAGAAATAAAAATAATAAAGAAAGAAAAGAAGTGGGCCTGATAGCATTAGCAATCCTAGGGGTATGTTGTTGAAATTATGGGCCCAACAAGGCTAAAGCTTGTTTGACTACGCCTGAATCTGGTGTGTGTGTGTTGACTTGAGGTATATGGTGATCCTTCAATGATGGCACGTTAGATCTAGCTTGGTGATGAATTTGATGGCACATGGTAGACGTCATGATAAGCAACGCCTGGATCAGCTAGCTGAAAATAACACAAATAAAATGTTGGGACCTGGGGATCGAACCCAGGTCCTTATGCTCGCTCTCAATACCATGCTGCCAGCTGAGCTGCGTTGTTTAGTTGTAATTATAATAACGACAAATCATAATATAATAAAACAAACATTATTTTCAAAAATGCGCGAAAATTCAAATGGACGAGTTACACGCTGCCACGCAAGCTTCTTCTTGCTCTCTCTGTCGTTTTAGCCTAGGACACTTTTACCTATAGACACCTTGTTGTAGCTACAAACCTATGACATTCAAAAATCTTACACAAGAAATATAAATGAAAAATAAGGGTACCAATCAACTCGTCTCATCCTCACGAGTATCATGGTACCAAAATCCAGGCCTAATTTTGCCTAGACTGAAAACCCCTAAAACGAACCAAGGAACCCTAACAATGGCATATCATGATTCCTGTACTGAAAATGCAATTAAATGATACCAATATCTTGCAAACTCAAACCGTGTGAGTTGTGGAACGAGTTTTTGAGTGCTTCAGGCCCTGGAAATGATTGGAACAGCTTCCTGGGATGTCTAGGAAGGGATTGGTGATCTTGGAATGCTTTGAAACGCCTTGTAGATTGAAAACCGATTCCCACTTTTTCTTGAATATTTCAGTTTTCTTCCTGGCAATTCACGACCTCTAACCCTCTTTTCTTGCTTTGGCTGCCTTCTCTATATGTACTAGAGTGAATTAGGGTTGTAAAAACCACTAGTATCTTTACAAATTTTGAAGATTTGATTTGGTTTTCATGGTGTATGATATCCTTCCAAATTTGGCCTAATCATGCTCTTTTTGTACCAATTGCCATTGATTCGAATTGATCCCGCAAGCTCAGCATATCTTGGTTGCTAACCTGTCAAAAAAACAAATCAAATCACATCTTTGATAATTTTCATCATTTATTTAATTTAATTCACTTTTTAGTTAATGAGAAATCAAAATATATTGAAAAATGAAGAAAATAATTTGTGGATAAGTATTTGAGTCGTGGACCACATTATAATTGAGGTGCAAGCATAAAAAGTTGGGCCCATTTAGCAAAAAATGCAAATTTGAGCACATTTGACTTTTGGCAATTTTACAAAAATGTTCAACTTGGCCAATGCATAACTCTCTCAATTTTGACCCTAGAGAGTTGTTCTTGGACTTTTTAGAAAGTTTAGGATTTCCTATAAGCAACCCTTTTGGTCTCATCTCAATTGAGTCTTCCATGTTCATGTATGAAGCTTTGACCCAAAAGGTGTTTTTGTTGACTTTTCAAAAGGGCCTATAATGTCAAAATCCATATCTTTTTGTGAGTGAATATTCTGAACTTTGGAGATGAATATTGATTGTAGGGAATTTCATCCTCTTCAAAATGAGCTTTCGATGGGTCATTTCTAATAAAGTATGAGAAAGTTATGCTTGGTCAAAGTGGAGTTGACTTTTCCTACAAAACCCTAATTTAGCAACTTTTGGGTTTTGATGAATTGTGAGCAATCCTTGAGGAATCATGATCAACCCTTGATCAAATGATGGATAATACTTCAAAATGAGGATTTTGACCAAAAATATTAAAGTTTGACTGTATGTGGGCCACAGTTGACTTTTGACATAGTATGGTCGATTTTCTGGCATTTGAGCAATTGACTGAGCAAACCTCTTCTGTAAGACTTGAAACTTGACATGTATGATCTTGAGAACATATTAGGACAATGTTGAGCATTTGAGTCCTATATCTTGATGAAAATAGAAACCCTAATTTGAGGTATACTGCCTTAGGAGAGTGTTTGTCTGGTTAACTCTTGAACTTCCTTGAGCAATTTGGGGACCTCACTTGACATTTGTTGAGAAATATGGGAGGGAAATTTTTTGGGTAAAACACATGGTATCCATCATTAGGCCTAATTTTTCTTAAATCACAAAACCCCAAATTGGAGCACGAAACCCTAGCAATGGCAAAAGCTTGTTCCTGCACTGTAACTTAAATCAAACTATCCAGAAACATTGCAAACATGATGATGAACACAAATATATGGGTAAAACACATTCATAATGCATAAATCATAGAAATCGAATTTTAGTTCTTAGTGCAAACCGTGATACTGTAATGTGATGATTCTTGATGCTTTGAGGCTTGCAAATGAATGGAGAAGCTTCCTGAGATATCCAGGAACATATTGCTAGCCTTGAAACACCTTGAGGATGGCTCTAAGATGGATTTTGATCTCACACTTTTCTCCAAATTTTTGAGTTTCTTTCTTGCAGTTTCACGCCTCCAAGCCTTCTGTTTTTGATCTGCAATTGTTATGCACTTATAGTAGACTGAATTAGGTCAACAAAATTGTATCATATTTTTGAGAATTATGAAAATTGGATTTGATTTGCTTCATGTATGATATCTTTCTAAAATAAGCTTCAATCCAATCTTTTCTAACCCTAATGAGCCTTGCACGAATTGATCATCATGCTAGCCGTATATGGACTCCAAATGTGCACAAAAATCTCAAGATTTGATTTGTTTTCATTATTTTACCATTTAATTTGATTTATTTTGATTTAAATGAATAAAAAATCAAAATAAATTATAAAAGTAATAAAATACTAGGTGGAAAAGCTCAGGGGTCGTGGGTCATATTAGAAACATATTTCAAGCAAGAAAACATGGGGCCCTTTGGAAAAAAATGCAAATTTGATCAATGTTGACTTTTGACAATTTTCCAAAAATTTCCAACTTTGACAATGCACAACTCTCTCAATTTTGACCGTAGGAGGGTGTTCTAGTACTTTTTAGAAAGCTTAAGATGTCCCCTAACTAACCCTTTTGGTTTCATATCAATCAGATCTTCCATATTCATGTATGGAGCTTTGACCCAAAAGGTGTTTTTGTTGACTTTTCAAAATGACCCATAATGTAGAAATTCATATCTTTTTGTGGGTGCATATTTAGAACTTGTGAGCTGAAGATGAGTTGTACGTAATTGTATTTTATTCAATATGAGCTTTGGATGGAAAATTTCTGATAAAGTATGAAGAAGTTATGCTTGGTCAAAATTGGGTTGACTTTTACTAAGAAACCATAATTTAGCAACTTTTGGGTTTTGATGAATTAGGAGCATTTCTTGAGGAATCATGATCAAACCTTGATCAAATGATGAAATTTACTTCCAAATGTTGATGTTGACCAAAAATCTTGAGGTTTGACTGTATGTGGGCCACAATTTACTTTTAACCTAATACAGTCGATTTCTCAAGCATCTGAGCAGTTGACTGAGCCAACTTCTTATGCAAGGCATGCAACTTGACATGGATGATCTTGGGAACATATTAGGATCTTGGGAAATATTTGGGACCTTTGTGGTTCACCTATCTTGATGAAGAATAGAAACCCTAATTGGAGGTACACTGTCTTAGGAGAGAGCTTGTCTGGTCAACTCTTGGGCTTCCTTGAGCAAATTGAGGATCTCAATTGCCATTGATTGAGTAAAATGAGAGGGAAAATTTTGGGGTACAACAATTATGACCATTGCAAGTTGGGAAATGTTGAGAAAAGGCATGAAGTTCAAATTGAGCAAGCTTGATATTTTGGTCTATTGGGCCATGGTTTAAGGGTCCAAACGTGCTTTATACTCCTCATACACCTCAGACCTTATTCTTCCACCCATGACCTATTTTTATTTTTATTATTTTTTATTATTATTTATTTATTCATTAATAATATAAAATAAATAAGATAAAATCATATCTTTTTACAGAAGGTTCAAGCCCACATGACTTTGACCTAATTTCTCATATATAATCTCTTTCATTCTCATACAAGGCCACACGAAAAAACATTGCCTCACTAATTTGCAAAAATTCCAAACTTTTCTCAAGAACCCTAAATCTTGAACTTCTTGTGCCAAACCCTTTTCACTGCAAAATATCCACTCCATTCTCTTCCAACAAGTCTATAGAGTAAGTGTGGACAAAATTGGATGGTCAAGAATGCATGAAACCTCCTTGCATGACATCTCTGATTTCATAATGTTTATGACATTCATATTTTGAGTTTTTGTTTGCTTTAACATGTACTAATGTCCCTAATGTGTTTATGAGTCTTGATAGTGCAGGTTAGAACAATCATGGAGGTTCCATGCATGCTGAAATGTGAACCACCATGCTAGCACCAATTTCACATGTTTACATAATAGCTATTAATCCCTTGTGTTTTATCCTTCAAAAATACTCCCATTGGATTCATAACCCTCGATTTATAGGGGTTAGGGTATTGTTTTCTTCATAATAATGCTTATTTCGCAGGTTGATTGGAAGAGGGCAACCAGAGAAGACGATCGGAGCTAGGGCTTCGACGCCTCTCCGGTTAATATAATCATGTTTTATATTTATGTTTATTGTTTGATTTATATAAACGGATGTATATCCACCCTAGTGGTAGAAACGCGCGTGCTTAGTCACTCCTCTCCCAGGTCACGGGTTCAATCCCCAATTTTGCCAATTTTTTTTCATATTTTCATTATCTTTGCAGGTTTATCATATGATGCATTGGACCTGCTATATTGACACCAACCAGTGCTTGGCCTGGTGGTATGCTAGGCATGGAGAATGCTTGAGGGTGTCGGTTCAACACCCACCCTTACTCTTTTGGTCATTCTATGTTTTTCACTCTTTTTCACCCTTTTTTCTTTAAAACTATTTTTTTTCAAAAATTTTTTTTTAACAAAACAATAATTTAATTTTAGGATTTAAATTTGATTTTAGGTTTTATTTAATTAACCCTAATTTAATTTTAGGTTTTATTTAATTTGATTTTTTAGGTTTTCTCGATTAAAATAAAATCAACTTAGATTTTAGGGTTTTGATTAATTTAATTACCTAAATTTTTTTATTAATTAAAATCAATTAGACTTTAGGATGATTATCAAAACTTTTTCGTCATGCAATCATCAAAACAATTTTTCCATTTTCTCTTGTACAATCTTCGTGTGCTTTACCATTTTCGCATTAGTTTTTTCTGATTATGTAACTGCTACAATATGTAATAGTTTTAATTAGGGTTTACTTTTTCTCCTGAATTTATGGTTTTGTACCCCCTTCCTCGAAGCCCTTTAATATTTTAGGTTTACTTTCCGTACCTTTACTTTCCACAATTTACCGCTTTCCTTATAACTGCTAGTAATGAGGGCATGTATGGCAAGATCTAAAACAAAATGCTAGATAACCCTAATCAAGATCAAATAACTGAATTGAATCACTTTTCACACACTCACCTCGAGGGTAATCCCACTTGTTGCCTTCGAATAAAAGCAGTCATGTCCCTCGAACATGGGGATGCTTTAGCAAAGACCCTCGGTTAAAAAGATCGCAGTCCCTCTATGACCCTTTCGATGCTGCCTTCGGTTAACAATCTAGTCCCTTACGATAAAATTGCTAAACCGTCCTTACAAGTTGCCTTTATGACTATACGATGACCCTCGCTTGTCCCTTCACATCCAACGATAGGTCTTCCTACTAACTAATGGTATGGATAGCACTATCTTAAGGAGGAGGAAAAGTACAAGAACAACCTTGAGTGGGTAGAACTTTTAATTTCTTGCTAACAAAAAACAAAACATTTTACACAAAAACTTTCAAACAAATATTTTCAAAACACTTTGTACGCATTATTAACTGATACAAGAATCATTACAAAGTTTCCGCACTTACGCATTTTTTCAAAATATTTCTAAAAACACGAACACAAATCATTTCAAACAAAGTGAGCTAGCGATTAAAAATCCATAGATAACTAAAGATGAAAAGGGTGCTAACACCTTCCCTTTTCATAACGTACCCCCCAAACTCAATAATCTCAAGGTATTTCCTGTTATTTTCACCCTTTCCTTATTGGATAAAATAAAAGTCGATGGCAACTCTTTCTATCTGCAACATTTGCGATAAAATGCAAAACCAAGTCAGTTCTCCCAATGTATTACACATAGGGACTGCTATTTAACAAACAAGGTTGTGCAATGTTAAGAATGTAACGAATGGGGGGGGGGGGTCGAGTATAATTGTGAAAAGAAAATAAAGTTGTTATGTCAATAATACAAAAGAAGTAAGGTTTTTTATTGAATTCCCTATTTGTGTAATGTTGATGTACGATGCATTACATAAATAATATTGTCGCTATAATTCCATGGCGTGCTAACAATACCATTATACCTAATTCATTAGTGTATAGCTCACTAATATCTACTAGAAGTCTCATATTCCTAGTCAACCGGCATAAATGAGATTAGGTGATGCAATAACACATTAACTCATAAGCCACTACTCGAGGTCTCATATCCCTATTCAACCGGTGTAAGTATGACAAATTCTCTAGGTCTAATATATAGAATAATGGTTAGTATTCTCAATGTGCCCAAATTCAGATTAAAAGAGTATCTCATAAAAAAGCATTACAAACAAGAAGCAATTGAATAGAATTCTAACTCAAATTTTTCATGCAATAACAAATCAAACATGTGTCCCAATAATATTAAAATAGGTTCATCATACAAAAACTAACCTAGAGAAACATAGTTACTCACAATGAATAAATTACAATACCAAATAATAAGAAATAGTTTGCATAAAATAACCCTTGAAGAACTGACCTCCAATGGCTTTAAATGCGCTTAAAATCTGACATTCGGTGTTGTAAACACTACTACAAAAGTAACTTTCGTAACATCGTCGAATTTTATTTCACCATGGTCAAAGGATTCACCGTGGTAGAATATATTCAATTAAGTGATTTCCTTTTATTTTCACTTTAAGCCCACTTTTCACCACTTTCGGAACTTTCAACTGTGGTGAAAAGTTACGTATGGTCATAAGTTCTAATCTTGCTATTTTTTGTTCTACTGTTACATTTTTTATATTTTATTAAAATACATACATCAACAATTATTTAATATAACCATTGATGTATGTAGCGCATGATCATGAGTTCAAAACATGTTGTTGTTGTTTTTCTTCTGCTGCAATTTTTATATTTTATTAAAATACATACAACAACGATTGTTTAATACAATTCTTGTTGTATGTAGCATGTTTATTGAGTTTATTAACTGTCCTTAAACAAATCTTAACGTCCAGTTAGTGATTATGAATTCTCAAGACACTACCATTAGTGTTCCGTGTGAAACCTAAATCTTAGACAAACTTCCAATTTAGACGAACTTCACCTTCTACCTCCAAATGTCATCTTTCATTTACGAAACACTTAATCTCAATTAAAACAAGCTTGGAAATATCATTTCTTCCATAGAAAAAACACCAAAACATCATATCTTTCACTAACAAATTTTAGAACTCCTAATCTCTTCCAACATGAATGAGGCAAGGAAAGTATGGATTCACGTTAGCAATGCTAGTTTTTGTTTTTTTTGTTATTATTGTTGTTCTTGTTGTTATTATTGTTGTTCTTGTTATTGTTCTTGTTGTTGTTATTGTTGTTCTTGTTGTTATTGTCGTTCTTCTTCTTGTTTTTGTTGTTGTTGTTGTTGTTATTGTTGTTCTACTGCTGCATTTCTTATTTTATTAAAATACATATAACAACAATTGTTTAATACAACCATGATTGTATGTAGCTCACTATCCAGTTTACTATCACATGCAATAGACAATGATTGTAAATAACCCACTTATAATTATACCTACCTAACAACGGTTGTTCGATCGTCATTATAGGCATTTCGCAACCGTTGTTATATGTGTTTTTAATAGTAGTGAAATCATCACTTGCAGTGTAAAATCACATAAACCTTAAAAAGTATAAAACTTCCCTTTTTAAAGAAGTCAGAAAGGCCCGAAAACAGACCGATCACACGCACAATACTTTAGTCACGCACATGATGCTTACACATGATGATTGCACATGTTGTATCGTGTCTGGTACTTCCTATTGCGGACACGATTTTTCTAGAATTTAGATCTTCCTTTTAGCTTCATTTTGTAAAAAAAACTCTTCCCAAAACAAGTTACGGTTCTCCAGATATGATCAATTAACTAGACATACGTCAAGATGTAAATTACGCTGAAAAATGCTTGTTTCTTCACATTTTTTTGGCTTTGCTTTGTTTCTTCAACTTCTGAATTTTCTTCATACTTCTTCATATCAGCTTTAACTTGAAATTCCATCGAATTCATTGCAAATACTCATAAAAATCATGTAATAACAAATTGTCATCAGGTTCCCTATCAAGAAATTAAAGAACAAGGTTCCTAAAGAAGAATGAAGTAGAAACCGACTATCAGTGAGTCATCTGAAGGTGTTTGGATCTATGTCTTACAAGCATGTTCCTGATGTAAGAAGAAGGAAATGTGATTACAAGAGTGAACATATGATTCCGGTAGGATATCATAAAACTAGATAATACAGGCTATTCAATCCAATTAATGAGAATATCGCGATGAGTCGAGATATTGTGATTGATGAAAATTCTATTTGGGATTGGAATTTTGGTGATACAATTAACAAGTCATTGATGAGCTATGGCTTAGATGAAGAAACTGATGAAGTCGAAGATGAAGTAACTGCCGATATTCTAGGAAAAGTCGAACTCGTACCAGTTGCTGACATTCCCATCACAATAAAAGTCAAAGAGGGTGTGGAAGGTACAAGCTATGGACCTCAAATAACTAGAGTCCGTACAATAATACTTTAAGAATATAAAGTGATTGGTGATGATGAAGTCACACCACATGGAGAAATACTTCATTTTTCTTTACTTTCAGGTGATGAACCAATCAGTTATATCAAGGCTTTAAAGAAGAAACAATGTAAGTATTCTATGGTCGAAGAGTTACAAAAAATCAAAAGAAACAACTCATTGGAGTTAGTCGAATTGCCAGCACATACAAAAGCTATCAAAGTTAAGTGGGTGTTCAAATTGAATCACAATGTTGATGGGTCGATAGTAAGACATAACGAAAATTTTATAGCTCGAGGATTTCTTCAGAGAGTAGGACTTGACTACTATGAAGTATTTGCATCTATCGCAAGATTAGAGACTGTCAGACTGGTTGTTTCCTTGGCATGCAATGAAGGTTGGTTGACATCTCACTTAGAAGTGAAATAAACATTTTTGAATGTACCTTTAGACGAAGAAGTCTATGTCATAGAACCTCATGGGTTTGTGATTCAAGAGGAAGCGAGTAAGGTGTATAAGTTGCAGAAAGCGCGCAATAGCCTCAAGGAGGCACCTACGAGATGGAATAAGAAGATCGACACATACTTAGTAGAATTGGGATTCGTAAAATGAAATTATGAGTATGGTGTATATGTTCAGGTTGTGCCACAAGATATAACAATCATCTGCTTATATTTTGATGACTTGCTGGTAACTAGAAATAGCTTGGAGAACTTGTCGAAGTTCAAAGAGCTAATGATGAGGGAATTTGAAATGTCGGATCTAAGAAAATTGTTTTATTTCCTAGGCATGGAATTTTAAATGTCGAAGAAAGGAATGATGCTACATAAAAGGAAGTATGTCAAAGAGATACTCAAGAGATTCAGGATGGATGATTCGACTCCTACATCTTCATCTGTCAAACCAATTTGAAGTTAGAGAAGCATGAAGAGGAAGACAAAGTAAATGTAACTTTGTTTAAATAAAATTTTGGACCTCTGAAGTATGTGTGTGTTGTACCCCAAAGTTTTCCCTCCCATTTTTCTTCAAAGATATCTTCTCATGCTTCTAGGGTTTTCAATTGCCCAAGGTTGCTCAAGAATTGATCAGATAAATTCTCCTCCCAAGCAATGGGCCTACAACAAGGGTTTCAGTTTTCTCAAGGAACATTGGGTTTCTAAGGCCTCAAGTGGATTTCATGGTTTCTTATATGTCTCCAAGAATGTTCATGACAATTTTCAAGCCTTGCATCACAAGTTTTCTCAATCAATTGCTCAAATGACTGAAAATCAACTATATTAGGAAAAAGGTTAAATGTGGTCAACATACAGTCAAACTTCAAGATTTTTGGTTAAAATCAAGGTTTTGAAGTTATATTCATCATTTGATCAAGGGTTGATCATGATTAATGAAGAAAACTCAAGATTCATCAAAAGTCAAAAGTTATCCAATTAGGGTTTTCTTAAGGAGAAGTCAACTAAACTTTCACCAAGCACAACTTTCACATGCTTCGTCATATTTTTATCAACTAAAGCTCATTTTGAAGGAAATTCAATTCTCTTCAAGTTTTCCTCTCTAAGTTCAAGTCCAAAAAATGCTTCATTTGAGAGATATGGGCTAAAACATTATAGGTCATTTCAAAAGTCAATAAAAGACACTTTTTTATCAAGGTAACTTACATCAAGATAAAGTCTTCAAATGCAAAAATAATAAACATAGAGGTTGTATAGGACATCTTGAGCTTTCCAAAAAGTCAGGGATCACCTTCAAATGATAAAAATTAAGAGACTTATGATTGGTGCAAGTTGGGAAATTTTGAGAAAATGCATGAAACCAAAAGTGATCAAACTTTAGATTTTGGGATAATGGGCTGATGTTTCAAGGTCCAAACATGCATAAGGCCCCAATATGAACCTCTGAATTTAATTATACACCTCTTTGTTTTTTATTCTATTTATTTTTTATTTTATTTATTTAAATTCAAAATTAAATAAGTTAAAATCAAGGCTTTTCTTATAAAAGGTCCAAGCCTACTTGTTTGATCTAATTTCATCACTATATATTCCATATATTTCAGACAACAAGAGAGGCACGATGAAACCCTTGCACAAGAAACTATTCCAAAACTTCCAAAATTCTCAAAACTAGGGCAAATTAAAAACCCTAGTTACAACCTTCCTCAAGGCCAAATACTTGTCCATGTCGATTCCAGAAGAACTGTAGGGTAAGAATGGATCAATCTTGATGATCAAAAGCACACAAAACTGACATCCCATGCATCTCCGATTGCCATTAGTTTGTAAATTAATTTTTTTCTTCATGATTTAATCGAAACTAACACCATTAATGTTCTTCTGAGGTCTCACTATGCAGGATAGACTCGTCGCATGGTCCCCATAATGGCTAAATTGAAGGTTCCCATGTTTTCACCGTTTTGGGTTGTTTACGTTGTATCTCACAATACAACAAGATTTAGCCCAAACTAAGGGTTCCATTGAAATTGTAAGGCCTGAATTAGGGGGGTAGGGTCCTTTGGAACCTCTAATGTTTGTTATTTTGCAAGTATTAGAAATATACTCACCGAAGAAGACGACCGGAGCTAGGGCTTCGGCGCTTCTCTGGTCCAGTAATTTTGTTTTATTATACAATTATTTATTTTCATTTTTGTTATCAGATGTATAGCCACTCCCGTGGCAAGCGCGCGCATGTTAAGGCTTTAATATAGCAGGGTGTGGGTTCGATCCCTACCTTTTAGTGTTTTGGGATTTTTTTTTCATATTTTCATATTTTTGCAGGTTCTAATATGTATTACATTATGCACATTCCCCTAACACATACGCGCGTCTGGAATAGTGGCAAAGCATGTGTTGGAAAGGGCAAAGGGTGTGGGTTCAACATCCACCCCTGGAATTTTCGTTGTTTTTTTTCTCTAACCCTTTTATTGATTTTCCTTCCCATATGTATTTTTGGCTAACATTAACTCTTTTTCCCTTAACCCTATTTTCACTTAACCATAACAAACAAAACCCTTTTTTTTTACAAACCATAATTAAATTAGGTTTTAGGTTTTTTTAATTAATTTAGTTAATTTCTTTTTATTAATTAAAAAATTAATTAGCTTTTTTAGGTTTATTTTAATCATCATCAAAAACCTTTTTTCATAAAAAATTGCCCAAAACATTTTGTTTTCCTCTTCCCTTTTTCTTATTTTAAATTCATAGATCAAGTTGTATAGGTTGCGCGAATATAATCTCTATCTCCCGCATTTTCTATTATTATGTAACTGCTCCAGAATGTAATAGTTAGGGTTTTTATTTTCTTCACTTTACTATTATGTATCTGCCCCAAAGCGTTGTAATAGCCTAGATTTATATTTTCTGCCTCTATTTCCTACTATTATATTTTCTATGCCCCCGCTTAGTAATTAGGGTTTGTATGGAAAAATAAAAACGAATGATAGAAATCCATAAACTTCAAAGATAAAATAACTAAAAACGACACACTTGCACACTCGCACCTTTAGGGTAACCTCCTTTGTTGCCTTCGGAACAAAATGGCCATGCCCCTCAAAAGTAGGGACGCTTTAACAAAGTCCCTCGAGTAAAAGATCATAGTCCCTTGATGACCCTTCGACGTTGCCCTTCGATAAATGATCTAGTACCTTAAAAAATTGTTAAAGTGTCCTTACGAGTTTCCTTCGAAGACCGTACGATGACCCATCGCATGTCCCTTCACATCCAACGATAGGGTTTCCTACTAACTAATGGTACGGATAACATTATCTAAAGGAGAAGGAAAATTACAAGAATGACCTTGAGTGGGTAGAACTTTTAATCGCTTGCTCACAAAACTCTTCAAAACAAAAAAATTTCAAACAAACAATTTCAAAGATATTTTCAAATGCTTTGTATACACTCTTGAGGACCGATACAAGAGTCATTACAAAGTTCGCCTTATATTGAAATTTTCAAAATATTTTCAAACTCACACACAAAAGCAAATTTTCAAAGTGAGCTAAACGATTAAGAGCCCATAGATAACTATGGTAAAAAGGGTGCTAACACCTTCCACCGTATTACAGAATTGGAGACTCTATTGGGGAAGAACTTAAAAAGAGGGGTTACCTTAGAGTTTAGATCACTTTATTTGCTTTATTTGTTTGCTTTATTTGCTTTATCTTTGAGGGTTTCTTGGGTTTACTTTCTTGCAAATATCCTACACCCGGATCTAGGGATGCCTTAGGTAAGTAGCAGTGGATCATGGAAATTGTATGGCGTAGACTAATATGGTTGAAGTGATGGCTACGTTAGTGTGCACTTTGCTTTGTACTGATGTTCCTTGAGTCAATCGAGGATGGGCTTTAGTGTGGTGTCATAAGAAATAACTAACTTTTAGAACCTTAATTGACCCATCTTGGCCATTATAAGGTAGTGAGATAGCCGTATTTGATGCAGTCCAAGGTTGGTTGATACTCGATGCTACACTCATTGAGATTCGACTTTCGGGATATTTTTGTGGCAAGTCAGTTGCTCTGCTAAAATAAAACCTGCGAGAAAGATCGGTGATTTGAGACTCCTAAAACCCGGTTACTTTTTAGGACATGTTAAGCCAACTTGACTTTTATAGAAAGGGTGCTTACCTACGGACCTTATGCAAGCCTTTAAACCAAAGTCTCTTGTGCACTTTGTTTGTGTTTGTTATCTGTTCAAACATGACATCATGACATCATAACATAGCATTTTCACTAACCATTTCAAGGATCTCAGGGACCTGTGATGCATATTTATCATGAACCAAACTTCTAGAAAAGGGCAAGAGGATTTGTTTTCATCTAACCAGAAGTCGTCAAAGGCTAGGACCCATTTGACATGGTGAGCTTGATTCTCATAAAAGGACGTTCAAAGACGTAAAATTCTCCACTCAAAGATGCAACCAGACTCAACTTCTAACATTTCATTTTTGTTTATCTCGTAAGATCCTTGAAAACATTGCATCTACATATCATGCATGTCATTACATAACAGATGTTTTCCAGGATAAGTTTTCTTATCTTCTTGCTGTTTATTTCAGTAAAAGATGGCTCTCGAACAAACCATCAAAGAACTTCAAGCTCAAAACGCTCAATTCCAAAAAATGTTCTTGGACTTAGCCAATGGGCAAGACGGGCTGAAGACCCTCATCACCAAAGGGAGGAAGAAGAAGACCAAAAGACCAGTCGGCATCTTCAAAATGGGAAGAAGGTTCAAAGGTCCTCCCAAGAAAGCTCAAAACTATGATATTCCCTCTGACGAAGATGACAATCAGGGTGAAGATGATAAGAGTGTGAAGGCTGAGAGAGGAAGTAACCTTGGTTCTGGCCAAGATTTTGATGAAGAAGACTATTCTGCTGAATAATATACTCCTACCGATGAAAAGTACAAACAGTTGGAAGATCGTCTGAATGCCATGGAAATCTAGAGAGTGCATGGGTTGGATTTTAAAGAGTTGGGATTATTCTCGGGTATTTTCATTCCCCATAAATTCAAGATCCCTACTTTTTCGAAATATGATGGTGTTTCCTGCCCTAAGATTCATTTGAGGTCTTATCTTTGGAAGATCCAACCCCATACTGCTGATACAAAGTTATGGGTGCACTTCTTTCAAGAAATCTTGTCAGGAACACAATTGGAACGATTCTATCAACTGGAAGGAACCAATATTCGTACTTGGGAAGACTTGGTTGTTTCCTTTTACAAATAATACCAATACAATGCTGATCTTGCACTAACCCATGTGCAATTATAAAGTATGACTATGGGCTCGAACGAAGGCTTTAAGGAGTATGCCCAGAAGTGGAGAGATCTAGCTGGAAGAATTCAACCTCCTTTGTCTGATAGGAAGTTGGTTGACATGTTTATGGGCACTTTGACTGGACCTTTCTTCAATCATCTGATCAGAAGCTCTTTAGTCGGATTCACTGAGCTGATATTAGCTGGGGAACATGTTGAAGGTGGAATCAGAAGTGGAAAGATTCAGGTAGCTACACCTTCAAGTACTGTAAAGAAGACATTCAATGTAAATAAGGAAACTAATGTTGTGTATGGCTAGAAGGGTCTAAACCAATTTGTACGGGCAGTGCTAATTTCAAATCTAGCACCTATGCAACGACATCAACAGAGCAATCAGCATAGGTCAGACGCACCCAGGAGAGAGTTTACTAAGATTAACATGCCGTTGTCTCAGGAATTACAACATCTATTGAAGGCAGAGCTGATAACATTAAGATATCCTCCTCAGAATCCCAACACATCATCTCCTCGTTATAATCCTAATGTAAGATGCGCCTACCACTCCAATAGTCCCTGACATGACAGAAATAGCTGTTGGGCTTTGAAAAATAAGATTCAAGACCTGATTAACACCAAAGAGGTTGAGTTTGATCCTCCTGAGACTCCAAATGTTATTACATCTCCTATGCCTAATCACAACAAATGCGTTGATGATATTAATGATGTTTCCGCTATGGAAAATTCTGATAGTGACTACGACCTAGACAGGTGGATTTTCCCCAACATCGGTAACAGGCTCAACAATTGGAAAAATGAAGACGTTATACCAATCTCCTTTAGTCAGGAGTAAATTCTATTTTTTGTTTCTTTTTGCTTTCAAAGTTTTAGCTATGAAATTTTTAAACAATAACATTAAGCCTTGTACCTTACCTGGGGCACAACGATTCATTTGTTAGGGTTATCATTTCATCAACATATTTTCATTCAACATTGGATGTTTGCATTCAAATTTTGCGCTCTTTGTCTTTCTTTTATTTTATCACTTTCAAAATAGCCATGTGTTCTTACACACACCCACACAACAAATTGCAGATCCATATCCACCCTGGATCCCTTTGATAACAATTTTGCTATTGCCATTTATGACTTTGAAAATACGATCTACTAAGCCAAGGACAAAGGTGAGGAATATTGTGAAGTACCTAAAGAGCTTGCTAGGCTGTTAATGCAAGAGGAAAAAGCCATATAACCACATGAAGAGCCAATCGAGGTTGTGAACTTGGGTACTGCAGAGGACATGAAAGAAGTCAAGATAGGTGCTAACCTAGAGGAAAATGTTAAAAACAAATTAATTTAGATGTTAAGTGATTATGCTGAGATCTTTGCTTGGTTGGGACGACTAAATTATATTGCCAGATTTATTTCTTATTTGACCGCTACTTGTGAGCCAATCTTCAAGTTGCTAAAGAAATATCAGGTAGTGAGGTGGAATGACGATTGTCCGATGGCCTTTGACATAATCAAGGAGTACCTACAGGAACCTCCGATTCTGATGCCACCAGTTGAAGGTAGACCTCTTATCATGTACCTAATAGTGTTAGAGAACTCAATGGGGTGTGTACTGGGGAAACATGACGAGTCTGGTCAAAAAGAGCATGTAATATACTACCTTATCAAAGAGTTCATCAATTGTGAAACAAGATACTCACTACTCGAGAAAACTTGTTGCGCTTTGGCATGGGCTGCTTGCCGACTAAGACAGTATATGTTGACCCATACTACTTTGTTGATCTCTAAAATGGATCCCATAAAATACATATTCAAGAATCCCGCTCTCTCTGAAAGAATAGTAAGATGGAAATGGTCTTGACATAATACGATATTTAGTACACGACTCAAAAGGAAATCAAGGGAAGTGTACTAGCATATCACTTGGGCCATCAAGCTGTAGACGACTACCAGTCTATGAATTTCGAGTTCCCTGATGAGAATATTATGCTAGTCACAGATTATGAAGAACCTAGACCATACGAAGGACCTGATCCAGGATCTCGATGGACTATGGTTTTTGATGGAGCTTCCACCGTGCTTGGTAATAGGATCAGTGTTGTGATTATCTCTCCCAAATGTTTCCATACACCATTCACTGCTAGATTATGCTTTGACTGTACCAATAACATGGACGAACACGAAGCATGCATCATGGGTATCAAAGCTGTTATTAAGATGAGAATCAAGTTCTTGAATGTATATGGGGACTCAGCCCTAGTGATCGGTCAGATTAAGGGATAATGGGATACAAAGCATCCAAATCTCATTCCTTATCGAGAGCATGTGCTAACATTAATTCCATACTTCAAAGAAATCACTTTTGAACAT
Source organism: Vicia faba (assembly GCA_948472305.1). NCBI lineage: Eukaryota > Viridiplantae > Streptophyta > Magnoliopsida > Fabales > Fabaceae > Vicia > Vicia faba. The sequence goes on along the minus strand of OX451738.1, from coordinate 211,550,932 downwards.
ATTCTAGGAGAAGAGAATCAATTTTCAGATGCATTAGCTACCATGTCATCTATGTTCAAAGTGAGATGGGATAACAAAGTTCCTCGAATTACTATTGAAAGTCTAGACAAACCTGTACATTGCTATGAAGTTGATAGTGATAGAGTAGAGGAAAAGCCTTGGTACCACGAAGTGAAAAGATACCTCGAAGCTCAAGAGTACCCCGAAGGGGCATCCATCAATGGCAAGAAATTCCTATGAAGGTTCTCTGCCAAGTTCTTTCTTAGCAATGGAAATTTATACAAACGCAACCACGATTCAACTTTGCTTCGTTGCATAGATAAGAAGGAAGCTGAGAAGATTATGGAGGATATGCACAAAGGAATCTTTGGTACTCACTCCAGTGGGAATACAATGGCTAAAAAGATTCTGATAGCGGGTTATTATTGGTCGACCATGGAAACTGATTGCCATCGTCATTCCAAAACTTGCCACAAATTCCAGATTTATGCTGACAAGGTACATGTGCCTCCGGCTCCTCTGAATGTCTTGACAACTCCTTGGCCATTTGCAATGTGGCACATCGATATGATTGGAGAGATTAAGCCTATTGCTTCCAATAGGCATCGTTTCATCCTCATCGCTATTGATTATTTCACCAAATGGGTTGAAGTAGCCTCATTTTCCTCCGTCACCATGAATGTTGTGGCACAGTTCATTAAGCATAATCTTATCTGTCGGTATGGCATCCCCGAAAGGATTATCACAGACAATGGTACCGATCTCAACAATACTATGATCACGGAACTCTGCATGCAGTTCAAGATTAAGCACCATAATTATTCTCCGTATCGATCGAAGAAGAATAGCGTAGTGGAAACTACCAATAAGAACATCAAGAAGATCTTAAAGAAGATGATGGTGACATATAAAGATTGGCATGAGTTGTTACCATTTTCTCTTCGTGGCTATCACACTTCAGTACGGACATCAACTGGGGAAAACCCATTCTCTTTAGTATACGGTGAAACAACCAGTTAATAATCATCAATCATAAAATTCAATAAAGTCTCCATCGAACGTCTTTTATCCCACGGGAAGGGAAAGGTAAACATCGAGAAAACCTAAAGGGATGAAATCAAGGTCTTGCAACCATAGAGATCGGGTAAGGAAGTTAGTTACGTGAGGGGAAGGTATTAGCACCCCAAACGTCTATAGTACTCTACAGGATCCACTTATGCTTGTTTTGACCAAGGGGTGTGAATTCTATGTCTAAAGCTTAAAAGCTAAAAAGATGTAAGAGGGGGAATGCATGCAAGAGAAAAGAGAAAATAATATAGGGAAAATAAAAGTTGTCCTCATTCGGGCCCTACCCCAATGCCTACGTATCCCTTTTAAGGAATTAGAGCAGCCGTAGTTCGGCTTCAAAAGTTTTGTTTGTTGGTTTGTATTTTTTAATGAATAGTATTAATTTAACCTTCTGCCGTAACTCGACCTTTAGAGACTTACACGTCAACCAAGAAGTGAATTAACATGTTCTTTTGAAAAGAGTTTTGAAAGAAAAGCCCGTAGGCAAAAAAAGAGGTTGTGTTGGTTGGTATTTTTGATGTGGATAATAGCTAGTTGATCTCAAGAGAGAAATATTAGCCATTTTTTCACTTATTTATGAAATATGTCTTTGAGATTTGAACCATACCAAAGCTTTGAATGGAAAAGCAATAAGATCGAGAAGAAACCCGCTTATCATTTCCCAAGCTCAACAAAGATATAATTCTCATCAGTAATTTTTGAAGTGATTTGACGTTTACGAGAAAAAGAAGTTTTTGTTTTAATGTAAATGCAAAAGGGGAAAGAAAAGTCTAAGGGGAGACTAACCTAAATCCATCCCTAATGTTATCATACAATGATTGATCCTATAGTTTAAGTTTTGAAGGGAAAACCCTACCCTATGTTAGCATACATGGATATAACTCTAAGGTCTAATCAATTCACACTTGGAGTAGAGTAAATTGAAAACTTAAGGGGAGCATGCAAGAATTGGGTCTAATAGAGAAGAGAAAGGAGATGGCTAAGCATCAAGGTCAATCAACACTATCAAACAAAGCAAGGGATGAAAATTTCAAACACACCAAGAGAGGTGGATAAGAAGTAGCCAAGAGTGGATAGTAGAGAAACTGCTTGAGGTATGAGAGACTGAAGAAAGATAGAATTAAACGCTAAACTTCTGAACCCAAGCAAATGGTTAAGGTAAAACCCTAATATGTTCCCTAATCAAGATTAACTTTGAAAAATGAAGAAAAGTTTGTAAAATTGACCCAATTAAAACCTAACTTTGTAAACGCTTGTAAAAGTCAGAAACATGATTAGTATTCCTTAGATTTAATTGAATTGTTAGAAATGATTTGGAATTACTAAGACTAGTTAATAAAAGGGTTAAAGTAGAGAGTTAGTATAATATATGTGTAAAAATGCAAAATAAAAAGTTAAAAATTAACAAAAATGATTTTTATGATTTTTAAACTGTCCAAGGAAATTAAACATATTTTCTCTGATTTTTTCAAGTAGAGGAAATTAGGGTTTCAAAAGTTTCTTCTAGCTTAAGCAAAAACAAAGTCCAAAAACTATCATTAGTTTCTAAAATTTAGAAAAATGGGAAAATTAAAATGTAAATTCAATTAAAAAATATATTTAATTGGTTTAATACCTAAGTGTTAGCAAGAATATTTTTATGGAATTTTATCAATAGGGAAAGATATCAAACAAAAAATTATTTGCACAATGTAACAAAAAAAGAGACATAATTATTGGTTGATTTTATTTACTTGTCACAAAATTTTATAAAATCAAACAAAAATTATTTTTACGAATAGATTCAAAATGGAACCTAATATATTTTTTTGGGGTTTTTTTTATATTAGTAAAACTAAAATATAAAATTCTAAAAAAAAAACAATGGTGAAGAAAACCCTAATTTGATTAAATTTATTATTTAATGTTCTAAAAGTGATTAAAAAAACGAAATGAAATTCATAAAGTGAAAATTGACTAAAAATAGAGTCCACCATATTTTTTTGATAATTTTTGAAAGATAGAAAATATTGAAACAAAATTAAAGAAACAAATAAAAATGAATTTAAAATTCAAACATGCCAGTGTCTATTACACCTGTTATTAAACAAATGCCCTGTAAAAGATTCCAAATCATGTTTAATTAACATGCGCCATGTAATCGTCTTTGTCTTTAAATCATGCCTTAATCGTGTTTTCTCAATTTGACATGTTGCTTTCAGATTGCGATTTCTCTTTCGTCTCTTGATGAAAATTCATGAAATTTTGATCAAATTAAAGATCTCGTGGAGGTCTATAACATCCAACAAAGAATTTTCAAAAATGATTCATGATTCATGGAGAAAAACGCACATAAAAATCAGTGATTGCAAGCTTTCAAAAATATTCATATACTCATATCTAACATATGAACTTCAAACTTAGATTTCTCTTTCAATTCTTAATTATTTTTCGTGATTCAAAGTGCAAAGCAAAGATCATACATCAAACTACATCGTGTAACTCATAGAAATAAAAATCATCAATAGATCATCAATAAATCATAGCACGAAATTCACTGATAAATACATTTTCACCAAGCTTCGAGACCATGAACATGATTTGTATTCAAATTTGTTATAACCAAAGACCTATTGTCTTGCCAGTTACACTATCATGCAATTTCTATAAACAAAATTCAAGATAGCATGGGGATGATTCAGATCTAGAAGCTTACCTTATGAGTTGAAAAATTAATTCAAATGTGGCCTCTGATTTTGAAAGCGAAAATCCTCTGGATTTTGCTTGCTCAATTTCAATGGAGATAAATGGATGAATATGAGAGTTTTGGAGAAGAGGAAGAATCAATTTGGCAGAAAAGAAAGTTGAGAAGTATGTGTTGTTTTTGTGCAGAAGCCTCTCCTTCGAAAATGAGCATTGTAGATGTTTAGGTATTGGCTTGCATTTTTGGTAAATCCCAAGTGTATGTGTGAATGTCATGACTGATGTCATAACATTCTAGTTCAGGTTGTACTAACTCATTAGGTACATTTGCAGAAAAATATTGTAATTCAAATACTGATGTTTATAAGTGTGTATCTGAGCATTTTTGCAAAATGATCACATTTTGCTAAATCAGTAGACAGGTTTTCTCAGATGTCATAACAGATGTTATGACATCCTGTTCTGAACTAACAGGATTGCAGGATTGGATAAGTCTGAGTTTTTTCAGGAAATAACTCAGTCCTTTCTGAACAGAATCCTGCGTTTTCTGAGGGGTAACCTAGCTCAACCCTAACCTGGTTAATAAAGTCCTGTGACCTGGTCTTTAGGTCAAACGGAATTAACCCTAGGTTTTTGGAAACCCTAACTGAAGTTGCAGCTGCTATATATTCAACAGAGCTGCTGTTTTTCAAGGATTGCCCGCTGATTGATTAGAAGATCAATTTTGTAATCTGTATAGATTTGTTTATTTGTACTCCAAGCAATTATCATTGTGATAAGTGCCTTGGAATAGGTTTCTATTTGTAAGGGTTGTGTAGCACTCAAAGCTTTGAAGCAAGAGTGTTTGAATGTTCCTTGACCAAAGCTATGAAGCAGAGTCAAGTTAGTTGTGTACATCACTCAAAGCTGTGAAGCACGAGTGATTGTGTTGCTTGATTAAAAAGCTGTGAAGCTTAATCAAGTGTTTGTTTTTGAAGAGTGTCTTCATCAATTCTTAAGTCAAATTGGTTTATGTATCACTGCTGTGATTGAGGGGGAGTGAGTAGGAACTCAGGTTTAAGTTGTACTTAGATTAGAATTGCATTGGGTAGGTCTTAAGTGAAGGAGATAAACTGGTTGGTTTATTCCTGAATTAACATCTCTTATAGTGGATTCTCTCCCTGGCTTGGTAGCCCCCAGAGTAGGTGTTGTTCCACACTGAACTGGGTAAACAATTGACTGTGTTCTTTATTGCTTTTGTATTTACTGTCATATAGTAACTCAGATACGGTGTCATAACATTGAACGTGACATTGAGTATCTGCAGCCAGAATTTCAATTGGCATCAGAGCAGGCACCCTGCCTGTATTACTGGGTGAGATCTAGGGATATCACTTTCTGGCACTATGGACAAAGAAGGAGTTTTTGGAAATAGACCACCCATTCTGGATGGAACTAATTATGATTACTGGAAACCTCGTATGATTGCCTTCCTAAATTCTCTGGACAAAAAAGCTTGGAGAGCTGCTGACAAAGGATGGATTCATCCCACCATAACTGAGATAGATGGGACAATCAGTCTGAAGCCTGAGGAAGATTGGAGTAAAGAAGAAGATGAGTTAGCTCTGGGAAATTCAAAAGCTTTAAATGCCTTGTTCAATGGAATTGATAGAAACATTTTCAGACTAGTACATCAATATGAACTGGCCAAGGAAGTTTGGGACACTCTCAAAACTACTCATGAGGGAACTTCCAAAGTAAAAATGTCAAGGCTTCAGATGTTGACCACCAAATTTGAGAATCTAAAAATGATGGAAGATGAAACCATTCATGAGTTTCACATGAACATCTTGGAGATTTCCAACACCTCAGGAGCACTGGGAGAAAAAATGTCAGAAGAAAAACTGGTGAGGAAGATTCTCAGATCCTTGCCTAAAAGATTTGCAATGAAGGTAACTGCCATAGAGGAAGCCCAGGACATTAGCAAGTTGAAAGTGGATGAACTTATTGGGTCTCTTCAGACTTTTGAGATGGGGATCACTGATAATGGTGACAAGAAGAACAAAAGCATAGCACTTGTATCCAACACTGATGTTGAATACAAGGAGGATGAAGAAGACAACATATCAGAAGCTATTGCCATGCTTGGAAGACAGTTCAACAGGCTCATCAAAAGAATGGACCCAAAGTCAAGGTCTAATGTTCATAACATTCCCTCTGACATTGACAGTTCCAGCAGAAGACCAAGGTCAGAAGATAAGGGAAACCAAGGCAGAGGTATTCAATGCCATGGATGTGAAGGATATGGACATATTCGAGCTGAATGTCCTACCTTTCTTAAGAAGCAAAAGAAAGGAATGACTGTTACTTGGTCTGACTATGATTCAGAAAGTAATTCTGAAGAAGAATCTGCCAAACTAGTTACTGCCCTAACTAGTGTTTGTACTTCTGAAAGTGACACTAGTGATGAAGAAGTGACATTTGAAGAACTGGCTGATACCTACAAGAAATTGTGTATTAGAAGTGCTGAAGTCTGTGTGCAGAATGAGAAACAATCAAAACTCATTATAAAGCTGGAGGCTGAAAAAAGGGCAAATCTTGAAACCATAAGTCATTTAGAAGGAGAAGTTCAACTGCTGAACTCACAACTGAATCAAATGACCAAATCTGTCAAGATGTTGACCAATGGAACAGACAAATTGGAAGAGATCCTTCAGGTTGGACAAAATGTGGGTAATAAATCTGGACTAGGATTTATGGAAGCAAAGAAATCTGGGACTGGTAAGCAAATGTCAAAACGGATGTCTCAACACAACTCTCAACATCAGGAACAGAGACATATGAAGAAAAGGTACCAAAGATGGAAATGCCATCATTGTGGTAGATATGGCCACATAAAGCCCTTCTGCTTCAGATTACATGGATACCCTAATCAGATCTCAGGTGTCAAACCTAAGTCTAAAAAGGTACCACATGCTCCTCAATGGAAGAAAAAGGCTACTGCACTGATAGCTCACACTTCCCTGAGGGTCTCTGCAAAGGAAGACTGGTACTTTGACAGTGGATGTTCCAGACATATGACTGGAATCAAGAACCTCCTCAATAATGTTAAGCCTCACACCACCAGTTTTGTGACCTTTGGAGATGGGGCTAAAGGTGAAATCAAAGGAGTTGGTGATTTGGACTGCCCTGGAGTTCCAAGTCTGAATGAAGTACTGCTGGTGAAAGGACTGACCGCTAATCTCATTAGTATCAGTCAACTGTGTGATCTAGGATTCAAGGTCAATTTCTCAAAATCTGAATGCCTTGTAATCAATGACAAACAAGAGATAGTAATGAAAGGAGTCAGATCCAAAGACAACTGCTACTTGTGAGAGGCTGAGAACACTAATTCCTCATCTGTGTATTCCATTGCAAAAGAAGAAAAAGAGGTGAAACTGTGGCAGCATAAGCTTGGTCTCCTTCATCTAAGAAGAATGAAGAGAGCTATCTCTATGGAAACTGTCAGAAGAACTCCAAAACTACAGGTTGATGATATCTGTGATGTGGGAAATAAACTTGAAGAAGAATGTGTTGTCAGAACCTTAAGTCATCTTGACAAGGATGTTGGAAATAACAAGTCTCATAAATTCTGTTCTCAAAACATCTGGTCAAAGCAGATGCTCCCTAAGTACAATGTTACACAAGATGTTGTGACATTGTGTTGTGACAATCTGAAAACATTCAACATTTCCTTGAACCCTATTGACTTTGAAGAGAAGAAGTTATTTAAACTGGAACACAGTTTCTCTAAGCTTCAGCTGACTGATTCTTCTACCAAGGCTCTTGTTGGAAATAAACTTGAAAATTTGAGGGGCAGGTTGGGTATTCACCAACATGAGAAATTATAGCAATTAGTTTTGCTTAAAACAAGGGTTGAAGGGATTAATTTTATTAAGTCTATATTTAGTGGGTTAATCATATTCTTTCACAATTCCTTCAAAAGCTTTAAGAAGTTGAAGAGACTCCCTTTTACCCCCTACCTCTCTCATCCTTGCAACCTGTTTCCTCCTCCCAATCAAAGATTTTTCTCAAGCTGCTACTATTACTCAAAGTCAATCAAAATGTCTCAGACATCGTCTTCCACCATGGCGGCTTCGTCTTCCTCATCATCGGCATCATCTGATCAAGATTCTAGGGCAATCACTACATGCATAGAATCTGAAGTTCTTGAGGTCACTCCTCTCAGGGAGATGGCAACTGACCCAGCCAGAGTCAAAAAGCTCAGAACCAGACATGCAGGAAGAGCTCAAGCTACAGCCTCTGGTAATTCTTCTCATCCTTCGTCTTCTGTACCTAATAGAGAAGGATCAGTTCAAGTACACCAAGCTATTGCTAGGCTGGTTACTAGCATTCTGAGTGGCAACCAATCTGTACCGGGGATTTCTATTCCTTTAAATCAATCAGAAAGTCCAAATGTGGAAGGTTCTGAAAATGTAGATGTCACTGAGGATGTTGTGACACCAAAAGACAACATTCAGAACCCCTCTGAAAGGGCTGCTGATCCACCTATCATTGATGTGGATGAAGATTACTCAGATAATGAACTGATTACTAATGTGAACCCTAGCATAGCTAGGAGACTGATGAAAAGAAAGAGTAGTCAGAATGATAAACCTGATGCTAAGAAATCCAAGGCTGAAGGCATGGCTGAGAAAAGTATTCAGACAAAAGGGAAGAAGGCACAGGTGCAGACTGCTAGACAACCAATCTCTAAGAAAAGTAAAGAACCTGAAACTTCTGATTCTGATGAGGAATCAGAATTTGAGATTGATATTGAAGAAACTCCCATCAGAAGGAAGCTCCCCTCCAGCAAGATTGCTAGAGTGCCTGAAGTGCCAACAGACAATATCTCCTTTCATCATCCTGACAATGCAAACAGATGGAAGTATGTTTGCTTAAAGAGAATAGCCCTGGAGAGAGAACTCAACAATGATGCCTTGGAGTGCAAAGACATCATGGATCTGATCAAGAATGCTGGGCTAATGAAGACAGTGATGAAGTTTAACAAATGCTATGAAAATCTGGTCAAGGAGTTTGTAGTGAACTTGTCTAATGATTGTGCTGATGGAAGGTCAACTGACTTTGAGAGTGTGTTTGTTAGAGGAAGAAGGGTCAAGTTCTCTCCATCAGAAATCAACAAGTTTCTTGGAAGAACAAATAAGGACTGTCCTGATCTAGAGGCAACTGACAATGAAGTGTGTCTAACCATCACAGCCAGGCAAGTAAAGTGCTGGCCATTGAAAGGGAAGCTGAATGCTAGTAAACTCAGCATGAAATTTGCCATCTTGCATAAAATAGGTGCAGCAAACTGGGTGCCTACAAATCACAAATCAACTATCTCCACAGGATTGGGGAAATTTATCTATGCTGTAGGAACCAAGACTGCCTTTGACTATGGAAGGTACATCTTTGAACAAACTTTAAAGCATGCTGACAGTTATGCTGTCAAAGGACCAATTGCCTTTCCCTCCCTCCTCTGTGGAATCATCCTTGCACAATTCCCTGATATCCTTGTGGCAAGAGATACAGTCTGCAAAAGAGCTCCTGCCCTTGGCCTACACTACAAACTGTTTCAGGGATCTCATGCTCCAGACATTGTCATAACATCAGCTGAGACATCGTCTGTGAAGACCCAGTCCAAGACATCAGATGTCATAGCTGTTTTAAAAGAAACTTGCAAAGAGCTGGATACTAGAAAAAGGACCCTAGAACTTCTAATTGCCAGGCTAGAAAAGGAGGAAGCTGAAGAAAACAGAAGGGAAGAAGGTGAAGGACATCTCAACATTGAAGAAACTAGCTCCTCAGAATCTGATGACAGTGCTTGAAGGTTGATTGCTGTTTGGTGGAGCTTGGAAGTGTGCTCTGTTGTTGTCTGCTGCTGATCTTATTATTTTGTTTTGGATAACTGTAAAATTTTCTGAACATGTATCTTTGGCCCATTTGTGGCTAAAGAGGGGGAGAATATTTTGGTACTTGCTTAATTAGTACTTGACATTCTATTTTTCTGCTGTCACTTATTTCTGCTGCTATCTATCTCTAATTGTTTTAAGGTCTTTAGCCAAAAATCTGCCAAAGGGGGAGTTTGTAGGTGTTTAGGTATTGGCTTGCATTTTTGGTAAATCCCAAGTGTATGTGTGAATGTCATGACTGATGTCATAACATTCTAGTTCAGGTTGTACTAACTCATTAGGTACATTTGCAGAAAAATATTGTAATTCAAATACTGATGTTTATAAGTGTGTATCTGAGCATTTTTGCAAAATGATCACATTTTGCTAAATCAGTAGACAGGTTTTCTCAGATGTCATAACAGATGTTATGACATCCTGTTCTGAACTAACAGGATTGCAGGATTGGATAAGTCTGAGTTTTTTCAGGAAATAACTCAGTCCTTTCTGAACAGAATCCTGCGTTTTCTGAGGGGTAACCTAGCTCAACCCTAACCTGGTTAATAAAGTCCTGTGACCTGGTCTTTAGGTCAAACAGAATTAACCCTAGGTTTTTGGAAACCCTAACTGAAGTTGCAGCTGCTATATATTCAACAGAGCTGCTGTTTTTCAAGGATTGCCCGCTGATTGATTAGAAGATCAATTTTGTAATCTGTATAGATTTGTTTATTTGTACTCCAAGCAATTATCATTGTGATAAGTGCCTTGGAATAGGTTTCTATTTGTAAGGGTTGTGTAGCACTCAAAGCTTTGAAGCAAGAGTGTTTGAATGTTCCTTGACCAAAGCTGTGAAGCAGAGTCAAGTTAGTTGTGTACATCACTCAAAGCTGTGAAGCACGAGTGATTGTGTTGCTTGATTAAAAAGCTGTGAAGCTTAATCAAGTGTTTGTTTTTGAAGAGTGTCTTCATCAATTCTTAAGTCAAATTGGTTTATGTATCACTACTGTGATTGAGGGGGAGTGAGTAGGAACTCAGGTTTAAGTTATACTTAGATTAGAATTGCATTGGGTAGGTCTTAAGTGAAGGAGATAAACTGGTTGGTTTATTCCTGAATTAACATCTCTTATAGTGGATTCTCTCCCTGGCTTGGTAGCCCCCAGAGTAGGTGTTGTTGCACACTGAACTGGGTAAACAATTGACTGTGTTCTTTATTGCTTTTGTATTTACTGTCATATAGTAACTCAGATACGGTGTCATAACATTGAACGTGACATTGAGTATCTGCAGCCAGAATTTCAAGCATGAAACGTTCTTATATGGAGCCAAGGAAGAGTAATGAAGAATATTGGTTAAGGGCATAAAAGGCAATTTGCTTTAGGAGCCCTTGGAGGGCTTCTTTAGCATTTATGGAGAAAAAAATCAGCATCTTGCAAGCAATAGCCATGCGTTTCATGTTGTTTCTAGTTGAGCTGGTAGTCATTTTGGTTAGTTTCTGACGTAGTAAGGAAAGTGTGAAGAGATGAGGTGGCAAGTAAAATGCTTTGTAGTAAATAACATTAAGCTCTGGCCAGAAGATGAACATAGTGATAACCTAAGCAAATGTTCATGAACATACCATTTCACTCGTGCGTTTTCTCTGAAGTTAGGGCCTTTCGAAATCTAAGATATTAGGGATCAAAATTGTAGTTGGTAGAAATCCAAAATGGTGTTTGCAAGTTGATGGGAAAATGGCATGAATTTGAGAATAATTTGGATGGGGCATGCTTCACGTACGCGCAGATCATAAGCAGATATGCATGGCAAGGAAACTTCATGAGCTAATATTCAAACCCTAGTATCTCATTCAATTGTGATCCAAATTAAATGATATAAAGCTCAAGCTGTAGCTTACATACCCAATTATAACTTATTTTTGAATTCTAAATCCAATTATCACTTATATTAAGAGATAGAGCATCGTGAATAAGGGCACACCATGTGTTTGTGGAAATGTTGGCCTAAGCGTGCAAACATGACTTGCAACTTGCCATCTTTATGGCCTAAACTCCTAAGCTCAATATATCACAAATGCTTCATTTTTTAGGCTTGAGCACACATTAACAATCTTGTAGGGTTTTTCTCAAGCTTTCCGAGAATGTAAGATTTTCCTCCATTGGATAAAAAATGAGAGAGTTATGAATGTCCATAATTCAGTACTATAGGGACTAAGGACTTAGATTTTTTTCTAAATGTCCAAATAACTTCTTGAACAAGTTATCTCCATTTTGATCTTTCCTATTAATTTTGTGACACCAATGATCATGAAATATGATAATAGAATACTTGAATTGGTGGTTGACCAAAATCTACTTGGTCAACTTTGACTTTGGTTGAATTTTGGTCAAAATGACTATTTTTCCCATTTTGATCAATTGAACTTCTTTTGCTCAAAATTGACACAAAATCTCTTTATCATAAGTGCTTATTAACATATAGGGAGGCATGGAATTAAGTCTTGCCCAAAAAGTCAAAGATTTCCTCATTAAAATCAAAACCCTAATTTTGGCCCTCTATGTTAGGATATAGTGACCAACCTTCAAAACCCTCATTCTTCTAGACAAATTGAGAAATTCTTTGAACAAAGATGTCTCATATGATGATGAGGAGAGAATGCTTCACATATTTGTATTTTACAAGCCTCAAACTCCCCAACTGATCAAAACTTTAATCTTGAGAGATGAACAGTGGAAATGTGATTCTTCTCCAAACTTTGAAAACTTCCAACTTCTAATGATCACATGAGACAAATGAGATGTCTACCACTATAAGAAACCCTTGTAGCTTGAGAAAGTTTAAAGATTGAAGATATGAGATCCTCTTTTGCACTGATTGACCAAATAAACATTCTCTAGAGCTTGTAGAAGAACTTGGGAACCAGAATACCCTAATCCTTACCAGGAAAATGTATGAATATGCATGATGAAGCATAAGCCATGTAACTGAAAATGAAGAGGGAAAATTTTAGGGTGAAACATCTTCCCTTATTCGATCTTCTTTAACCAGAAGGTGAGATTGGCGATATCCTTTCGAACAATCATGGTAAAAGAGGATTGAATACTCAATAGAACCATAAAATTTTCACTCTAAAGCCAGCCGAGCGAAGGCGATCTTGTTGGGGATAAGGATATGCGTATAAGGATACTGGTCAAAACAGGCTCTTAAAATGGTAAGGGGTGATCAAAACATATCCTAACCGAAAATGTCAGCTAACAGAAGGTAAACCCGATCCAAACGGATAAACCAGAGAAAAGGAACTGATCAAAACAGAACCTAAACAAGGGAAGGAAATGATCAAAACATAACCTAACTGGAAATGTTAGCTAAGCTAATAGAAGGTAAACCTGATCCAAACGGACAAACCAGAGAGAAGGAACTTATCAAAACAGAACCTAAACAAGGGAAGGAAATGATCAAAACATAACCTAACCGAAAATGTTAGCTAAGCTAACATAAGGTAAACCTGATCCAAACGGATAAACCAGAGAGAAGGAACTGATCAGAATAGAACCTAAACAAGGGAAGGAAATGATCAAAACATAACCTAAGTTGAAATGTTAGCTAAGCTAACAGAAGGTAATATTGAATATATGGAATAGAGACCGACCAAAGCAGACTTACTAGAGACACGACATGACATATCCTATTGAGGAAACTGGTCGAGAATTTTGACCGAAGCAAAAGTGAATGTTGAATCAAAGGCGAACATTACAGGAGAAAGAGACAAGTCGGGGGGCACTCTGACAAGAATTACCAAAACATATTGGACTTTCAAGTGGTCACGAGAACTTTAATATCCCAAACCAAAAGGTGGGTTATCAATTCTTCGAGAGGGGAAATTATCTGCATTACCACACAACAAACATGGATACTTGAATATTTGAGAAATAAGACAGGTTATACACCGACTCATTCTTGAACTCTGGCGACTAAGCAAACATGAGTAAAATGAACGAGGGCTTGCAAGGGAAAACCACGACTCACTAGGGGCATGGAAAGCACCAAAGACCCGACTGATGGTAAATCAAAACAGACTCCAATGGGGAAACAAAAAAAGATGATCCTAGGCTTGTTGTAGAGATAATTCATCTTCGAGCATGTAACAATCTAGTTACCAAAGGTGAACACAGTTGGCATATACTTATGCATGTTTGAATTTTTATAGCGTAATGCTCCATATAATGGAAATGCTACGCGTTTTGATAGATGCAATGAAATGATGCATATTTTAGAGATGCACGAGGAACATCCGGTAACAAACAACTTTTGAGAATACAACAAACTCCCAAACAAAGATATTTGCATATCTGGTCAACCTGAATTTCAGTGGGATATCAAAATTCAGACCCAATCAAGTTCTGAAGATTGCTATTATTGTGCAAATGACTTCTTAGGGAGGAAAACTGCGAACATAAAATCGCAATTCTGAAGGGATCTTGAAAAATCCTCAATTCCCTGGGGAACAAATCCAAACCCCTCCAGATGAGGAGAACTTCACTAGGAATCATAGAAAATTCTCTAAACTTCGATTTAAAATTTGGAGCTCTACTGGGGAATTCTCCAGTGATACTCTCCTACCGAAGATAAGATACCCTTGAATAAAAAATGTCAATGTATATTGTTTCAAGAAAAGTTAGGGACTTTACCCATTGGGGAATAAACAAGCTTGATGATCAAGACACTTTATAGGGAAACATTTCCTAAGGAAGGACAAACTTCACAGGTAGTCAAACATCAACCTTACCGGGTATAGCACCAACACGATATAAATCTTTACTTGAGAAGAAACAAGAATCTTGGGGGAAAAAGTTTCAACAGTGATATCTCCACAAAATCTCTACCATCGGGGATGTAAGAGTTATAACCGGCATTCCCATGTACATTACACTGAAGAGACAGGGAACTTGCTCCACTAGGGACAAACAACCTGATCCATTAGGGAATAATAGATAAATTACTCTGGAAGGTCTTCGAAATTTGGCTTTGACTAGGGAGTAGAAATCAACTTAAATCGAGAAAAATGAAACGCCTCCATGGGAATGCCAAACCAGAATCTCCCGCGATTAATTGGGAATCTTTTCAAGAAAACTCTGACACAGGCATATTGCATAAGGGAAAAGCGTGCAAACTTGACTGAGGATTAGCATGCATATTTCATGAAGAAAACGAGGGCGAACCTCACCGGGGAAAATAAAAAATGCCAGCTTCAAGGGGAGGATGTCAATATTCCTTTAGTAAAGGCCGAGTATGAGATCTCTACCTTAGATGTTATGTCAGACACCCAAAATTTCTAATAAATTTTTATTTATCGGTACCATGTGATGTAAAACCGTAACGTTTTAAATGCAAATTTATCAAAAATGCTTAACGTCTTTTGAAATAAAAACAACAAACATAAAACAAATTGGCACAGTTTAAAAAAAACACTTGTATTGATTGATTGGCCTGCAAATAGGCATTTACATAAGGAAGCAATTCCTGAAAAGAATCAATTTCATATAAAGTATATAGAGGAGAAAACAAAGATGGAAATGTAAGTGCAGATTAATCAAGGACAACTCTAATACATCTCTTATGTCCTCAAAACTCCTTAGTATCTTGCTTTCTGAATAACTGTTTGGACTGCAGCTTCCCGAGCCAACCTAACAACAATGTAAGTTGATTTTACAGATGTAACACAGACTATAGTATTCACTTTTAATCCCTAACTTTTTCCTGGATTGCCCTTTTGGGTTTTCGATCTTGTGAGATACCGTTTTTTGCCTAAATTGTCTTTAGTAGGTTCAACTTAGCGGGTGTACAATTATTTTTCACTCATTCACTCTTTATTTTGTCCCTAACTTTTACCCGAACCTATACTCGTCTAGGTTCGCCGGGATGCCTTTTTTTCCTGAGCCAGTCAACTCAACGGTCATTTTATGCGAAGTACTTTTTCACTACACCTGCGTTGATGGGGTGAGTAAAATCCTCTCCATTCATAGTTGTGAGCATCATGGATCCTCCTGAAAAGACTTTCTTTACAACATACAATCCTTTGTAATTAGGAGCACGTTTACCCCTAGAATTTGTATTGTTGGGAGGCAAGATCCTCTTCACCACGAGATCACCAGCTTGAAAATTTCGCGGACGTACCTTTTGTCAAAATCCTTTTTCATCCTTCTTTGGTATAATTGCCCGTGGCAAATAGATGTCAATCTCTTTTTGTCAATGAGATTCAGATGGTCAAATCTATTTTTAACCCGTTCAACCTCACCCAATTGCGCATCTGTCATTATCCTCAAAGAGGGAATCTCCACTTCTACAAGCAAGACCGCTTCCATTCCATAAACAAGCGAGAAGGGGATTTCCCTAGTTAAAGTGCGTGCAATGGTTCAATAACCATATAAAGTAAATGACAACATTTCGTGCCAATCCTTATAGGTGACAACCATTTTCTGCATAATCTTCCTGATATTCATATAAGCTGCCTCAATCGTGCCATTCATCTTGGGTCAATAAGGAGAAGAATTGTGGTGCTTTATTTTAAAGCTGTCGCATAACTATTTTATCATGTTATTGTTGAGATTCGACCCATTGTCAGTAATAATCTTCACGGGAATCCCTTATCGACAAATGATATTATACTTTATGAAATGAGCAACCAACTGTTTAGTGACGTTGGCATAAGACAGTGCTTCGACCCACTTAGTGAAGTAGTCGATCGCCACCAGAATGAAACGATGCCCGTTGGAAGAAGTTGGCTCAATCCGGCCAATCATATCAATACCCCACATTGCGAAGGGTCAAGGTGAAGTTAAGACATTCAGAGGATTGGGCGGTACATGCATCTTATCAGCATAGATCTGACACTTGTAACAGATCCTGTAATGGTTGTAGCAATGGTTTTCCATTGTTGACCAATAATAACCTACTCTCAAGATTTTCTTGGCCATATTATGTCTGCTGGAATGCGTTCCAAAGTAACCTTCGTGAATTTCTTCTATGATCTTGTTTGCTTCGTGTCTATCCATGCATCTGAGTAAAATGGAATCATAGTTTCTTTTGTATAAAACATCCCCATCAAGGAAAAACTTAGTTGCATATTTCCTCATATTCTTTTTATCAGTGGAAGAAGCATCCTCTGGATATTCTTTCGTCTCAAGATATATTTTGATATCGTAAAACCATGGTTTCTCATCAGTGGCACCCTCTTCTATTTCATAACAAAATGTTGGCTCATCCAACCTCAAGATGGTGATAGACGGGGCTTAATTTACCCATCTAACTTTAAACATGGATGACAGAGTAGCCAAGGCATCTACCAAGTTATTTTATTCTCTTGGAATATGATTGAAAGTAATCTCATCAAAATAAGGGGTCAGATTTAACACATGCTCATGATATGGAATTAAATTTGGGGGATGAGTCTCCAAATCCCTGTTGATTTGATTAATCACAAGAGAAGAGTCCTCATATACTTCCAAGATTTTGATTCGTAAATCAGTAGCAGCTTCTAACCCAAAGATACAAGCTTCATACTCAATCATAATGTTCGTATAATTAAAGCAAATTCTGGCAGTGAATGGAGTATGGAAACCTTCAGGAGAAGTAATCACAACACCGAAACCATTTCCAAACGCATTGGAGGCACCATTGAACACCATCATCTGTCGCGATCTTAATTCGAGTCCTTCTTCGGGGCCTAGGATATTACAATCCTGTATGTACATGATGTCTTCATCAGGAAATTCAAACTTCATCGGCTGATATTCATCTTCCATTGGTTGATGAGCAAGATGATCAGCCAACACACTATCTTTGAAGGCCTTTTGGGTAGTATACTAGATGCAATACTTAGTTAAAATTGTCTGCCAATAGGCTATTCTTCCTGTGAGAGCCGGATTTTCAAAGATGTACTTGATTGGATCCATCTTAGAGATCAACAAAGTGGTATGAGTCAACATATACTCCTTAGTCGGCGAGCAGCCCATGCCAAAGCGCATCAAGTTTTATCGAGCAATGAGTATCTTATTTCATAGTCGGTAAACTTTTTGCGAAGGTAGTATATTGCATGCTCTTTTCGACCAGACTCGTCATGTTGCCCCAATACACACCCCATTGAGTTCTCTAACACTGTCAGATACATTATAAGGGGCCTACCTTCCACCGGAGGCGAAAGAATTGGAGGTTCCAGCAAATATTCTTTAATTCTATCAAATGCCGCTTGGAAATTGTTATTCCACCTGTCTGTTTGATCTTTTTTCAACAATTTAAAGATTGGTTCATAAGTGGCTATAAGGTGAGAAATGAATCTAGCAATGTAGTTCAATCTCCTGAGAAAACCACAAACCTCTTTCTTTTTTTTCAGCACATGCATTTCTTGTATAGCTTTTATCTTTCTAGGATCAACCTTAATTCCTTTTTTGCTTGCGATCAAGCCCAATAATTTTCCTGGCCTCACCCTGAAAGTACACTTATTAGGATTCAACCTCAGTCTGAATTCCTTAATCTTTCAAATAATTTCAACAGGTGGATAAGATGTTCCTCTTCTGTCTGGGACTTGGCAATCATATCATCAACATATACCTCAATCTCCTTATGTATCATGTAATGAAATAGAGTGACCATTGTACGTTGATAAGTTGCCCATGCATTTTTCAAACCAAAGGGAATCACTTTGTAACAAAATGTTCCTCAAGGCGTAATGAGAGTAGTTTTCTCCATGTCCTCTGGTGCCATCTTGATCTGATTGTACCCAGAAAAACCATCTACGAAGAAAAACACTTTAGCTCGAGAAGTATTATCAACTAGAATATCAATATGTGGTAAAGGGAAATCATCTTTAGGTCTTACTCTATTCAAGTCCCTATAATCCATACACATTCTAACTTTACCATCTTTATTTGGTACCGATACAATATTCGCGATCCACGACGGATAAGAAGTTACTTTTAAAAAACTGGAATCAATTTATTTCTGAAGCTCCTCTTTGATCTTCTTAGACATCTCAGGATGAGTTCTTCTAAGCTTTTGTTTGACAGGAGGACACTCCTCCCTAAGAGGCAGTTTATGCATAACAATATATGTATCCAGCCCAGGAATATCCTCATAAGACCAAGCGAAGATATCAGCATACTCATGAAGCATTTCAATCAATCTTCTCTTGACATTGTCCTCTAAAGCAGCCCCAATCTTGACTTCTCTTCGGACCTCTTCGGTACCCAAGTTGACTAACTATGTAGTCTCTTGGTGCGGCTCAATGGCCTTTTCTTCTTGCATCAACAATCTAGCCAACTCCTCGGGGAGTTTACAATCTTCCTCAACTTCTTCTTCAGCTTGATATATCAGATTTTGAAAGTCATAAAGAGCCATATCAGAATCATTCTCGACATTTTCCGGGATTAACGGGGGACATAATCTGCATGATTATTTTTATTTTTAGTTTTAGTTTTAGATTTAAAGAAAAACAAAAACTCACATTTTTCCAAAAATAAAAAAGAAGGACAAGGAGCGAAATATTTGAATGCAAAAGAAGTTCCTTATTGATGATAAATTTGCAATGAAAATATTATGGCCTTACAGCATGTCCACTACGTCTTAAGCAGGACACAGGGATTATTGAATGATAACAAATAAAATAAAAATTACTCTTTATTGTACCCCAAAATTTTCCCTCTCATATTTCTCAAAACATGGCAAGAAAAATCTCCAAGTGGCTCAAGATTGCTCAAGAGTTAGACAGTCAAGCTATCTCCTAAGGTAGTCAACCCCAAATTAGGGTTTTGTGTTGCATCAAGATCCTTGAGTCCAAATGACCTCAAATGCTTCCTAATGTCCTAATATGTTCTCAAGATCATCCATGTCAAATTTCAAGCCTTGTAGAGGAAGTTTGCTCAGTCAATTGCTCAAAGGGTCCAAAAATCGACTGTGCTAGGGTAAAAGTCAACTGTGACCCAAATACAGTCAAACCTCAAGATTTTTTGTCAACATTCTCATTTTAAAGTATATTTCATCATTTGATCAAGGGTTGATCATGATTCATCAAGGATTTCTCAAAATTCATCAAGACTCAAAAGTTGCTAAATTAGGGTTTTGTAGGAAAAGTCAACTCAACTTTGACCAAGCATAACTTTCTCATAATTTATGAGAATGACCCATCCAAAGCTCATTTTGAAGAGGATGCAATTTCCTACAATCCATATTCATACCCCAAGATCATAAAATTCACTCACAAGAAGTTATAAATTTGGACATTATAGGTCATTTTTGAAAGTCAACAAAAACACCTTTTTTTTCTAAAGCTTATTAATTGCTCATGGAATATCAAAATGGGATGAGAACAAAACAGTTGGTTAGAGGACCTCTCAAGGTTTCTAAATAGTCCAAGAACACCTCAAAAAGTTCAAAATTGAAGAAGTTATGCATTGTTGAAGTTGGACATTTTTGCAAAATTGCCAAAAGTCAACTATCCCCAAAACTTCAAATTTTGTCAAATGGGCCCATTCTTTTCCACTTGATTTGAACTTGCCACATTGCACACGTGTCCTAGCTTCAGCCTTGTGTCCATTTATCAATTTTATTATTTGATTTGATTTTTTATTGAATTATTTCATTTTTAATCAAATTAAATCAAATAAAATCCAAATATTGATTGCTTGATATCTTTTTGGCTATTTTAGGACTTAATCATCATCATGATCAGCATCAAATTCGTATCTCACCATATCATGTACAAAAAGATGGATTTTTGACAAATTAGGCAAGCTTTCAATGGTGGATCAAATCAAATCCCATGGCATTGATGTGCAAAGATTCAAAGCATAATTCTTGACCTAATACATTCCATAATACATATATAAGGCAAAGGCATGAAATTGAGACCTAGAGGCTGCAAGAACACTGAAAAGAAAACTTGGAAAAAGTGTGAAAAAGCTTGAGTTCGAATTCACCCTTAGAGGCAAATTCAGAAGCCAAGAACGATTCCAATCAATTCCTGGGTGATCACATAACCCTCTTGGATCCCTAGCAAGCTCTCATACACGCCCAAAAGCACTGTAAGAGTCACAAAAAATCGCTTCTTTCTTGAATTCATATATCCTTATTTCTGCACCTTTTGTATAAACAATTTGCATATTCATGATCCCCATCAAGTTTCTAAGCTTTTTACATTATCCAATTTTGTTTATGTGACTCATACTGTGAGGTACCATATCTAGGGTTCGTGTTTGGTTTTTGGGCATTTCTTTTTCAGGGAAAATTGGCTGATGAGAAGGGCATGGTTGTGACCGGGACAGTGAGACGAGCACAACCATGCCCTTAGATTTCATTTCCATGGCTCACAGTGGATTATAGGGGTACATGACCTTTAGTGACGGGTGGTGTTTGTGGCTATAGGTGTTGCAGAGTTTTAGCCATGGACGTGAGGAAGAAGACAATGACGCGTCATCCCCCCAGTGGCTGATTCAAACACGCACGCTCTTTTTTATTTTTCAGGCATATTAATTCATTTTCTTATATTATTATTATTTTATATCTTATGTACAATTGAAACACAACGCCCTAGTGGTAAAGCAAGCTAGCAGTCACGTACAGGACCTGGGTTCGATTCCCAGGTCCCCCATATGCTATGTTATAATTTTTCTTCAGGTATTCTAGTGCGCCTAAGGAGTACCTGTACATCATACACCATCGTCTAATCAATGGACAGATGGCCAATGGCCAGATCTGATGGATGGAGATGGAACGTCTACCATTGACCAGGTCAGCGTGCATCCACTGGATCTCTCAAAGTCAACCAGGCCAGCATGTTATTGGACATGGAATTGCAATTCAAACACCACTAATCAGGCCCACACCCCTAACTCTTTCTATTTCTTTTTTATTTTGTTTAATTATTTATTGTTATTATTTTTATTATTAACTAACCAATCAAATCTTTTTCATCATAAAATTAAAAACCAAAAAATATATTTTCTTTATTCAAATCAAATTTTAATTTTTTTATTATTAACAATTATTAATTTAATTAATTTAGGCCATTAATTAGAATTAACTTTAATATATTTTTTTTTGTAAATAATTAAAATCAATTAGACATAATTAGATTTTATTAACATTGATCAATTTTATTTTCTTTCTTTAAATACAAAAAAAAACCCAAAAATATTTAGTTTTATTAATTAGTTTAATTAATTTAATTTAATAATTAACTTAGATTAATTTCTTTCTTAATTCAAAAACAACAAAAAAATCTTTTTCTTTAATAACAAAGGGTCAAAACCCTAGAACTCGCATTCGATTTAGTTTCCCGCACACGATCTATTTTACCATATTGTATTTTTTCCCGGAATGTAATAGATAATTAGGACTATTTTTACCGCTTTATTTATTTTTCGCATTTAAATTTCAAAGGGGTTGCTTTTGGCAATGTAAATACCCGACGCCTTGTAATTTAATTTCCGCAATTTACTTTCCGCAAATTATAACTGTTAGATGTTTGATAATAGGGATGCATGACAAGAATGGATGTTTAACCTAAAATCAACATAGATAACCATTGACATGTACAAAGATAAAATTAACTGAAAACGACACACTCGCACATGCGCACTCTTAGGGTACACCCCACTTGGTTGCCTTCGTACGCGGTCATTGAGTATAGATCACTTTAGAGGTCGTCCTCTTGTCTAAAGATCATAGTCGCCTTGAAACGGTTGCCTCAGATATTGTTTCCTCAAAACAAATGATCTAAGACATTAGGGTTACCGCTAAGGCATCCTAACATTGCTTTGGTGATCGTAAGTCCCTAAATTCGAATTGACCCTTAAACTCCAACGACGGTGCTACCTACTCATCAATAGTAGGATAGAATTGTCTAAAGGAAGATAGGATAGAACGATTCCTTTTTTCGAGTAGGTAGATGGTTCTTAAGTACTTGCTCTTTCAAAAAACAAAAATATTTTTTAACACTTACACTTTTCAAACAAAGTTTTCAAAAATACTTCATATACTCTTGAGTACAGAAACAAGAGTTAAATCGAAGTTTTCAAACCAAGACTTTTTTCAAACCCACAAGCACAAATAAAAGCAATTTTGAAAACAATATGAGCAAGTACCTAAGAGCCCGTGGATAACCACAGATAGAAAGGGTGCTAACACCTTCCCTTTCTATAATCTACCCCCCGAGCCCGAGAAATATCTCGAAAAAGGAATTTTTCTGTGCTTTTTTTCCTTTCCTTGTTGGATAAAATAAAAGTCGGTGGAGACTCTTGCTTACCGCGACATTTTGCAAAAACAAACGCAAAACTCAAACCAGCATTCCAAAAAAACAGTCAGTTCTTTCCCACCGTATCACAAAACTGGCGACTCTGCTGGAGAGCATTCTTAATAAGTGGGGTGTACCTTAGGATTAGATCATTGTGTTTTCAATTGCTTGAATTGTATGCTTTATATTTGTGGGCTTGTATCGGAGTTACTATAGATCCTAACCCGGATCTGGGGGGCCCTTTTAGGTAAGTAGCAATAAACTGTGAGGGAACTGTACGGCATAGACCGATACGGTTGAAACAGTAGCTACGTTGGTGTGGCACTTTAGTATGTACCGATATCCCTTGTGTTGGAACAAGGAGAATATGGGTCTTATAAGGGGCCATTAAGCACGAACCGACCTTAGAACCTTTAAATTGACCAACTTGGCCATAGAACAGTAGTAGTATGCTACACTCATTGAGACTAAACTCTCGCGATGATTCTGGCTGCAAGAAAAGGTTTCTAAACTGGAATTATGACCGATCGAGGATAGTCAGTGATATTGAGATCCTCTAGAACCCGACTACTATTTTTAGGACAGGTTTAAACCAACTGAACTGAAAGAGGGTAGTACCTAGACTCCTTGCCAGCCTGAAATCTAAGGGCTCTCTGTGTGACTTGTGTGCCTTTACCATGTTTGCTATTTGTGGATACTTGTGGTGTGCTTTCTATCATGACATCATGACATCATAACATTGCATACATCTTGCATTGGACTAACCTATTTCAAAGACAGGAGGGATTCATCTTTGTTCTGTTTTGTAGGTCATGGCACCTATGCGTAGGAATACCATCCGGATCAACTTTGTCCAAGTTCCGACTATGCTTAAAGAGTTGGTTACAAAGATGTCTGATACTACTTCCTTCATCAGAAGACATGGGCATCTTCTCAGTTTGGTCACCTCCAAATTGGACGAGCAGATGCTGAGTGTCCTAGTCCAGTTCTATGATCCACTGTACCATTGCTTTACTTTTCAGGACTACCAGTTGGTCCCCACCTTAGAAGAGTTATCTGATCTTCTTGGTATCTCTATTCTGGAGCAGACCCTGTTCACAGGTTGGGAGAAGATCCTTCGGCCAGAAGAGATTGCTTTAGCCCTTCATATGACAAAGGATGAGGTAATGTCTAATTGGGAAACTCGTAGTGGAGCAAAGGGCTTTCTGACTAAGTTCTTGGTTGGTAAAGCTAATCACTTCTGGGATAGTCTAGACTTCCAGGCATTCGAAGATATTCTGGCTCTTCTGATATATGGTTTGGTATTGTTTCCTAACTCTGATGCTTTCGTTGACATGAATACGGTAAAGATTTTCATCTCTGGTAATCATGTACCCACTCTCTTGGGTGACATTCTTCATCAGCTCTATGCTCGTACTGCTCGGAAGCGGGGAACCTTGATGTGCTGTGCTCCATTGTTGGCAAGGTGGTTTATTTATCACCTTCCCAAATCAGTCCTGAAGAACAAAGAAGGCATGGACTGGGCTTATAGGGTTATGTCTCTCTCTCTCTCTCTCTCACAACAACATCATCTGGACTATTAAGGGTATGGACGAGGTGGCTATTATTGATCGTTGTGGGGAATACCCCAATGTTCCATTGATAGGAACCCATGGAGGAATTACTTATAATCCATGCTTGGCCCTACGTCAGTTTGGGCGAGCCAGAAGGGAAGGACCTCATGAATTGATGATGCCTAGTATCATCTTTGATTTTCAAGGGGATAGTGACGAGCAACACCGCAAATTCATAAGGGCTTGGGATAGAGTTCACAGATCTGATCCACATGAGCTGGGTCCAAAGACTTCTCTTCTGATGGAGCCATATCTCAGATGGGTTCGTATCCGTGCCCAAAAGCTGGGTATGCCGTATGAAGCCGTCCTGCCTATCATTGTTGAAGTTGCTAATGAAGAAGGGGTTCTTCCGACCATCCTCCATCCTCATATGCCCACTGACATTGGGGCACTGAAAAGGTCTTGGATGCAGCTGAGAGAAGAGCGAGATGCTTACCGAGAAAAGTTTAACAAGCAAGAGCAGAAGATTCAGAAGTTAACAAGACAGCTGGAGAACGAGCGGATCCTCAATGACTATGTCCGCACCGACAAGAAGCGACCATGGGAGCACTGATTGTCCTTTGATTATTTCCTTTCTAGTTTTTATTTCCTTTTCAGTATTTCCTTTCTTGTAACGCCTTAAGGGAAATTTGTTGAACAATTAATTTCAAAGTTTATCTAATAAAAGTGTGTTTCATTTCTTGTTTACGAATTTGAATCTCTCGATGTCTTTGAAATCATATCATACGCATTTCATTCCATGCATCTCATAAAAGGTACCCTTACAGGTTTTCTCATCTTATTCGCTGTTTATTTCAGCATCATGTCTTCTGAACCATCGACTGAACAAGCAATCAAGGCTCTGCAGGCTCAAAATGCCCAATTCCAAGAACTGTTCATGAATCTAGCTAAGGGTCAGCAGGATCTGAAGACCCTTATTCTGAAAGAGAAGAAGAAGAAGAGGACAATCCTGTTTAACACAAGTCACAGGTTTGGAAATAGGCTACGAGACGAAGTTGATTTGACCACCTCATCTGGAGGGAAAGATAGCCAGGAAGAAAGGAGGGCTCATAGTCCTGTGGTTTCAGACAACGAGACGGACTTCGACGAAGACTAATATCCTCCGGCCGAGGATAGATATAAGAAACTGGAAGACCGGTTGAGTGTGATGGAAGTTCAGAAGGTGCCTGGTCTAGACTTTGGAGATCTGGGTTTGTCATCTGGGGTGGTGATTCCCCACAAATTCAAAGCACCAGCCTTTGCTAAATATGATAGAATTTCTTGCCCGAAACTGCACCTCCGGTCGTATGTAAGGAAGATTCAGCCGTACACCACTGATAAGAACCTATGGATCCACTTCTTTCAAGACAGTCTCTCAGGGACTCAGCTTGAATGGTTTTACCAGTTAGAAGGAGCCAGTATCCGCAGTTGGGAAGATTTGGCTGCTGCTTTCTACAGGAAGTACCAATACAATGCCGACCTCGCTCCCACGCGTACCCAACTCCAGGGTATGTCTATGGGAACGGGTGAAGGTTTCAAAGATTATGCTCAGAAGTGGAGGGATCTCGCTGGAAGAGTTCAACCACCCTTGGATGATATGGAGCTAGTGGATATGTTTCTGGGGACCTTGTCTGGTCCGTTTTTCAACCATCTGATTGGAAGCTCTTCGTCTGGGTTTACAGAGCTAATTATGACCGGTGAAAGGATTGAGGCTGGTATTAATTCTGGTAAGATACAAAAGGGTGCTTCATCGAGCACCGAGAAAAAGCCTTTTAAGAAGGAGTCCAGTGCTGTTTACAGTTCGAAAATCCAGAATAGACCTGAACGCCGCCAAGCTGTTAATGCGGTTGTTATTTCAAGACTTGTTAGGGCTCCTCAGCGCAACAATCAACAAAAGGCCGAGAGACCTCGAAGGAAATTCACCCATCTCAACATGACTTTGTCTCATATTCTGCCGCAGTTATTGAAAACCAAACTAGTAACTCCAAGGGAGTCTCCACAGAATCCCAACACTGCATCACCAAAGTACAACCCTAATGCCCGATGTGCTTTTCATTCTGATAGCCTGGGGCATTATATAGATGATTGTTGGGCTTTGAAGAACAAAATACAAGACTTAATTGATGCTAAGGAGATTGAGTTCGAGGCGCCCGAAAGACCTAATGTTGTGACTGTTCCTATGCCCAAGCATGGAGTGAATGTTGTAGAGGAAGATTCGTTTGTGGTTTCTGTGAAAGATATTGCTACTCCCTTGATGAATGTGAAGGAGAATCTTTTGTCAGCCAGTTTATTTTCGGGTTGTAACGAAGGTTGCCGTATGTGTTCTTCCCTACCAACCGGTTGCTATCTTTTGATATCAGGTGTCCAACGCCTGATGGATAGTAAAGAAATTCTGTTTGAGAAGACTGTTGTTCCTTTAGTTCATACTGAAGAAGTTGCTATTATCACCATTTTCGACGATTCTTCCAAGGCTTCCTCGAGAAAGCCTATTAGAATTACATTTGTTCCAAGAATCGCACCATTGATCATCATTGTTCCTGGGCCTATCCCCTATACATCTGATAAAGTTGTCCCTTGGCACTACGGGGCTGATGTTTATTTTCATGGAGTTAAACAAGAGTTGGATGCTGGTACTGATGTCAGCAATATTGTTGGACCTGCTAAAGTCACCTGCAGCAGAAGAGTTTTCTCCCCTTATATCTCTCCACTAACTGCCCGGAAACCTGTTAATATTACACCTACCAGTGTACCTACTACTATTCCTGTTCAAGTTCCAATTCTTACCCCTGTTGCCGAGTCGTCTGACACTCGGGGCAAAGGGACCATTGATGAGCCTTCCCAGACGGAAGCACCAAAGACGATTACTGTTGAAGCTTCTAGACAAGAGATGGAAGATATTTTAAAGATCATCAAAAAGAGTGACTACAATATAGTTGAATAGCTGGGGCAAACCCCGTCCAAGATTTCTATGTTATCTTTGTTGCTATGCTCAAAGGCCCATGCCAAGGCTCTGATTGCTTTCCTGAAGACTGCACACGTACCTCAAGAAACATCAGCTGATCATTTTAAAGATTGCGTGGCTAGTCTGACTGCTGATAATGGGTTGGGTTTCTCTGACGCCGACTTGACTGCCAAAGGGAAGAATCACAATGATGCCCTGCATGTCTCCATTGAATTCAGGGGCACTACTCTTGCTCATGTATTAGTGGATACTGGTTCCTCATTGAACGTCTTGCCTAAGAAAGCTCTAGACCGGTTGGACTATGAAGGGTTGGAGTTGAAACCAAGCAACATTGTTGTCAGGGCCTTCGATGGGTCTAAGAGGATGGTGCATGGAGAAGTGGATATTCTGATTAAGGTTGGTTCTCAGGTTTTCGCCTCTACGTTCTATGTGATGGATATTCAACCATCTTATTCTTGTTTGTTGGGCCGTCCATGGTCCACAAAGCTGGGGCAGTGACCTCAACGCTCCACCAGAAGCTGAAGTACCTAGTGAAAGGGAAAATTGTGACAGTACAAGGAGAGGAGGAGTACATGGTGAGCCACCTCAACTCTTTCCGATATGTAGAAATGGATGGGGAGTTCATTGAGACCCCATTTCAGCATTTTGAAGAGGTTCCCCAAACGCTGGCATCAACTGACACTGTTGTTGAAGATTCTCCTATGAAGATGGCTTCCTGTAAGGATGCCCAGGCTGTTATCGAGAAAGGTGGGTGTGCAAATTGGGGACAACTCCCTGATTTTGCATAGAAGACTAACAGGTTTGGTTTGGGTTTCACTGTAGAAGCTCAAAAGGCTGTTCGGAATGCATGGATCGGAGGACCTCCCCTGTTCATCAGCAATTCAAGAGTGAATGCCATTGAAGACGATGTGGAAGAGTCTGAGTTCGACAGTTGGATCTATCCTACTACTGATGGTGGACTAGGCAACTAGATAGCAAAGGACTTCATTCCAATTTCTTTTGTTACCCAGTAATGAGACTTTTCTTTTGAATTTGTAACAGACAATGTTTTAAACTTTACGGCCCGGTGTCTTACCCGGGGCACTGTGGCTTCATTTGTGAGGGCTTTATATGTGTCATTTTCATATATCATTAATAAAAGCATTGGACGTTTTTTTTGCATTTCAAATCTTGCGCTCCTTGTTTTTCTTTTATTACATATTGCAAAACAGCTATTTTACACACACTCACATACACAGGTCTACATCCACTTTGGATCTCACTGGTAACGACTCTGCTACTGCCAGTTATGACTTCGAAAGTCCGATCAACTTAGCCGAAGACGAAGGTGAAAATGATTGCGAAGTGCCTGGTGAACTTGCTAGACTGTTACTTCGGCAAGAAAGGGTTATTCAGCCGCACGAAGAGCCGATGGAATCAGTGAATCTGGGTACAGAGGTAGACAAGAAAGAGGTCAAGATCGGTGCAAATATAGAGCTTAGTGTGAAGCAACGGTTGATTCAAATGCTGCGTGACTATGTTGAGATCTTTGCCTGGTCTTATGAGGATATGCCTAGGTTGGATACCGATATTGTGGTTCACCGCCTGCCTACCAAAGAAGACTGTCCTCCAGTGAAACAAAAGGTCCGCCTAATGCGCCCAGACATGTCTGAGAAAATCAAGGCTGAGGTTATGAAACAGTTTAACGCCGGTTTTCTAGCAGTTACTTCTTACCCTCAGTGGGTGGCCAACGTGGTTCCTGTACTGAAGAAAGATGGTAAAGTTCGAATGTGTGTTGACTATAGGGATCTGAACAGGGCAATCCCCAAGGATGATTTCCCTCTGCCTCATATCGACGTTCTGGTTGACAACACCCCTCAGCACAAGGTATTCTCCTTTATGGATGGTTTCTCCGGTTATAATCAGATTAAAACGGCTCTCGAGGACATGGAGAAGACAATCTTTGTTACTCAATGGGGTACCTTTTGCTACAAGGTCATGCCTTTTGGATTGAAGAATGCTGGGGCAACGTATCAGCGTGCCATGGTTGCTTTGTTTCATGACATGATCCATCACGAGATTGAGGTATACGTCGACGACATGATTGCAAGATCCCAGACGGAGGAAGAACATCTCGACCACCTTCAGAAGCTATTTGACAGGTTGAAGTTGTACAAGCTAAGGTTAAAACCGAACAAGTGCACCTTTGGGGTGAGATCTGGTAAGCTGCTGGGTTTCGTCGTAAGCAATAAAGGTATTCAAGTGGATCCGGCAAAGGTGAAGGCC
Source organism: Vicia faba (assembly GCA_948472305.1). Taxonomy (NCBI): domain Eukaryota; kingdom Viridiplantae; phylum Streptophyta; class Magnoliopsida; order Fabales; family Fabaceae; genus Vicia; species Vicia faba. Next base: position 211,521,175 of record OX451738.1, on the reverse strand, counting down.
ATACAAGAGATGCCAGCTCCCCAAACAGAGAAAGAAGTCAGAGGCTTTCTGGGACGTCTGAACTACATTGCCCGATTCATCTCGCACATGACTGCTACTTGTGAACCAATCTTCAAGTTACTGAAGAAAGATCAAGTGGTATGATGGAATGATGAATGCCAGGCCGCTTTCGAAAGAATCAAAGAGTATCTCCAAGAGCCACCTATTCTGATGCCTCCAGTCGAAGGGAGACCTTTGATCTTATACTTGACAATACTCGATAATTAGTTGGGTTGTGTGTTGGGTCAACATGACGAGTCTGGCCGAAAAGAGCATGCTATTTATTACCTTAGAAAAAAGTTTACCGACTGCGAGACCCGATACTCGTTGCTCGAGAAAACTTTCTGCGCTTTGGCATGGGCTGCTCGCCGGCTGAGACAGTATATGCTAACTCACATTACTCTATTGATATCGAAGATGGATCCAATCAAGTATATCTTCGAAAAGCCTGCTTTGCCCGGAAGAATAGCAGGATGGCAGATGATTTTGGCTGAGTATGACATCCAGTACACGACCCAAAAGGCAATCAAAGGAAGTGTGTTGGCAGATCATTTGGCACATCAGGCAGTGGATGATTACCAGTCTATGAACTTTGAATTCCCGGATGAGAATATCATGATAGTGACTAACTGTGAGACACCTGGACCAGATGAAGGACCTGAGGAAGGATCCCGATGGTCTATGTACTTTGATTGAGCTTCGAACGCTTTGGGTAATGGCATTGGCAACGTGATCATATCTCCTAAAGGCTCTCATACTCCGTTTACCTCCCGACTATGTTTCAACTGCACCAACAATATGGCGGAGTATGAAGCATGCATTATGGGTCTTCGAGAAGCAATTGACCTAAGGATTAAGTTCTTGAGTGTCTTCGTAGATTCCTCTCTCGTGATCAATCAGATCAAATGCGAGTGGGATACGAAGCACCCGAATCTTATTCCTTACAAGGAGTATGTGTTGACGTTGCTTCCCCATTTCAAAGAGATAACCTTTGAACACTTCCCAAGAGAGGAGAATCAGTTGGCGGACGCGCTAGCTACGATGTCTTCTATGTTCAAAGTCAATTGGGACAACGAAGCTCCCCGGATTATCATTGAAATATTGGACGAACCTGCACATTGCTGTGACATTGAGACTGAAGAGGTAGCAGATAAACCCTGGTTTCATGAAGTAAAAAGGTACCTTGAGGCTCAAGAATACCCCGAGGGTGCATCTGTTAATGACAAGAAGTTTCTGAAGAGGTTCGCAGCAAAGTTCTTCATCATTAACAGTGTCCTTTACAAGCGTAACCATGATTCAACCTTACTACGATATGTGGATAGGAATGAAGCATAAAGGATCATGGCAGATTTACATGAAGGTACTTTCGGAACTCATTCCAGTGGACATACCATGGCAAAGAAAATTCTACGGGCATGATATTATTGGTCCATAATGGAAGCCGACTGTTATCAGCACTCTCGGACATGTCACAAGTGCCAAGTCTATGCTGATAAAGTGCACATACCTCCAGTTCCTCTGAACGTCTTGACAGCTCCATGGCCTTTTGCAATGTGGGCCATTGATATGACCGGCGAGATCAAACCTACAACGTCCAACGAGCATCGTTTCATCCTGGTAGTAATTGATTACTTTACGAAGTGAGTTGAAGCAGTTTCCTTTGCTACCGTAACCAAGAACGTCGTGGCACGGTTTATTCGGCATAATTTGATCTGTCGATATGGTGTACCAGAGAGGATCATTACGGACAATGGTACCAATCTCAACAACAAGATGATCACTGAGCTCTGCAAGCAATTCAAGATATATCATCACAACTCTTCTCCCTATCGGCCGAAGATGAATGGGGCTGTTGAAGCGGCTAATAAGAACATTAAGAAGATTGTGTAGAAGATGACTGTGACATACAAAGATTGGCACGAGATGTTACCGTTTGCTCTTCATGGGTACCGTACCTCAGCATGGACGTCAACAGGGGCAACACCCTATTCCTTGGTATATGGCATGGAAGCAGTCTTGCCCATTGAAGTTCAGATACCCTCTCTTCCGATCATGAAGGATACAGGTTTGAGCGAAGATGACTGGATTCAGACCCTGCTTGATCAACTAAACTTAATAGACGAAAAGAGACTTACTGCTATTTATCATGGTCAAACGTATCAAAAGCCGATGATCAAGGCATTTAATAATAAAGTTAGACGACAAGAGTATCAAGTTGGGGACCTGGTTATCAAACGCATTATCTTACCTCAAGGTGATCCCAGGGGCAAATGGACCCCTACTTACGAAGGACCATTTGTGGTTAAGAACATTTTCTCAGGAGGAGCTATGATTCTAACCACCATGGATGGTGATGACCTTCCTCACCCCGTCAATGCAGACATAGTGAAAAGATACTACGCATAATCAAAGACCTGCTAGGTTGACTGGCCTAGGCAAAAATAAGGGCTTCCCGGTGAACCAAAAGGGTTCGGGCAAAAATAAGGGATGGAAACGAAAAAATCTGTACACCCGGCAAGTCGAAAACCTGAAAAGGCGGCTTGGGCAAAAAAGGTTATACCGGTGGACTGAAAACCCGAAAGGGCGGTCCAGGAAAAAATTAGGGATCAAAGCGTAACACTATGCCTCATTGGATCACCTTGTATCCAGACTTCGGTATCGACTATCAAGCTCGGACGATACTAATCAATCTGATCTACCTTCAACCAAGTAGCAAAGTGATGAGATGCTCAAGGACATAAAGGCAATAGCAGAGTTGGAACCCAGTGGGATTATTCACATAGCTGTTTTTCTTAGTTTTCCACAAATTGTGTAAATTCTATTATTCGGAAGCGTTCTCTTACTAGGACGTCAACCTCTTGTACAAAAAACGCCTATTTACAGGCCAAACATCAAAATCAATACAATTCATTTTCAAATAAATTTCAAGCTATTTTTCCTTTATCTATTTTGTTTTGCAAAGAACGTCCAATGTTCATTTTTTGATATATGCATTTGATATTAATTACTGCTCATGAATATTTACATGCGAAACAAAAGACGATTACGGGTAACATCAGAAACAGGGGCAATAAAAATTATCCAAACTATACAGTTTCCCTGTCCACCAAGTACGACGGTAAATCCAGCTGAAGAACCTGGCTAAGAAACATTCACTCCCCGCAGAGTAAGACAGTAATGATAGCTCCCCCAGCTGAGACTTGCAACTGTGAATGAATCGCTAATATTCTCCCCAAGCAGAGTTTATCTATCATCAACAATGAAGAGGCTTAATATCCCCGACAGTCTTAATATTCCCCAACGGAGTATAAGAATGTTCCCCGGCAGAATACAAGATATCCCCAGTGGATTTAAAATTTTTCCAGCACAGTCTGAAAAAGCTTCCTCAGTGGAGTTGAAGAATCATCCCCAGTAGACTCTGGAAATTTACCCCCAGCGGAGTACAAAAATAAATCTCCCCAGCCGAGTACAAAGGATCATTCCCAGCATAACTCAAAGGATTATCCCCATAAGAGTCTAAAAGGTTATTCCCAGAGAAGTCGCGACCGAAGATCATCCCCAGCGGATTTCTTCCCTTTCACAAACAGGAATTCAATCCCCAATAGGATTCAATATCACCAGCAATGATAATTCATCCCGACAGAATTTATCAGTGGAATCTTCAGCACAACATCTCTTCCCCACAAAGTAATCTCCTCATCAGTTTATTCCTCCAATGGAGTCATCCTCTCCTGCAGGTTTATTCTCTTCATTTGCCATCCCCAGCGGAAACGAAGAATCCAGCTCTATTCTTCAGCAGCTATCCGGGATCTATTTTCCCCAACTAGAAACATTACACTTCCATACATCATGATACAGACATATACCATCATACCACACAATCTCATTTATTTTGAGAGCATCATTGCTTGATATATATCATGCATTTCATACATCATGACATTGCATATGACTAACTCTTTACCTTTTCAGGGAAAGACGAATCAATAAACACCGTTGACTACTTATATGACCTGGTAGTCCCCTCAAAAACTACATTTATTGAGGGTTGTTTCAGCGGATTCCTCAGAAAGATGCTCTCGCGAGACTTTCGTCAGGTTCAGCTAAATCGATTCTAAGATTTTTCTGATTCTTATCCAGTCAAAGTTAATCCAAGACCTTCTCTGGTTCAGTCAGATCGATGCTAAGATCTCCCTGATTCTTACTCCAATTGAAGATATTCCAAGACTTTCGTCTGGTTCAGTTAAATCGATTCTAAGATTTTTCTGATTCTTATCCAGTCAAAGTTAATCCAAGACCTTCTCTGGTTTAGTCAGATCGACGCTAAGATCTCCCTGATTCTTATTCCAGTTGAAGATATTCCAAGACTTTCGTTCGGTTTGGTTAAATCGATTCTAAGATTTTTCTGATTCTTATACAGTCAAAGTTAATCCAATACCTTCTCTGGTTCAGTCAGATCGACGCTAAGATCTCCCTGATTCTTACTCCAGTTGAAGATATTCCAAGACTTTCGTCTGGTTCAGTTAAATCGATTCTAATATTTTTATGATTCTTATCCAGTCAAAGTTAATCCAAGACCTTCTCCGGTTCAGTCAGATCAATGCTAAGATCTCCCTGATTCTTATTCCAGTTGAAGATATTCCAAGACTTTTTTCCGGTTCGGTTAAATTGATTCTAAGATTTTTCTGATTCTTATCCAGTCAAAGTTAATCCAATAACTTCTCTGGTTCAGTCAGATCGGTGCTAAGATCTTTCTGATTCTTACTCCAGTTGAAGATATTCCAAGACTTTCGTCTGGTTCAGTTAAATCGATTCTAAGATTTTTTTGATTCGTATCCAGTCAAAGTTAATCCAAGACCTTCTCTGGTTCAGTCAAATCGACGCTAAGATCTCCCTGATTCTTATTCCAGTTGAAGATATTCCAAGACTTTCGTCTGGTTCAGTTAAATCGATTCTAAGATTTTTCTGATTCTTATCCAATCAAAGTTAATCCAAGACCTTCTATGTTTCAGTCAGATCGACGCTAAGATCTCCTTTATTCTTATTCCAGTTGAAGATGTTCCAAGACTTTCATCTGGTTCAGTTAAATCGATTCTAAGATTTTTCTGATTCTTATCCAGTCAAAGTTAATCCAATACCTTCTCTGGTTCAGTCAGATCGACGCTAAGATCTCCCTGATTCTTATTCTAGTCGAAGACCTCCTATCAAAAATCTCCAAATGGCATCTGTAATCCCATTCCCGACATCACCAGGCTGATACCACTTCATGCGAGTGCAAATTTATGGGCACTCTATTGTTCAATCATCTTCCACCTTCAGATCACGAAAGGCACGAAAGCCAATCTATATCCTCAGGTTTAAGAAGATTTAACAGGGGAAGCTTTTGTACCCCAAAATTTTCCCTCTCATATTTCTCAAAACATGGCAAGAAAAATCTCCAAGTGGCTCAAGATTGCTCAAGAGTTGGACAATCAAGCTATCTCCTAAGGCAGTCAACCCCAAATTAGGGTTTTGTGTTGCATCAATATCCTTGAGTCCAAATGACCTCAAATTCTCCATAATGTCCTAATATGTTCTCAAGGTCATCCATGTCAAATTTCAATCCTTGCAGAGGAAGTTTGCTCAGTCAATTGCTCAAAGGGTCCAAAAATCGATTACGCTAGGGCAAAAGTCAACTGTGACCCAAATACAGTCAAACCTCAAGATTTTTTGTCAACATTCTCATTTTAAAGGATATTTCATCATTTTATCAAGGGTTGATCATGATTCATCAAGGATTGCTCAAAATTCATCAAGACTCAAAAGTTGCTAAATTAGGGTTTTGTAGGATAAGTCAACTCAACTTTGACCAAGTATAACTTTCTCATACTTTATGATAAATGATCCATCCAAAGCTCATTTTTAAGAGGATTCAATTTCCTACAATCCATCTTCATACCCCAAGATTAGAAAATGCACTCACAAGAAGTTATAAATTTGGACATTATAGGTCATTTTTGAAAGTCAACAAAAACACCTTTTTCCAAAGCTTATAACTTGAGCATGGAATATCAAAATGAGATGAGACTAAAAGGATTGGTTAGATAACATCTCAAGCTTTCTAAAAAGTCCAAGAACACATCCAAAAGTTCAAAATTGAAGAAGTTATGCATTGTTGAAGTTGGGCATTTTTGCAAAATTGCCAAAAAGTCAACTATCCCCAAAACTTCAAAATTTGTCAAATGGGCCCATTCTTTTCCACTTGATTTGAACTTGCCACATTGCACACGTATCCTAGCTTCAGCCTTGTGTCCATTTATCAGTTTTATTATTTTATTTGATTTTTATTGAATTATTTCATTTTTAATCAAATTAAATCAAATAAAATCCAAATATTGATTGCTTGATATCTTTTTGGCTACTTTAGGACTTAATCATCATCATGATCAGCATCAAATTCGTATCTCACCATATCATGTACAAAAAGATGGATTTTTGACAAATTAGGCAAGCTTTCAATGGTGGATCATATCAAATCCCATGGCATTGATGTGCAAAGATTCAAAGCATAATTCTTGACCTAATACATTCCATAATACATATAGAAGGCAAAGGCATGAAATTGAGACCTAGAGGCTGCAAGAACACTGAAAAGAAAACTTGGAAAAAGTGTGAAAAAGCTTGAGTTCGAATTCACCCTTAGAGGCAAATTCAGAAGCAAAGAACGATTCCAATCAATTCCTGGGTGATTACATAACCCTCTTGGATCCCTAGCAAGCTCTCATACACGCCCAAAAGCACTGTAAGAGTCACAAAAAATAGCTTCTTTCTTGAATTCGTATATCCTTATTTCTGCATCTTTTGTACAAACCATTTGCATATTCATGATCCCCATCAAGTTTCTAAGCTTTTTAAATTACCCAATTTTGTTTATGTGACTCATACTGTGAGGTACTATATCTAGGGTTCGTGTTTGGTTTTTGGGCATTTCTTTTTCAGGGAAAATTGGCTGATGAGAAGGGCATGGTTGTGACCGAGACGATGAGACGAGCACAACCATGCCCTTAGATTTCATTTATATGGCTCATAGTGGATTATAGGGGTACATGACCTTTAGTGACGGGTGGTGTCCGTGGCTATAGGTGTTGCAGAGTTTTAGCCACGGACGTGAGGAAGAAGACGATGACGCTTCATCCCCCCAGTGGTTGATTCAAACACGGGCGCTCTTTTTTATTTTTCAGGCATATTAATTCATTTTCTCATATTATTATTATTTTATATCTTACGTATAATTGAAACACAGCTCCCTAGTGGTAAAGCAAGCTATCAGTCAAGTACAGGACCTGGGTTCGAATCCTAGGTCCCCCATATGCTTTGTTATAATTTTTCTTCAGGTATTCCAGTGCGCCTAAGGAGTAGTTGTACATCATACACCATCATCTAATCAATGGACAGATGGCCAATGGCCAGATCTGATGGATGGAGATGGAACGTCTACCATGGACCAGGTCAGTGTGCATCCACTGGATCTCTCAAAGTCAACCAGGCCAGCATGTTATTGGGCCATGGAATTGCAATTCAAACACCACTAATCATGCCCACACCCCTAACTCTTTCTATTTCTTTTTTATTTTGTTTAATTATTTATTGTTATTATTTTTATTATTAACTAACCAATCAAATCTTTTTCGTCATAAAATTAAAAACCAAAAAATATATTTTCTTTATTCAAATCAAATTTTAATTTTTTTATTATTAACAATTATTAATTTAATTAATTTAGGCCATTAATTAGAATCAACTTTAATATATTTTTTTTGTAAATAATTAAAATCAATTAGACATAATTAGGTTTTATTAACATTGATCAATTTTATTTTCTTTCTTTAAATACAAAAAAAAACCAAAAATATTTATTATTATTAATTAGTTTAATTAATTTAATTTAATAATTAACTTAGATTAATTTCTTTCTTAATTCAAAAACAACAAAAAAATCTTTTTCTTTAATAACAAAGGGTCAAAACCCTAGAACTCGCATTCGATTTAGTTTCCCGCACACGATCTATTTTACCATATTGTATTTGTTCCCGGCATGTAATAGATAATTAGGACTATTTTTACCGCTTTATTTATTTTTCGCATTTAAATTTCAAAGGGGTTGCTTTTGGCGATGTAAATACCCGACGCCTTGTAATTTAATTTCCGCAATTTACTTTCCGCAAATTATAACGGTTAGATGTTTGATAATAGGGATGCATGACAAGAATGGATGTTTAACCTAAAATCAACATAGATAACCATTGACATGTACAAAGATAAAATTAACTGAAAACGACACACTCGCACATGCGCACTCTTAAGGTACACCCCACTTGGTTGCCTTCGTAGGCGGTCATTGAGTATAGGTCACTTTAGAGGTCGTCCTCTTGTCTAAAGATCATAGTCGCCTTGAAACGGTTGCCTCAGATATTGTTGCCTCAAAACAAATGATCTAAGACATTAGGGTTACCGCTAAGGCATCCTAACATTGCTTTGGTGACCGTAAGTCCCTAAATTCGAATTGACCCTTAAACTCCAACGACGGTGCTACCTACTCATCAATAGTAGGATAGCATTGTCTAAAGGAAGATAGCATAGAACGATTCCTTTTTTCGAGTAGGTAGATGGTTCTTAAGTACTTGCTCTTTCAAAAAACAAAAATCTTTTTTCACACTTACACTTTTCAAACAAAGTTTTCAAAAATACTTCATATACTCTTGAGGACATAAACAAGAGTTAAATCGAAGTTTTCAAACCAAGACTTTTTTCAAACCCACAAGCACAAAGAAAAGAAATTTTGAAAACAATATGAGCAAGTACCTAAGATCCCATGGATAACCACAGATAGGAAGGGTGCTAACACCTTCCCTTTCTATAATCTACCCCCCGAGCCCGAGAAATATCTCGAAAAAGGAATTTTTCTGTGCTTTTTTTCCTTTCCTTGTTGGATAAAATAAAAGTCGGTGGCGACTCTTGCTTACCGCGACATTTTGCGAAAACAAACGCAAAACGCAAACCAGCATTCCAAAAAAACAGTCAGTTCTTTCCCACCGTATCACACTCTTCATAACATCTGACTTCAATGACGTCCTCAACAAACCAATTAGAAAGCTTTTTACCCTGCACAATACGACGAACCCACTTATCCATCTCGTAATCACTGTCGCCATCTTCACTCACAACATGAGCTTCTTCATGGATAATCCCACCGCTGACAAACTGAATTGGCGAGTGAATACCCCAAACTTTGGAAGGAGTAGTAGTCGATACGCTTCGACCAGTCATGAAGCCTAAACCTTTCTTATTTGTCTGAGTAGGGAGATCTAATACTCTTCCCCAGCCTTCTGGATGACCAGATTGAAAAATCATTTATGTCTAATGATAAGATTACATAGAGACTTCGCGCTTCTTATCCTCGTGTTGGGAAGCCCTAACAACCTGCACAGTCTCAAAATCTTTACATGGAGCCTCATGGATTTCTCCCTCCACCTTAACATAGCGAAAGGTACTCATATGACTAACAATGTAATCCTCTTCGCCATAAACGGTGACCACATTCCCATTCAACAGGAACTTCAACTTTTGGTGCAAAGTGGTGGTGACAGCGCCAGCCCCATGGATCCATGGACGACCCAACAAACAACAATAGGAAGGATTAATATCCATGATAAAGAAAGTAACTTTAAACACCTGAGGACCTATTTTTATTGGTATGTCGACCTCCCCGAACACCTTTCTCTTTGACCCATCAAAAGCATTAACAATCAAATCACTTGGCCTCAACAAAAGCCCATTGTAATCAAGCTTTAAGAGAGCGGTCTTGGCCAATACATTAGGAGATGAACCCGTATCAACTAGCACACGAGATAAGGTAGTTTTTGCAATTTCCATGGACATGTGCAGTGCTTTATTGTGCTTCCTCCCCTCAGGGGGTAAATCAAAGTCTATAAATCCCAGCCCATTACTCACAGAAATGCTATTCACAATCCCTTCAAATTGATTTAGTGATATCTCTTGAGGAACGAAAGAGGTCCCCAACAACTTCATCAGTTCATTTCTATAGGATTCTGAATCCCTGAGTAAAGCAAGACTAAATATCTTTAAGGGTGCCTGACTCAATTGGTCAATGATCTTGTAGTCACTTTTCTTGATGTACTTCATCAACTCGGTTACATCCTTAGCCATTTCAGCATCCAAAGCATGAATAGGGGGTTTTCCCATGTTTATCACCATTGACCACAATCTGCTTGCCCCTGGATTTTGTTACGACACTCGCGCTACTTTCTAGTTGTTCTGGCGGAGAGAAAATTTGACTGTTACAGCTAATTCTACTTTCCCCGATGATATCATGAATTTCTGACTCCTCTTATTCAAACTCACCCCTTTTAGACTTCTGAGTAATAAGATGCTTCCCTTGTTGATAACATTCACCACCATAATACCAAGTAATTGCTTTGTCGCTGTCATATGGTATTGGTCCGAGCACAGTGATGGTTATAGGTGACTTTCTGACAAGTATCAGAATTGTAACAGGTACTTGAGTGGTTTTTGCCTTGACAAGAATTGTTATCACATCAACCTCATCCTTAACCACTTTAGTCTTAACAACTACGCGATCAAAATGCAGAACTCCCTGGGTAATTAAATTTTGGACTGCATCTTTCAACAATTGACAACCCTTTGGTTGGTCCAAGCAAACTGCGTAGTCCATCCCAAGAATACACCTTTTCTTGACAACTGTTCTTTCACAAATGAGAGAGGTGTTATTAATTGACTAACATCCATAATCAAATTCAATTTTTCATCTTCCAGGATGGCACCGACAGTGGCACCTCCATGGGTTGGCAGAGGTTGATTCGTAATGTTGGGTGTTGGTCCAAAATTGATGGCCTGAGAGTCCAATAGGTCATGGACCTTGTGCTTGAAAGCATAACAATTCTCAATAGTATGCCCCTGCCCGCCAGAGTGAAAATCACACCGGGCATTAGCATCAAAGTGAGTTGGTAATTTTTCAGGGTCAATCTTCCATGTACGCAACTCAATTAACTTCAACTCAAGCAACCGAGGCAACAACTCAGCATATGCCATATGAAGCACATCAAACTTCCTAGGAGGCATTCTTGGTTTTTGCTGATTATTTTTTCTAGGTTTAAATGTTTGGTGTTGAATATCAAAAGAGGTTAGCGTCATCACTTTGGATGCCCAAGAACGAGGGTCTTCCTTGAATAGTCCCTTTGTAGGTAATTGTGCCATGAACCATTTGTAAAGTATCGGCACACAACATACCACTACTCCCTTCTTCCCATACCTAGAGTGAATGGTATGGTAAGTATCAACTAATAAGGTGGGTATGGTATTTTTATTCATGAAGACGCACAAAGCAGCCAAGTCCACTATCTCCTTAATCTCGTGGAAGAGAACAACCCCATAAATGGTAGCATCCAAAAATGCATAATAAGCATCCCAATGTCCCTCGCCTGCCATCTCTTTTACCTTTCCTGCCATGAAATCTACCGGAAGACCACAAGTGACTTTATTACGTCTCCACTTCCCTTTTACATCACTAAGGTTCAAATAAAGAACCTTAACAATAGCCTTATAGTTAGGTTCAACAGGGACCTGGATGAAGGGAATGTGATCAGTAACCCTGATGTGGAGAAGATGAGAATACTCATCAAGAGTGGGTGCCAACTGATAATACTAAAATGTGAAACAACGTAACTCTGGATCATAAGATTGTAGCAAAGTCTGAACATCCTTATCATCAACCCGAGCATCCAATAAAGATAGGAGATTCCCATATCTTTCGCCAAAAACACCCATCTGTTGACAATTTATGAAGTCTCTGAGTTCTTCAAGAAAGGTCCAAACACTTAGACGAAACTGGTAGCTGAAGTTATCCCTCTTGGTCCTCAAGATGATATCAGTGTTGTTTGCCATTCTTAGAGGAAAAGAAAACTTTGGAAAATCCTGGAAATGACAATGCATATGATGGTTAATATTTATATTTTTTTAAAAGTACATATGCTATGATGAAACATGATAGGACCAGGGTTTCGAATATACTGGACAATGTTTTTCTGCTTTATAGAGTCGTAGGTTCAAAGGTTCTAGACAATTCACCAATAAAAGCCACCAACCAAAGTTACCAACAGAAAGAGAATCGCCAACATAGTCAAGGTCACTAATTTATCTATAGCCGCCTTCAGAACCAGAGTTACCAATATAATCAAAGTCACCATGTACCTGTAAGAAATCAACCCTCTCACTCACGGGTGAAGACTAAGTCAGGGTATGGCAAGGATAACTCAGAAATCATGGGTCCGCCTGAAAGAAAAAATCATCGCAACACAGACGTGCATGATGAAAGTACCTTCACTTGAACCTCAACCAAGCGTGGTATATGACATGACTACACTAATCGGACCACGTCCTATAGCGGTCATGCCCCCACTTTATTCCTAGTGTCCTAGTACACTATGGCCTAGATACTGGGCCTTTTACCTCAAGAAGTATCATCCCAACCCCACAAAGAAAAAGCATAACAGTAGTATCTAGTGTATAGGAGACAGTAAAGTGCAATGTATGAGAGCATGTAATCAATGCATATAAACAAATAAAGCTGGAAATCAATAAACACATAAACACCTAAGAAAAGAAGATAAATACAAGATAGGATTGAATTGCTAAGGATGGACCAGCAATAGGTCAATCTTTCCCCAGTAAAGTTGTCAGCTGAAACAACCGGTTGAAAATCATGAAAGATAAAATTCAATGAATTCGCCATCAAACGTCTTTTATCCCACGGAAAGGGAAAGGTAAACATCGAGAAAACCTGAAGGGATGAAATCACGTTCTTGCGACCATAGAGATCGGGTAAGGAAGTCGGTTATGCAAGGGGAAGGTATTAGCACCCCAAACATTTGTAGTACTCTATAGGATCCACTTATGTTTGTTCTGGCCTAAGGGTGTGAATTTTATGTCTAAAGCTTAAGAGCTAAAAATATGTAAGAGGGGGAATGCATGCAAAATAAATGAGAAAATAATGTAGGGAAAATAAAAGTTGTGCTCGTTCGGGCCCTACCCCAATGCCTACGTATCCCTTTTAAGGAATCAGAGCAGCCGTAGTTCAGATTCAAAATTTTTGTTTGTTGGTTTCTATTTTTTTAATGAACAATATTAATTTCACCTTCTGCCGCAACACGACCTTTGGAGACTTACGCGTCAACACAAAAGTGAATTAACAAGTTCTTTTGAAAAGAGTTTTAAAAGAAAAGCCAGTAGGAAAAAAAGAGTTTGTGTTAGTTGGTATTTTTGCTGTGGATAATAGCTAGTTTATCTGAAGAGAGAGATATTAGCCATTTTGTCACTTAATCATGAAATATGTCTTTGAGATTTGAACCATACCAAAGCTTAGAATGGAAAAGCAATAAGATCGAGAAGAAACCCACTTATCATTTCCCAAGCTCAACAAAGATATGATTCTGATCGGTAAAATTTAAAGTGATTTGAGGTTTTCCAGAAAAAGAAGTTTTTGTTTTAATGCAAATGTAAGAGGGGAAAGAAAATTTTAAGGGGAGACTAACCTAAATCTAATCCTAATGTTATCATACAATGATTGATCCTATAGTTTGAGTTTTGAAGGGAAAAGCCTACCCTATGTTAGCATACATGGATATAAGCCTAAGGTCTATTCAATTCACACTTGGAGTATAGTGAATTGAAAACTTAAGGGGAGCATACAAGAGGTGGATCTAATAGAGAATAGAAAGGAGATGGCTAAGCATTAAGATCAATCAACACTATCAAACAAAGCAAGGGATGAAAATCTTAAACACGCCAAGTGAGGTGGATAAGAAGTAACCAAGAGTGGATATGAGAGAAAGGTGCTTGAGGTATGGGATAATGAAGAAAGATAGAATCAAACCCTAAACTTCTAAACTAAAGCAAATGGTCAAGGTAAAACCCTAATATGTTCCCTAATCAAGATTAACTTTAAAAAATGAAGAAAAATTTGTAAAAGTAAGCCAATTAAAACATAACTTTCTAAAGGCTTGTAAAAGTCAGAAACATGATTAAAATTCCTCGGATTTAATTGAAGGGTTAGAAATAATTTGGAATTACTAAGACTAGTTAATAAAAGGGTCAAACTAGAGAGTGTTAGTATAATATATGTGGAAAAATGCAAAATCAAAAGTTAAAAAATAACAAAAATGATTTTTGTGATTTTAAAGTATCCAAGAAAATTAAACATATCTTCTCTGATTTTTTAAAGTAGAGGAAATTAGGGTTTCAAAAGTTTCTTCTAACTTAAGCAAAAAGAAAGTCCAAAAACTATCATTAGTTTCTAAAATTTAGAAAAATGGGAAAATTAAAATGTAAATTCAATTAAAATATATAGTAAATTGGTTTAATACCTAAGGGTTAGCAGGCATATTTTTGTGGAATTTTATCAATAGGGAAAGATATCAAACAAAAAATTATTTGCACAATGTAACAAAAAAAAAGACACATAACCATTGGTTGATTTTATTTACTTGTCACAAAATTTTATAAAATCATACAAACATTATTTTTATGAAGTAGATTCAAAATGGAACCTAATATATTTTTTTGGGGATTTATTATATTAGTAAAACTAAAAACTAAAATTCTAAAAACAAATGGTGAAGAAAACCCTAATTTGATTAAATGTATTATTTAATGTTCTAAAAATGATTTAAAAAAAGAAATAAAATTCATAAAGTGAAAATAGACTAAAAATAGAGTCCACCATATTTTTTTGATAATTTTTGAAAGATAGAAAATATTAAAACAAAATTAAAGAAAAAATAAAAATGAATTTAAAATTCAAACATGCCAAGATCTATTACACCTGTTATTAAACAAATGCGCTATAAAAGATTTCAAATCATGTTCAATAAGAAGCGCCACGTAATCGTCTATGTATTTAAAGCATGTCTTAATCGTTTTTGCTCAGTTTGACATGCTGGATTCAGATTGCGATTTCTCTTTCGTCTGTTGATAAAAATGCATGAAATTTTGATCAAATTAAAGATCTCGTGGAGGTCTATAACGTCGAACCAAGAATTTTCAAAAATGATTCATGATTCATGGAGAAAAACGCACATAAAAATCACAGAATGAAAGCTTTCAAAAATATTCATATACTCATATCTAAATTATGAACTTCAAACTTAGATTTCCCTTTCAATTCTTAATCATTTTTCGTGATTCAAAGTGCAAAGCAAAGATCATACATCAAGCTATATCGTGTAACTCATAGAAATCAAAATCATCAATAGATCACCAATAAATCATAGCAGGAAATTCACTGGTAAATAAATTTTCACCAAGCTTCAAAACCATGAACATGAATGTATCAAATTTGTTATTAGCAAAGACCTATTGTCTTGCCAGCTACACTATCATGCAATTTCTATAAACAAAATTCAAGCTAGCATGAGGATGATTCAAATCTAGAAGCTTACCTTGTGATTTGAAAAATAAATTCAAATGTGGCCTCTGATTTTGAAAGAGAAAATCCTCTGGATCTTGCTTGCTCATTTTCAATGGAGATAAATGGATGAAGATGAGAGTTCGTGAGCAGAGGAAGAATCAATTTCGCAGAAAATAAAGTTTAGAAGTATGGTGTTGTTTTTATGAAGAAGCCTCTCCTTCTCAAATGAGCATGAAGTGTTATTATATAGAGCCAAGGAAGAGTATTGAAGAAGCATGGTTAAGGGCATAAAAGGCAATTTGCTTTAGGAGCCGTTGGAGGGCTTCTTTGGCATTTCTGGAAAAAAATCAGCATCTTGCAAGCATTAACCATGCGTTTCATGTTGTTTCCAGTTGAGTTGATAGTCGTTTTGGTTAGTTTGTGATGTAGTAAGGAAAGTGCAAAGAGATGAGGTGGAAAGTAAAAGGCTTTGTAGCAAACAACATTGAGCTCTGGCCAGAAGATGAACATAGTGACAACCTAAACAAAAGTTCATGAACATACCATTTCATTCGTGCGTTTTCTCTGAAGTTGGGGCCTTTGGAAAGCTAAGATATTAGGGATCAAAATTGTAGTTGGGAAAAATCCAAAATGGTGTTTGCAAGTTGATGTAAAATGGCATGAATTTGAGAATAATTTTGTAAGGGCATGCTTCGCGCGCGTGTAGGTCATAAGCAGATATGCATTGCAAGGCAACTTCATGAGCTAATCTTTAAACCCAAGTATCTCATTCAATTGTGATCAAAATTAAATGATTCAAAGCTCAAGTTGTAGCTTACATACCCAATTATAACTTCTTTTTAAATTTCAATTCCCATTATCACTTGTATTAAGAGATAGAGAATCGTGAATAGGGGCACGCCATATGTTTGTGGAAATGATGGCCTGGGCGTGCAAGCATGACATGCAACTTGCCATCTTTATGCCCTAAACTCCTAAGCTCAATATCTCACAAATGCTTCATTTTTTAGGCTTGAGCACACATTGATAATCTTGTAGGGTCTTTCTCAAGATTTTCAAGCACATAAGATTTTCCTCCATTGGAAAAAAAAAGAGAGTTATGAATGTCCACAATTCAGTATTATAGGGCCTAAGGACTTGGAATTTTTTCTAAATGTCCAAATAATTTCTTGAACAAGTTATCTCCATTTTGATCTCTTCTCTTGATTTTGTGACACCAATGATCGTGAAATCTGAAAATAGAATACTTGAATTGGTGGTTGACCAAAAGTCCACTTGGTCAACTTTGACTTTGGTTGACTTTTGGTCAAAATGACTATTTTGCCCCTTTTGATCAATTGAACTTCTTTTGCTCAAAATTGACACCCAATATCTCAATCATAAGTGCTTATCAACATATAGGGAGGCATGGAATTAAGTCTTTCCCAAAAACTCAAAGATTTCCTGATCAAAATCAAAACCCTAATTTTGGCCCTATGTGTTAGGAGATAGTGACCAACCTTCAAAACCCTCATTCTTCTGGACAAATTGAGAAGTTCTTTGAACAAAGATGTCTCATATGATGATGAGGATATGGTTCTTCACATATTTGTATTTTACAAGCCTCAAACTCCCCAACTGATCAAAACCCTAATCTTGAGAGATGAACAGTGGAAATGTGATTCTTCTCCAAACTTTGCAAACTTCCAACTTCTAATGATCACGTGGGAAAAATGAGATGTCTAAAAATATAATAAACCCTTTTAGCTTCAGAAAGTTTAAAGATTGATGATATGAGATCCTCTTTTGCACTGTTTGACCAAACAAACATCCTTTAGAGCTTGTAAAAGAACTTGGGAACCAGAATACCCTAATCCTTACCATGAAAATGTATGAATATGCATGATGAAGCATGAGCCATGTAACTAAAAATGAAGAGGGTAAATTTTAGGGTCAACATACAGTATGGAACTTCTCCTACCTGTCAAAGTCAAGATTCCTTCTCCAAGGATTATGAAAGATGCAGATTTAGACGAAGATGAGTGGATTCAGACTAGGTTGGACCAGATAAATATGATTGACGAGAAAATTCTTGCGGTTGTTTGTCATAAGAAGATGTATCATAAGCGTATGATCAAAGCCTTCAACAAGAAAGTCAAACATCGGGTATATCAGGCTGGTGACTTGGTAATAAAGCATATCATCCTACCACAAGGTGATCCCAGGGGCAAGTGGACTCCCACATACGAAGGGCCATTTGTAATCAAGAAGATATTTTCTGGATGTGCCATGATACTTACCACCATAGACGATGAAGATTTTTCGCACCTTGTGAACACGGAGATATTCAAAAACTACTACGCATAAAAGAGACCCGCTAGGTTGACTGGCCTAGGAAAAAATAAGGGCATCCCAGTGAACCAAAAGGGTTCATGGAAAAATTAGGGATATATATGTAAATATTGTAAACCCGGAAAGTCGAAATCCTGAAAAGGCGGCTTGGGCAGAAAAGGGTATTCCGGTGGACTGAAAACCCGAAAGGGCGGTCCAGGCAAAATTTAGGGATTAAAGCATACCACTATGTCCTGTTGGATCATATACCTACAACAAGATTTGTTATCAACGTCAAGTTCAAATAGTACGGATAAATTCAATCAACTTCTTCTGACAGCAAGGGATGAGATGCTTGAAGCCATATGGGCAATAGCAGAGTTAAAACTCGACGGGATCATTTCTACATAGATGTTTTTCTTTGTTATTCCTTTACAACTTTCTTCATTCTAACTAAAATTTTCTCTTACTAGGATCTATGTCTCTTTGTACAAAACTGTCTATTTATATGCAAACTTTCAATACAAATATGTTTCAAAATTCAAATTTGTTTTACTTTCTCTGTTTTGTTTGCAAAAACGTCTAATGACTAAATTGAATGAACATATGCATATGAATATGATTACTGTTAACAAATATGTGCATAAAAATAGGGTTAGCATTTACTAAAGACTCTAGGAGTTGGGATAGCATTTAGGTCGTTCTTAAATCCCCACAGAACAATCTCAATGGAACTATATCTATAAGAGCTACCTTCACAAGCTCATCCCCGACATAGATATATTCCCCAGCAAGTCTAATATGCCTTCAAATAGAAATTAGGGCATATTCCAGCAGTTCACATAATCATCTCCCACGGTAGTTCCTCTGGCGTATAAGGAAGTTTGATCATTTCCCCAGCATACGATGGAAACTTCCTCCGTACAGCCTATGAAATCCAATTCCCATCAGAAATCATTTCCTCGATACAATTTACAGGAATTTATTTCCCCAACATGGTTTATTTCCCCAACATGGCTTATTTCCCAAATAGAGGTTATTTCTCCGATTATCGCAATTCCTTGATAGGATTCCCTTCCCGGGCCATATGTCATTCAACTTTATCCTTCCCAGAAGAGTTGACATCCCTGTATCAGAGGATTATCCATGTCTTTTGTCCCCAGTCAGGGTACATAAGAATCCAATGATGAAGGACCAATGTTCCTGGAATTCTTCTATCCCCAAGCGGAAGTCGAACATCCCCAGTGGAATGTCCTTAAACAGAAAGCGGGAATCCCCAGCGAAGATGTTCTAGACAAGATATAAGATCCATATTCTTCATCCCTGAAATTCTGGTGTATGCCAGAGTTCAGATGTTATACTCAATGTCTCGACATCTGATATGACATAATAAATACACTGCAAGGTAGATACCCAATTTTTCGTGATTCAGTACTGAAGAGAAACAGAAACACAGTTTAACCAAGCTGTGCCAGATATACTTTGATGGTGCAGAGGATAGAACAACGATGTACCTATTTTTGTTCATCTGTTTCACATGATCAGCAGAGAGCGAACATCCTTCACAGTTCTGTTTCTTCTGCACAGATATCAGCATGATGTCTTAACATGTTCTGAGACATCATCTGTTATAGCATTACAGTTTTACCTTGATATATAACAGACAGAATTATAAAGTGTTGAAGGTAAAAACACAAATCAGTTGTTGACCCAGTTCGGTGAAACACACCTACTCTGGGGGCATACCAAGCCAGGAAGAAGATCCACTATCAGCAATATTAATTCAGGACTAAACTACACAAGTTCCCATCCTTCACTTAATCATCTACCCAGTGCAACCTATACCTAGGAACTCCTAGATAGAAACCTACCAGTTTCCATTCCTATTGCCACAGCAACCGAAGTCTTACTCCTACTCAAGAAGCAGTGCCCTCCCACTTGGTTTCCTACATTACAATGAATATGAAGTAATGCAAAAATACTTAGACTTGCTTCACAGCTTCATCCAAGAACACTCAAACTCTTACCTACAGGTTTCGAGTTACATACATGGTAACCTTGCCACAGACCGACAGGTTTTTATAATAAAACACCCCCAATGTTACATTATATGAGCTATACAAACCCTAGGTTACAGTCTGCTATTTATAAACTATTACCCAACTGGATTTGGGCCTTCAAAAATCTCAGCAAGCTTTTCTCCTTGCTGTTACAACTCAGCAGCAAACTTCTCCTATAATCAAGGTCTTCAATCTTCTAGTTCCTAAAATATCTCCATATTTAGAAATAGTATTTTCTTCAAATATTCTGATTGATTCTTGATTGATCTTCAGATTCTCCATAAGAAACGCCACATATATTCTCAGAGTATTTAAGTACCAGAACTGTAACTGAATTATCAATTCTGTTGACGTGATGTCAAGTCAGATGTCATGACATTACATCTAACATGTTTTCCTAGATGTTGAACTTCTTCAACACAACAAATAACCTCTTTCATAATTTAGATCACTTAGAATAGTTAGGTTACAAGTCACAGTTGTTACAAACATTCAACATATAACATAGTTACTTAATCAGTACTTAATTTCAGGCGCGATGTCATATGCTGATGTTGTGACATTTTACATAACATGTTGGTCCAGATGTTGAACTTCTTCAACACCACATATTAAAACAACAGAGGGAATCTGGGTAAACTTGCTTTCTTATTTGTTTTACAAATGAAGCCAACTCTCCAGCCAGGGCACTTACAATCTCCCCCTTTGGCAAATTTTGGCTAAAACAAATAAGTGCAAGTTGTATTTTGGGACCAGGCCACAACACAGTTGAGATGTTACAACATCTTGTCCAACGTCTTCTTTGTAGAGGCTGATGTCCTTTGAGCAAACAACAAACCTCTATCCCTCAACTGTGAGCAACTCCAAACCATCGATGCCCCAAGAGGATTTCTTTTCTCAAGATTACTGTTGATAATCTTGATACTTATTACTTGTGATCATGTAACTCAGATCACAAGTCACAACTATCCTCTTAACTCAGAACACAAGACACAAACAAGGTCACTTACTTAGGGATCATGTTGCTTTCACCTGAGTCTCGCTGGACATTGCTGTGTGTTGCTTTCACCTGAGTCTCGCCTGAGACTGGGTCCCTATCTTTCTCCCCCTTTTTGGCCAGAATTTGACAAAGACTGCCCATACAGATCCATACCCATGCACAATTTTCCCAGATGCTAACAAACTTCATATTGCTGAAACCCTCTGATGAAGAGAAAGAATAGAGAGAGTCTTCATAAATAATGCAATTTTGGCATAGATAGTAACGATCTTGGTACTTTACTCTGACAGTTTCAGTACCCTAGGACTGGTTTTAATGCAGGTACCTACCCTTGGGTTTGACCCTTTGACCATTGTCAGACATTTGTCTTTTAGAACCGACTACTCCTTTTAAGTACTCTGCCTCAGTTATATAATACCTTTATTAGATGACAAGTTATCATCTAAACATTCCAGCTCACTAAACAGCTCCATAATGAGACACAACCGCCCTGTTTTCTTAGCAGATGAAAACATGCTCAAATCCTATGTCGTCATACATTCAGCTAATTTGAAACCATTCCATTTTCACAAAGAGGATGGTTACTCCCTCTGAGTCATACAGCTGTACACACATGGATTTATTAATAATAATCCACACTTCATCCAATTTTCCTCCTGTCTGTAGTTTTAGAGGAAATTAGGAACAATGTCATTACCAAAGTGATGACATTCGGTCAGACATAGTCTTTTTCAGTTTTAAACACATCATTCCAATAGTTAATAAGGTGCCACACTTTATATCCTACGAGTTTGACGAAGACCTTTTGTACAAACCAATACTCCCCCTGTTAGGTACAATCACAAATTCAATACTCAGTTGGACCTTCAAGGCAGCTTCTGATTCAAAGTAAATAAGACCCCTTGACGAATGGAAAACATAAGACGCGTCTTCATGTCTTCAAGAGCGCACCCTCTGTTCAACAATATTGATTGAACGCATTCATACTGTGAATCAAACTTTCTCGATAATAATCAGCTGTCATATGTTAATTATCTTGATTCTCAGAGTCCACTGCTGAGATAGACCAAATGCCACTGTTTGATTTTCTCCTTCATGAATCCTCAAAAAAAATCAAATGCCATCTTTTGACTTCTCCATGTTTATCAGACTTCTCCCAAAGATATTCTGATCTTCAATTGAAATTTGAACTTCAAGCTACAAGTTATCACAAAAGGCTTAGATACACTGAGACAAGAACATGTAACAACTCCAAAGAGCTGCAAAGAGACGATCTTTTTGAAGGATCTAATCTTCAACTTCGTAGATCATCCTATCTTAAGTTGATGTGCCACTTTACCAACCAAGAATCTGATGTTGAACCAAATGTCACAGCATTATGTTATAACATCTAGTTGTTGAATTCAGCTCCAGACTGATCCAAGTGACCATCATCAAGATTATGATGTCTTCTTCTTCTTGTGGCTTTAAGTCTGAACATGTTTCCAGGAAACCTTTTCAAGGATCAAATGATTTTGCTGTCACCAAGGAGATAGCTCTAAGGTATCACTCTTCCTGTGGTTCTTCACAGTGTCTAGAAGAAGGAATGTTCCCACATCTTTAAGAACATGAGTTATCTTGAACTCCAAGGATAATCAATTAAATACTTGTACTTGTCACAAATAGCAATTGATCATAAATCCTTCCCATTATCTAGTAAGATACTTTCACCATTTGGATACTTTGACATACTCTTCGTGTGTTAATATCTTCTTCTTGCAAGCTCTTTCTTTGAGAGACCAAAGAGTTGAGATATCTAGGTTGCCACCCTTGACTCAAGTAAATAGAATTTTCTCTGAACAAACTCTACTTACTTCAACCGATTTGAGACTCCTACCAGATCAGATTCATTCTTAGGAATGAGAGAGATGAATCCTTCCTTGCAAATATGTCTTATAAAACCCAGAACCCATGTGACATAGGTCAACAGCCAGCTAAACACCAGGCTGAACTAATGTGAGGAGGTTAACCAACTCTCCCCCTCAAACTATCAGTCATGGAAGCTCCACACAAAATATCCATGCATTGTGCACAAATGTCTCGACATGACATATGACATCCCTACCAGATTTACGTAACTCCAAGAGCTATACCTTAACCAAACTCTGAGTCTTCATATTCTTGAACGATCTTCCACCTCTAATCATGATGTTTAAATGACAAGACTCATGATCCCAATCTACTTCTATGAAGAAGCAATAATGCTGTACCATCATTGGCTTTTATTAACCAATGAGCTTGTCTTTCTTCACACCATAGTACTCCAGGGAACAACTGCTCAGTCCTGATCAATGTCATATCTCAACCAGCTTTACTTCTAGAGTTCTGACTCCTAAAGTAACCTTCGGGAGTACACAGACATAGTTGACTTTACCATTGTCAACTTTGCACACACAGATGTCTCCTCTTCCAGGTCAGGAGTAGGTTCCAAACAAAGGTATCCCTTTGTTTGACACCCAAAACATATGCTCTTCAACTAGTAGCTGCATCCTTGTTCCACCATCACATAGAACATCAGTTCCATCACCTTGGAACAAGGCCCTCCTTGAAATTCTTCAAGGTCTTCATATAACACTAATCCGTGATTATGTGATTCTTACCATCTTGAACGAAGAACGTCTTCATGAGTGGACTTGAGAGGACTCAAGTATCTGTGACATCTTCAATAGTTTATGTTGAATTCTTGAATACAATAGCCTTCAATCCACAAGGGGGGGAAACACATCAGAGCTTGAGTTTTGCCAGGTATTACACAGCAGAAGAACATAATACAACCCAATCTTTGCACACACACTCCACCAGACTAGCCTTCAAAAATAGACCAAGTTTGACTATGGTTCAAACCTAGCATGACTACTACACACAACTTCAGGCGTACACACATCCTAGGTTTGAAAATAAATCAAACTTAGAGCAGCTACCACACAACCAGGCCAAATGCCAATCACCAAAGACAGGTACACACAATTCCTGTCAAGAATAGTCCATCCTCCCACTTCAAGGGACCATTCAGGGAAATAGCAAACCATTCCAGGTTACAATCTTCAGTACTAAAATTGACCTTGCAGATACCAGAAAGTATCACCCATGGATCTCATCCAGAAACAGAACAGGATGCCTGCTCTGATACCAATTGAAATTCTGGTGTATGCCAGAGTTCAGATGTTATACTCAATGTCTCGACATCTGATATGACATAATAAATACACTGCAAGGTAGATACCCAATTTTTCGTGATTCAGTACTGAAGAGAAACAGAAACACAGTTTAACCAAGCTGTGCCAGATATACTTTGATGGTGCAGAGGATAGAACAACGATGTACCTAGTTCTGTTCATCTGTTTCACATGATCAGCAGAGAGCGAACATCCTTCACAGTTCTGTTTCTTCTACACAGATATCAGCATGATGTCTTAACATGTTCTGAGACATCATCTGTTACAGCATTACAGTTTTACCTTGATATATAACAGACAGAATTATAAAGTGTTGAAGGTAAAAACACAAATCAGTTGTTGACCCAGTTCGGTGAAACACACCTACTCTGGGGGCATACCAAGCCAGGAAGAAGATCCACTATCAGCAATATTAATGATACAAGTTCGTACGTTACAGGTCATTTTTAGAAAGTCAATAAAAGCCACTTTTTTCCAAGACCTTTTACATCAAGATAACATCTTCAAATACAAAATTGATCAAAAGAGGGATTGAAGTATACATCTTGGGATTTCCAAAAAATCCAATATCATCATCATGAGATAAAAATTGAGCAAGTTATAGCTTGCCCAAGTTTGAAAAATATAGGAAATTTCAAGAAATGTGCATTGAGCAAATTTGAGCTTTTAAGGCAATGGCTCATTTTCTTGGACTCCAGGCATCTTCTTAAGAGTATAGAGGAATCCTAAAACCATTTTTGGAATAGTCTTGATTTTATTTTCATTTTATATTAATTTTATTTAATTATAAATCAAATAAATCAAAATTATTGCAAATTATATGGATCAATATGGTTAAGGCTTGTTTTAATGCATGAAGAGGGCCCATTTTTCGTGTACGGCAAGGCCAGCGTGTCCACATTCATGCAAGTTTGAAAATTGGACAAGATCCCATAACTCTGGCCAATGTTACAAATGGATATTCATGGCATTCAAACATCTTGTTGATGGCTGTTTAATCCTTGTTTTCGTGTCTCCTCATTCCTACTCTATAAATGCAGCATGCTTACAAGCCAAATGGACGGAAAAAAACAGCATAGAGATCATATTCCAAACTTGAAATTCTCAAGAAAAAGTCAAACTTCATTTTCAAATTCCAGGGAGATTCAGAGGCTTTTGAGCCTTCAGTAACCATCCCTGGACATCACAGAAGGATTCACGATCATCCTTGAGCCCTGAAGCATCAGAAAACGCTTCCTACAAGTGACGGTTTGCCATACTTTTCTTAACTTCTTGTTCTTATATTCTTGCATTATTAATCAATTTCAATTGCATATTTGTGTTTGTATGGATTCATAGAAGGTTTCTGGATTGTCTAATTGAAGCTTAGGCACAAGAATGTCATTCCACCATTGTTAGGGTTCGGACCTCTAAATTGGGGTTTTTCACAATGGCAAAAATTAGCCCAAACTAAGGACACCATCTTACTCAGGAGGATGATGCCAATTGACCCATGGCCTCATATGTAATTTATATTGCGTATCATGAATTTTACAGGATGCAGGTGCTATAGTGACAGGCAAAAAACTGTCACTATAGGTTTCCAGGTCTAATACAACAGAGGGAGGAAGAAGACAATGTGTGGAATCCCCTCATTTGGAAGTTTGAATATGTGCGCGTTTTCTTTTTATTTTAAATAATTGCTAGAAATTTACATTATATTATTTTTGTTTTATTTTGTATAACGAATGTGATAATAGCTCAGTTGGCAAAGCGCGCTTGTGTGAAGGGAGAGGACCCGGGTTCGAGTCCCAGGTCCAGCATTTTGTTTTTCTAAACATTTGTTGATTGCAGATTTAATGTGCCTTAACTATGCATGTCAAATATAAGCCCCAGACCATGACCATCAGATCATGATTGATCTAAATTTGAGCGCCCCAATGCAAAGTCTACCATGCACCTTTAAGGCCAGTCCACATTGGATCCAATAGTACAAATCTGGGCTCCAACATTTTGGGCCTAACCCTTTTCCAAATTGCACCCTCATTCTACTTCAGCCATCAAGCCCAATTTCTTTTCTTTTTGCTTTATTTAATTATTTAATTTTCTTAATCATTTTTTAATTATAATAATAATAATAATAATAATAATAAAAAGCTCATAAAAACTATTAGGCTTAGATGTTTTTTACTTAAATAATTAATTTCTTTAATTAATTAATTAATTAAATTTTAACTATTTTCTTAATTTAAAATGAACTAGAACATAGAATTTAATCATTTTCTTTTCATAATAAAAATTTCAAAAAATATTAGGATAGTTTCGAATAAATTTTTAATTAATAATTTTCTCTTTCTTTTAATTAATTAATTAGATTTAATTTATGTTTCAATATTTTCTTAAATAAAAAAATACAAAAAATATATTAGGATGAGTTTTCTTTTATAACCTAGAATAGTTTTCCATTTAATATTTATTTTTCTTAATTAAATTTAGAATTAATTTTTCTTTAACAAAACCAAAAAACAAAAAAAGATTTTTCTTTACTTATAATTTTTCTTAGGTTCTTAGACGTATTGTTTTATCTTGCGCGCGTTTATTTTACTTTCATATTTTTATGATAATGTAATTGTATCCTGGTATGTAATAGACTAAGTAGGACTTTTTATCGCTTTCTTTATTTTACTTTTACCCCGGTTTTGTACATTGTAAATACCCCCTCCCTGAAAGCCATGTAATAGTCTAGATTTACGCTTTCCGCACTTTATTTTTTGTACATATTAACTGTTAGTAACTAGGCGTGTATGGAAAGACTAATAATCAAATGTTAACAAACCTTAAAAGCAAAAGATAAATAACTGAATTGAACACAATTGCACACAAGCACCTCTAGGGTATCTCACTTTGGTTTCCTTTAAGAAATAAAACAGTCATGAGGCAGGAACGCTTTAGCAAAGACCCATAAATCAAAAGATCATATTCCCTCGATAACCCTACAGTTGCCTTTTCGGTAAATGATCTAGTCCCTAAAAGAAAATTGTTAAAGCGTCTGCACAAGTTGACTTCATGACGGTAAAATGTCCCTTTGAGTGTCCCTCAAACATCCGATGACAAAGCTACCTACTCACTAATAGTAGGATAGCATTGTCTAAAGGAAAAGAGGAAAAGAACGACCCTTTTCGACTAACAAAGTAGATAGATGTTAGAAGTTTGCTCAAACATTTTGCACTTACACAAACACTACTTTTCAAAAACAATTTCAAAACACTTTGTATACTTTCTCCACTATTCCAAGAAACATTACAAAGTTCGTCGTACTAAGGAATTTTCAAAACATTTTCAAACACAAAGCACAAAGGTATTTTTAAAATGCGGAAACCTATGAGAGCCTGTGGAAAACCACGTATGGAAAGGGTGCTAACACCTTCCCTTTCCATAATCTACCCCCTTACTCAGTGTGATACGGTGGCAGAACAGACTGTTTTATACTGGTTTGCATTTTGTGTTTTTTGTTCGCAAAATGTCGCGGTAAGCAAGAGTCGCCACCGACTTTTATTTCATCCAATCATGGAAAAGGAAAAAGAACAGAAAAAACCTTTTTATAGAAAGGGAAGGTGTTAACACCCTTTCTATCCATGGTTTTCCATGGGCTCTTAGGTACTTGCTCATTTTTCAAATTGCTTGTGTGTGTTTGTTTTGAAAACATTTTGCTTCGTGATAACCCTTGTATCAATCCTCAAGGGTGTGACGAAGTTTGTTTTGAAAATTTGTTTTGAAAGGTGTTTGTGTGAAAAGTTTTTACTGATCAAGTACTTAAGATTCTACCTACTCGAAAAAATATTATCCGTTCTCGTTTCCTTTAGACAGCGATATCCTACTATTAAGGAGTAGGTAGCACAGTCGTTGGAGTTGTAAGGGACAAATACAATCACTAACGCAATAGTTAGAAAACCTTAGTAGTAACCCTAGAGTCTTAAGATCTTTTCGAGGCAATATTTCCGAGGCAACATTTGAATGGGACATTTGATCTTTTATACAGGAGGGCGACCACTAAAATTTCCTATGCTTAATGACTATTTACGGAAGGCAACCTGAATGAGGCAAACCCTAGGAGTGAACATGTGCATGTGAACTTTTTTCATTTATTTAGTCTTTGCACATTAGGTGATCTACCGTTTTAAATTTCAAGCATTCTTTTCATACAATCCTATTAGCCATGCATCTAGACAGTCAAAGATTGTCGGGATTTAAAGTGCTAGAAAATAAAACCTAGCTATTACAAGGCTTCGGGGAGGGGGGTTAATTACATAACCAAAAATCGGGGATTAAACAGTAAATAAAAGCCCTAGGCCAACTATTACAAACCCTTAACAGTTACAAAATAATGGACAAATAATTAACAAGCGCACGACAAATTAAATGCGAGGACGATTGAAATAACCTAAAACCCTAATTGAGAGAAAAAGTGTTTTTGTGGATTTTTATTTGAGAAAACATTTAAATTACAAATTAATTAAACCTAATTTCTAATTGTTTTTAATTATGAAAGAAATTAAATTAACCTAATTTATAATTAAATTAATTAATTAAAGAAATAGATATTTAAGAGAAAAATGATTTTTGGTGTATTTTTAAAGAAAATTAATTAAATTATGTACAACTAAAATCCTAAGTCTAATTATTTTTAATTATATAAAAAAGATTAAATTACCCTAAATTAATTAAACTAATTAATTAAAAATATTTATTAAAAAAATATTTTTGTGATTTTGATTTTTAAATTTAATAAAAAATAATTTATGTATTAATTAAAAGAAAAAGGAAAATAACTAGAGAAAAGAAATTTAAAAAAGTAATAGAAAAAATAACCAAATGGGCCTGTGATGAATTGCTGAAGGGGGTGTGAAGCTGAAATTCTTGGCCCATTAAGCTGAGCCCAAGTCAACCACACTAGATTAGGTGTAGCGTTGACCTGAAGGAGTATCATACTCCTTCACTACAGGCGTTGGATCTGGATTGATCCTAGATCCACTAGTCAGGGATTGCTAGCGCATGATGGATGGTTGAGAGCGTGATATACCTGATTTGTGAAGAAAAAATAAAACAAAGAAATCATTGGGACTTGGGATCGAACCCAGGTCCTTATACTCACCACCAATGATACATTTCCAGTTGCGCTAACTTGTTAACTTGTTTATATAATGAAAATAAAACGTAATAAATACAATAAACTAATGGACTCGAAAGGCGCGCGAGATTCAAATGAACCAATGGTGGGATGCCACATAATATCTTCTCCCTGGAACAGTTGTATTAGGTGATGACATTTACCTACAAACACTTTCCGTTGCTATATCCTTGTGCAATTCAAAAACGTACCAAACATAATATAAATGAAATTGGATACCAGGGTTCCATTGGTTATGATGTCACGATCATCATGGTATCTTGTTGGAGGTCTAATTTTACTTGTATACAAAGACCCTAAAACTCATGTAGAAACCCTAACAATGGCAGATGTGTGTAAAGGCCTCAAAAATGAAATTAAACCATGCAGTCAGCTTGAAAACATGATAATGATCACAAATATAACAATTAAAGGTGCTAATGATGTGTAAATTGTAATAATCGAATTTGAAAAACCTTGCAAACCATGTGAGGTGTAGAGACAAATTTTGGGCGTTTCAGACCTTGCAAATGTTTGGGATGGCTTCAGTGCATGCCCAGGATGTGATGGCTGGCCTTGAATTGCTCTGAAAGGTCCTCTAGACTGAAAACTGAACCTCACTTTTTGTCAAGATTTTTGAGTTTGTTCTCTGGTTTTTCACGACTGCAAAACCTTGTCTTTTTGATATGCAATTGTTATGCACTTATAGTAGACTGAATTAGGTCAATAAAATTAGCATGAATCTTGAGAAATAATGGAAATTGGATTTGATTTGCTCTTGTATGATATATTTCTAAAACAAGCTTCAATCTAATCTTTTTCAATCCAAATCAACTTTGCATGAATTGGCTGGCATGTTAGTTGTACATGGACTCAAAATGTGCATAAAAAAATCAAGGATTTGATTTTATTTCATTATTTTACTATTTTATATTGATTTGTTTTGATTTAAATGAAATAAAATCAAAATAAATAATAAAAATAATAGAATAATAGGTGTAAAATCTCAGGGTTCGTGGGTCCTATTAGAAACATGTTTCAAACAAGAAAACACGGGCCCCTTTGGAAAAAATGCAAATTTGATCAATGTTGACTTTTGACAATTTTCCAAAAATTGCCAACTTTGAAAATGAACAACTCTCTCAATTTTGATCCTAGGAGGGTGTTCTTGGACTTTTTATAAAGCTTAGGATGTACCCTAAACAACCCTTTTGGTTTAATATCAATTGGATCTTCCATGTTCATGTATGAAGCTTTGACCCAAAAGGTGTTTTTGTTGACTTTTCAAAAGGACCTATAATGTAAAAATACATATCTTTTGATGAGTGCATATTTTGAACTTGTGGGATGAATATGAATTGTAGGGAATTGCATCCTCTTCAAAATGAGCCTTGGATGGAAAATTTTTGATAAAGTATGAAGAAGTTATGCTTGGTAAAAGTTTGGTTGACTTTTCCTAAGAAACCCTAATTTAGCAACTTTTGGGTTTTGATGAATTTGGAGAATTCCTTGGGGAATCATGATCAACCCTTGATAAAATGATGAAAGTTATTTCAAAATTTTGATTTTGACCAAAAATCTTGAGGTTTGACTGTATGTGGGCCACAGTTGACTCTTGACCTAATATAGTCGATTCTCAAGTATCTGAACAGTTGACTGAGCAAACTTCTTATGCAAGGCCTGAAACTTAGCATGGATGATCTCGGGAACATATTAGGACATTGGAAAGCATTTGAGTCCTTTGTGGTTCACGCATCTTGATGAAAATGGACACCCTAATTTGAGGTATACTGCCTTAGGAGAGAGTTTGTCTGGTCAACTCTTGGACTTCCTTGAGCAACTTGGGGACCTCAATTAACATTGGTTAAGTAAAATGGGAGGGTAAATTTTGGGGTACAATAGCTGCCCCTGTTAAATATTCTTAAACCTGAGGATGTAGATTGGCTGCTCTGCCTTTCGTGATCTAAAGGTGGAAGATGATTGAACACTAGAGTGCCCAGAAATTTGCACTCGCATGAAGTGGCACTTGATTTATGATATCGGGAATGGGCTTATAGATGCCATTTGGAGGTCGATAATGGAAGATTTCTGGAGATGGGCTTAAAGATGCCATCCTGGATGAGACGAAGAATTGTCGAAGATGGGCTTAAAGATGCCATATAGAGAATATGGATTTCCAGAGATATTCCTTTGACGAGAGTCCCTGTTGATGTTGTTGAGGAGGAATATGTTGAGGAATATTGGTATCTGTCTTGGGATATATAGAATTTAAGGAGCTTCAGTTGTCCGTTACTATATTAGGGAATTAACTTCGGAGGTGAACTACATATCTGGTCAGTGTACAGGTTGTACCGTGACTTACTGGGGAAATGAGAAACCACTCGGGTTTGATCAGGTCCAGGTCTTACAGTATTATGGACTGCTGTCTGGAGATAAGAGAAAAGAAACATGGATGGTAAGTTTATAAGAAGGAACCTGGATAGTAGGGTTACTTCGATATGAAAAGCCTAGATAGTGGGGCTATGAGAAGGAACTTAGATAGTAGGGTTACTTCGATATGAAAATCCTGGATAGTAGGGCTGTGAGAAGGAACCTGGAAAATAGGGTTACTTCGATATGAAAGCCTGGATAGTAGGGATATGAGAAGGAACCTGGATAATAGGGTTACTTCGATATGAAAAGCCTGGATAGTAGGGCTGCTTCAATATGAAAGCCTGGATAGTAGTGCTGTGAGAAGGAACCTGGATAGTAAGGTTACTTTGATATGAAAGCCTGGATAGTAGGGCTGTGAGAAGGAACCTGGATAGTAGGGTTACTTTTATATGAAAGCCTGGATAGTAGGGCTGTGAGAAGGAACCTGGGTAGTAGGGTTACTCCGATATGAAAGCCTGGATAATAGGGCTATGGGAAGAAACCTGGATAGTAGGGTTACTTCAGAATAAAAGCCTGGATAGTAGGGCTTATGGGAAGGAACCTAGATAGTAGGGTTACTTCAAGGTGAAAGCCTAGATAGTAGGGCTATGGGAAGAAACCTAGATAGTAGGGTTACTTCAGAATAAAAGCCTTGATAGTAGGGCTTATGGGAAGGAACCTGGATAGTAGGGTTACTTCGATATGAAAGCCTGAATAGTAGGGCTGCTTCGATATGAAAGCCTGGATAGTAGGGCTGCTTCGATATGAAAGCCTGGATAGTAGGGCTATGAGAAGGAACCTGGATAGTAGGGTTACTTCGATATGAAAGCCTGGATAGTAGGGTTGTGAGAAGGAACCTGGGTAAGGTTGCTTTGTGAGGAGTTTGGGTAAAACTGCATCTGAACCGAGAAGGAACCTGGGTAAGGTTTCTTTGGGATAAGTTCGTGTAAAACTTCAGAATGAACCAGGGTAAGGTTATAAGTTTGTGTAAAACTTCAGGAGGAACTGGGTAAGGTTACTTTGGGATAAGTTCGTGTAAAACTTCAGGAGGAACCGGGGTAAGGTTACTTTGTGATATGACAGCCTGGATAGTATGGCTGTGAGAAGGAACCTGGATGGTAGGATTACTTCGAAGCGATCATGTAGATTAGTTGACCCGTTTGATTTCGGGAACTGAGTTTCCATTAGCCGTTTGTAGATATGATCTATATAACTGCTGAATTTGTTGAAGCTAATCCTCTTTTCCTGAAAAGATATCTGGGTTAGTTATATGCGATACATGAAATGCAGGGTGAGATGATGTTCTCAAAATAAATGAGATTATGTTGTATATGTCATGTATGCGTATGTCATGATGTGTGTTTATGAAATGCTATCGGGGTATGCTCGCGTCTGGGAAAATAAATCCCTAATTATTGCTGGAGAGTTGTAAATATTCTGTCGGGAAGAGATGCTTGAGAATAAACTCTACGGGGACCAAACTTAGGGGAGAAGAGATACTTTGTTGGTAGACCTGTTGATCTGGAGGAAAAACTTAACTGGGAATGAAATTCTGTTGCTGGAGCTGGTGAGCTATGTTGGAGATTGGGCTTTTGTATCTGTAGAAATGAACTCAGCTTGTGGGATGAAGTTTACTGACTAGCCCGTGATTATGAACCTCGGCTGGGGTGATTACATCCTACTTCGGGGAAACTGACATCAACGCCTTTGGATACTTTTACTCTGTGGGGAGTATATGTACCAATAATCATGTTCCAAAGCTGACTCTATCTCGATACCTGCTGGGAAGAGGAATCGTCGGGTTTAGTACTTCTTGTTTTTTCCCTAGTTCTGGAATTACGAGTAATTGTCTTTTATTTCTTATGTAAATCTTTATGAGCAACAATCATTTTCAAATGCATATATAAAAAATAAATCATTGGACGTTCTTGCAAAACAAAACAGAAAAAGAAAAACAGATTAAGTTCCTTGTGAAAATGATTTGTATTGATTTTTGAAGTTGGCCTGTAATAGGCGTTTTCGTACAAAGAGGCTGACGCGCTAGTAAGAGAACACCGTTGAAAGATAGAAATTATACAATTTGTGTAAAAGAAAGAAAGCTATGTGAAACGACCCCATTGGGTTCCAACTCTGCTATTGCCTTTATATCTCCAAGCATCTCATCACTTTGCTACTTGGCCGAAGATTGATCAGATTGATTGGCGCCGTCCGAATTTGATAGTCGATACTGAAGTTTGGTCGCAAGATGATCCAATGAGACATAGTGATACGCTTCAATCCCTAACTTTTTCCTGGATTTCTCTTTCGGGTTTTCAATCCACCGGGATACCCTTTTTTGCCCAAGCCTCCCTTTCGGGTTTTCGACTTGCCGGGTGTACATATTTTTCATTTTCATCCCTTACTTTTGCCCGAACCCTTTTGATTTGTCGGGAAGCTCTTATTTTTGCCTAGGCCAGTCAACCTAGCGGGTCTTTGATTATGCGTAGTATCTTTTCACTATGTCTGCATTGACAGGGTGAGGAAGTTCGTCACCATCCATGGTGGTTAGAATCATAGCTCCTCCTGAGAAAATATTCTTAACCATAAATGGCCCTTCGTACGTGGGGGTCCATTTTCCCCTGGGATCACCTTGCGGAAGTATGATGTGTTTGATCACTAGATCCCCGACTTGATATTCTTGACGCTTGACTTTCTTGTTAAAAGCCTTGATCATTCGCTTTTGATACTCTGGCCATGGAAGATAGCAGTAAGTCTATTTTCATCTATTAGACTTAATTGACCAAGTCGGGATTAGATCCAGTCGTCTTCGTTCAAACCTGCATCCTTCATAATCCTGAGAGAAGGTATCTGGACTTCGATGGGTAGGACTTCCTCCATGCCATATACCAGAGAGTAGGTTGTTGCCCCTGTCGACGTCGATGTTGAGGTACAGTACCCATGAAGAGTGAATGGTAACATCTCGTGCCAGTCTTTATACCTCACCGTCATGTTCTGCATAATCTTCTTGATGTTCTTGATAACTTCTTCAACAACACCATTCATCTTCGGCCGGTAGGGAGAAGAGTTGTGATGTTGTATCTTGAACTGTTTACAGAGCTTGTGATCATTGTGTTGTTGATATTCGTACCATTGTCAGTGATAATTCTCTCTGGCACACCATATCGATAGATCAGATTGTGTCTGATAAACCGCGCCACGACGTTCTTGGTTATTGTAGCAAAGGAAGCTGCCTCAACCCACTTCGTGAAGTAATCAATGGCTACTAAGATGAAACAATGTCCATTGGAAGCGGTGGGCCTGATTTCTCCAATCATGTTGATGCCCCACATCGCAAAGGGCCAAGGAGCTGTCAGGACGTTCAGAGGAACTGGAGGCACATGCACCTTATCAGCATAGATTTAGTACTTATGACAAGTTCGAGAGTGCTGATAATAATCGGCTTCCATAGTGGACCGGTAGTATCGTGCCCGTAGGATCTTATTAGCCATGGTATGTCCACTAGAATGGGTTTCTAAGGTGCCTTCATGTAGATCTGTCATGATCCTCTCTGCTTCGCTCTTGTCTACACACCGTAGTAGTGTGGAGTCATGGTTGTGTTTACAGAGGATTCCATTACTGAGGAAGAACTTTGCAGCGAACCTTCTCAGAAACTTCATATCATTGACAGATGCCCCTTCAGGATACTCTTGAGCCTCGAGATACCTTTTGACTTCGTGAAACCAGGGTTTGCCTGCCAATTCTTCGGTATCGATCTCACAGCAGTGTGCTGGTTCATCTAACCTCTCAATGGTAATTTGGGGAGCTTCATTGTCCCACCTAACTTTGAACATAGAAGACATGGTAGCTAGCGCGTCCGCCAACTGGTTCTCCTCTCGTGGGAAATGTTCAAAGGTTACCTCCTCAAAGTGTGAGAGCAATGTCAGTACATACTCTTTGTACGGGATGAGATTCAGGTGTTTCGTATCCCACTCACCTTTGATCTGACATATCACCAAAGAGGAATCCCAGAATACAGTCAAGAACTTGATCCTTAGGTCGATAGGAGCCCTAACACCCATGATGCACGCTTCATACTCTGCCATGTTGTTGGTATAGTTGAAACATAATCGGGCAGTGAACGGAGTATGATAGCCCTCGGGGGATATGATTGCAGCGCCAATGCCTTTACCCAGTGTGTTTGAGGCTCCATCAAAATACATAGACCATCGGGATCCTTCCTCAGGTCCTTCATCCGTTCCAGGTTCTTCGTAATCAGTTACCAACATAATATTCTCATCCGGGAACTCAAAATTCATGGTCTGGTAATCATCCACGGCATGATGAGCCAAATGATCAGCCAATACACTCCCCTTTATTACTTTTTGGGTTGTGTATTGTATGTCATACTCAGTTAAGATCATTTTCCACCTTGCCATCCTTCCAGAAAGAGCGAGCTTCTCGAAAATATACTTGATCGGATCC
The DNA here is from genome assembly GCA_948472305.1 of Vicia faba. Lineage (NCBI taxonomy): Eukaryota > Viridiplantae > Streptophyta > Magnoliopsida > Fabales > Fabaceae > Vicia > Vicia faba. The sequence continues at coordinate 211,485,051 of OX451738.1, read as the reverse complement.
ATCTTTGATATCAACAAGGGCAAGCAGCCCATGCCAAAGCGCAACAAGTTTTCTCGAGCAATGAGTATCGTGTCTCATAGTCGGTAAACTTTTTGCTAAGGTAATAAATTGTATGCTCTTTTCGACCAGACTCGTCATGCTGCCCCAGCACACACCCCATTGAATTGTCTAGCACAATCAAGTATAATATCAAAGGTCTTCCTTCAACTGGAGGCATCAAAATTGGTGGTTCTTGAAGGTATTCCTTGATTCTTTCGAAAGAGGTATGACATTCATCATTCCACTTTACCACTTGATCTTTCTTCAGAAGCTTGAAGATTGGCTCACAAGTAGCAGTCATATGTGAAATGAACCTGGCGATGTAATTCAGGTGTCCCAAGAAACCCCTAACTTCCTTCTCTGTGTGGGGAACTGGTATCTCTTGTACGGCCTGTACCTTTGCAGGGTCTACCTGAATACCTTTGTCACTGACGATGAAACCCAGAAGTTTACCAGATCTTACCCCATAGGTGCACTTGTTTGGATTCAACCTCAACTTGTATGTCTTCAACCTGTCGAACAGCTTTTGGAGATGATTAATGTGCTCTTCCTCAGTCTGAGACCTGGCTATCATGTCATCAACATAAACTTAGATCTCATGGTGAATCATATCATGGAACAAAGCGACCATGGTGCGTTGATAGGTTGTCCTAATGTTCTTCAACCCAAAAGGCATTACCTTGTAATAGAAGGTGCCCCACAGTGTAACGAAGGTTGTCTTCTCCATGTCTTCAGGAGCCATCTTGATCTGGTTGTAGCCAGAGAAACCATCCATGAAGGAGAATATTTTGTGTTGTGTAGTGTTGTCGACCAGAACATCAATGTGAGGAAGTGGGAAGTCATCGTTGGGGCTTGCCCGGTTCAGATCTCTGTAATCAACATACATCTGTACCTTATCGTCCTTCTTACGTACCGGAACAACGTTAGCAACCCACTATGGATAAGAAGTGACAACTAAGAATCCCGCATCGAACAGTTTCATGACCTCTGCCTTGATCTTATCTAACATTTCAGGGGGCATACGACGAACCTTCTGTTTAACTGGAGGACAGTCTTCTCTAGTCGGTAGGCGATGTACCACAATATCAGTGTCCAAACCAGGCATGTCTTCATAGTACAAGGCAGAGATCTCAACGTAGTCGTGCAGCATATGTATCAACCTTTGTTTGACGCTAAGCTCCAGATTCGCACCTATTTTAACCTCTTTTCTGTCTTCCTCTGTGTGATACGGTGGGAGAACTAATTGTTTTTGGAATGCTGGTTTGCATTTTGCATTTGTTTTCGCAAAATGTCGCGGTAAGCAAGAGTCGTCACCGTCTTTTATTTTATCCAACAAGGAAAGGAAAAAAGCACAGAAAAATTCCTTTTTCGAGATATTTGAGTACGGGGGATAGATTTATAGAAAGGGAAGGTATTAGCACCCTTTCTATCCATAGTTATCTACGGGATCTTAGGTACTTGCTCATCATTTTCAAAATTATTTTCTTTGTGCTTGTGGGTTTTGAAAAGTTTTTTGTTTTAACTTTGATTTAACTCTTGCTTCTGTCTTCAAGAGTGTAATGAAGTGTTTTTGAAAACTTGTTTGTAAAAGGTGTGTAGGTGTGAAAAAAGTATTATTTTGGATGAGCAAGTACTTAAGAACTAATCTACCTACTCGAAAAAATAATTGTTCTATGTTCGTTTCCTTTAGACAATGCTATCCCACTATTAGTGAGTAGGTAGCACCGTCGTTGGAGTTTGAGGGTCAATTCGAAAGAGAGGCATACGGTCACTAAAGAAATGTTAGGACGTCTTAGTGGTAACCCTAATGTCTTAGATCATTTATCTGAGACAATGATATCTGAGGCAACCTTTCCGAGGCAACTTATGATCTTTTAGACAAGAGGGCGACCTCTAAAACAACCTATACTCAATGATCGTTTACAAAGGCAACCAAGTGGGGTGTACCCTAGGAGTGCGCATGTGCGAGTGTGTTGATTTTAGTTAATTTATCTTTGCACATGTTTAGGGTGATCTAACTGTTTTAAATTTAGACATTCATTCTTGTCATGCAAACCCTATTATCAAACATCTAGCAGTTGAATATTTTGCCGAATTAAAATGCGGAATTTAAACTAAACTATTACAAGGCGTCGGGTATTTACATCGCCAAAGACAACCCTTTGAAAATAAAAGCGGTAAAAGTAAATGTCCTAATTAAATTATTACATGCCGGGAGCATATACAATAATTGGATAAAATAAAAATAAAGCGCGCGATGCGAAATTAAATCGAATGCGAGATTAGGGTTTTGACCCTTCTAATTAAAAGAAAATGTTTTTGTTTTTTTTTTTTGTTTTTTTAAGAAAAAAGAAATTAAATCCTAAAGTTAAATATTAAATTAATTAGTTAGTTAATTAATTAATGAAAAATAATTTAAGTGACATATTTTTGGAGTTTTTTTAATTTAGGAAAGAAAATAAAATAATTAAATTAGTGTTAAAACCTATTGATTCTAATTAATTTTAAATATTTGCAAAAATCATTTAAAGTTATCTAACATTAATATCCTAATTAAATTAATTAATATTTATTAATATTTATTAATGAAAAATAAAATTCTAAAATTTAATTCGATAGAAAATATTTTTGGTGATTTTTTGATAAAAAGAAAATAATTTTTTGGTTAGTAATTAAATTAAATAAAATAAAATAATTAAATGAAATATAGAAAAGAAAATATAAAGAAAGAGATTGGGCCTGATTTTTAAGGGTGTGCATAACAATTTCCTGGGCCCAATTGAGGAGGGGTCCGTTTGACTTTTGCAATCCAGCGCGTGTGCATTGACTTGGCTTATGGTGTACTTGCAATGGTGGCCATCAGATCTGGCCATCTGGCCATCTGGCGCATGGATGATGAAGGTTCATGGAGGGCACTTGGCTTGCATATGCACTGGATTTCCTAAAATAACAATGCAAAATAACAAATGTTGGAGGCAGGGATCGAACCCCTGACCTCCAGCCTCTAATGCCTTAAGACCTGCGTGGCAACCACTGGGCTGCGTTGTTTTGATTGTTATCATAATACAAAGTAATAATAATATATAAAAACAAAAGTTAGTGGATAGAAATAAAAAAATTGTGCACTCGTTTAAACAAGCCAATGATGGGGTGAGACGCCTTCATCCCCTTCCTCTCTCCGTAGCTAAAAACCTGCAATACCTATACCCACGGATAAATGTCCGTCGCTACAAGCCTGCCCACCCTCAAAATCTCGTACAGGCCATGTAAATGAATTCTAACACCATGGTTAGACTCGTCTCCTTCTTATGATCACAACCATACCCATTACTAGGGCCAATTATTCCTGAAATCAAAAACCCCATAAAACTCCAAGAAAACCTAACAATGGTGATTCGCGGTATAGGTCACATAAATGAAATTGAATAATGCCAAAAGCTTGTAAATATCCCAGTGATCAAGATTATGCCATTATTTTATGCTATGGATGCAAGAATAGTGTTAATCGATTTCAAGAACATAGTGATTCCGTGAACGACTTACAGTGCGTGAGAGGGCTCGAAAACACCTGCTTTTGATTGCTTTGGGTTGTGGAGAATGCCAGGAAGCGATTGGTATCAATAGCAAGCTTTGAGAATGCCTCTAATGGTGATTTCGAACTCACACTTTTCTTTGATTTTTTCAGATTTTGTTTGCTCTATAGCGCCTGTCTCCAACCCTCATTTTGATCTGCCTCGCCTCCTTATGTATCACACAATGCATTAGGGTTGTTTATTCATTCCAAATCTTCTTCTTTCAATGACTTTGGATTTGATTTGATACCCTTTGAAGACCTTTCCAAATATGGCTTATTTTCAATCTTTTTGTTCACTCTAGGGCTTGGCACGAATTGGAAGGATGATAGCTGTATAATGAAGCCTGAAACAACACAAAATCCTTGGTTATTAATGTTTTGGATTTTTATTTGATTTATTTTGATTTAAATCAAATTAATTCCAATAAAAATCAAAATAATTAATAAAAATATGATATGGACAAGTGGAAAAGGCTAGAGCACGTGGGATATGATGCCAACTCAAAACAAGTGAAAAAGAATGGGCCCATTTGGCAAAATTTGAAGTTTTGGGGATAGTTGACTTTTGGCAATTTTGTAAAAAAGGTCAACTTCAACAATGCATAACTTCCTCAATTTTGACTCTTTGGAGGTGTTCTTGGACTTTTTAGAAATATTGAGATATCCCCTAATCAAAACTTTTTGTATCATCTCATTTTTATATTCCATGCTCATGTATGACGCTTTGATAAAAAAAGTGTTTTTGTTGATTTTTCAAAATGACCTATAATGTCCAAATTCATAAATTCTTGTGAGTTCATATTTTGATCTTGGGAGATGAATATGGATTGTACGTAATTTCATCCTCTTCAATATGAGCTTTGGATGGGTCATTTCGCATAAAGTATGAGAAAGTTATGCTTGGTCAAAGTTGAGTTGACTTTTCCTACAAAACCCAAATTAGGAACTTTTGAATCTTGATGAATTATGAGCAATCCTTGATGAATCATGATCAACCCTTGATAAAATGATGAAATATACTTCAAAATGAGGATGTTGACCAAAAATCTTTAAGTTTGACTGTATGTGGGTCACAGTTGACTTTTGCCGTAGCACAGTCGATTTTCAGACCTTTGAGCAATTGACTGAGCAAAATTCCTCTGCAAGGCTTGAAACTTGACATGGATGATATTGAGAACATATTAGGACATTGGTGAGCATTTGGGACCACTTTGACTCAAGTATCTTGATGCAACATGAAACCCTAATTTGGGGTAGACTGCCTTAGGAGAGAGCTTGTTTGGTCAACCCTTGGACTATCTTGAGCAATTTAAGGATCTTTCTTGCAAAGTTTTGAGAAATATGGGAGGGAAAATTTTGAGGTACAACAGCTGCCCCTGTTCAATCTTCTTAAACTTTAGGATTTAGATTGGCTTTCGTGCCTTTCATGATCCGAAGGTGGAAGAGGATTGAACACTAGAGTGCCCAGAAATTTGCACTCGCATGAAGTGGTAATTGTCTTGTGATTTCAAGAACGGGCTTACAGATGCCATTTGGAAATTGCTGACAAGGGGATGGGCTTCAAGATTCCATCTGAAGGGGTGTCGATCGCATAAGAGATTCCTTAGCGAGAGCTTGTATACCTGTTGTTGAGGAAGATTCTGCTGGGGAAGTCTGATCTCTGTTGAAAGAAGTAGAATTTTAAGAGCTTCGTTGTCGATCATTCTGCTGGAGAGTCATCTCTATTGATATTTAGGAACTTTAGTCATCCGTACTTAACTGAGGAATCATCTCTGTTGATATTTAGGAGCTTCAATCATCCGTACTCAACTGAGGAAACATCTTCGTTGAGATTTAGGAGCCCGTCCGTAATTCAACTAAGGAAACATCTCTGTTAAGATTTAGGAACATCGTCCGTAATTCAACTGAGGAAACATCTTCGCTGAGATTTAGGAGCTTGTCCATAATTCAAACTAAGGAAACATCTCTGCTGAGATTTAAGAACATCGTCCGTAATTCAACTGAGGAAACATCTCTGCTGAGATTTAGGAACTCGTCCGTAATTCAACCGAGGAAACATCTCTGATGAGATTTAGGAGCTCGTCCGTAATTCAACCGAGGAAATATTTTTGTCGAGATTTAGGAGCTTGCCCATAATTTAACAACTTTGCTGAGATTTAGGAACTTGTCTGTAATTCAACTGAGAAAATAACTTCGCTGAGATTTAGGAGCTTGTCCGTAATTTAACTACTTTGCTGAGATTTAGGAACTTTTCCATAATTCAACTGAGAAAAACATCTCTACTGAGATTTAGGAGCTTGTTCGTAATTCAACTGAGGGAATATTTATGCTGAGATTTAGGAGCTCGTCCGTAATTCAACTGGGGAAACATCTCCGATGATATTTAGGAACTCGTCTGTAATTCAACTAAGAAGACATCTTTGCTGAGATTTAGGAACATCGTCCGTAATTCAACTGAGATAATATCTTCGCTGAGATTTAGGAACATCGTCCGTAATTAAACTGAGAGGGCATTTGTCGATATTTAGGAACTCATCCGTAATTCAACAACTTTGCTGAGATTTAGGAACTTATCCGTAATTCAACTGAGGAAATATCTGTCGAGATTTATGAACTCGTCCATAATTCAACTACTTTGCTGAGAATTAGGAGCTCGTCCATAATTCAGCTGAGAAAATATTTTTGTCGAGATTTAGGAGCTCGTTCGTAATTCGACTTAGGTAGAAGCTTCATAGCTTGAACCTTGTGAGAATTTAACCGTATCCTTCCTGAAAGATAAAGGTTAGTTGTATGTAATGCATGATGTATCAAGCAATGATGTTCTCAAAATAAATGAGATTGTGTCGTATGATGTGTATGCATGTCATGATGTATGAAAATGTGATGTTTTGAGCTGGGGAAAATAAATCCTGGATTGCTGCTGGAGAATAGACATGAATTCTTCGTTTCTGTTGGAGATAGTGGATGAAGATGTTTGTGAGAATAAACCTGCAGGAGAGGATAACACCGCTGGGGAATAAACTGACGAGAGAACGACTATGTGGGGAAGAAATTCTCTGTTGAGGATTCCGTTGGTAAATTCAGTTGGGGAATGAATTATCGTTGCTGGTGATAATGAACCTTGTTGGGGATTGAATTCATGTTTTGTGAAAGGAAAGAACTCCGTTGAGGATGAATTTCCAATAGCGACCTTACTGGGGATAGCCCTTTTAGACTCTACTGGGGATAATCTTCCAGAGTCTATTGGGGATAATCTTCAAACTCCAATGGGGATATTTTTTATATTCCACTAGGGATGATAAGACTCCTTAGTGCTGATGGTAGATAAACTCTGCTTGGGGAGAATATCACTGATTCATTCAAAGTTGTGAGTCTCAGCTGGGGAGAGCTAATACCAATGTCTTTCTCTTACTTTGTGGGGAATGAATGTACTTTCAATTGTTTCCTCCAGCTAGGTCTATCCCTATACCTGGTGGACAGAGCAACTGTACGGCTTGGACATTTCTCGTTTGCCCTTGTTTCTGTTATTACAAGTAATATTCTTCTGTTTCGCATGTAAATATTTATGAGCAGCAATTAATGTCAAATGCATATATCAAAAATGAACATTGGACGTTCTCGCAAAATAAAACAGAAAAAAGAAAACAGTTTGAAACTTATTTGTGAAAATGACTTGTATTGATTTTGAAGTTTGGCCTGTAAATAGGCATTTTTGTACAAGAGGCTAATGTCCTAGTAAAAGAACGCCGCCGAACAATAGAGTTTATACAATTTGTGAAAAACAAAGAAAAACAACTATGTGAATAATCCCACTGGTTCCAACTCTGCTATTGCCTTTATGTCCTCGAGCATCTCATGACTTTGCTACTTGGTTGAAGGTAGATCAGATTGATCAGTGACGTCCGAGCTTGATAGTCGATACCGAAGTCTGGTTGTAAGGTGATCTAATGAGACATAGTGTTACGCTTTGATCCCTAATTGCCTGGACCACCCTTTCGGGTTTTCAGTCCACCGGGATACCCTTTTTTTCCCAAGTCTCCCTTTCAGGTTTTCGACTTGCCGGGTGTGTAATTTTTTTTTCTTTTCATCCCTTATTTTTGCCCGAACCCTTTTGGTTCGCCGGGAAGCCCTTATTTTTGCCTAGGCATGTCGACCTAGAGGGTCTTTGATTATGCGTAGTATCTTTTCACTATGTCTGCATTAACGGGGTGAGGGAGGTCGTCACCGTCCATGGTGGTTAGAATTATAGCTCCTCCTGGGAAAATGTTCTTAACCACAAATGTCCCTTCGTACGTAGGGGTCCATTTGCCCCTGGGATCACCTTGTGGTAGGATGATGCGCTTGATCACCAGATCCCAAACTTGATACTCTTGTCGTCTGACTTTCTTGTTAAATGCCTTGATCATCCGTTTTTGATACGTTTGACCATGACAAATAGCAGTAAGTCTCTTCTCGTCGATTAAATTCAGTTGATCAAGCCGGGTCTGAATCCAGTCATCTTCGCTCAAACCTGCGTCCTTCATAATCCGAAGAGAGGGTATCTGAACTTCAATGGGCAAGACAGCCTCCATGCCATATACCAAGGAATAGGGGGTTGTCCCGGTTGACGTCCGTGCTGAGGTACGATACCCATGAAGAGCAAATTGTAACATCTCGTTCCAGTCTTTGTATGTCACCGTCATCTTCTGCACAATCTTCTTGTTATTCTTATTAGCCACTTCAATAGCCCCATTCATCTTCGGCCGGTAGGGAGAAGAGTTATGATGCTGTATCTTGAATTGTTCGTAGAGTTCGGTGATCATCTTATTGTTGAGATTGGTACCATTTTCCGTAATGATCCTGTCGGGTACACCATATCGATAGATCAGGTTGTGCCGAATGAACCGTGCCACGACGTTCTTGGTTACAGTAGCAAATGAAGCTGCTTAAACCCACTTCGTAAAATAATCAATTGCTACCAGGATGAAACGATGCCCGTTGGATGCTGTAGGTCTGATCTCACCAATCATGTCGATGCCCCACATCGCAAAAGGCCAAGGAGCTGTTAAGACGTTCAGAGGGACTGGAGGTATGTGCACCTTATCAGCATAGACTTGGCACTTATGACAGGTCCGAGAATGCTGATAACAGTCAGCTTCCATAGTAGACCAATAGTATCCTGCCCGTAGGATTTTCTTTGCCATGGTGTGTCCACTAGAATGGGTTCCAAAAGCACCTTCATGCAACTCTTCCATAATCCTTTCTGCTTCGTTCTTATCCACAAAAATGCAGTAAGGTGGAATCATGATTACGCTTGTAAAGTATGCCATTACTGATGAAGAACTTCGCCACGAACCTCCTCAGAAACTTCTTATCATTAACAGATGCACCCTCGGGGTATTCCTGAGCCTCAAGATACCTCTTTACTTCATGAAACCTGGGTTTATCCGCTACCACTTCAGTCTCAATATCACAGCAATGTGCAGGCTCGTCCAACCTCTCAATGGTAATCTGGGGAGCTTCATTGTCCCATCTGACCTTGAACATAGAAGACATCGTAGCTAGCACATTCGCCAATTGATTTTCCTCTCTTGGGAAGGGTTCAAAGGTTATCTCTTCGAAGTGCGGAAGCAAAGTCAATACATACTCTTTGTAAGGAATAAGATTTGGGTGTTTCGTATCCCACTCGCCTTTGATCTGACTGATCACGAGAGCGGAATCTCCGAATACACTTAAGAACTTAATCCTTAGGTCAATAGCTGCTCGAAGACCCATGATGCATGCCTCATACTCCGGCATATTGTTGGTGCAGTTGAAACATAGTCGGGCGGTGAATGGAGTATGAGAGCCTTCAGGAGATATGATCACGGCGCCAATGCCATTACCCAAAGCGTTTGAAGCTCCATCAAAGTACATAGACCATCGGGATCCCTCCTCAGGTCCTTCATTCGGTCCAGGTGTCTCACAGTAAATCACTATCATGATATTCTCATCCGGGAACTCGAAGTTCATAGACTGGTAATCATCCACTGCTTGGTGTGCCAAATGATCTGCCAACACACTTCCCTTAATTGCCTTTTGGGTCGTGTATTGGATGTCATACTCAGTCAAGATTATCTGCCATCTTGCTATTCTTCCGGACAAGGCAGGCTTCTCGAAGATATACTTGATTGGATCCATCTTTGATATCAACAGAGTAGTGTGAGTCAGCATATATTGTCTCAGCCGGCGAGCAGCCCATGCCAAAGCGCATCAAGTTTTCTCAAGCAACGAGTATCGGGTCTCGTAGTCGGTAAACTTTTTGATAAGGTAGTAAATATCATGCTCTTTTCGGCCAGACTCGTCATACTTCCCCACCACACACCCCATTGAATTATCGAGTACTATCAAGTATAAGATCAGAGGTCTCCCTTCAACTGGAGGCATCAGAATAGGCGGCTCTTGGATATATTCCTTGATCCTTTCGAAAGCGGCCTGACATTCATCGTTACATCTTACCACTTGATCTTTCTTCAGTAACTTGAAGATTGGCTCACAAGTAGCAGTTAGGTGTGAGATGAACCGGGCAATATAGTTCAAACGTCCCAAAAAGCCTCTGACTTATTTTTCTGTTCGGGGAGCTGGCATTTCCTGTATAGCCTTCACTTTTACAGGATCCACTTGGATACCTTTATCGCTTATGACGAAACCCAACAGCTTACCAGATCTCACCCCGAAGGTGCACTTGTTCGGGTTTAACCTCAACCTGTACAATTTCAACCTGTCAAATAGCTTCTGAAGATGGTCAAGGTGTTCTTCCTCAGTCTGGGATCTTGCAATCATATAGTCAACATATACCTCAATCTCATGATGGATCATGTCATGGAACAGAGCGACCATGGTGCGCTGATACGTTGCCCCAGCATTCTTCAATCCAAAAGGAATGACTTTGTAGCAAAAGGTACCCCATTGAGTAACAAAGGTTATCTTCTCCATATCTTCGGGAGCCATTTTAATCTGATTGTAACCGGAGAAACCATCCATAAAGGAGAAGACCTTATGTTGTGCGGTGTTGTCAACCAGAACGTCGATATGAGGTAGAGGGAAATCATCCTTGGGGCTCGCCCTGTTCAGATCCCTATAGTTAACACACATCTGAACCTTACCATCCTTCTTCGGCACCGGAACCACGTTGGCCACCCACTGTGGGTAAGAAGTAACTGCTAGAAAAATGGAATCAAACTGTTTCATAACTTCAGCCTTGATTTTCTCAGACATCTCTGGGCGCATTCGGCGAACTTTCTATTTCACTAGAGGACAATCTTCCTTGGTAGGCAAGCGGTGAACCACTATATCAGTATCCCACCCAGGCATATCTTCATAAGACCAGGCAAAGATCTCAACATAGTCACGCAGCATCTGAATCAACCGTTGCTTAACACTAGGCTCCAGATTCACACCAATCTTGACCTCTTTCTTGTCCTCTTCTGTACCCAGATTTACTGTTTCCACCGGCTCTTCAGGTGGCTGTATAGCCCTCTCTTCCTGAAGTAACAATCTAGCAAGTTCACCAGGCACTTCGCAATCATCCTCACCTTCATCCTCGGCTTGGTTGATCGGACTTTCGAAGTCATAACCGGCAGTAGCAGAGTCGTTATCAGTGGGATCCAGAGTGGATGTAGACCTGTATATGTGAGTGTGTGTAAAATAGCTGTTTTGCAAGATAGAAAAAGAAAAACAAGGAGCGCAAAATTTGTAATGCAAGAAAACGTCCAATGCTTTTATTAATGATATATGGAAATGACACATAATAAGCCCTCAAACAAAGCCGCGGTGTCTCGGGTAAGGCACCGGGCCGTAAAGTTTAAAATTGTATGTTACAAATTCAAAACAAAAGTCTCATTACTGGGTAATAAAAGAAATTGGGACGAAGTCCTTTACCGTCCAATTGCTTAGTCCGTCGTCGATGGTCGGGTAAATCCAGCTGTCAAACTCGGACTCTTCATCATCGTCTTCAATCATATTCACTTCAGGATTAGTAATATGCAGGGGAGGTCTTCCAATCCGCGCGCGCCGAACGGCCCTTTGAGCTTCTACAGTGAAACCCAAACCAAACTTGTCAGTCTAATTTACAAAATCAGGGAGTTGGCCCCAATTCGCACACCCACCTTTCTCAATAACAGCCCGGGCATCCTTGAGGGAAGCCATCTTCATTGGAGGATCTTTAGTAACAGTTTCAGTTGATGCTAGCGTCTGGGGGACTTCTTCAAAATGTTGACACGGGGTTTCAATGAACTCCCCGTCCATCTCTACATACCGGAAAGAGTTGAGGTGGCTCACCATGTACTCCTCTTCTCCTCGTACCGTAACAATGTTTCCCTTAACTGGGTATTTCAGCATCTGGTGGAGCGTAGAAGTTACTGCCCCAGATTTGTGGATCCACGGACGACCCAACAAACAAGAATAAGATGGCCAAATGTCCATCGCATAGAATGTAGACGCGAAAATCTGAGAACCAACCTTAACTAGAATATCCACCTCTCCATGTACCATCTTCTTGGACCCGTCAAAGGCCCTAACCATAATAATACTCGGTTTCAGCACCAGCCCTTCACAGTTTAACCGGTCTAACGCTTTCTTGGGTAAAACATTCAACAAGGACCCAGTATCCACCAACACGTGAGCTAGAGTAGTGTCCCTGCACTCTATTGAAACATACAGAGCGTCATTGTGATTCTTCTACTTGGCAGTCAAATCTGCGTCGGAGAAACCCAAACCATTATCAGCAGTTAAACTAGCCACACAATCTTTGAACTGGTCAGCAGATGTCTCCTGCGGCACATGTGCAGTTTTCAGGAAATAAATCAGAGCCTTAGCATGGGCCTTTGAACACAACAATAAAGACAACATAGAGATCTTCGACGGGGTTTTCCCCAGCTGTTTGACTACATTATAGTCGCTTTTCTTGATGATCTTTAAAATTTCCTCTATCTCATGTCTAGAGGCTTCAACAGTAATCTTCCTCGGTGCCTCCGTTTGGGCAGGCCCACCGGTGATCCCTTTGCCCCGAGTATCGGATGACTCGGCGACAGGGGTAAGGATTGGAACATGAACAGGGACAGTAGCAGATGTACTAGCAGGTGTAATAACAACAAGCTTCTAAAAAACTGGTGGAGAGATCTCAGGGGAGAAAAGTCTTCCGCTTCGGGTGACTTTAATAGATCCAACAATATTGCTGACGTCAGTATAAGCCCCTTCATTCTTCAAGTCTTGTTTAACCCCGTGATAATACATATCAGCCCCGTAGTGCCACGGGACAGCCTTATCTGACGTGTAGGGGATAGGTCCAGGAACAGTGATGATCAATGGAGCAATTCTCGGAACAAATGTAATTCTAACAGGCTTTCTCGAGGAAGCCTTGGAAGAATTTGTGAAAATGGTGATTATGGAAACTTCTTCAACAGGAACCAAAGGAACAAAAGTTTTCTCGAACAAGATTTCTTTATTATCCATCAGGCGTTGGAGACCTGACTTCAAAAGATGGCAACCAGTAGGTAGGACGGAACACAGACGGCAACCTTCACCACAACCCAGAAATAAACCGGCTAACAGAAGGTTCTTCTTTACAGTCATTAAAGGAGTAGCAATGTCTTTTATGCAAGTCACAAACGAGTCAACATCTACAGCATTCTCTCCATGCTTGGGCATAGGAGCAATCATAACATTAGGCTTTTCCAGCGCTTCAAACTCAATCTCCTTAGCATCAATCAGATCCTACACTTTATTCTTCAAAGCCCAACAGTTATTAGTATCGTGCCCTGGGCTATCAGAGTGATAAGCACAGTGGGCGTTTGGATTATACAACGGTGATGTGGTGTTGGGATTCTTTGGAGCTTCCCTCGGATTCACCAAGTTTGTCTTCAACAACTGCGGCAGAATTTGGGATAAAGTCATACTGAGCCGAGTAAACTGTCTTTGAGGCCTCTCTGCTCTTTGCTGAGTGTTGCATTGTGGGGCAACAATTAGTCTTGAAATAACCACCGCATTAACTGCTTGGCGGCGCTCGGGTCGACTTTGGTTTCTAGAGCTGTAAACTGCACTAGACTCTTTATTGAAGGGCTTCTTCTTGGTACTTGACAAAGCACCTTTCTGTAACTTGCCGCTCTTAATACCGGCTTCAACCCTCTCCCCAGTCATAATCAATTCAATGAAACCAGACGGTGAACTTCCGATTAAATGGTTGAAATACGGACAAAACAAGGTCCCCAGAAACATATCCACCAACTCCCTGTCATCCAGAGGGGGTTGGACTCTACCAGCAAGATCTCTTCACTTCTGAGCGTAGTCCTTAAAACCTTCGCTCGCACCCATAGAAATACCCTGAAGTTGGGTACGCGTGGGAGCAAGGTCGGCATTATATTGGTATTACTTGTAAAAAGCATCAGCAAGGTCCTCCTAGTTACAGAGTCTAGCTCCTTCTAGCTGATAGAACCATTCAAGTTGAGTCCCTGAAAGACTATCTTGAAAGAAATGAATCCAGAGATTCCTGTCGGTAGTATATGGTTGAATCTTTATAACATACGAGCGGAGGTGTAGCTTTGGGCAGGAGACCCTATCGTACTTAGCAAAGGTTGGTGCTTTAAACTTGTGCGGGATTACCACCCCAGATGCCAAACCCAAATCTCCAAAATCCAGCCCAGGTATCTTCTGGATCTCCATCGCGCTTAACCGATATTCAAGTTGCTTATACCTGTCCTCATCCGGAGGATACTGGTCTTCGTCAAAGCCAGTCTCATTGTTAGAAACCACAGGGCTAGGAGCCCTCCTTTCTTCTTGATTCTCTCCCCCTCCAGATGAGTGAGATAAATCAACCTCCTCCCGTAGTCTGTTTCCAAACCTGTGACCCATATTCAGGAGGATCGTCTTATTCTTCTTCTTCTTCTTCTTATCCTTCAAGATAAGAGTCTTCAGATCTTTCTGCCCCTTGGCCAGGTTCATGAACATTTCTTGGAACTGAGCGTTCTTAGCTTAAAGAGCCTTAATAGCTTGATCAGTGGATGTTTCAGCAGACATGATGCTGAAATAAACAGTGAAGAAGATAAGAGACCTGTAAGGGTACCTGTAATGAGGTGCATGGGAATAAAATGCGTATGATATGATTTCAAAGACGTCGGGAGATTCAAATTCATAAGCCAAAATGAAACACACTTTTATTAGATTAAAAACTTGAAACAATGTTTGACAAATGCCTTTAAGGCGTTACAAAAAGAAAAACTAAAAAAATAAATCAAAACTAGAAATAGCAAAAGACATCAGCGCTCCCATGGTCGTTTTCCTCATGTACTGACATAGTCGTTGAGGAACTTCTCATTCTCCAGCTGCCTTATAAGCTTTAGGATCTTCTGCTCCTGCTCATGATACTTTTCTCTGTAAGTATCCCGTTCTTCCCTTAGCTGGATCCAAGACCTCTTTAATGCCCCAATGTTAGTAGGCATGTATGGGTAGAGGATAGTAGGAGGAACCCCTTCTTCATCAGTACTCTCAACAATTACCGGTAAGACAGCTTCGTATGGCATCCCCAGTTTTTGAGCACGGGCTCGAACCCACCGGAGATACGGTTCCATTGGAAGAGAAGTCTTCATCCCTAACTCATGTGGATCAGACCTGTTAACCCTATTCCAAGCTCGTATGAACCTGCGACAATGTCCCTCACTATCCCCTTGGAAGTCAAAGACAATGCTCGGAATCAGCAACTCATGAGGACCGCCCTTTCGGGCTCGCCCAAACTGTCGCAAGGCTGGACAAGGATTATAGGTTATTCCTCCCCTAATTCCAAGCAAAGGAACATTGGGATATTCTCCGCACTGGTCAATAACAGCTACTTCTTCCATGTCTTTAGTACTCCAGATGATGTCCGTATGAGCAAGGGACATAATTTTGTAGGCCTATCCCATACCTTCCTTGTTCTTCAAAACAGATTTGGGGAGGTGAGAAATAAACCACCTCGCCAGCAATGGTGCACAACACATAAGGGTTCCCCGTTTCCGAGCAGTACGGGCATAAAGAGCATGCAGAATGTCACCTAAAAGAGTGGGCATCGGATTACAGGACATGAAGATTTTCACTGCGTTCACGTCGACAAAAGAATCTGAGTTAGGGAACAAAACCAGACCATATATGAGAAGAGCCAGGATGTCTTCGAATGCTTGAAAATCCAAATTGTCCCAAAACTGATTAGCCTGATCAAACAAGAACTTAGCCAAGAAGCCTTTTGTCCCACTCTGAGTCTTCCAGTTAGACATTACCTCAGCCTTTGTCAGATGTAGGTCTGTAGCAACATCCTCTGGCCTAAGAGCTATCTTCCAACCTGTAAATGGTGTCTCCTCTAGAATAGAAATACCAAGAAAATCATAGAACTCCTCCAAAGTAGGGACCAACTGATAGTCCGGGAAGGTGAAGCAGTGGTGCAACGGGTCAAAGAACTAGAACAAAACACTCAACATCTGCTCATCCATCTTGGAAGTGACCAAAACAAGGAGGTGACCGTGTCTTCTGACAAAGGAGGAAGTGTCAGGGACCTTTGCAACCAAATCTCTAAGCTGAACATGGATTTGTACGAAGTTGATCCGAATAGTATTTCTGCGCATAGATGCCATGACCTACAAAACAGAACAAAGATGAATCCCCCCGGTCTTTGAAATAGGTTAGTATGATGAAATATGCATGCAATGTCATGATGCATGATGTCATGATAGAAACACACCACAAGTATTCACAGATAGCAAACATGGTAAGGGAAAACAAGTCACACAGTAGCCCTTAGATTTCAGGCTGCCATGGAGTTTAGGTATTACCCTCTTTCAGTTTAGTTGGTTCAACCTGTCCTAGTAATAGTAACTGGGTCCTAGAGGATCTCAATATCACTGACCACCCTCGATCGATCATAATTCTAGTTTAGCAACCTTTTCTTGCAGCCGGAATCATCGCGAGAGTTTGGTCTCAATGAGTGTAGCATACTGCTACTTTTCTATGGCATAGTTGGTCAATTATAGGTTCTAAGGTCAGTTGGTGCTTAATGACCCCTTAGCAGCCCCATATTCTCCTTGTTCCTCCACAAGGGATATCGGTACAAACTAAAGTGTCACACCAACGTAGCTACTGCTTCAGCCGTATCGGTCTACGCCGTACAGTTCCCTCACACTCTATTGCTACTTACCTAAAAGGTATCCCCAGATTCAGGTTAGGATCTATAGTAACTGCGATTCAGACCCACAAAGATAAAGCATACAAATCAAGCAATTGAAAACATTATGATGAACTAGTCCTAAGGTACACCCCCACTTATAGAATTCCCCAGCAGAGTTGCCAGTTCTGTGATACGGTGGGAGAACTGACTGTTTTTGGAATGATGGTTTGCGTTTTGCGTTTGTTTTTGCAAAATGTCGCGGTAAGCAAGAGTCGCCACCGTCTTTTGATTTATCCAACAAGGAAAGGAAAAAAGCACAGAAAAATTCCTTTTTTGAGATATTTCTGAGTACGGGGGGTAGATTTATAGAAAGGGAAGGTATTAGTACCCTTTCTATCCGTAGTTATCTACGGGCTCTTAGGTACTTGCTCATCATTTTAAAAATTGTTTTCTTTGTGTTTGTGGGTTTTGGAAAGTTTTTTGTTTTAACTTCGATTTAACTCTTGCTTTTGTCTTCAAGAGTGTAATGAAGTGTTTTTGAAAACTTGTTTGTAAAAGGTGTGTAGGTGTGAAAAAAGTTTTGTTTTGGATGAGCAAGTACTTAAGAACTAATCTACCTACTCGAAAAAAGAACTGTTCTATGTTCGTTTCCTTTAGACAATGCTATCCCACTATTAGTGAGTAGGTAGCACCGTCGTTGGAGTTTGAGGCTCAATTTGAAAGAGGGGCATACGGTCACTAAAGCAATGTTAGGACGTCTTAGTGGTAACCCTAATGTCTTAGATCATTTATCCGAGGCAATGATATCTGAGGCAACCTTTCCGAGGCAACTTATGATCTTTTAGACAAGAGGGCGACCTCTAAAACAACCTATACTCAATGACTGTTTATGAAGGCAACCAAGTGGGGTGTACCCTAGGAGTGCACATGTGCGAGTGTGTTGATTTCAGTTATTTTATCTTTGCACATGTTTAGGGTGATATAACTGTTTTAAATTTAGACATTCATTCTTGTCATGCAAACCCTATTATCAAACATCTAGCAGTTGAATATTTTGCAGAATTAAAATGCGGAATTTAAACTAAACTATTACAAGGCTTCGGGTATTTACATCGCCAAAGACAACCCTTTGAAAATAAAAGTGGTAAAAGTAAATGTGCTAATTAAATTATTACAAGCCGGGAGCAGATACAATAATTGGATAAAATAAAAATAAAGCACGCGATGCGAATTTAAATCGAATGCGAGATTAGGGTTTTGAGCCTTCTAATTAAAAGAAAATGTTATTGTTGTTTTTTTTGTTTTTTTAAGAAAAAAGAAATTAAATCCTAAAGTTAAATATTAAATTAATTAGTTAGTAAATTAATTAATGAAAAATAATTTAAGTGACATATTTTTGGAGTTTTTTTAATTTAGGAAAGAAAATAAAATAATTAAATTAGTGTTAAAACCTATTGATTTTAATTAATTTTAAATATTTGCAAAAAATCATTTAAAGTTATCTAACATTAATATCCTAATTAAATGAATTAATATTTATTAATGAAAAATAGAATTCTAAAATTTAATTGGATAGAAAATATTTTTGGTGATTTTTTGATAAAAAGAAAATAATTTTTTGGTTAGTAATTAAATAAAATAAAATAAAATAATTAAATGAAATATAGAAAAGAAAATATAAAGAAAGAGATTGGGCCTGATTTTTAAGGGTGTGCATAGCAATTTCCTGGGCCCAATTGAGGATAGGTTTGTTTGACTTTTGCAATCCAGCGTGTGTGCATTGACTTGGCTTATGGTGTACTTGCAATGGTGGCCACCAAATCTGGCCATCTGGCGCATGGATGATGAAGGTTCATGGTGGGCGCTTGGCTTGCATATGCACTGGATTTCCTGAAATAACAATGCAAAATAACAAATGCTAGAGGCAGGGATCGAACCCCTGACCTCCAGCCTCTAATGCCTTAAGACCTGCATGGCAACCACTAGGCTGCGCTGTTTTGATTGTTATCATAATACAAAGTAATAATAATATATAAAAACAAAAGTTAGTGGACATAAATAAATAAAACACGCGCTCGTTTAAACAAGCCAATGGTGGGGTGACACGCCTTCATCCCCTTCCTCTCTCCGTAGCTAAAAACCTGCAATACTTATACCCACGGACAAACGTCCGTCGCTACAAACTTGTCCACCCTCTTCTGATCACAACCATACCCACTACTATGGCCAATTATTCCTGAAATCAAAAACCCTAAAAAACTCCAAGAAAACCTAACAATGGTGATTCACGGTATAGGTCACATAAATGAAATTGAATAATGCCAAAAGCTTGTAAACATCATGGTGATCAAGATTATGCCATTATTTTACGCTATGGATGCAAGAATAGTGTTAATCGATTTCAAGAACATAGTGATTCCGTGAACAACTTACAGTGCGTGAGAGGGCTCGAAAACGCCTGCTTTTGATTGCTTTGGGTTGTGTAGAATGCCAGGAAGCGATTGGTATCAATAGCAAGCTTTGAGAATGCATCTAATGGTGATTTCGAACACAAACTTTTCTTTGATTTTTTTAGATTTTGTTTTCTCTATAGCGCCTATCTCCAACCCTCATTTTGATCTGCCTCGCCTCCTTATGTATCACACAATGCATTAGAGTTGTTTATTCAGTCCAAATCTTCTTCTTTCAATGACTTTGGATTTGATTTGATACCCTTTGAAGATCTTTCCAAATATGGCTTATTTTCAATCTTTTTGTGCACTCTAGGGCTTGGCACGAATTGGAAGGATGATAGATGTATAATGAAGCCTGAAACAACACAAAATCCTTGGTTATTAATGTTTTGGATTTTTATTTGATTTATTTTGATTTAAATCAAATTAATTCCAATAAAAATCAAAATAATTAATAAAAATATGATATGGACAAGTGTAAAAGGCTAGAGCACGTGGGCTATGATGCCAACTCAAAACAAGTGAAAAAGAATGGGCCCATTTGGCAAAATTTGAAGTTTTGGGGATAGTTGACTTTTAGCAATTTTGCAAAAAAGGTCAACTTCAACAATGCATAACTTCCTCAATTTTGACTCTTTGGAGGTGTTTTACTTGACTTTTTAGAAATCTTGAGATGTCCCCTAATCAACCTTTTTTGTCTCATCTCATTTTGATATTCCATGCTCATGTATGAAGCATTGACAAAAAAGGTGTTTTTGTTGACTTTTCAAAATGACCTATAATGTCCAAATTCATAACTTCTGGTGAGTGCATATTTTGATCTAGGGAGATGAAGATGGATTTTAGGGAATTGTATACTCTTCAAAATGAGCTTTGGATGGGTCATTTCTCATAAAGTATGAGAAAGTTATGCTTGGTCAAAGTTGAGTTGACTTTTCCTACAAAACCCTAATTTAGCAACTTTTGAATCTTGATGAATTATGAGCAATCCTTGATGAATCATGATCAACCTTTGATCAAATGATGAAATATACTTCAAAATGAGGATGTTAACCAAAAATCTTGAAGTTTGACTGTATGTGGGTCACAATTGACTTTTGCCCTAGCATAGTCGATTTTCAGGCCTTTGAGTAATTGACTGAGCAAAATTCCTCTGCAAGGCTTGAAACTTGACATGGATGATCTTGAGAACATATTAGGACATTGGTGAGCATTTGGGACCACTTGGACTCAAGTATCTTGATGCAACATGAAACCCTAATTTGGGGTAGACTGCCTTAGGAGAGAGCTTGTCTGGTCAACCCTTGGACTACCTTGAGCAATTTGAGGATCTTTCTTGCAAAGTTTTGAGAAATATGGGAGGGAAAATTTTGGGGTACAACACTCTGTACCAAAATTCACTGTCTCAACCGGCTCTTCATGAGGCTGTATGGCCCTTTCTTCTTGTTGTAATAGTCTAGCAAGTTCTCCAGGTACCTCTCAATCATCCTCACCTTCGTCCTCGGCTTGGTTGATCGGATTTTTGAAGTCATAACTGGCAATAATAGATCTGTTATCATGGGATCCAGAGTAGATATGGATCTACATTACGATATGTGAGTGTGTGTAAGAGAATAGCTGTTTTGATAAAGTGAAAGCAGGAAAGAAAAACAGAGAGCGCAAAATTTGTATGCAAGAAACGTCCAATGCTTTATTGATGATTATGAAATGACAAATAATATCCCTCACAAACAAAGCCAAGGTGCCTCGAGCAAGGCACCGGGCCGTAAAGTTTCAAATTGTTTATTACAAATTTTAAAACAAATAAGTCAATTACTGCGGAATAAAAGAAACAGGTATGAAGTCCCTAGCCGTCTAGTTACTCGGTCCACCATTAGTGGTTGGGTAGATTCAGTTGTCAATGTCTGATTCCTCTTCATTGTCTTCAATGGGGTTAATCCCACGATTGCTGATGCATATGGGAGGTCCTCCAGTCCGAGCGGGTCTAACAGCCCTTTGAGCCCCTGTAGTAAAGCCCAAACCAAATTTATCAATTTTATGAGTGAAATCAGGGAGCTGACCCCAATTGGTGCACCCACCTTCTTTAACCACGGCCCTGGCGTCCTTTAGAGAAGCCATCTTCAAAGGAGGTTTGTTGGTAGTAGTTTTAGTTGATTCCAAGATCTAAGGGACCTCTTCAAAATTCTGACAAGGAGTTTCGATGATTTCCCCGTCCATCTCTACATAGCGAAAGGAGTTGAGGTGACTCACCATATATTCTTCTTCACCCCGCACTGTGACAATCTTTCCTTTCACCGGATACTTCAACATTTGGTGGAGTATGGAGGTGACTGCCCCAGCCTCGTGGATCCAAAGACGACCCAACAAACAAGAATATGATGGCCTGATATCCATCACATAGAAGGTGGACCCAAAAGTCTGAGAACCCACTTTTACAGGGATGTCCACCTCCCCGTGCACCATTCTCTTTGATCCGTCAAAATCTCTTACCACAATGTTACTAGGCTTTAGAGTTAGACCCTCGCAACCCAAACGGTCCAACACCTTCTTCGGCAGAACATTCAGTAAAGACCCGATATCTACCAGCACATGAGCCATAGTGGTGCCCCTGCATTCAATCAAGACATGCAGAGCATCATTATGCTTCCTTCTCTTCGGTGTTAAGTTTGCATCTGAAAAACCCAACCCATTATCAGCAGTCAGGCTGGCCATACAATCTTTGAACTGATCAGCAGAGGTTTCCTGTGGCACATGTTCAGTCTTGAGAAATGTAATCAAAGCCTTCGCATGGGCTTCAAAACACAACAGCAGAGACAACATAGATATCTTTGATAAGGTCTGCCCCAGCTGCTCGACCATATTGTAGTCGCTCTTCTTAATTATTTATAGTATTTACTCTATTTCTTGCTTAGAGGCTTCCACAACAATTTTCTTAGGTGCCTCCGTCCGGGCAAGCTCACCTATAACATCCTTTCCGCGGGTATCAGACGATTCACCGACAGGAGTACTAACCGGAGTAAGAACGGGAATTGTAGTTGATGTACTAGCAGGAACATCAGATGGAATAATGATTGGCTTGTTGACAGTCTTAGGGGAAATCTCGGGAGAGAAAACCCTTCCACTATGGGTAACTTTGTTGGTTCCGACAATGTTACCAATATCAGGATCAGCCTCTTCGTCTTTTAAATCTTGTTTGATGCCATGATAGTACACATCGACACTATAATGCCAAGGGACAGCTTTGTCTGAGACATACGGGACATGACCAGGAACAGTAATTATCAGTGGAGCAATTCTTGGAGCAGATGTAATCCTAACAAGTCTTCTCGAGGAAACCTTGGAAGGATTGGCGGAAATGGTTATAATAGCAACATCTTCAATTGGAACAATAGGAATCATAGTCTTCTCGAACAAAATCTCTTTGCTATCCATCAGGTGTTGAACACCTAACTTCAGCAAATGGCAACCAGAAGGTAGAAGCGAACACATGTGGCAACCTTCACCACAACCTGAAAATAAACCGGCCCACAGCAAATTCTTCTTGACTGTCATGAGAGGAGTAGAAACTTCATCAACAGAGGTAACGAACAAATCAATATCAACAGCATTAACTCCACGACTGTGTTTAGGCATGGGAGCAGTTATGACATTTGGCTTCTCCGGAGCATCAAAATCTATTTCCTTGGCTTCAATCAAGTCTTGTACTTTGTTTCTCAGAGCCCATCAGTCATTTGTATCGTTGCCAGGACTCTCAGGATGATAGGAACTCTTATCGGGGAGATGTAGTATTTGGATTCTTGGGAGCCTCTCTTAAGGTTGCCAAGTTGGATCTCAGCAGATGAGGTAGAACTTCAGCCAATGTCATGTTGATGCGAGTAAATTGCCGTTGTGGTATTTCCACCCTTTGTTGATTGTTGCATTGTGGAGCAACTGCAGGTCTAGGTATCATCACGACACTTACTGTCTGACGTTGTTCAGCCCTGTTCTGACCCGTCGGGCTGTAGATGGCATTGTCTTCCTTCTTACCAGCAAAAGGCTTCTTTACTGAACTTGAAGAGGCATCCTTCTGTATCTTGCCGCTTCGAATCCCAGCTTCTACTCTTTCCCTAGTTAGGATCAGCTCAGTGAAACCAACTGATGAGTTGCCGATCAAATGATTGAAAAATGGACCAGATAGTGTCCCTAGAAAAATATCAACCAACTCCCTATTAGATAACAGGGGTTGAACTCTCCCAGCCAAGTCTCTCCATTTTTGTGTATAATCTTTAAAGCCTTCACTTGCATCCATGGACATACTTTGGAGTTGAGTACAAGTGGGAGCAAGATCGGCATTATACTGATACTGCTTATAGAAAGCAGCAGCCAGATCTTCCCAGTTTTGGATATTTGCTCCCTCTAGATGGTAGAATCATTCAAGTTGAGTCCCTGACAGACTATCTTGAAAGAAGTGAACCCACAAATTTCTATCAGCTGTGTGGGGATGGATATTTCTGACATAAGAACGGAGATGGAGTTTTAGGCAGGACACCCCATCATACTTAGCAAAAACTGGAGCTTTGAACTTCTGCGGGATGACTACTCCCAACACCAACCCCAATTCTTCAAAATCTAGTCCATGTATCCTCTGAACTTCCATGGCACTCAGACGGTCTTCTAACTGCTTGTATCTATCCTCAGCAGGAGGATATTGCTCATCATTATAATCAGTATCGTTATCAGAGACTGCATGAATAGGGTCCTTCTCTTCTTCCTGATTCTCCCCTTCCTTGGATGAAGAGGTCAGATCAGTTTTTTGCTTCAACCGCTCTCCAAACCTTCTGCCCATATTCAGAATACCGACAACCTTCTTCTTTTTCTTCTCTTTCAGAATGAGGGCTTTCAGATCCTCCTGCCCTTTTACCAGACTTCTGAACATTTGTTGGAACTGGGCGTTATGTGCCTGAAGGTCCTTGATGGTTTGCTCGGAAGACATTTCTGCTGAAATAAACAGCGAAGAAGATGAGAAACCTGTAATGGTACATGTTTATGCAATGTTATGGATGGGATGTGTATACAATGATTTCAAGGATTCTTAAAGGCTCAGATTTGTTTAACCAAAAGAAACACACATTAATTGAATTAATAAGTTCAAATTGTTACAAAGAATGCCTTTTAGGCTTACAATTAAACAAAACAAAACTTAAAGAAAGAAACTAGGTCTCCCAAGAGCGCATCCTCTTTGGCGTGATGTAGGAATTTATGTTCCTTTCTTCATGAAGTGGCCTAGTGAGCTCCAAGACCTTCTTCTCACTAGCATAGAACTGAGCTTCAAATGTGTCTCGCTCCTCTTTGAGTTGAACCCAGGACTTCTGTAACTCTTCATGATCGGTTGGCATGTCGGGATGATGACCAAGTGAAGTAGTGTCTCCTTCAGTAGCTGGCTCCACGGTTATTGGTAGGACAGCTGGGTAAGGCATCCTAAGGCTTTGGGCGCGAGCTCGTACCCACCGGAGATAAGGCTCAAGAGGGATGGAATTCTTATGTCCTAGCGTCTTGCTATCGATTTTATGCACCATTCCCGAAGCCTTTATGAACCTTTTGCGGTATTCCTGAGCATCATTCTCATAGTTGAAGGAAATTCCTTGGATGAGCGTGTCATGTGGACCATCCCTTCTCGCATAACCAAACTGGCGTAAGGCCAAACAAGGGTTGTAAGTGATTCCTCCCCTAATGCCTAAGAGAGGGACATTAGGGAATTCACCACAATGATCAATGATGGTAATATCTTTCGAGAACCGCGAACACCAATGAATGTCTGAATGCTTGAGGGAAATCAGCCTACGAGACCATTTCAAACCCTATTCATTCTTTAAAACAGCCCTGGGTAGGTGCGAAATAAACCACCTAGCCAATAGAGGAGTGCAACACAGGAGGGTTCCCTTATCTTTAGAGTGCGAGCATGCAGAGAGTGCAGAATATCCCCGAGTAATGTAGGTACTGGATTATGAGACAGAAAAACCTTGATAGTGCTCACATATACGAGTTGATCAGCATTAGGGAAAAGTACCGTCTCGTATACGATAAGTGCTAGAACCTCTTAGAAAGCTTTTAAATCTAAGGTATCCCAAAAATGATAAGCCTTCTCAAATAGAAACTTAACCGGAATTCCTTAGACACTCCCTCTAGTCTCCCAATTTGCCACTATGTCAGACCATTGTAAAGACAGAGGTCTAGCAATTTCTTTAGGCTTTGGATGTACTTCCATACCAATGAAAGGCAACTGGTCAAAAATAGGTACTCCCAATAACTGAGAAAATTCCTCCATAGTAGGTACTAACTGATAATCCAGGAAGGTGAAATAATGGTGCACCAGGTCGAAGAATAGAAACAACACCTTTAACAACTCTTCATCAGGTTTTGTAGTGACCAGATTGAGCAACTGACCATGCTTTCTAGTGAAATGAGAACCTTCAAGAACCCTTAATGCCAGATCCTTTAGTTGGAGAGACACTTTTACAAGGTTGATCTGTATAGTGTTCCTACGGGCAGATGCCATGTCCTACAAAACAGAGCAAAAATGAGCCCTAGGGAATCCTTGAAATGGTTAGTCGTGATATGCTATGCTTATGATGTCATGATTAGGTTAGAAAATCACAGGTATAGCAAACAACAAACAAGTCACACCAAGTTCTTAAGTTTAAGGCTTGCATTAGTTTTAAGGTCATACCCTCTTGAAGTTGGATTGGTTCAACCTGTCCTATAAATAGTAACTCGGTTCTAAAAGGGATCTTAATATCACTGATCTTTCTCCCAGCTTCGTTTAATAGGCGATTGACTCGCAACCAAGCAAAGCTCAAGAGTCAAACCTCAATGAGTGTAGCATCTAGTATATGTCGACCTTGGGAATACACCAAAGTCGGCCACCTCGCTACGTCCTATTTTCCAAGTTGTGCAATTAAAGGTTCTAAGGTCAGTTGATACGTCACGACACCACGCGGCGGCCCCGTACTCTCCCTGATTGACACAAGGGTTACCGATACCAACCAAAGGGCCACATCAACGTAGCTACTGCTTCAACAGTGTCGGTATACCCCAACATAGTTCCCTCACAATTTATTGCTACTTACCTAAAATATGTTCCCCAGATCCGGGTGTAGGATCTATAGTAACCTTGAACAAACCCTCAAAAGTAAAGCAATCAAGACAATCAAGAGAAGAAATTCTAAAATGATCTAAATCCTAAGGCATACCCCACTTTATAGAAGTCCCCAGCAGAGTCACCAGTTCTATGATACGGTGGCAGAACCGATTGTTTAATACTGGTTTGCGTTTTTCATTTTAAGTTCGCAAAATGTCTCGGTAAGCAAGAGTTGCCACCGACTTTTATTTCATCCAATCATGGAAAAGGAAAAAGAATAGAAAAAAAAACCTTTTTCGAGATATTCTGAGTACGGGGGGTAGATTATAGAAAGGGAAGGTGTTAGCACCCTTTCTATCCATGGTTTTCCATGGGCTCTTAGGTACTTGCTCATTTTTCAAATTGCTTGTGTGTGTTTGTTCTGAAAACGTTTATCTTCGTGATA
Source organism: Vicia faba (assembly GCA_948472305.1). NCBI lineage: Eukaryota > Viridiplantae > Streptophyta > Magnoliopsida > Fabales > Fabaceae > Vicia > Vicia faba. The sequence goes on along the minus strand of OX451738.1, from coordinate 211,458,279 downwards.
ACCCTTGTATCAGTCCTCAAGGGTGTGACGAAGTTTGTTTTGAATTTTTTTTTTGAAAGGTGTTTGTGTGAAAAGTTTTTACTGAGCAAGTACTTAAGATTCTACCTACTCGAAAAAAGATTATTCATTCTCGTTTCCTTTAGGTAGCGCTATCCTACTATTAAGTAGTAGGTAGCACAGTCGTTGGAGTTGTAAGGGACATTCGAAAGGGATAAATACAATCACTAAAGCAATAGTTAGAAAACCTTAGTAGTAACCCTATAGTCTTAAGATCTTTTCGAGGCAACGTTTCCGAGGCAACATTTCCGAGGCAACATTTCTGAGGCAACATTCGAATGGGACATTTGATCTTTTAGACAGGAGGGCGACCACTAAAATTTCCTATGCTTAATGACTGTTTACCGAAGGCAACCTGAGTGAGGCAAACACTAGGAGTGAACATGTGCATGTGAACTTTTTTCATTTATTTAGTCTTTGCATATTAGGTGATCTACCATTTTAAATTTCAAGCATTCTTTTCATACAATCCTATTAGCCATGCATCTAGACAGTTAAAGATTGCGGGGATTTAAAGTGCGAGAAAATAAAACCTAGCTATTACAAGGCTTCGGGAAGGGGGGTTAATTACATAACCAAAAATCGGGGATTAAACAGTAAATAAAAGCCTTAGGTCAACTATTACAAACCCTTAGCAGTTACAAAATAATTGACAAATAATTAACAAGCACGCAGCAAATTAAATGCGAGGACGATTGAAATAACCTAAAACCCTAAATGAGAGAAAAAGTGTTTTTGTGGATTTTTATTTGAGAAAACATTTAAATTACAAATCAATTAAACCTAATTTCTAATTGTTTTTAATTATGAAAGAAATTAAATTAACTTAATTTTCTAATTAAATTAATTAATTAAAGAAATAGATATTTATGAGAAAAATTATTTTTGGTGTATTTTTAAATAAAATTAATTAAATTATGTACAACTAAAATCCTAAGTCTAATTATTTTTAATTATATAAAAAAAGATTAAATTATCCTAAATTAATTAAAAATATTTATTAAAAAAATATTTTTGTGATTTTGATTTGTTAATTTAATAAAAAATAAATTTGGTATTAATTAAAATAAAAAGGAAAATAACTAGAGAAAAGAAATTTAAAAAAAAAGTAATAGAAAAAATAACCAAATGGGCCTGTGATGAATTGCTGAAGGGGGTGTGAAGCTGGAATTCATGGCCCATTAAGCTGAGCCCAAGTCAACCATGCTGGATTAGGTGTAGCGTTGACCTAAAGGTGTATCATACTCCTTCATTGCAGGCGTTAGATCTAGATTGATCCTAGATCCACTAGTCAGGGATTTCTAGCGCATGATGGATGGTTGAGAGCGTGATATACCTGATTTGTGAAGAAAAAATAAAACAAAGAAATTGTTGGGACCTGGGATCGAACCCAGGTCTTTATACTCACCACCAACGTTACGTTACCAGTTGCGCTAACTTGTTAACTTGTTTATATAATGAAAACAAAACGTAATAAATACAACAAAGTAATGGACTCAAAAAGGAGTGCGAGATTCAAATGAACCAATGGTGGGCTGTCACATATTATCTTCTCCCTGGAACCGTCATATTAGGTGATGACCTTTACCTACAAACACTTTCCGTTGCTATATCCCTGCGCAATTCAAAAACTCACCAAACGCAATATAAATGAAATTAGATACCAGGGTTCCATTGGTTATGATGTCACGGTCATCATGGTATCTTGTTGGAGGTCTAATTTTACATGTATACAAAGACCCTAAAACTCATGTAGAAACCCTAACAATGGCAGATGCGTGTAAAGGCCTCAAAAATGCAATTAAATCATGCAGTCAGCTTAAAAACATGATAATGATCACAAATATAACAATTAAAGGTGCTAATGATGCGTAAATTGTAATAATCAAATTTGAAAAACCTTGCAAACCGTGTGAGGTGTAGAGACGAGTTATGGGCGTTTCAGACCTTGCAAATGGTTGGGATGGCTTCAGTGCACGCCCAGGATGTGATGGCTGGCCTTGAATTGCTCTGAAAGGTCCTCTAGACTGAAAACTGAACCTCACTTTTTGTCAAGACTTTTGAGTTTGTTCTATGGTTTTTTACGGCTGCAAAACCTTGTCTTTTTGATCTGCAATTGTTATGCACTTATAGTAGACTGAATTAGGTCAATAAAATTGGCATGAATCTTGAGAAATAATGGAAATTAGATTTGATTTGCTCTTGTATGATATATTTCTAAAACAAGCTTCAATCCAATCTTTTTCAATCCAAATCCACTTTGCATGAATTGGCTGGCATGTTAGCTGTACATGGACTCAAAATGTGCATAAAAAAATCAAGGATTTGATTTTATTTCATTATTTTACTATTTTATATTGATTTGTTTTTATTTAAATGAAATAAAATCAAAATAAATAATAAAAATAATAGAATAATAGGTGGAAAAGCTCAGGGATTGTGGACCCTATTAGAAACATGTTTCAAACAAGAAAACACGGGCCCCTTTGGAAAAAATGCAAATTTGATCAATGTTGACTTTTGACAATTTTCCAAAAATTTCCATCTTTGACAATGCACAACTCTCTCAATTTTGACCCTAGGAGTGTGTTATTGGACTTTTTAGAAATATTAGGATGTCCCCTAAACAACCCTTTTGGTTTCATCTCAATTGGATCTTCCATGTTCATGTATGAAGCTTTGGCCCAAAAGGTGTTTTTGTTGACTTTTCAAAAGGACCTATATTGTAAAAATTCATATCTTTTGATGAGTGCATATTTTGAACTTGTGGGTTGAAGATGAATTTTATGGAATTGCATCCTCTTTAAAATTATCCTTGGATGGAAAATTTCTGATAAAATATGAAGAAGTAATGCTTGGTCAAAGTTTGGTTGACTTTTCCTAAGAAACCCTAATTTAGCAACTTTTGGGTTTTGATGAATTTGGAGCATTCCTTGGGGAATCATGATCAACCCTTGATCAAATGATGAAAGTAATTTCCAAATGTTTATGTTGACCAAAAATATTGAGGTTTGACTGTATGTGGGCCACAGTTGACTCTTGACCTAATATAGTCGATTCTCAAGTATCTGAACAGTTGACTGAGCAAACTTCTTATGCAAGGCCTGAAACTTAGCATGGATGATCTTGGGAACATATTAGGACCTTGGAAAGCATTTGAGTCCTTTGTGGTTCACGCATCTTGATGAAAATGGAAACCCTAATTTGAGGTATACTGCCTTAGGAGAGAGTTTGTCTGGTCAACTCTTGGACTTCCTTGAGCAACTTGGGGACCTCAATTGTCGTTGGTTGAGTAAAATGGGAGGGAAAATTTTGGGGTACAACACTCAGAAAATTCCTGAAAAGTTCTCTATCTGTTCTTTTCACCCTTTGCTTTGTTGGATAAAAGAAAAGACCATAGCGACTCTTGCTTACCACACATTTGCGAATACAAAACGTAAATCAGTATTAAATAGTCAGTTCTGCCACTGTATCATACATAGCATATGCATACGAAATGCATATAGAATTCTCATTTATTTTGAGAATATCATTATGCAATACATTACATACATCATGACATTGCATAAAATTAACTTTGTTTTCTTTCAGGTTAGTTCGCAACAGATATATATTGTCAACAATTTCTCATCCTTCAGATACAATCAATCGACGATTCATTATGATGATCTTTCGGATATAGTCAGGCGTAGACTCATTCTAACACATACCCTAGATACAATTCAGATACGGTTAAGACATAGATCCATTCTGATACGCATTCTAGCACACAATCCAAATATACTCCAGATACGATCAAAGCGTGGATCCATTCTGATACTCATTCCAGTATATCTTCCAGATACTGTCCAGATACGATCCAGACGTAGGTCCATTATGATATTCATTCTGGTATATATTTAGATACATCCAGGCGTAAGCTCATTCTAACACAGATCTCAGATACAACCAGACGTAGGCTCATTCTAACACAGATCTCATATACAGTCAAGTGAAGACTCATTCTGGTCTACTTACATATATAGTCAATACATAGAATCATTCTATGACATCATTTTGATACAATTGAGATTCAAGATTCATTTTGACACTCCTTAACACGTCTTCTAGATACAGTCAGACACAGACTCATTCTAGTATACTTCCTAGATACAGTCAAGCGTAGACTCATTCTGATACTCTTATCGGCAGTTACTCTCGATGACATATACAAGACCATCTCCAATGACACTCCGCCATATCTTAGAATGGAATATTTAATCCCATTCAAGCAATAAAATCAACCAATAGTTCTACTTCGTGCACATGCGAGTGCAAATTTCTGGACACTTAAGTGTTCAATCCTCTTCCACCTTCAGATCATAAATGGTGGACATACTAATCTAACTCTTTAGTTTTAAGAAGATTGAACATGGGAAGTTGTTGTACCCCCAAATTTTCTCTCCCATTTTTCTTCAAATATATCTTCTCATGCTTCTAGGGTTTTCAATTGCTCAAGGTTGCTCAAGAATTGATCAGACAAATTCTTCTCCTAAGCAATGGACCTACAACTAGGGTTTCACTTTTCTCAAGGAAGATTGGGTTTCTAAGTCCTCAAGTGGATTTCATGGTTTCTTATATGTCTCCAATAATGTTCATGACAATTTTCAAGCCTTGCATCACAAGTTTGCTCAATCAGTTGTTCAGGTGACTAAAAATCAACTATATTGGGCAAAAAGTCAACTATGGTCAACATATAGTCAAACTTTAATATTTTTGGTCAACATCAAGGTTTTAAAGTTATATTCATAATTTAATTAAAGGTTGATCATGATTCATCAAGAAAACTCAAAATTCATCAAAAGTAAAAAGTTATCCAATTAGGGTTTTCTTAAGGAGAAGTCAACTAAACTTTGACCAAGCACAACTTTCACATGCTTCATTAGATTTTTCTCAACCAAATATCATTTTTAAGGAAATTCAATTCTCTACAACTTTGTATCTCTAAGCTCAAGTCCAAAAAATGCTTCATTTGAGAGATATAGGCCAAAATATTATAGGTCATTTCAAAAGTCAACAAAAGGACATTTTTTGTCAAGGCAACTTACATCAATATAAACTCTTAAAATGAAAAAATGAGAAACATAGATATTGTATAGGACATCTTAAGATTTCGAAAAAGTCCAAGATCACCTTCTAATGATAAAAATTGAGAGAGTTATGATTGGTGCAAGTTGGGAAATTTTGAGGAAATGTATGAAACCAAAAGTCATCAAACTTGAGTTTTTGGGCTAATGGGCTGATGTTTTAAGGTCCAAATGTGCATAAGGCCTCAATATTAACCTCTGAACTTATTTACACACCTCTTTGTTTTTTATTCTATTTATTTTATTTTATTTATTTAAATTCAAAATTAAATAAGATAAAATTAAGGCTTTTCTTACAAAGCTCCAAGCTCACTTGTTTGAACTTTCATCACTATATATTCCATATATTTCAGACAACAAGAGAGACACGAAGAAACCCTTACACAAGAAACTATTCCAAAATTTTCAAAAATAGGGCAAATCGAAAACCCTAGTTACAACCTCTCTCAATGCCAAATATTTGTCCCAATCGATTCCAGAAGGGCTGTAGGGTAAGAATGGATCAATCTTGATGATTCAAAGCACACGAAACTGACATCCCATGCATCTCCGATTTCCATTAGTTTGTAAATTCGTATTTTTTGTTTTCTTCATTCTTTAATCGAAACTAATACCACTAATGTTCTTCTAAGGTCTCACTATGTAGGATAGACTCATCACATGGTCCCCATAATGGCTAAATCGAAGGTTTTCATGTTTGCACCGTTTTGGGTTGTTTACGTTGTATCTCACAATACAACAAGATTTAGTCCAAACTAAGGGTTCCATTGAAATTGCAAGGCCTGAATTAGGGGGTAAGGTCCTTTGGAACCTATAATGTTTATTATTTTTTAGGGACTAGAAACGTATTCACCGGAGAAGACGACCGAAGCTAGGGCTTCGGTGCTTCTCCGGCCCAGTAATTTGGTTTTATTATATAATTATTTGTTTTCATTTATTTTATTGGATGTATAGTCACCCTAGTGGAAACCGCGCACATGTTAAGGCTTTACTATACCAGGGCGTGGATTCGATCCATGTCTTTTGGTGTTTTGGGATTTTTTTTAATATTTTCATGTCTTTGCAGGTTCTATGTATTGCATTGCACGCGTTCCCCTAACACATGCGCACGCGTGGCGTAGTTGCAAAGCGTGTGGTGGAAAGGGAAAAGGGAGTGGATTCAACACCCACCCCTAGCATTTTCATTGTTTTTTTTTGTTTTCTAACCCTTTTATTAATTTTCCTTTCCCTATGTATTTTTGGCTAACATTAACTCTTTTCCCCTTAACCATATTTTCACCTAACCATAAAAAAGAAAACCCTTTTTTTTACAAACCCTAATTAAATTATGTTTTAGGTTTTTTTTAATTAATTTAATTAATTTATTCTTATTAATTAAAATTAATTAGATTTTTTAGGTTTATTTTAGTAATCATCAAAAAACTTTTTTCATAAAAAATCACCAAAAAACATTTTGTTTTCCTCTTCCCTTTTTCTTATTTTAAATTCATAGATCAAGTTGTATAGGTTGCACGGATGTAATCTCCATCTCCCGCATTTTCCATTATTACGTAACTGGTCCAGAAAGTAATAGTTAGTGTTTTTATTTTACACACTTTACTATTATGTATATGCCCCAAAGTATTGTAATAGTCTAGGTTTATATTTTCTTCCTCTATTTCCTGTTATTATATTTTCTATGCTTTCGCTTAGTAATTAGGGTTTGTATGGAAAGATCAAAATGAACAATAGAAAACCCTAAACTTCAAAGATAAAATAACTGAAAATAACACACTTGCACACTCGCACCTCTAGAGTAACCTCCTTTGTGGCCTTCGGAACAAAACGGTCATATTCCTCGAAATTAGGGATGCTTTAGAAAAGTCCCTTGAGTAAAAGATCATAGTCCCTCGATGACCCTTCGACGTTGCCTTTCGATAAATGATTTATTCCCTTATGAAAATTGCTAAAGTGTCCTTACGAGTTGCCTTCGATGACCGTACGAAGACCCTTCGCATGTCCATTCACATCCAACGATAAGGTTTCCATCTAACTAATGGTACATATAACACTATCTAAAGGAGAACGAAAAGTACAAGAATGACCTTGAGTGGGTAGAACTTTTAATCAGTTGATCACAAAACTCTTCAAAATAAAAACATTTCACATAAACACTTTCAAATATATTTTCAAACGCTTTGTATACACTCTTGAGGACCGATACAAGAGTCATTACAAAGTTTTCCTTACATTGACATTTTCAAAATATTTTCAAACACACACACAAAAGCAAATTTTTAAAGTGAGCTAAGCGATTAAGAACCCATAGATAACTACGAATGAAAAGGGTGCTAACACCTTTCCTTTTCATAACTTACCCCCAAACTCAAAATCTATCAAGGTCTTTCTTGTTCTTTTCACCCTTTCCTTATTGGATAAAAGAAAATTCGGTGGAGATTCTTGCTATCTGCAATATTTGCGATAAAATGCAAAAACAAGTCAGTTCTCCTACCGTATTACAATATACAATAATCGATCGAATATATGTTTCACTGTTGGATTAGTGAGCAATATATGAGTGAACCAAAGGTGTCACACATAAAGACTGCAAGAAGAATTCTAAGATACTTAAACGAATCGATAAACTGTAGAATTCTATTTCAAAGGGATTCTGAAAAAAAAGAGGCTACAATTACTTTCTATTTAGATGCTGATTGGTATGAAGATAAGGAAGATCTAAGAAGTAAAACTGGTTATTTCTTTCAAGTATTTGGTGCCCCAATCTCACAGTGCTCGAGAAAGTAACATGCAGTGGAATTGTCATCGTATGAAGCTGAATATATAGGAGGATCCTATGATGCATGTCAAGAAATTTGGATCAGATTTGTGTTGAAAGAGATCTAGGTCGAATAAAGAAACCTCTAGTGTTATAGATCGACAACAAGTCAACCATTGATCTTGCAAAGAATCCAGTTTTGCATGGAAGAAGTAAGCACATTGAAGTTTTATTTTAATTCTTAAGGAAAAGGGTAAATTAAGGTGAACTTGAAGTAAGGCATTTCTCAAGTGAAGCACAATTGGTCAATATTTTCACCAAAGGATTGAAGATCGATAAATTCCTGAATTTGAGAAGGAAATTAAGAATACTTCAGATCAACTATGATTAGTGTAGGTTCGACAACCTGAATTATAAAGGGTATGTTGAGATATAAGATATAGTCTAAGTTGAGTAATCTAAGCCCAATCTCAATTAGGGTTTGTTAGCCTACTTAGTATACAAGGTAGTTGTATATAAATAGACATAGTTTATAATTAAGTAAATACAATATAATTCAATAATATCAATCTTTATTGCTTTATTCTCCGTCTTTCTCTCCTTACTAAAAGTGTCTCACACACTAACATATTTAATACTTTAAAGTTTTTGGTAAAGATGTAGCGTCTCTCTTGTGGTCCTGAGTATTGGGCGCTCATTAATGTTCCCGATTTTCCAAACTCCCTAAGAAGTGGTATCAGATCTCAGTTTGTCTTGATGAGGGAGCAGGAGTTGGATCCGGTGTTGGATCCTATTATAGGATGCGGAGACTCATACTTGCTTAGAAGATTGTTGGATTTATAAGAGAAAGAATTCATATATCTAATGTCTTAAGATTTTTTTGGTGAAGATATGATATATTCCTCTCTTATAGTCTTAAAACATTGGACACATGTCGTTACTCCTGACTTCTCAAACTCCCTAACACAATTCTCTCTTAAGCTCAGTTGAAATTACAAAGACGACCGTCTAATTTTGATAACATTATTAAAAAATTACATTCACTTCTCTTAAATTAAGTTGAAATGGCACTCATATCTCTTTAGTTCTATAAAACATGGAGCAATTTTCTTAAAATTTAAGGAAATTGCTCCATGTTTTATAGAACTAAAGAGATGTGAGTGCAATTTTAATCTCTATTTTAAAATCAAGATTTTTGGGCCAATATAACATCAAATTTTAATGACAAGACAATCAATTTGATAATGTGTTATTGCACATTTACAACAATCATTTTATGTTCAAAATATAATTTTTTTAATTATATAAAATTTGAAGCATAAATTACTTATAATTTAAAAAAAAAATCTTAGACTAAAGAAAGTCAGACTAAATGAAGGGATTAAAATAAAATATAAAAAATGAAAGAATTGATTCTTACAAATATGGTAATGACATATCATCAAATTTATTGATATGTCATTTAAATTTGACCTTAAATTAGAAAAAAAATTAAAATCTAAAAAAAAAAAAACTAATTAAAAAGATTAAAAAAAACTCAACTTTTAAAATAAGAAAATCAAAACTTAAAAAATTGAAATAAATTGACCAAAATTAGCATTAAACTATATAAATTTAAGAAATATTAGTGCATATATTTTTTTAAATTATTGAGAGAATGTAGGTGACATTTTAATAAGACTTATGGGAAGATGAATATAATTTGATTTTATTATTATTAATTATTATTGTATTGTTACAAATTAGTTAAAATTGTATATGAAATTGGCTAGCTATTTGTTTGGTGATTGCGTCTTTTTGACGAATTTAAAGTAGTGCCAAATAATTACTATTTTGAAAGCATCTATAGAGAGAATTCTATGGGTGATATTTTGTCCTTGTTACCTACCGCGTCAAATTTTTATTGCATGTAAAATTATATCATTACATTTTTGAGTGCACATCTGCTACGAGTGTTCCTCACATCATCAGATAGCTTTTGTGGCAATCTCATGTGAGTTCTTATATCAAGTGCAATAAGTGTTATGTTATGGAGGTATTTTTAGAAAAAAGTAGTGTTGCATCTTTAGATTGCATTGCTTTCTCTTTAAAAATAAAAATCTCTTTTTTTAGTGTTGAGCTTTATGGTGATATGTTTGCAATGTTGGAAATTAATTGACAATTAATTTTCATAGATATGTTTAAATATGATAAAGTTAAAGAGGATAAAAGTGTTATAGATAAAAGTGAAAAATGATTTTAAATTTGTCTTAAAAAAATTTTGGTCAACTTTTGTATTAAACATCCACTAGTGAAAATTGACTTTAAATTTGTTTGAAGAAAATTTTGGTCAGTTTTTACACTAAACATCAATCAGTGGAAGGTGCTTTTAAATTTATCTCGGACTTCGAAAAGTTTGAATTTCAAATTCAAAATATACAACACTTCATGAAATGGTGCATTGTATTATTATTGGTGAACCATTACAAACATATGTTGAAAAGATGTTGTTTTATCAAGAGTTGCAAACTTATGAAACAACGTATTTGAGAGTGTTTGAAATACTTATAAGAAAAGTGATTTCGTTCACAATTTAGCCTCGATCCATTTGATTTGAATTAATTTTCCAACAATCATATAAGTATATATAGTAATGGCAACCGAGGCTTCTGTACCGAAAATTAAGAACCGATCAAAATCGTCACCATGAATCCGGATTCACCAATCAGGGGGAGACACACAACTTAGGAGGATAGTTTTTAATCATTGTCAAAACACAAATTCAAAGAGTTTGTCATCATCAAAAAGGGGAGATTGTGAAGAATATATCTTATATATAGTTTTGATGAAGACAAAGATTATCAAAGAAAGAAAGGATAAAAAGTGTCACGCGCATCAGTGATGAAGTTAATCAAGAAGGTTGAACATAGATATTTATGTGAATATTTGAAAGAAGTGAACATAACTGTAACACGGTGGGAGAACTGACTTGTTTTACGTTTTATCGCAAGTGTTACGGATAGCAAGAGTCGCCACCAACTTTTCTTTTACCCAATAAGGAAAGAGTGAAAAGAACAGGAAAGACCTTGATAGATTTTGAGTTTGGAGGGTAACTTATGAAATGGGAAGGTTTTAACACCCTTTTCATCCGTAGTTATCTACGGGATCTTAATCCCTTAGCTCACTTTTGAAAACTTGCTTTTTTGTGTGTGTAATTTGAAAATATTTTGAAATTTGCCAATGTAAGGCGAACTTGATAATAATTCTTGTATCGGTTCTCAAGAATGTATACAAAGCGTTTGAAAATATTTTGTTTGAAAATGTGATGTGAGAAATGATTTGCTTTTTAGAAAAAGATTGTGAGCAAGCGATTAATAGTATTCTACCCATTCAAGGTCGTTCTTATTCTTTTTCTTCTCCTTTAGAGATAGTGTTATTCGTACTATTAGTTAGTAGGTAGCCCTATCTAATGGATGTGAAGGGACATGCGAAGGGTCGTCGTACGGTCATCGAAGGCAATTTGTAAGAATGTTTTAGCAATTTTGTAAGGGGCTAGATCATTTTTTCTGAAAGGCAACATCGAAGGTCATCGAGGGACCATGATCTTTTAATTTGAGGGTCTTTTGATAAAGCATCCCTACTTTCGAGCGACATGACCGTTGTTCTGAAAGGCAACGAAGGGAGGTTACCTTAGAGGTGTAAGTGTGAAAGTGTGTTTGATTCAGTTATGTTTATCTTGAAATTATGGCTTTGCTATCGGTTGGTTTTAATCTTTCCATGCAAACCCTAATTACTATAGTAGCATAAAAAATATAATAGCAGAATGTAAAGGTGGAATGCAAACCTAAAACTATTATAAGGTTTTGAGGCAGTTACATAAGTATAAATGCAGGAAAATAAACTTTAAGCTATTACATACTCGAATCAATTACATAATAAGAAAGCGGGAATAAAGATCTAAGCTATTACATAGGAAGTGCGCGACTTATACAATTGATATAGAAAATGTAAATGCAAATGAAAGAAAAAAGAAATAAGGAATAAAAGTGGTTTGAATTTTTGTTAGGTTTTCTTGTGAAGAAAAGATTTATGATGATAATTAATCAAAAACCTAAAAAATTATAATTAATTTTAAAATAAAAAGGTTAATTAATTAAATTAAGAAAAAAGGTTTATCAAAAAACCTAAACCTAAATAATTAGGGTTTTTGTTTAATGCTTAATTAAAAAATAAATTAGGTTAGCCAAAAAAGAATTAGGGGAAGAAAAATCAAGGAAATAAGGGTTAGAAATAAAAAATAGGAAAAATGTCAGGGGTGGGTGTTGAACCCACGCCCTTTGCCTTCTGCCTTGCATAGCTTGCCACCAGGCCAAGCGTTGGTTTGTGTTTGAGGAATAGGCGCCACTCAAAATGTAGTAAACCTGCAAAGATTGAAAAAATATGGAAAAAAATAGCAAAAGACAGGAATCGAACTCAGGCCCTGATAGACTAATGACTTAACGCGCGCTTCCTTGCCACTGGTGTGGCTGTTTCATCTGATAATATTATGAAATCAGTTAAATATAAAATAAAACAAATAACTGGGCCGGAGAAGCGTCGGAGCCCTAGCTCTGGTCGTCTTCTCTAGTGACTTGGTTTCTCTAACCTGCAAAATAAGAGCCGTTAGTGATCCAAAGGTATCCTACCCCCTTAATTTGGCCCTTGCAAATTCAATGGTGGCCTTGGTTTTGGCTAACTCTCCCTGTATAAAGAGATACGAAGCAAATATGGGAAATCGGTTCAAGAATAAAAATCTCTCATCCAGGCATTATGGGACCCATGCGATGGCTTAGACTTGTATATTTACATCCCAGAAGCACGTTAGCAATGTTAGTTTTGATTAAAGCATAATAAAAACGAAAATATGAATTTCATACAAGCATAGAAACCAGTGATGCATGTATGCGAGTTTCAGGCTCTTTGGATCATCAAGATCGATCCATAATTTACCCTATAATGTCCCCGGAGTTGATTTCGATGATTGTTTGGCCTCGAGGAAGGCTGAAAATAGAGTTTTGAAGTTTGCCCTAGTTTGACAAATTTTGAAGTTTTTGGAAAGTGGTTTCTCTTGCAAGGTTTTGTTCTTGTCTTGTTGTCTAAATGGGAGGAATATATATAGAGAGGAAAATTAGGTCAAGAAGAATGGGCTTGGACCTTTGTATGAAAATTTTGATTTTTGTCTAATTTAATTTTAAATTTAAATGAATAAAATCAAAATAAATAGAATAAGAATCAAAGGGGTGTATGGATAGATTTGGAGGTTCATTATGAGGTTTAAAACATGTTTGGACCTTGAAAGATAAGTCCATTAGCCCAAAGGTTCAAGTTTGATCAATTTGGATTTCATGCATTTTCTCATAATTGCCCAACTTGTATCAATCATAACTCTCTCAATTGTTATCATATGAGGGTGATCTTCGACTTTTTGGAAAGCCCGAGATGTCCCCTAAAATCTCTATGTTGATGATTTTTTCATTTGAATATTTATCTTGATGTAAGTTTCTTTGACAAAAAGTGTCTTTTTGTTGATTTTGAAATGACCTATAATGTTTTGCCCCATATCTCTCAAATGAAACATTTTTTGAACTTGAGCTTAGAGAGGCAAAGTTGTAAAGAATTGTATTTCCTTCAAAATTAGCTTTGGTTGAGAATTTTATGATGAATTATGTGAAAGTTATGCTTGGTCAAAGTTCAGTTGACTTCTCCTTAAGAAAACCCTAATTTAGTAACTTTTGACTTTTAGTGAATCTTGAGTTTTCTTGATGAATCATGATCAACCATTGATCACATGATTAATATGACTTCAAAATCTTGATGTTGACCAAAAATCATGGAATTTGACTGTATGTTGACCATAGTTGACTTTTTATCCAATACAGTTAATTTTCAATCATCTGAGCAATTGATTAAGCAAACTTGTACTGCAAGGCTTGAAATTTGGCATGAGGATTCTTTGAGACAAATGAGAAACCATGAAGTTAATTTAAGGCATTATAAGTCCAATTTCCTTTGAGAAAAGAAAAACCCTAGTTGTAGGTCAACTACTTAGGAGGAGAGTTTGCATGGCCAACCCTTGAGTAGTCTTGAGCATTTGATAACCCTAGGAGAATGAGAAGGTATCTTGAAAAATGGGAGGGTAAATTTTGGGATACAACAATAACCAAGGTAATCGTTGCAATTCATATTATACTATAAATTACTCATAATTTCATGTCTCACTTTATCTAAAACCTTCTTGCATAATCATGCATGATCATCTAAAAATATTTCTTCATATAATTCTTGTGACAAGTGTTTGTACATAAAATTGCGTGAGAAAATTGTGATATTCCTTTGTCTCTAGATTGATTACATGTTGATCATTAGAAACGAGAAGAATGGAATCTTATAAACAAAAAGGTTTCTAACTTCCCCATTCAAGATTAAAGATCTTGAAATAATATACACTCTTTTGAATCAAAGTAAACAGAAATAGAGGGGGTTAAAAAGCATAGTCAAGTACATTATATTGATAAAACTTCCACATTTAAGATTAAAGATCTTGGACTAGTTGACACTCTTTTAGGGATCAAAGTAATGCGAAATAGTTGGGTTATGAACTTTGTCAAATAAACTTTGTTGAGAAAGTTATTGATAAGTTCAAACTGTCACGTTTCAAGAAAGTGAATATTCAATTTGATCTTAGTGTCAAGATGATGATGGAAGAGTTGTCGCTATATTAGAATATGCAAGCACAATTGGTTTTTTAATGTAATGTACTAGAACTAACATAGAATTTACAATTAGTAAATGAGTAGATTTACTAGTAATTCAAATAGTGGGCATTGGAAGGTCATCATGAGAATTTTGGTTATCTTTTGAAAACAAAAAATTTGGTCTTTATTTTAGTAGTTTTCCTGCCATAATAAAATGATATACGGATACGAGATAGATGTCAAGTGTTGTGGATAATAAATCTACAAATGGGTGAATATTTACACTAGCTGAGGTATAATTTCTTGGAAGAGCAAGAAATGAACATGCATAACTTTTCACCCATGGAATCAGAGTTTGTGGATCTCGTTTATGTTGGTCAAGAAGATACATGGTTGGGGGGCCTTCTATTGGAAGTTCCATTGACAAAAGACAATGTTTCAAAAGTGTTGATACATTGCGATAGTCAATCAAATTTAGTTAGTGCATTCAGCAAAGTATATAATGGAAAGTCTAGGCACTGAGACCTTAGACAATCTTTCGTGAGAAAAATGATTAAAGATGTAATCATTTCACTCACATATATATACGATCGATCTATAATTTAGTTGATCCATTCACTAAGCCACTGGCCAGAAACTTAGTAAAAATAACCTTGAGAGATATGGGGTCGAAACTCCTTGAGTAAGAGTTCTGACAGCGGCAACAACCCAATCTTATGTTAACATAATATTAACCTCAAGATTCAATGGGTAACAACAAGTCATTGATTTGGATAATTGTCGAACATTTCGTGATAATGTTGATCTTAAAAATGAGGGTTGGGTTTTCTTTTAAACTCTTAATGAAGTTCAATATTGAAAATAAGTATCACATGGAAAAGGATACAATTTGAACTTCACCTATGTGAATTTAGAGATGGTGTCGCCTTAAAGTGAGAGTTGGAGTTTCTCTCATGAAAATTTCATGAAACAGGATAACATTTGACCATAAATAAGTGTTAGGTGAGAAATATAGGCAAAGAATCCTTACAGAATGTGTGTAAGGTAATGTCTGTGTAATCACATGGGTTAATCGTTTAAAGCATTGCTACCTAACATTCCGATTAGATTTTGCGTTGTCCTTACTAAGGTTAAGTTTAAAATCAAAAGATACCTAACTATATTAACACTCTTTATATCTCATTTTCTAGAATTAGATTTGTCATTATTAGAACAAGTAGGGGATTATTGGAAATTAATTGACAATTAATTATCATGGGTGTGTTCAAATATGATAAAGTTAAAGAGGATAAAAGTGCCCCATAGACAAAAGTGAAAATTTCTTTCAAATTTGTCTGAATGAAATTTTGGTCATTTATTGCACTTAACATCCACTAGTGGAAGTTGCCTTTAAATCTGTCTGAAGGAAATTTTGGTCAGTTTCTGCACTAAACATCCACTTGTGGAAGTTGCCTTTAAATTTATATCGGGCTATTGAAAATTTGAATTTCGAATACAAAATATACAACACTTCATGAAGTGGTGCATTGTATTATTATAGGTGAACCATTGCAAACATATGCTGAAAAAGTGTTGTTTCATCAAGAGTTTCTAACTTATGAAACAACATGTGCATGACCTATAAATAAATAATTCTGAATTTGAAAATCATTCACTCAAAATCATAAATCCTCTTCATTATTTCAGACACTCTTTCTTGCATTCGAGGTCTTCACCAGTCTTATGCAGATTAGATTAAAAAACTGAATTATCCTGAATATTCTTGCGTTTCAACTCTAAGACAATAAAGAGAGTGTTTGCAATACTTATAAAAAAAAGTAATTATGTTCATGATTTAGTCTCAAACCATTTGATTGAAATTAATTTTCTAAAATGCAATTCAAATTACTTTTAAGAGGGTTGGATATTAATTTGTTACTTTCACTTTTAAGAATCTCTTTTTTCTCAAATGCTAAGAAATAAATAAATTTTTAAAAAAGTCGCGGTTGTGTCCGGTTGCATAAAGATTTTTGAAATTTCAATCAATATATAAATATATTATCATCGTAGCGATATGAGTTAATCACAATTTATATTTTAATATAAAAAATAATGATAATAATATCAATATTGATTTCTTTTAAAACCGTTTTATTGCACATTTTCGCAGTTTTAGACCATTTTTTAAAACCTTGAAAATAAATAATTGAAGTGTCTGGAGTCAATTAAGAATAGGGATTTTACTATTGTCTCTCACGTTTATCAATCATAAGTTCAGATAGTTTTACTGACCAGAACCTTGATAAATTAGCAAATAGACATCTACCGACACACAAGTTACCATTGATACTCGTCGTAAATAGTATACACGTACGTGAAGGTGTTATATTCTTTACTTCTACCAATCAAAACAAATACATCCCACTTGTCAGTAGTCCATTTCAATGATGACATTGTTTTCATTCATATTGATGTTGTGCTGGCCATGTCAAGAAAAGGGTGTTTTTCAAAAAAGACAAAAATAATAAAGGAAAAGATGTGACCTTTTGAAAAGGATGAATCAACTCTCATGAATTGACCTTCACCCAAAAAAATCTACCATGAATTGTGACAAATTAAGACTTATATTTATCGTATTATATACATTAATTAGTATATTTAAGGGCACAAAACACTAGATGACATGTATATGCACGTGAGATGTCTTTCATAATTGAACTAAAAAATATATTTCTTAAAATCAAACAAGTTCAAAAAATATTTCGAGGTTCTTCATCAACTTTCCGGATCAAACTTTCTTTGGAGATTTTTTATTTGACGGAAAGATGCCGATTATAATATATAATATCAGACCTCTTATATATTATAAAATAGATTTAGAAATAAGCAAGTCCAAGAAATATATCAGTTAGATTTTTGGAGATACGTCATCGCATTCTCATACCACAAATCGCTAATCCTTTATTGAAAAAGGTAATTCTCATTAGGGTCTTTCTTTCGATAGAATGACGCCGACTATAATATTCAATATTAGACCTAACACATTGTATAAAATGGACAGAGAAACCGAAAAGTTCAAGAAATAATTCAACCGGACACCTGGAGATTCGTCGTCACATTCCCAGACCATTGTTCACTATTCTTCCATTGGCAATGGTCCTTTTCAAGAGGATCTTTCTTTCGAACGAATGACATCGACAATAATATTATATATCGAACCTCCCACATCGTGTATAATGGACTGAGAAACAGGTAAGTTCAAGAAATATATCAATCAGATTCCCACATTCCCCCATCACATTGGATGAACTTGAATTCTGATACGTTAGAATGAGTTTTTGATATGGAAGAGAGAAAATTGATATATAATATTAGCATTCAAATGTTCAAATTAGTAGAAAAAAAGAAAGTATTTGAAGTATGTTAATGAAAAAATATCTGAAATAAACTGTTGGACTTTATATAATTTAGATGGTTAAACTGTCTTTGTGTGATCGAGTGTTTTGCATGGGAGTTATCTGATTATATTTGATGATAGATGATTTTTTTTTGTTGTAGCAAAAGGTTGAAGATGAAGATGAAGATGAAAGAAAATAGTGAAGAGAGAAAAATGCAACAAACTCTCAATGGTGAAAATTCAGTTATGATTTCACTGTAAAAAATACACAAAAAATATGAAATGTCACATAAGTAAACTATGTCACCTAAGCAAAACTAACTATGCTAAGAAAATTCAGAACAAAGTTCTGAACATGCAACTTTTCAGCTACGCTGAGCAAAGTTCTGAAGCATGCTTCTAGACAACACAACTTTTAGAAAAACTTCTAACTAACAGCCTCAAAAGCTTCTGACTCTAGCAACAGCTTCTGAATATGAAGTACTTCTAACACCATCCCTTATTCGTATTCTTCTAATTAAACTCTACAACACCAATTTCATCTCTCAAATAGATAAAGTCTCTAGTCTTGACAACTTTAGTCAACATATCTGTAAGTTGCTTCTGAGTGCTACACTGCACAACTTCTAGCATTCCATTTTGAACCTGATACCTCAGAAATTAATACTTCATGTTAATGTGTTTGCTCATTCCATGTAGAACTGAATTCTTAACAAGGCTTATGGCAGATTTGTTGTCTATCATTAGCTTTATAGGCATTTTCACCTTGATCTTCAAATCCTACAACAAATTCATCATCCAACTAGCTTGACATGCATACAAAGCACTTGCAACTACTTAGCTTCACAAGTTGACAAGGCAACCACAAATTGCTTCTTGGAACACCAAGAAATGAGACTTCTCATATACTTGAAAAAGTATTCAGAAGTACTTCTTTAATCAACTATTTCTTCACACCAATCAGAGTCTGAATAGCATATAAGCTCTGGTTCAGATTTAACACCAAAAAGGAACAATACTCCATACCTCAGAGTCTCTTTAATTTACCTTAGTATCCTGACAACAACTTGGTAATATGACCACTTTAGTTTATTCATAAACCTACTCATCATTCTAACTGTATAACAGATGTCAGGTCTGGTGTTACAAAGATATTTCAATGAGAAAACCAACTGTTTAAAAATTGTAGCGTCTACATTATCACCTTTAACATCAGAATCTATCTTTTGATTCGTCCCAACATGTGTGATTGTAGTCTTGCAATTTTTTAACTCAAATCTCTCCAGAAGTTCAAGTTTATACTTCATCTGATGTAAAACGATACCCTTCTAGAGTACAAAATCTCCATCCCTAGATAGATACCATATTTACCAGATAAGTAATCTCAAAATCATTTATTAGCACCTTCTTGAACTTGACTATCTCATCTGAACAACTTTGTGTTAGTAACATATTAAAATTCGGGTACTTGCAACACATATGTTAAGACGTATGTCCCAACACCACACAATGTCAAGACAGGTTGTAGCAGTAAAAATTTAAGACTAAGCCATTGATTGACTTAATTCACAAAGTGAAAGTCTCCACCGCACTTTATTATTTCCAAAGGGAAATGGAAAAAGAGCGAATAAAATCCAAAATAAAATAGAGATCAAGGTACGAGGACCACTTATGCAAAGGGAATGTATTAACACCCTAAACATCAGTTGTACTCAACGCGATCCACTATGTTTGTTCTAAACAAAGGATTTGTTATCTAAAGCTTAAACTTGCTATAGAGAATGCTTGAATGAATTATTGAAGAACAAAAAAGAAATTTTTTTAACACGCTCGCCTCAGTTTTGAAACCTCGTGCCTACATATCCCCATCGTGCAATAGAGAATCAGAGTATCATAGTTCTTCTAAAAATGTTTAGTTTGTTGTGTATTTTTTAGTGAACGATGTTAAATTTCACATTTTACTGCAGCTCGACCTTTGAAGACTCGCACATTTGTCGTAGAAAGGAATTAACATGTTCCTTGTGAAAGGTTTTTCAAAAGAAAAATCCCAAAGTCAAAAAGGTTTGAATTGGTTGAGTATTTTTTATTGGGATAATGGCAAATGGATCCCAATGCAAGGGCACCTACTATTTCTTCGTTTATATGCAAAAGAGTTCATGATTTAAACTAATATTAAAGACTATGACTGAAATGAAGCACAAGGTTAGGAATACACCTCCTCATACTTCTCCTAATAGTTAAGGCTCATGACATATGGTTCGTCTCTTTATTATTAAGTATTTTTGAGATTTTTGATTAAGGAAAAAGAAGTTTTAATCTTAAAGATGCAAATGTAAAAAGGAAGAGAAAAAGTTTTAAGGGAAACTCAAGTCCTAATGTTATCGTGCAATATGGATTTAGAGTTTGGATATCAAAGGGAAAACTACCTAGAAGTTATCATGCATTATGGTCTTAAAGTTAAGGATTAAGGGACTTCTACCTAATATTATCATGCTTGGTTTAGAACCTAGGGTCTAATGAATTCACACATTGAACAAGATGGAATCAAACTCCTAAGAGAACATGTGATCACAAGCAAATGACAAACAAGTGTGAGTACAACTTCATCATCAAAGATTTTGAATGATGTCAAAACTGAGAAGCACTTGAAAAACTTGTACTTCTGTACATTTGGATGGTATCCTTGTGTCTTGTGGAACTCCTCTTCATTAGAGGTCTTAGGAATCATTAAAAAGCATTTTGAAATAGATCCAAGTCATTAAAAATATTTTTCTGCATACTTTTTTATTACATGTGTCGACACATCCACTTTTCAAGTCAACACATGCAACCCATTTTTGAAGCATGTAGCCTCTGGAAGACTCAGGTTGACACATGCATTGTATAGGTCGACACATACTGAAGCGTTTTTGAAATTGTAGAAATTCTTATTTTAGGTGCCGACACATCCATTTTTCAGGTCTGACACATTTACTATCGTTTTAAAGCCTGCAGCCTCTGACTTATTTCGGTCGTCACATAGCCTTATACAGGTCGACACATATAGTTTAAAACTTATGTATGTGTCGACACATATGATATATAGGTCGACATATCTTGTTTGTTTGGTCAATTTTTTAAAATCTTTTTAATTCCAAATTTGTCCTTTTTGCCCTAAAAGTTCCAAAACTATAAATACTCCTTCATGCATCATTCCTAACTTGGTGAAACCATAAAATTATCTTATTTCTCTCTTCATATTCAACCTTTAATCTATGCATATACATTGACATTACATTGTAACAATGTTCTGTTGGGGTGTTATCTAGACGGGGATTGATAGTATCCAATTGTGTATTAGGTTGAGCTTTGTAGAGGTTTTTATCTAGGAAAAATCATGGGTTTGTCCTCCAAGATCATTGGTTGATTTGGGGGTTTTTGTGTAAGACGTTCGAGAGGTGATTGTGGCCAAGTGAAGTCCTTTGGAGATAAAGAAGGAAAAGGATCCTTTGGAGATAAAGAACACAAAGGAAGTAGTGCGATAACAGAGGATTACAATTGAAGTCTTGTGTTACAATAGTTGAAATTGACGGTGTGCGAAAGCTTTGGAGATAAAGAACACAAAGGAGTAGCAAGATCTAGATAGTCAATTTGCATCTATTGTGTCTTGGTCTTTCTCAAGATTAAAATAGGAGAATGGGTTCAATCAACAACAAGCTTAGGGTTTATGGAGTTTCTCTTAAACACTTCTCTTGTATCACCAATTTTGTATAGTAAGAATTATCCTAATTCCATTAGAATTAGGCGTAGACGTACCCACACGCAAGGACGGTAGTGGTGAACTATGAAGACAAATTCGTTGTATCTATTTTATTTTTGCTTTTACTTGCTTTGATTTTCATAGATCAGTTTGTCAAATAGCATTATGTTATCAATTGAATTATAAGAAATTTCTGAATTGTTTTTTATTGTAAATCAAGTGTTGATATAGTTTATAATAAATTTTTATTATAAGTGTTTTTGTGTATCAACACAATCAAAGGAAAAATTATGAAAATTCACTTGCACACCAAGTGTTTGATAAATTGATTCAACTAGTTCTTTTAAATATTACCATTGGAAATAGCCTTACTAGTAACTTGTGATAAATGTTAAATAAGATGTTAAGTGATTATAGTAAATTAATTCAAATTTTTGTTCTCATTTCATATTGAATTTGTTATTACATTTTTCATATCAGATTTTCCAGTAACGTTCGTATAGACCAAATTTTGAAAAAGCTTTTCGTCGCTCTTTGAAAAACAACTTTTTCAAAACCAGATTTTTGAATACCTTTTTTTATTTTAAAAAAATAGTATTTATTCACCCCCCCCCCCCCCTCCAGATACGTTGGCATCATCTAACAAGTGGCATCAAGACCCCGGTTCATTCCGGCTTCGACACTTTTAGAAAATGGCTTACGAACCTAAAGGAGATTATAAAAGAGCCCCAATTTTCACGAGAGAAAATTTTAGTTATTAGAAAGCTTGTATGCAAAATCATGTCAAATCATATGACAAAGGTGTTTAGGAAGCCATTCAAAATGGTCCAACACTAGTAACATGTGTTGTTGATGGTGCTGCTGTACCTAAGCTGAAAAATTATGGAATAAGGATAATAATAAGTATTGAGAACATGATTAGAAAGAAAAGAACATCATTGTATCCACTCTTGGTTTTGATGAGTTCTATCGCATTTCCCATTATCAAACCTCTAAAGCTATGTGGGATGCTCTACAAGATACCTATAAGGGAACTAATGAGGTCAAACAAGTTAGAATTAATACACTTAATCAAGAGTTTGAACTCTTTCGCATGAAGCAAGGGGAAACCATTGCTCAAATGAAAAAGTGGTTCTCTCATCTTATTAATCATTTAAATTTACTAGGTAATCCTATTTCCAATGCTATTGCTACTAACAAGGTGTTGAAATGTCTTACTAGGAATTGGCAACTAAAGGTCACCGCGATCAATGAAGCCAATAATCTTGCAACACTCGATCTCACCGCCTTGTTTGGAAAGTTATAAGAACACGAGCAAGAACTCAATTTCTTGGATAAACATGAAAAGAAGCTTGAGAAAAAGAGAAAGAAAAAAAAGATTGTTAAGGAGGAAATCTTGAAAGTCTAAAGCTCTCAAGGCTTCAAGCTCAAAGTGTTCAAGGGATTAGCTCACTAATGATAGTGACTATAGCAATGAAGATAATTCAGATGATGAAGAAATGGAATTATTTGTAATTAAATATAATCGATACATTCGAAAGAATGGTGCCAAACACTCCGATAATAATATTGAAAAATTTATAAGACAATCTTCTTCCTCTAAAGATGAAGACAACAAAAAGGATAACGCAAAGAGTATTTGTTACGAATACGTAAAATCGGGTCATTATAAACCGGATTGTCCATCTCTTACTAAGACGAAAGGAAAGGGCCAACGAAACAACTCTAGAAATTCTAGACAAGCTTATGTTGCTTTGGATAGTGATATTGATGTCTCAAGCAATGAAAGCTCAATCGAGAGTGATGAAGAGGAAAACTATTTGTTTCATGGAAAATCATTATCAAGGCAAGAAAAATGATGTAAGTCATTTTAAATACTCTAATATTGCAAAGTTGTCTTTTGATGAGTTGAAAAATCAATTTGAAAATCTACAAAAAAAAGTATTTTATGCTAACAAAAAGTTGGCCTCCCAAGAAAATATTTTTACATATTTGGAAGCCAAGGTTGAAGAAACAAATGAAAAATTTGAGGCATTAATGAAACTCATTTTAGATAGTTTAAATTGTGTAAAGGAGGATGAACAATCTTGTAAATTTGGATGTGAAACATGTCAAATTTGGCAACAAGAAGTGAGTAATATTGAAACCAAACTAAACAAAATACATCATCCCATTGATACTACTGTTATTAGATGTTCAAAGGTTGAAAATCCTCATAAGAACTATAACTTGTTAACAAAAAGTCTAATAGCATAAGTGATTCTCATCATAGGTTATTTTGTCACTATTGTTGCAAAAAAAGGTCATACTATTGAAAAATTAAAATTTAGGTGCTTTTTGGTTCCTAAAGGGAATTTCCAATGGTTTCCCAAATGCAACAATCATTTAACTCACTCTCAAGGATGCAATGAGAATTAGGTACGTACCACTTTTGTTTGATTTTTGTACGATGAGTGTCTTGATGCTATGACAGAAAAATGGATTCTCGATAGTGGATGTTCAAGGTACATGACGGGAGACATATCTCTCTTCTCCGACTTTATGGTGAAGAATAAAGGTTATGTATCCTATGGTAATCACAACCAAGGTGCAATACTCAGAAAAGGTAGTGTACTAATCCCTTAACTATTATTATCTCAAATGTTATGTTAGTTGAAGGCCTTAGGCATAATCTTCTTAGTATTAGTCAATTATGTGATAATGGTTATAAGGTAATTTTTGCCAAATATTGTTGCATAATAGAACATAATAAAAAGAAGGATTGTATGTTTAAGGGTGTGTGGGTTACAAAAATCTATATGCTTGATTTAAGAGAAATTTCCTTAAATAATTCCCAATGTCTTGTTACCTTGAGTGAAGACTCTTGGCTATGGCACAAGTGTTTGGCTCATGTTAACTTTGATCTACTTAACAAAATAGTTAACAAAGATTTAGTAATTGGTTTACCAAAAATAAAATTTTCAAAAGACCATCTATGTGACGCATGTCAAAAGGTAAGCAAACAAGGGTGTCTTTTAAATCAAAAAAATATTGTTTCAACATCGAGACTACTTGAGCTCCTTCACATGGATCTATTTGATGCCTGACGGACTAAAAGCATAAGTTGAAATTACTTTGGTCTTGTAATTGTAGACGATTACTCTAGATTTTGTTGGACTATTTTCTTACGTAGAAAAGATGAAACGTTCTCGGCTTTCACACGTCTTTCCAAGTTACCTCAAAACAAATTAAATTTAAAAATTGTTGTCATTCGAAGTGATTATGGAGGTGAGTTTGAAAATCATCTCTTGGAAGAATATTGTGATAAGGTTGGAATTAAACATAACTTTTTATCTCCTATAACTGCACAACAAAATGGTGTTGTGGAGTGTAAAAACTGTGTTTTAGAGTAGTTGACAAAAATAATGCTCAATGATTGTGGTCTACCAAAATATTTTTGGGCTGATGTTATTAGCACAGCGTGTTATATCTTAAATAGGATACTTATTCGTCCCATTCTTGAAAAAAATCCCTATGAACTTTTAAAAGATAGAAAACCAAATTTATCTCATCTTTATGTCTTTGGATGTAAATTTTTTGTTTTAAATAATGGAAAAGATAATCTTGGAAAATTTGACGCAAAAGTCAATGGAGGTATTTTTCTTGGATACTCTTAATCTAGTAAAGCATATATAGTTTATAACAAAATATTACTTATTGTTGAGGAGTCTGTCCATGTTAATTTTGATGAGACTTCCCTAAATAGTATTGAGAAAGGTAGTTCTTTTCATGGTGTAGGTGCATCTACATAAGACATACTCAAGGACACCGATAAAGGAGTTGATCAATCTAAATTGGTAGAGATTGAGAAGGATGAATATCACAACAAAGAAAAGAAAGATGATGAAAGTAATTAAGAAAATGATGGTCTTCCATTGGAGTAGCGAACCTCCAAAGATCATCCAATTGATAACATTATTGGTGATATCACCAAAGGGGTAACTACTCGCTCTAAGATAAGTAATTTTTGTTATCATCATGTGTGATCGGTGGATCTGGAACTGACTGTTTAACGCTGGTTCGCGTAATGTCGCGGAAGCAAGAGTCGCCACCGTCTTTTATTTTCTCCAATTGGAAAGGACAAAAGCACAGAAAAATTCCTTAAAGAGATTGCTCTCGGTTCGGGAGGTAGATTATAGAAAGGGAAGGTGTTAGCACCCTTTCTATCCATGGTTATCCATGGGCTCTTAGATACTTGCTCATTTGTGTTTTCAAAAATGGTTTGTTTGCTTTTCAATGTGGGTTTTAAAAAGTTTCTTTGAAAATTCCAGTTCGACTCTTGTATCGGTCCTCAAGAGTGTTTGAAAAATTGCTTTTGAAAGCTTTTTGAAAATGTGTTGGTGTGAAAAGTATTTTTTTGATTTGTTTTGAAGTTAGAGCAAGTATCTACGAGAACCTACCTACCCTAAGGAATTCGTCTGTGTAAATGTCCTTTAAAGTAGTGCCATCCCACCATTGAGAGGTAGGTAGCACCACCGTTGGAGGTGTTCGGGTCAATTCGAAGTTCGGGACATGGTGATCACCAGAGCAATGGGAAGACACCTTAGAAGCTACCCTCATGCCAGGTTCCCGGATCATGAGGACTTACTAAGACATTTTCTACTCGACGACCACCTTTCGAAAGGCAACAGTGAGGCGTACCCTAGGGGTGGTGTGTGCGAATTGTGTGTCATGTTTCAGTTTATTTGTCTTGTCATGTTTGTCGTGTTCTACGCTTGATTTTAATTAGACATTCATTCTTTCATGCTTGATTAACAGTTAAATATTTGCGGGAAAATAAATCTACGACTATTACAAAGGCGCGGGTCCACATCGCCAAAATTAAACCGGACCCGATTTAGCGGAAAATAAATAAAGCGATAAAGAAATAAAAGTGCGGACAATATAAATTACAACGCTTTGGGGTAGTTACAAAATTATGATAAGCGATAATAAAATAAATGCGCGAATTAAATAATTAAAACGAAACTAGGGCGTTGGACCCTTTTGCAAATAATTAAAAGCTAATGAGAATTAAAAATTAAATGATTAAATGTTTTTGTTATTTTTTTGTGTTTTTTAGATTTAAAAGAAAAAAGAAATTGATTGAAATTAAATTAAAAGATAAACCCTAATTCTAGTATTTTTTTATTTATTGTGAAAGATTTAAATTAAACCTGAATTAAACTCTAAATTAATTTATGTACAGTTTAAATAAGAAAATAAATAAATAATATTATTCTAAAAAAGGGAAAAATTAAAAGAGAAATCAAAAAAAAGATATTAAACCTAAATTCTATATTTTGGTGTTTTTTATTAAAAAGATAAAAACTATAACCTAATTATCTTAAATTATTTACATGCTTAAAAAATAATCATAATAAAATAAACATTATATTTTTTTTATATTTTTTCTGATTTTTGTATGTTTTTGTCTTTTGATAAAAATAATTAGTTAATTAAAACCAATAAAATAAGAAAATAATATAACAATTAAAAAAGAATGAAATATATAAAAAAAAGGGAAAGTCAAACCAGGGGGGGGTAGTCCCCAAGTGGAGGTTCAGGCCTGGTAATTCAAGCCCATTTGCCTTGAAATTTATTGACTTTCTGGATCGTGCGTGGCATGTTGACTGGCGTATACATGTTCTTCAGAATCCGGGCCATTGATTTGCATGAGATGGACGCGTGGATGAGGATTACTGAGCGTGCATGGTGAACCTTAATATAATGCCTGCATGTGATGACCAAAGGAAAAATAATGTGAAATTGTTGAAGACCTGGGACTCGAACCCAGGTCTCATGCCTTGTCAATGCCTTCCACCTGCCACTGAACCATGCAATTTATATTTAACATATATTAACAAACAAATAAGAAAAAGCAAACGCGTTGGTGGCCTGGAAAAGCGCGCGCGTTTTTAAACGCACCAACCAGTACATGACACGGTCTCATCTCCTTCCTCCTCCCTGCAAAACAAAACAATTGGGCAACGGTTTTGCAACCGTGGTGTTAGGCAGGTTATGAAAAAATAGCGACTAGCGCTGTGGTATACATAAATTGATCGCGAGGACACGTTCAGCATCGTCCAGGTCTGCTGATTCTAACCAAGGCATCGTGGTGGTTTGATTTTGCTTGGCTTGGAAACCCCTAATTTTTCCTTCTGAAAACCCTAATATCTAAACATGGTGAAATCGCACGTATTGCTCCAAAATGAAATTAATTAATACGGTTAGCTTTAGAACATCATGAGAAACAAGAATATGTAATCAAAAATGAAAAACAATGCTTGAATTATGCTATGCGTTTAAGAGTTTTTCTTGATACAGGGCGGGTTCAAACTACCAGTTTTTTGAAGCTCTGATTATAGTTCTTGATTGGTATACGCTCAAAATCAACCAAGGAAACTAATGAGCTCAAGATTAGAGCGTGAATCGTCCTGGAACCCTGAGAACAGTTTTGTATTTTTCAAGCAATTTCCAAGTTTTGTGTATTGCTCATGAGCGCAGCTGAGAGTCTCCAGGGTTTTGGTTTGTGGTACTGAGTATGTATAGAACATGTTAGGTCAACAAAGTTGGATAGAATCTCATGAATTCAATGGTTTAAGATTTGATTTGCTTAATATCTTTTTCCAATCTTTTTTCATGTTATTTTTGTTCAATCATGATCCAATCTTATCAAAACTTGCCATAATCCATTATGCACGAAATATTGACATTATAATGTGCATGAAAAGATTTTTTAGGTTAAGGTTTATATTTTTCATGAATTAAAATCATTTAAATGAATATAAATTAATATTAATTCAAATAAATAATTAAAAAATATGAGAATACTTCCCTTTGGGCCTAGTGGTCGTGCATAGGCTTGGCATGAAGAAATTTGGAAGAAAATTGGGCCCATTTGCATTTTTAGGCCTTTTGCATCAATGTTGACTTTCAAAAATTTCCAAAAATTTCCCAACTTCCACAAGGCATAACTTGGTCAATTTTTAAGCTTTTCACATGTTCTTGGACATTTTGGAAAGGTCTTTGAGTCCTTTAACCAATGCCTTTGGTCCCATGTCATTTTGATTTACCAATCTCAAGTTATGGCCTTTGACTTAAAGTCCCTTTTTGTTGACTTTTGAAAATGACCTATAATGTTGAAATTGATAACTTTTTGTGAGAGCATTTCTTGGACTTGGAACATGAAGATGAATTGTAGGAAATGTCTTTCTCTTCAAAATGAGCTTTGGATGGAATTTTTCTGATAATCCATGTGAAAGTTATGCCCTGGTCAATTTCTGTTGACTTTTTCAGCTGTCCAAATATAGCAACTTTTGCATCTTTGATGATTTCTGAGCCAAATTTTGAGAATCATGATCAAGCATTGATCAAATGATGTTTGTGGCTTCAAAATGATGTATTGACCAAAAATTTGAACTTTTGACTGCCAAATGACCATTTTGCCCCTACAGTTGACTGTAGTGCAATCTAGGGTTTTGACTGTGCAATTTTGAGCTGAATGCCTTGAAACTTGACATGAGGATATTTGACCATCTTTGTAGGCACATGAGACTTGATTGGGCCTTTGAAAAGTTCATTTGCTTGACCAGAACTCAAACCCTAGTTTTGACTGTCTAGGAGACAGTTGAGCTGCACAACCCTTGGGGAATTTTGTGGCCTTGACTTTGACAATTCTTGATGAATATGGGAGGGCAAATTTTGGGGTACAACAGTTGCCCCTGTTCAATCTTCTTAGACCTGAGGATGCAGATTGGCTGACGTGCCTTTCGTAATCCGAGGGTAGAAGATGATTGAACACTAGAGTGCCCAGAAATTTGCGCTCACATGGTAGCGGTGATGATGAGGAAATGGGCTTATAGATGCCATTTGGATGTTGCTTGGATAGGATGATGGGCTTATAGATGCCATCTGGATGCTGATTGCGTAGGAGATCCCTTAGCGAGAACCTGCATACCTGCAAAACAGAAAAATGAGTACCTGACACGTCGCAGGAGCTGATCTTAGATGCTTGATATAGGTATGTCCTGATTGGCTATAGGAGCTGAGTTTGGAGCTTCAAACGCTGATGAATGAACCAGGGATGGTTACTGCCTTAGCATGGATGGTAAGAGAACCTTGGGTGATTTTAACTTCAACAACGCTCGTTGAGAAAAATCTTGGTGAGAATTACCATCTTTGTAGTGTCAGGAAGAGAACCAAAGGATATTATAGTCTCAAAGGGAGTCACCTCATTCACCGTTGGAGAGGGAACTATAGGAAATTGTAATCTCAAAGGGAGTCACCTCACTCACGTTGGAGAGAGGACCATAAGAGAATATCACCTCACGCTCATGCCGGAGAGGGAAACATCTGAAAAAGGACTTCTGGAAGCAGTATCAGAACGTCACCATATCTGGTTTACATCTGAAACTATATCTGGAAGGAAATCTGGAAGCAGTATCAGAACGTCACCATCGCTGGGTTTACATCTGAAACTATATCGAAAAGGAATTCTGGAAGCAGTATCAGAACGTCACCGTCGCTGGGCTTACATCTGAAACTATATCGAGAAGGAAATCTTGAAGCAGCATCAGAACGTCACCATCGCTGGGCTTACATCTGAAACTATATCGAGAAGGAATTCTGGAAGCAGTATCAGAACGTCACCATCGCTGGGCTTACATCTGAAACTATATCGAGAAGGAATTCTGGAAGCAGTATCAGAACGTCACCATCGCTGGGCTTACATCTGAAACTATATCGAGAAGGAATTCTGGAAGCAGTATCAGAACGTCACCATCGCTGGGTTTACATCTGAAACTATATCTAGAAGGAATTCTTGAAGCAGCATCAGAACGTCACCATCGCTGGGTTTACATCTGAAACTATATCGAAAAGGAATTCTGGAAGCAGTATCAGAACGTCACCATCGCTGGGCTTACATCTGAAACTATATCGAGAAGGAATTCTGGAAGCAGTATCAGAACGTCACCATCGCTGGGCTTACATCTGAAACTATATCGAGAAGGAATTCTGGAAGCAGTATCAGAACGTCACCATCGCTGGGTTTACATCTGAAACTATATCTAGAAGGAATTCTTGAAGCAGCATCAGAACGTCACCATCGCTGGGTTTACATCTGAAACTATATCTAGAAAGAATTGCATTAGTTGATAATAATCATTTTTGTATTGATCTTTTCCTGAAAGGCAAAACATAATTGTATGCAAAATCATGATGCATGAACTGCATGTCTTCAAAATTAATGAGATTCGTGCCATATGATGCATATGCATGCTATAATGTACGAAGACGTGACGTTTTATGAATGTATGTTTTTGTCTAGGGAAAATAAATCCTTGACGGGTGCCGGGAAGTCGCATCCTGGGCTGATATTGAAAAATAGCTTTGCTTCCGCTGGGGAGGATAGCTGCAAGTATACCGGTAGGAGAAGCTAACTCCGTTGGGGAATAAACTTGGCAAATGGAGGATTCTGCGGGGAGAAAAAGATATTCTAGCGACCATGCTGGGAAGAAATACTCTGTGGGGAGATGCTTTTGCTGAATTGTTGAGGATGACTCGCTGAGGATACCTTGCTGTATTGGAAGTATGAATGGACTTCGCTGAGGGTAAGAAGACTCTGTCGACGACGTTCTTTCCGTGGCTTTTGGCTGAGGATAACCCAGTTATATCCTGTTAAGGAAATAACTCTTTAAATAAAGCCGGACGACGCGTTCGTGCTCTGCGAAGGATAAGCTTCCAGGATTTACTGGGGATAAGCTTATTGCTTGGGGAGATAAATTCCAACTTTCCTGGGGAATCTGGATTGGACTCTCCTGGGGAAGTATTGAACTGTATTGGTTATGTTCTTCAACGGAACCTACCTTGATACCTTGGAGGATAGAACACTCAGATTGCTTAGACCACTCTTTATTGCCCCTGTTCCTATGGGGGAGGCACTTGTGGGGTGCTGATAGTTGTTGATGGACAAACCTTCTTCTGGTAGACAGATGGCAGGACATAGTCGTACGCTTTAATCCCTAACTTTTGCCTGGACCGCCCTTTCGGGTTTTCAGTCCACCGGGATACCCATTTTTGCCCAAGCCACCTTTTCAGGTTTTCGACTTGCCGGGTGTACAGGTTTTTCATTTCATCCCTTCATTTTGCCCGAACCCTTTTGGTTCGCCGGGAAGCCCTTATTTTTGCCTAGGTGTGTCAACCTAGCGGGTCTTTGATTTTGCGTAGTATTTTTCGACTATGTCCACGTTCTTAGAATACAGGTGGGTGCCCCTGGCTGTTTGTGTTGCCATATTACCAGAAGGTGCTTGACTAGGTGAGATTTATTGCTGGAGTGCCCCAGGTGACTCAAGCGGAGATTTGCCCCAGGCTATTTGACTTTTGAGAGATTCTCCGAATCTTGACTGGATTGCCCCAGATGACGGACCATGATTAGGTCGTGCCCCTTGATTGGAGATGCTCTTGTTCACTAGGTATTTCTCGTGCGAATTTTCCTGCTGTTCAAACAAAAAGTCATATGCAAACAAAGTTATGTCAAAAACGCAAAGCTTATGTCTGTCTCGAAGATTTTGAAAATGCATCTTTTCATGAAACAAGTGAATGTTTGTAAAACGTGATGTCAACTCCGTATTTACCATAGGCCTTCAGGAGTCAGGATACCTTTTGTGACAGTATGCTTTCGAACTAACCCATGCTTCAGCTAGGACTTTTAAGGGTTATAACGTGGCTTGGTTCACGGTTTAAGAAACAAAGGATAAAGGCTCAAATTATTTGTACCCACCCGCTCTTCGTGATGTTCTCCAAACCTAAACTCAGCTGATCATACGTTAGACCTTGTTTGAGTCTTTGCTCTGATTTTCCGGTGATGATTCGGATGTTGATAACTTATTTTGAATAGGCAGTCATTTTGTTTTTGTTGAGGATTTGTAGGACCTCTTTCCTTTTTTGATTTCGTTATCCCTTTCCTTTTTTGCCTGAACTGTTTCCTTTTTGGAATTACAGTCAGCGGGATGCCCCGGTTTCATAAGTCCCCTTTGTAGGTTTAGACTTTTTGGGCTTTTCATTTATGAATTTTGATGATGACTGCCTGTCCTTTTGATTGTTCTGAACCATCACTGTCTTTGTTCGTTTTGTAAAGATCTTTTCGGTGCCATTCGTTATGCACTTGGATCAACTGAGAGACTACCCTGCCCCAGGTTGTGATTAAGGGTTTTGATTTTCGAAAATAAAAACTCCTACTTCTTTGGCTCTGATGGGTTGACGAGGGATTATCATCCTTATAACTCCAGTGTTTAGGGGTTGAAACAATGCCTGTACCTCATCAGCGAGGTCTGTTCAAAAGCATACTGTAGACTATGGTATCGTTTTCGTCATCCTCCCTCAAGAGGCTCAGAATTATTAACCGAGAGTTGACATCAGAAAAAATATGAAAAGATATTTGAACATAATGAAAGCAATTGTATTAATTTCCAAAACAGACGTATGCGATGCATTGATAACATAAAAGAGTTTGCTATGACATTAATTGTTTGTATAAGCAAAGGAAAGTACAACTCAAAACATTCAAATAAACAAGAGGCTTCAATGATTGGGCAACGGAGCAGTGACTATGTTCGGAGTCTCTGGCACTTCAAACTGAATCTCTCCAGCGTCGATCATATCTTGAATCTTATTCTTGAGAGGCCAGCAGTTGTCTGTGGTATGCCCTGGGCTATCTGAATGATATGCGCACCTATCGTTGGGATGATAGTTGGGTGCAGAAGTGTTCGGATTCCGAAGAGGAGCCCTTAAGGTGATCAGCCCTGTCTTCAGCAGTTGTTGCAGTGCTTGATCCAGCGACATGTTGAGTTTAGTATACTGTCGTTTCTCCTTGCGCTGCTGCCCCTGTCCTTGTTGAGCAGGTCCGGGATTAGAGATTTGGATTACCCCGGCCTCATGACGGCTCTTTTGACCGTGCACAGCGTTGGATTCTTTTTTTCCATAATGAGGCTTCTTATCAGAAGGTGCAGCCTCTTGAATTTTCCCAGACCGGATACCAGCTTCGATTCGCTCTCCAGTCAAGATAAGATCTGTGAATCCAGCAGACGAATTCCCAATCAGGTGGTTATAAAATGGACCAGACAAGGTCCCCAAGAACATGTCCACAAGTTCCCGATCAGTCAGAGGTGGTTGTACCCTTCCAGCAAGGTCCCTCCATTTCTGTGCATATTCTTTAAAACCTTCACTTGACCCTAACGACATACCCTGGAGTTGGGTACGTGTAGGAGCAAGGTCGGCATTATACTGGTACTGCTTATAGAAAGCAGTTGCCAACTCCTCCCAGTTACGAATTTTGGTCCCATCCAGTTGATAGAACCATTCGAGGTGAGTCCCTGAAAGACTTTCCTGGAAGAAGTGGATCCACAAGTTTTTGTCCACAGTATATGGTTGAATCTTCCGAACATAGGACCTTAAGTGCAGCTTGGGACAAGATGCCCCGTCATACTTAGAGAAGGGTGGTACTTTGAACTTGCGGGGGATAACCACACCAGTTGACAAACCCAGATCTCCGAAATCCAGCCCCGGTACCTGTTGAACCTCCATAGCTTTCATTCTGTCCTCCAGTTGCTTATATCGGTCGTCAGCGGGAGGGTACTGCTCTTCATCAAAATCTGTCTCGTTGTCGGAGACCACTGGACTAGGAACCTCTCTCTCATGATGACTGCTTTTTCCCACAGATGGGGTTGTCCTCTCAGCTTCAACTTGTGGTGTATTCCCAAATTTGCGTCTAGGGCTGAACAGAACAGTCCTCTTCTTTTTCTTGTCCTTCTTCAAGAGCAGAGCTTTCAGATCTTGCTGCCCCTGGGTCAGATTCATAATCAGCTCTTGGAACTGGGCGTTCTGAGCCTGGAGGTCCTTGATAGTCTGCTCGGCTGATGATTCAAGATTCATGACGAGCGGCTGAAATAAACAGCGGAGAAGGGTAAGCAACCTGTCAAAGGGATACCTGTAATGCAATGAGATGTATGATATGCATGCGATGATTTCAAGGACCTCGCGGGGTAAACAGAGAAACTTTGTTAGCATTTGGAACCGGTAGCTTGACTGAAGGCACTGCATATTGTTGAGAGTCCTTCATCAAGGATCAAAGGCTCACCATATCCAGTGGGTCATAGCCCCTGACAACCTTGGCTAGAGGAAAATAAATCCTCTTTGCCCCTTGCTGGGATAGTTGTTCATCATGACCTGCATCACAAGCCCTTGAGACCCTTGAAATGGGTTAGGATGTATGCAGGGTGCATGCAATGGTATGATGTTATGCTATGCATGGGGTAATGTGAGTAACTCTGTTATGAGTCCCGATTAAGGACTATAAACAGACCCTGCAAGAAATTCAATATACTTTGTTATGAGTCCCATTAAGGGCTATAAACAACACCTGCAAGAAATTTGGTAAACCTTGTTATGAGTCCTAGTTAAGGACTATAAACAAAACCTGCAAGAAATTTGGTAAACGTTGTTATAAGTCCCAATTAAGGACTATGAACAAAACCTGCAAGGAACTTAGGTACCCTGTTATGAGTCCCTATTAAGGACTACCAACAACCTGCAAGCAGTTCATGTGTTAGATAACAAGCATGCAAGTAGTCAAGTACGAAGGCACACAAGTCACACAAAAGAGCCCTTAGAGTTTAGGCCAGCATGAGGTCTAGGTGTTACCCTCTTTCAGTTTGTTGGTTCATACCTGTCCTAATCAAAAGTAACCGGGTTCTTAGAGGATCCCAATATCATTGACTACCCTCAATCGGTCATAACTCCAGCATCGCAATCTTTTCTTGCGGCCAGAACCATCACGAGAGTTTAGCCTCAATGGGCGTAGCATACTGCTACTGTTCTAATGGCCAAGTTGTGTCATTTAAGGTTCTAAGGTCTGTTGGTGCTTAATGACTCCTTGGAAGACCCATATTCTCCCCGTTTCAACACGAGGGATATCGGTACAGACCAAGGCGCCACACCAACGTAGCCACTGCTTCACCCATGTCGGTATACGCCGGACAGGTCCCTCACAGCTTATGCTACCTAAACAGGGTATCCCCAGATCCGGGTTAGGATCTATGTAACTCCGATACAACCCACAATAATAAAGCAAGCAAAGAAGACAATTGAAAACATAGTCATGAGCTAGCCCTAAGATACACCTCACTTTATAAGTTTATTCCCCAGCAGAGTCGCCAGTTCTGTGATCGGTGGATCTGGAACTGACTGTTTAACGCTGGTTCGCGTAATGTCGCGGAAGCAAGAGTCGCCACCGTCTTTTATTTTCTCCAATTGGAAAGGACAAAAGCACAGAAAAATTCCTTAAAGAGATTGCTCTCGGTTCGGGAGGTAGATTATAGAAAGGGAAGGTGTTAGCACCCTTTCTATCCATGGTTATCCATGGGCTCTTAGATACTTGCTCATTTGTGTTTTCAAAAATGGTTTGTTTGCTTTTCAATGTGGGTTTTAAAAAGTTTCTTTGAAAATTCCAGTTCGACTCTTGTATCGGTCCTCAAGAGTGTTTGAAAAATTGCTTTTGAAAGCTTTTTGAAAATGTGTTGGTGTGAAAAGTATTTTTTTGATTTGTTTTGAAGTTAGAGCAAGTATCTACGAGAACCTACCTACCCTAAGGAATTCGTCTGTGTAAATGTCCTTTAAAGTAGTGCCATCCCACCATTGAGAGGTAGGTAGCACCACCGTTGGAGGTGTTCGGGTCAATTCGAAGTTCGGGACATGGTGATCACCAGAGCAATGGGAAGACACCTTAGAAGCTACCCTCATGCCAGGTTCCCGGATCATGAGGACTTACTAAGACATTTTCTACTCGACGACCACCTTTCGAAAGGCAACAGTGAGGCGTACCCTAGGGGTGGTGTGTGCGAATTGTGTGTCATGTTTCAGTTTATTTGTCTTGTCATGTTTGTCGTGTTCTACGCTTGATTTTAATTAGACATTCATTCTTTCATGCTTGATTAACAGTTAAATATTTGCGGGAAAATAAATCTACGACTATTACAAAGGCGCGGGTCCACATCGCCAAAATTAAACCGGACCCGATTTAGCGGAAAATAAATAAAGCGATAAAGAAATAAAAGTGCGGACAATATAAATTACAACGCTTTGGGGTAGTTACAAAATTATGATAAGCGATAATAAAATAAATGCGCGAATTAAATAATTAAAACGAAACTAGGGCGTTGGACCCTTTTGCAAATAATTAAAAGCTAATGAGAATTAAAAATTAAATGATTAAATGTTTTTGTTATTTTTTTGTGTTTTTTAGATTTAAAAGAAAAAAGAAATTGATTGAAATTAAATTAAAAGATAAACCCTAATTCTAGTATTTTTTTATTTATTGTGAAAGATTTAAATTAAACCTGAATTAAACTCTAAATTAATTTATGTACAGTTTAAATAAGAAAATAAATAAATAATATTATTCTAAAAAAGGGAAAAATTAAAAGAGAAATCAAAAAAAAGATATTAAACCTAAATTCTATATTTTGGTGTTTTTTATTAAAAAGATAAAAACTATAACCTAATTATCTTAAATTATTTACATGCTTAAAAAATAATCATAATAAAATAAACATTATATTTTTTTTATATTTTTTCTGATTTTTGTATGTTTTTGTCTTTTGATAAAAATAATTAGTTAATTAAAACCAATAAAATAAGAAAATAATATAACAATTAAAAAAGAATGAAATATATAAAAAAAAGGGAAAGTCAAACCAGGGGGGGGTAGTCCCCAAGTGGAGGTTCAGGCCTGGTAATTCAAGCCCATTTGCCTTGAAATTTATTGACTTTCTGGATCGTGCGTGGCATGTTGACTGGCGTATACATGTTCTTCAGAATCCGGGCCATTGATTTGCATGAGATGGACGCGTGGATGAGGATTACTGAGCGTGCATGGTGAACCTTAATATAATGCCTGCATGTGATGACCAAAGGAAAAATAATGTGAAATTGTTGAAGACCTGGGACTCGAACCCAGGTCTCATGCCTTGTCAATGCCTTCCACCTGCCACTGAACCATGCAATTTATATTTAACATATATTAACAAACAAATAAGAAAAAGCAAACGCGTTGGTGGCCTGGAAAAGCGCGCGCGTTTTTAAACGCACCAACCAGTACATGACACGGTCTCATCTCCTTCCTCCTCCCTGCAAAACAAAACAATTGGGCAACGGTTTTGCAACCGTGGTGTTAGGCAGGTTATGAAAAAATAGCGACTAGCGCTGTGGTATACATAAATTGATCGCGAGGACACGTTCAGCATCGTCCAGGTCTGCTGATTCTAACCAAGGCATCGTGGTGGTTTGATTTTGCTTGGCTTGGAAACCCCTAATTTTTCCTTCTGAAAACCCTAATATCTAAACATGGTGAAATCGCACGTATTGCTCCAAAATGAAATTAATTAATACGGTTAGCTTTAGAACATCATGAGAAACAAGAATATGTAATCAAAAATGAAAAACAATGCTTGAATTATGCTATGCGTTTAAGAGTTTTTCTTGATACAGGGCGGGTTCAAACTACCAGTTTTTTGAAGCTCTGATTATAGTTCTTGATTGGTATACGCTCAGAATCAACCAAGGAAACTAATGAGCTCAAGATTAGAGCGTGAATCGTCCTGGAACCCTGAGAACAGTTTTGTATTTTTCAAGCAATTTCCAAGTTTTGTGTATTGCTCATGAGCGCAGCTGAGAGTCTCCAGGGTTTTGGTTTGTGGTACTGAGTATGTATAGAACATGTTAGGTCAACAAAGTTGGATAGAATCTCATGAATTCAATGGTTTAAGATTTGATTTGCTTAATATCTTTTTCCAATCTTTTTTCATGTTATTTTTGTTCAATCATGATCCAATCTTATCAAAACTTGCCATAATCCATTATGCACGAAATATTGACATTATAATGTGCATGAAAAGATTTTTTAGGTTAAGGTTTATATTTTTCATGAATTAAAATCATTTAAATGAATATAAATTAATATTAATTCAAATAAATAATTAAAAAATATGAGAATACTTCCCTTTGGGCCTAGTGGTCGTGCATAGGCTTGGCATGAAGAAATTTGGAAGAAAATTGGGCCCATTTGCATTTTTAGGCCTTTTGCATCAATGTTGACTTTCAAAAATTTCCAAAAATTTCCCAACTTCCACAAGGCATAACTTGGTCAATTTTTAAGCTTTTCACATGTTCTTGGACATTTTGGAAAGGTCTTTGAGTCCTTTAACCAATGCCTTTGGTCCCATGTCATTTTGATTTACCAATCTCAAGTTATGGCCTTTGACTTAAAGTCCCTTTTTGTTGACTTTTGAAAATGACCTATAATGTTGAAATTGATAACTTTTTGTGAGAGCATTTCTTGGACTTGGAACATGAAGATGAATTGTAGGAAATGTCTTTCTCTTCAAAATGAGCTTTGGATGGAATTTTTCTGATAATCCATGTGAAAGTTATGCCCTGGTCAATTTCTGTTGACTTTTTCAGCTGTCCAAATATAGCAACTTTTGCATCTTTGATGATTTCTGAGCCAAATTTTGAGAATCATGATCAAGCATTGATCAAATGATGTTTGTGGCTTCAAAATGATGTATTGACCAAAAATTTGAACTTTTGACTGCCAAATGACCATTTTGCCCCTACAGTTGACTGTAGTGCAATCTAGGGTTTTGACTGTGCAATTTTGAGCTGAATGCCTTGAAACTTGACATGAGGATATTTGACCATCTTTGTAGGCACATGAGACTTGATTGGGCCTTTGAAAAGTTCATTTGCTTGACCAGAACTCAAACCCTAGTTTTGACTGTCTAGGAGACAGTTGAGCTGCACAACCCTTGGGGAATTTTGTGGCCTTGACTTTGACAATTCTTGATGAATATGGGAGGGCAAATTTTGGGGTACAACATCATGCATATGTATCTCAAATTGAACCTAAAAATGCTAAGGATGCCTTACTTGATGAGCATTAGATTTTGGCCATGCAAGAAGAATTGAATCAATTTAAAAGAAATGACGTTTGAGACCTTTTTCCTCGTCCACAAGACCATAAAATTAAAGGCACTCGATGGGTATTTAGGAATAAACTTGATGAACATGGTGTGATAATAAGAAATAAGGTCCGTCTTATGGCACAAGGGTATAATCAAGAGGAGGACATTGGTTATGAGGAGACTTATACTCCAATTTCCCGACTTGAGGCTATACGCCTTTTATTAGCTTAAGCATGCTCTAAGAACTTCAAATTATATCAAGTGGACGTAAAAAGTTTGTTCCTTAACGGATACATAAGCGAAGAAGTGTATGTTGCTCAACCTCCCAGTTTTGAAAAATATGAGTTTCCTAATCATGTGTTCAAGCTAAAACATGCATTGTATGATGTTAAACAATCCCCTAGGGCATGATATGATCGACTTTATAAGTTTTTTCTAGAACAAGGATACTCTAGAGGGAAAGTAGACACTACACTCTTTATTAAACGTCAAGGAAATCATATTATACTAATATGTTGATGATATTATTTTTGGATCTACTAATATGCATCTTGTCAAGGAGTTCTCTAAGCTTATGCAAGGAGAGTTTGAGATGAGTCTAATGGGAGAGTTAAACTACTTTCTCGGAATACAAATTAGGAAACTTGAGGAAGGAACATTCGTATGTAAAACCAGGTATTATCTCAAACTGCTCAAAAGATTTGGTGTAGACGGTATAAAGGAAATTGACACACTTATGGCAACAAATAGGTAAGGATGTACAGGTAAAAAGGGATAAAGGTATGATTGGATCTCTTCTTTATCTTACCGTGTCTAGGACAAATATTATGTTTAGCATTTGTATCTGTGTAAAACATCAGTCATTTCCAAAGGAATCCAATTTAAAAGCGGTCAAATGCATTCTTAGATACCTTATTGGTACCTCCAAGTTTGGGCTTTGGTATTCCAAGGGAAATGATTGTAGCTTGGTTGGTTATTTTGATTCCGATTTTTCCGGTTGCAAATTTGATTGGAAAAGTACAACTGGAACTTGTCACATGTTTTCAAAATCCTTGGTAAGTTGGCATAGTAAATGTCGCATTGTATGCGAAAAATGTAGCGGTACAAATTTTAGACTAAGCCATTAATTGACTTAACTCAAATCAGTGAAAGTCTCCACCGCACTTTATTACTTCCAAAGGGAAAATGGGAAAAGAACGAATAAAACCCAAAATGAAATAGAGAGATCAAGGTATGGGTGTCGATTATGAAAAGGAAAGTTATTAGCACCCTAAACATCTACGGTACTCCGTAGAATCCACTTTGTTTAAATTAATCATAGTGTGTGTTATCTAAAGCTTAAACTTGCTGAAGGGAAAGAATAAAATAATATTTACAAACAAAAGAAAAGTTTTTTATTATTTTTCCCGCCGTGGTTGCGAACCTTTGTGCCTATGTGCCCCCTTCATGCAATAAGGGATTGAGGCACTCGTAGTTCTTTTAAAAAAGAACAAAGTTGTGTGTTGGTCGTCTTTAAATGAAGAGATAAGTCATCATTTTTAGGAGATAAATCTCAACTAGTCGCCCACAAGGAGTGGGAAAGGTGGACCGTGCGTCAACATGAGGGGGGTTTGGAAACGCCTCTGGCATTCTAGTGGAAAATTCAACACCTCTATAACCATGGGAATAAGAGAATGATATCTTGACTATAAATGAATCATGTCTAATCTTGGAAAAAAGTTTTAAAGAGAAAATGTGCACGAGAATACAAAAAGGTTTGAATGATGTTGAATGTTTTTGTTGGGATAAATCGCAAATGGATCCCACTAGAGGGACACTTACTACTTCTTCACTTACTTGTGAAAAATACTTAGGAATTGAATTGTAATAATGTCCGGAAATAGAAGAAAGAAAAAGGTTCAGTCTGTACCGCCTCATCCTACCCCAAAAGACTCAACTGCATACGGGAGGAGATGAATAAAAAGGAAGTTTGAAAAGAAAATAGTTGCTTGACAAAGTCAAGGTTTATTATGAAAGCCGTTAAAGTTTTAAAATAAAGAAGTTTTAAAAAAGATGAGAAAGCTTTGAAAATTGAAGAAGAATGGGAGGAGATGAAGAGAGTATCCTATGTACGTGAAAGTAAAAGGCTAAGGTAAGGAACGACTGACCACATAAGAATCCAATGCTTGACATACAAAGTCAATAGAGAATTACCATCCTTTGGATTGAAACCGGAAGCCAATAATAAGCCAAGAAAATACAAATCGTCGAGTGAAAATAAATCACAAGGAGACGACGTATCAAATAAGTTCAAGGTGTCAGATAAAGCTTGACACATCAGATGAATATCAAATAGAAGTCCTTGCGTCAGACGAATATCCACACAAACAAACAAAACCATGAGATATTGGAGAAATAAGTCTAAAGCATTGGGTGAACTAAGAAACGCAAGCCAAGCAGTCATAACCGTACCTATAAAATTAAGTAAAAAAAGTCACAAGTACACAAGTGAAACATGAATTAATCGTTTAATCAATTAATTAAGAATTGATTAAATTAATTAACCGAATTAAGAAAATTCAATTATTAAGAATGATAACTTTAATTAACAAGAATCAATTAACTAAAGAAATATTTAACTAATTAACTAAAAAGTTTAAACATGTGTAAAAGATACAACCAAAATTCCTTTTTGGCTGACAATGAAATCTAGCAACTTTCCTGAATGAACACCAAAATTACACTTATTTGGATTCAAGCGGAGACGATACTTCCTAAAACGCTGAAATAATTTCAACAAGTCTTCCATATGCCCTTCCTCAGTCTCAGATTTGGCGGTCATATCATCAACATATACTTTGATTTCCTTATGCATCAGATCATGGATAAATGTTGCTTTTTCAAGGGCATCACTCTGTAACAGAATATTCCCCAGGGTGTGATAAACGTTGTTTTTCCGTGTCCTCAAGAGCCATCCTAATTTGATTGTATCCGGAAAATCCATCCATGAACAAAAACACTTAGAATTTTTTTGTTCCATTAACCAACATATCAATATGGGGCAATGAGAAATCATCTTTTGGACTTGCTTTATTTAAATATCTATAATCAACGCATATATGGACTTTTTCGACTTTCTTTGGTACTGGCACAATATTGGCAATTCACTGAGGGTACATTGATGTCATAAGAAAACCAACATCAATCTGCTTCAAAACCTCTTCTTTAATCTTTACTACCATATCAAGATGAGTCCTTTGCAGCTTTTGCTTGATTGGTGGACATTCTGGCTTTAGCGGCAAACAATGTTCCACAATATTGGTGTCCAAACCAGGCATGTCTTGGTAAGACCAGGAAAAGATATCCACATACTCTTTCAGAAACTCAATCAACATGCTCTTCACATAGGGATGAAGCAGTGCCCTAATCTTGACTTCGTTCGAATCTTCTTTTAAACCCAAGTTAATCGTCTCTAATGACTCATTATATGACTGGATGATATGTTCCTCGTGCTTAAGAAACTTTGAAATCTCTTCTTGGATTTCATCATATTCTTCTTCTTCATCCACATACATAGGATATTCAAAGTTTGGAGAGGGTGCAGGGTCATTTCATTCAACGGTTTTTTAAATTAATCTGCACATATGATTTATGATTGATTTTAGAAACTGACACATGTAACAAGTGATTATGCATATTTATTTACAATCATTATTTATTTCGAAAGGTTTTTTCTGATTACCATTTTCCAAGAAAAAACTGAAAATAAAGATATAATTTAGAAATCAAAAATAATTTTTATTAATGATCTTAAAATTCAAAACAAAAGACACGTCCATACAACATCACTTTCACCTTGGGAAGAGTGAAATAATTTTGAAAATACCAACAACAAAAATTACTTTGAAATGTGAATGCAAGAAGGAACATCAACAATGATCCAATTCTGGATTCTGACTCCATGTGTCACAAAGTTCAGCATCTCTTGCTCTGGCTCATCTTCGAGAATAGCATTGATCTTTGGAGTAGTCGGATGGAGATATCATGCACTGTGAAAGATGTCTTGATATTTACTCAAAGCGGACTTCGGCTTCACAACTTCATTCTTCATGGAGAAACCCAAACCAGTCCCGTTCTTGTTCACAGTTGGATTAATGACTTGCCCACACACCTTATTAGGGCCCTTCTTCACTACCTGTTGCACATCCTTAAGTGAGGTGATAGAATCTTGATTCTTCCTTATATTATGAATAGATAAAGCTTAGAACTGAGTTCCAACAGTGGCTTCATCAGCTTCTACAA
Source organism: Vicia faba (assembly GCA_948472305.1). Lineage (NCBI taxonomy): Eukaryota > Viridiplantae > Streptophyta > Magnoliopsida > Fabales > Fabaceae > Vicia > Vicia faba. The sequence continues at coordinate 211,414,194 of OX451738.1, read as the reverse complement.
TTCTAAAGGAATACAAATGAGATATCAACCGAGCTTACTCACCGTTTATAATAACTACCTTTCCTTCACGGACAAATTTCAGTTTCTGATGCAAGGTTGAAGTAACAACTCATGCTTCATGAATCTAGGGTCACCCCAATAAACAACTATAGGTTGGGAAAATATCAATAACCTGAAAGGTGATTTGGAATAAATATGGACCTATGTGAATAGGTAAATCCACCTCTCTAATGACATATTTTCTCGAACCATCAAAAGCTTTTACTATAATTCCACTAGGGCGCATAGGAGTTCCCTGGTATTTGAGCGTCGTGAGAGTGCTTCTTGGTATAACAGTCAAAGCACATCCTTGTATATCAACACATTGGATAAATAGTCATTCTTACAATTCATATATATAATATATATATATAGAGAGAGAGAGCCAGGTTACGGTTTCTCCCTTCATTAGGAAATTCCTCATCACAAAAACTCATATTGTTATAAGACGTAATATTCCCCACAACACCGTTGAACTGATCCAGAGAAAAATCCCTTTCAACAAAAGCCTGATCCAACACTCTAATCAGAGATTCTCGATAAGCAGAAGAGTTCATCAACAAGGCTAAAATGAAAATCTTAGACGCAGTTTGCAACAATGGATCCATAATCTTGTAATCACTCATCTTGACGATTTTTAGCAGATCATCGACATCCTTTTCCAAGGCGGCACCACTAGATTCTCCTACAACTTTCTTAGGTTCAACATTATCAACAACCTTCTTACCAAAATTAACATCTCCTCGAAAGGTAGGTGTAACACCCCAAATCTACCCCACAGTTATATTAAAATCAGAGTGCCAAAATATCCGCAAACATGGGGCATTACATTCTCATTCCAAAAACCAACAACATAAAAACCTATCATAATAGATACATAGCACATATTTATCCAAAGAACTTATAACAATTTATTAGTCTTCAAAAGTATTTCAACTTGATTCCATAAATATGCAGTGGATTCATAACTTTAAAACTTCAAAGGAAACATAGCATCTTTTAAACAACTTAATTCAAAGAAAACAACTTCTTAAAACAACAACTTGAATTAAACTTAAAACATCATAAAATCAAATAAGCGTTCATCCCCCCCGAGTGCTACGTATCAGAGCGACGACACCAACAAGCTACTGAGTCTCTACTCCTCGTTACCTGCATGTTACCAGTATAAAGGCAATGGCGAAACAAATAAAGGGGTGAGACATCGAATAAGATTATGATAATTAATATATTAGACAAGAGCATTATAAACTTCACCACTTCTCAACAACACACAACAATCAATAAACATTCACAATTATCATTAGCGATTCAAAATGCAATTCGAATGCGACACAACTATGCATATGCATGTGGTACCAACAGAGCTTCAACCCTCTTCACTAATTACCAATTAATAGAGGCACAAGGCATAAGCCTACTTCACAAATCCGCCAATACATGCCTTCACAAAATGCAAATGTATGAGACTCATGTAACATACAACATCACATATATATCATTCACCATAAACTTCATTACGAGGCATTCGCCTATATCCCTGCATCACTGGAAATAAGCCTAACACTTCACATATTCAATCACATCTCAATTATCTCAAAACAACAACATCTCATAAACATCTCAGAACAACAACATCTCATAAACATCTCAGAACAACAACATCTCATAAACATCTCAAAAAAACAACATCTTAATCATCTCAAACATCTCAATTAACAACATCTCATAACATCAAAATAATTTATTAAACATCATTTATTATCACAAAAATCATCGAACACAACTTCATCAATAAGATCTCACTAATACTCAACTGTATAATAATAGTATAGTAACCCATCCTGTTACTCTTCTAATTTATATTGTTATTGTCCCTAATCCTACTGTCATAATTCTAACAGCAACCTCTAAACATCTACTATTCATCATTCTATCCAAAAATCAGCACAACGACCAACAACAACATTAATTTCTAAATCCTAAATTGGTTACTAGGATTACACTTCTTAATCGTCATCTAAATCATCTAGGTTAGAGTTCGTCGCGTTAGTAAATCAACGCTTCGAACGACATCTCAAACAACATCCTACAACTCAAGTTACAACAATTAGAAGTCAATTCTGTAAAAAATCCATTATGTATCGACACAAAACTCCTTCAATCGACACATCCTGCTTCTTCTGCATACTATGAGTAGACACATCCTCCTTATGGATCGACTCATTCTAGTTTCAATACAGCATGTATCGACACATGCACTCTTCGTGTCGACTCATCCTGAGTCTTGTACTCATCATGCATCGACACATCCTCTCTTCGCGTCGACTCATCCTGAGTCTTATACTTAACATGCATCGAGCAAGCCCTCCATGCATCGACTCATCCTGAGTCTAACCTCGCCCATGTATCGACTCATCCAACTTGAGGTCGACACATACTGATACCTCCTGCATAAATTCTACGAGTTTTCTCTATATTTTACTACGGGAACCTAACTACAGTCCTACAAACCTCATTATAAACATAATAAATCATCACCTAACATTAACCTATAATACTACATCGATCAAACGATATCATAACGTTATTATTCATTCAAATGCATCAAATCCTCATCATACATCATCCAATTCAAGAACAAAAACAACAATCCTCTAACCCACATATCAAACATCATGAACCCAATTATAAAGTCAGAACTCCACCCTTACATACTAACCATCATATTCCCAGTTATAAAATCCGAACCCCACCCTTACCTTTTGGTTTTTCGGTCGGTCGAATTCTCTGGTTGAAACTGCAACTGGTTTGACGGCGAGTTCTCTAAATTTGCTTGCCTCCCACTTGGTGCCTCCAAACCCTTGCTTCTTCTACTGCTACGTGATAATTGTTTTTCTTTTGGTTGCTAACCTCTATATATTATAACCTAAAATAATAATAGGTCTACTAGTAACTTTAATGGGCCTATTAATTCTATTCCAAATCTTGCTATTTCACACACCCCACTTGACCCAACTAATAAAATAACATTCTACTAAAATCAACATTAAATCCAATATTAATTTCTCTTGACTAAATTGACTAATTATTCGATTATCAATTCTAACAATCCAATAATGCTCCTAATAATTATTCTCATGATTCCTTCTTCGACTAAATTCCAACAATTTAAATCCTCAATGTGATCGGTGGATCTGGAACTCACTGTTTGACGCTGGTTCGCGAAATGTCGCGGAAGCAAGAGTCGCCACCGTCTTTTATTTTCTCCAAATGGAAAGGACAAAAGCACAGAAAAATTCCTTATAGAGATTGCTCTCGGTTCGGGAGGTAGATTATAGAAAGGGAAGGTGTTAGCACCCTTTCTATCCATGGTTATCCATGGGCTCTTAGATACTTGCTCATTTGTGTTTTCAAAAGGTTTGTTTTCTTTTCAACTGCGGGTTTTTAAAAAGTTTCTTTGAAAATTTCAGTTCGACTCTTGTATCGGTCCTCAAGAGTGTTTGAAAAATTGCTTTCGAAAGCTTTTTGAAAATGTGTCGGTGTGAAAAGTATTTTTGAATTTGTTTTGAAATTTAGAGCAAGTATCTAGAGTCGTCTACCTACCCTAAGGAATTTGTCTGTGTAGATGTCCTTTAAAGTAGTGCCATCCCACCATTGAGAGGTAGGTAGCACCACCGTTGGAGGTGTTCGGGTCAATTCGAGGTTCGGGACATGGTGATCACCAGAGCAATGGGAAGACACCTTAGAAGCTACCCTCATGCCAGGTTCCCGGATCATGAGGACTTACTAAGACATCCTCTACTCGACGATCACCTTTCGAGGCAAGGCAACAGTGAGGCGTACCCTAGGGGTGGTGTGTGATTTGTGTGTCATGTTCAGTTATTTTGTCTTATTCATGTCAAGGTGATCTATGCGTTTGTTTTTATTTAGACATTCATTCTTGCATGCAATTATTAACAGTTAAAAAAGTTGCGGAAATTAAAGTTCCTAAACTATTACAAAGGCACGGGTCCACATCGCCAAATTTTCCAGAACCCGATTTGACAAAAAATAAAGAAATAAAGTAAAAGTGCGAAAGATAAGTATTTACACGGCTTTGGGAGAATTACATCAATATTATAAGAAATAAAATAAAATGCGCGAATTGGAATTAGAATTGGAAGCGAGGGCGTTGGACCCTTTTAACGAAATTAAATTAAATGATTAAATTAATGAAAATTAAAATGAAAGGAAGTTATTTTTGGTATTTTTTGGATTTATGAATTTTTATGAGAAAGATTAATTAAAATAAAATATTAACCCTAATTCTATAACTTTTATTTATTAAAAAAATATTAAAGTTAAACCTAAATTAACCTAATTATTTATATGCAATTTTGATTTATAAAAATAAATAATATTTTAATAATTAATTATTATGAAAGAAAAGAAAAAAGGATAAAAATTATTACAAACCCTAATTCTACCAAATTTTAAATTGATTAAGAAAAATATTAAAATTTAACCCTAAATTTAAAAGCTAAAATCAATTAATGAAGTTTATTTACAAAAAATAACATTAAGTAAAAATACTTATTTTTGTCTTTTTTTTTTATTTTTATATTGTTTTTATATTTTTTTTATAAAAATATTAAATTAAAGGAATTAATCAATAAAAGAAATAATTGAATCAAAATAAAAAATAGTGAAAAGAACATTGCAAACCTAGGGGGGTCTGTCCCCAAATAGGAGGTTTTTGCTTAGCAATTTGGGCCCAATTGTCCCTGGCCTTGTGGACTTTTCATGATGCGTGTGAGTGCGTTGACTGAGGTTTACCATGTTCCTCAAACTATGGCCTTTTGATTGATCTTGGCATGTGCGTGGCGAACTGGACCGTGAGTTGTATGGTGGATGCTAGCACTGAAACTACACGTAAGTATTACTTGAAAAATAATATGGAAAGGGTGAGGGACCTGGGGCTCGAACCCAGGTCCCAGGGGTTACCACTAAGACGCTTTGCCAACTGCTCCACTTTGTCTCTTTGTTTATAATATAACGAACAAATAACATAAGCAAACATAAGGATTAGTGGACTTTTCGCGCGAATTTTTAAATGAACCAATCACTGGTGGCCACCTAATCGTCTTCCCCGTTTTGTTGTTTTTTCCTGAAACAAAATATGGTTAGCGGGGGTTTTGAACCCCCCCAAAACATGCTTGATTTGATAATAGCGATTAGGCCGTCCGGTCACATAAATTAGGCGCGAGGGTCATTTCCAAATCGTCCAAGCCTGCTGGTTTCATTCATGGTGTTGGCATGTCCTAATTTTACCCAATTTGGAAACGCCCAATTTAGAATTCAAGGAACCCTAGCCTGTATCAATGGTGGAATCGCGTATAGTACATGAAAACTCAATTAAATTGTATAGTTAGCTTCAGAATTAAACAATGAACATAAATCAAATGCTAAAAATTGCTAAATATGCATGAATCGAGATGCAAGAATGTAAAATATTTTATGTACAGGTCACGATGATTCTCACGTTTCTTGGTGTTAGAGCTTATGGTTTTGATCCAAATTCCTTCCTTGAAGCCTCAGCAAGCCAATGGAATAGTTGTTTGATCTTGAAAAACCCTAAAACCTAGTTTTCAGTTTTCAACTTTTAGGCAAAAAACTCAAGTGTGTTTCTTGGTCTATGGCGTAGCTGGGAGATTCTGAGGAGTAGGGTTAGCATATGTATATATGTGTGAGTGATTTAGGTCAAAGAAAACAAATCAAAACCTTTGCATTCATGATTTTCAAGATTTGATTCTTAAGGATCTTTTCAAATATTTTTTCATGCCTATTTGGTACAAATCATGGCCAATCACTTCAATTCCTTCCATATATGATCATGCACGAAATTTTAAACCTATTCCATGCACAAAAAGATTTGATTGCGTTGGTTTGGTATTTTTCATGTATTTTAATTAATTAAATGAATTATTAATAATAAAAAATCCAAATAAATAAATAAAAATGATAAAAAAACTTCCTTTTGGGCCACATGGTCGTGCACATGCCTTGGATGATGAATTGTGGAAGAAAAAGAGGCCCATTAGCATTTTTAGGTCATTTGAATCAATGTTGACTTTTCAAAATATCCAAAAATTTCCCAACTTCCACAAGGCATATCTTGCTCAATTTTTAAGCTTTGCTCATGTTCTTGGACATGTTGGAAAGGTATTTGAGTCCTTTAACCAATGCCTTTGGTCCCATGTCATTTTGATTTACCAATCTCAAATTATGGCCTTTGACTTAAAGTCCCTTTTTGTTGACTTTTGAAAATGACCTATAATGTTGAAATTGATAACTTTTTGTGAGAGCATTTCTTGGACTTGAAGTATGAAGAGGAGTTGTAGGAAATTTCTTTCTATTCAAAATGAGCTTTGGATGGAATTTTTCTGATAATCCATGTGAAAGTTATGCCTTGGTCAAGTTACAGTTGACTTTTTCAACTGTCCAAATATGGAAACTTTTGCATCTTGATGATTTTTGAGCCAAGCTTTGAGAATCATGATCAAGAATTGATCAAATGATGTTTGTGGCTTCAAAATGAGATGTTGACCAAAAATTTGAACTTTTGACTGTCAAATGACCATTTTGCCCCTACAGTTGACTGTAGTGCAATTAGGGTTTTTGACTGTGCAATTTTGTGCTGTAAGTCTTGAAACTTGGTATGAGGATGCTTGACCATGTTTATAGGCATGTAGGACTTGATTGGACCCTTGGAAACTTCATTTTCTTTGTCAGAACCAAAACCCTAATTTTGACTGCTTTGGAGGCCTTTGAACTGTGCAAACCTTGGGGAGATTTTGAAGCTTTGACTTGGCAAATTTTGAAGAATATGGGAGGGCAAATTTTGGGGTACAACAGTTGCCCCTGTTCAATCTTCTTAGACCTGAGGATGCAGATTGGCTGACGTGCCTTTCGTAATCCGAAGGTGGAAGATGATTAAACACTAGAGTGCCCAGAAATTTGCACTCACATAGTAGTATGATGTGATGGGGAATGGGTTTATAGATGCCATTTGGAGATTGATGGATATGATGATGGGCTTATATATGCCATGCTAAGAGATGATGGAGGGTGGATGGGCTTATAGATGCCATCTGGATGTTGATCGCGTAAGAGATTCTTTAGCGAGAACTTGCGTACCTGCAAAAGAAAAAAGAGTACCTGACAGATTACAGGAGCTGGTCTTCAAACTCTTTGTATAGATGTGTCCTGACTGGTTACAGGAGCTGAATCTGGAGCTTCAAATGGTGATGAATGAACCAGGGATGGTTACTACCTCAACAGGAATGGTGAGAGAACCTTGGATGACTTTAACCTCAACAGCAATTGTTGAGAAAATCTTGGGATGATTAATACCTCCGCAGTATCGGGGAGAGAACCAAAGGCGACTACAACCTCAACAACAATCATTGAGAGAATCTTGGATAACTTCAACCTCAACAGCAATCGTTGAGAGAAACTTGGGATGATTACTACCTCCGCAGTATCGGGGAGAGAACCAAAGGCGACTACAACCTCAACAGCAATCATTGAGAGAATCTTGGATAACTTCAACCTCAACAGCAATCGTTGAGAGAAACTTGGGATGATTACTACCTCCGCGGTATCGGGGAGAGAACCAAAGGCGACTACAACCTCAACAGCAATCATTGAGAGAATCTTGGATAACTTCAACCTCAACAGCAATCGTTGAGAGAAACTTGGGATGATTACTACCTCCGCAGTATCGGGGAGAGAACCATAGGCGACTACAACCTCAATAGCAATCATTGAGAGAATCTTGGATAACTTCAACCTCAACAACAATCGTTGAGAGAAACTTGGGATGATTACTACCTCCGCAGTATCGGGGAGAGAACCATAGGCGACTACAACCTCAATAGCAATCATTGAGAGAATCTTGGGCGACTTCGACTTCAACAGTATCATTGAGCGAATCTGGGGATGATTACTACCTCAGCAGTATCGGGGAGAGAACCATAAGCGACTACAACCTCAATAGCAATCATTGAGAGAATCTTGGATAACTTCTACTGAGTCTTCATCAGGAAAATCTGTTTGGGGTCGATTTAACTGGACTAGAGAAGGCCTTGGACTGGATAAGAAACAGAAAATCTTAGGGTCGATTAACTGAACCGGTCTAGGTCTTGAAATGTCTTCAACTGGGTAAGAAACAGGGAGATCTTAGGGTCGATCTGACTGAACCAGAGAAGGCCTTAGACTGGATAAGAAACAGAAAATCTTAGGGTCGATTAACTGAACCGGTCTAGGTCTTGAAATGTCTTCAACTGGACAAGAAACAGGGAGATCTTAGGGTCGATCTGACTGAACCAGAGAAGGCCTTTGACTGGATAAGAAACAGAGAAATCTTTGGAGTCGACTTAACTGAACCGGTCTAGGTCTTGAAATGTCTTCAACTGGATAAGAAACAGGGAGATCTTAGGGTCGATCTGATTGAACCAGAGAAGGCCTTGAAATATAGCTGAGAACGTAACTGAATCTTTCCTGAAAGGTAAAGGTCAGTCATATGCAATGCATGATATGGATCGAGAAATGATGTTCTCAACATAAATGAGATTTATAAGATATGATGCGTATATGCATGCTATGATGTATGAAGTGCGATGTTTATGAACGTATGTTTTCGTCTAGGAAAGTAAATCCTTGACGGGTGCCGGGAAGTCATATCCTGGGCTGATGTTGGAGAACAGCTTTTGCTTCCGCTGGGGATGATAGTTGCAAGAATACCGGTAGGAGAAGATAACTCCGTTGGGGAATAAGCTTGGCGAATGGATTACTCTGTGGGGAGAGAGGTATTTTGTGGAAATGTTGATGGTAACTTCGCTGGGGATACCACTGTTCTTTTGGAAGTGTTTAACAGACTTCGCTGGGGATAAGAAGACTTCGTCGAGGACGCTCTTTCCATGGCTTTTGGTTGAGGATAACCCAGTTATATCCTGGTAAGGAAATAACTCTTTGAATAAAGCCGGGGAACGCGTTCGTGTTCTGCGAGGATAAGCTTCCAGAATCTACTGGGGCTAAGCTTACTGCTTGGGGAGATGGATTCCAACTTTCCTGGGGAACTAGATTGGACTCTCCTGGGGAAGTTTTGCACTGTATCAGGGAAGTGACTCCACTGAATGTTTGGTATGCCGCCGGGGAACAATATGTAGATTGCCGGGGATGCTTGTTAAGAATATATACTGTGCTGGGGGATGTTGAGATCTGCTGGAGGATACCCAACTTCCTTAAGTTGATAATAGCTTTGCTTGGGGAGAGTGTACTGACTTGTTGACTCACTCTCTGGGGAATTAAGGTATATTGGTTGTGTTCTTTAGCTGATCATCCCTTGATACCTTGGAGACAGAGCAATTAGATCGCTTGGACGGCTCATCATTTCCCCTGTTTCTATGGGAGAAGGCACCTGTGGGGTGCTGAAAGTTGTTGATGGACAAACCTACTTCTGGTAGGCAGGTGACAAGATGACGGGACATAGTCGTACGCTTTGATCCCTAACTTTTGCCTGGACCGCCCTTTCGGGTTTTCAGTCCACCGGGATACCCATTTTTGCCCAAGCCGCCTTTCAGGTTTTCGACTTGCCGGGTGTACCCATTTTTGCCCAAGCCGCCTTTTCAGGTTTTCGACTTGTCGGGTGTACAGATTTTTTCATTTTCATCCCTTATTTTTGCCCGAACCTTTTTGGTTCGCCGGGAGACCCTTATTTTTGTCTAGGCGTGTCAACCTAGCGGGTCTTTGATTTTGCGTAGTATTTTTCGACTATGTCCACGCTCTCAGAATGTAAGGAGTTGCCCCTGTTATACGCGCTTTGTCATGCCACCAGAAGGTGTTTGATCAGGCAAGATTTGTTGTTGGAATGCCCCCAGTGACTCAGGCGGAGATTTGCCCTAGGTTTTTTGGCCTTTGAGAGATTCTTCGAATCTTGACTTAACTGCCCCTGATGTCGGGCCATGATCATGTCTGCCCCTTGATTGGAGTGCTTTTGTTCATCCGATATTTGTCGTGCGAGCTTCTATGCTGTTCAAACAAATAGTCGTATGCAAACAAAGTTATGTTAAAAATGCAAAGCTTATGTGTGTTTTGAAGTTTTTGAAAATGCAGTTTTTTTTAAATAAAACAAGTGAGTTCTTTTGTAAACTGTGATGTCAACTTCGTATTTACCGTAGGCCTTAAGGAGTCGGGATACCTTTTGTAACAGTATGCTTTCTAACTAACTCGTGCTTCAGCTAGGACTTTTAAGGGTTATAACGTGGCCGGGTTCACGGTTCAAGAAACAAAGGATAAAGGCTCAAATTATTTGTACCCACCCGCTCTTCGTGATGTTCTTCAAACCTAAACTCAGTTGATCATACATTAGACCTTGTTTGAGTCTTTGCTCTGATTTTCCAGTGATGATTCGGATATTGATGATTTACTCTGAATAGGCAGTCATTTTTGTTTTTGTCGAGGGTTTGTAGGACCTCTTTCTTCTTTGATTTTGTTATCCCTATTTTTTTTTGCCTGAACTGTTTCCTTTTGTGGAATTACAGTCAGCGGGATGCCCCAGTTTCGTAAGTCTCTTTCATAGGTATTTTGACTTATTGGGCTTCTTTTTTTTATTTTTTTATTTTGAGAGATATAATGACTGCCTATCCTTGCGATTGTTCGGAATCATCATTGTCTTTCTTTGTTTTGTAAGGACCTCTTTTGGTGCCATTTGTTATGCACTTGGATCAACTGAGAGAACTACCATGCCCCAGGTTATGATAAAGGGTTTTAATTTTCAAAAAAAAAAAAAAATTCCTACTTCTTTGGCTCAAAGGGGTTGACGAGGGATTATCTTCCTTATTACTCCAGTGTTTAGGAATTGAAACAATGCCTGTACCTCATCAGCGGGGTCTGTTCAAAAGCATACTGTAGATTATGGTATCGTTTTCGTCATCCTCCCTCAAGAGGTTTAGCATTATTAATTGAGAGTTGACATCAGAAAAAATATGAAAATAATTTGCATATAGTGAATACGAATATATTGCTTCAAAACAGACATATGCAATGCATTAATGAAATAACAACGTTTAACATGAGTAAATGTTTAAACAATCAAAGAACAACACAACTTGAACATTCGAATGAACAAAAGTTTTCTAGTCTCAGGGCTTGTCACTTCAAATGGTGAGCCTTGGAGGGATGGTAGAAAAATTCAGCCTGACCATCTTGTGTGCACTCCAATGCCCCTTCATCAATCAGGTCCTGGATCTTGTTTTTCAGAGCCCAACACTCATTTGTATCATGTCCTGGACAGGCAGAGTGGTAGGCACACCTTTTATTGGGATCATAGATAGGAGATGCTGTGTTGGGGTTCCGGGGATGAGCCCTTAATATGATCAGGTTCAACCTCAACAGGCGTTGTAAAACTTGAAACAGCGACATGTTGAGCCGGGTGAATTGCCTCCTAGGCTTGTCTGGCTGACGCTGGTGAGGTTGATGCTGAATTTGTGACCCTGAAGCCATTTGAGGAGCTCTCCCCTTATCTCCTTGTCTCAAAGATGATGGAATGATGACTGGCTCTTTACCCTTAGATGTTTGCCCCAGTTGGTTACCCCGAAGCAGTTGGTTGACGAGAACCCCGAGCTCATCTTGTCTTTGAGCTAAGTCTTGGATGATGGTTACCTGCCCCAGCATCTGGGCTCTCATTGCATCCACTTCAGCTTGCAGACGTTTCAGCCGTTCGTCCTCAGTGTTGTTCCTAACCAACGTCTCCATGAGAAGTGTCCTTAGCTCCTCCTGCCCCTTGGATAGATTCAGGAGGATTTCCCTGAACCGAGTCTCTTGAGCAAGAAAGTCCGGGTTGTCTTGTTGGGAAGCCATTGCTGAAATAAACAACGAGAAAGGTAAGTGACCTGTGACAAGGGTACCTATAATGCAATGATGTGTATGATATGCATGCGATGTTTTCAAGGATCTCGCGGGGTAAACAAGAAAATTGTTAGAATTTGAATTTGTAGCTTGATTGAAGGAACTGCATATTATTGAGAGTCCTTCTTCAAAGGGTCAAAGGCTCACCATATCCAGTGGGTCATAGCCCCTGACAACCTTGGCTAGGGCAACCTTCCTCAAGTGTCAAAGCTCACCATATCAAGTGGGTCATAGCCCCTGACAACCTTGGCTAGAGGAAAATAAATCCTCTTTGCCCCTTGCCAGACATGTTGGCTCATCATGACCTGCACCACAGGCCCTTGAGATCCTTGAAATGGATTATTTTTTTTATGCAGGATGTATGCAATGGTATGATGTCATGCTATGCATGGGGTAATGTAGGTAAAGCCTGTTACGAGTCCCAATTAAGGACTGCAAACCAAAACCTGCAAGAAACTCAAGTAAAACCTGTCATGAGTCCTAATTAAGGACCAAATAAAACCTGCGAAACACTCAGTAAACCCTGTTATGAGTCCCAGTTAAGGACTATAAACAAAACCTGCAAGAAACTCAAGTGTCAGATAACAAGCATGCAAGTAGTCAAGTTGGAAGGCACACAAGTCACACAAGAGAAACCCTTAGAGTTCAGGCCAGCATGGGGTCTGGGTATTACCCTCTTGAAGTTGGTGGGTTAAACCTGTCCTATTAGAAGTAACCGGGTTCTAAGGGTCCAAATATCACGGGATTGCTTTCATTGTTCATCGTTTCGATTTAGCCACTGAACTGGCGACCGAAATATTCCAGGAAAGCAACCCTCAATTGAGTGTATTATCGAGTATCAACCAACCTCGGACTGCACCAAAGTCAGTTATCTCACTACCCTAAAGAGGCCAAGATAATTCAATTAAGGTTCCTAAGGTCTGTTGATGCTTCATGACACCACGCGGAGGCCCCGTACTCTCCTTGACTGAACTCAAGGGTTACCGGTACACACCAAAGTGCCACATCAACGTAGCAGACTGTTTCAACCATGTCGGTATACCCCGCACAGTTCCCTCACAGTCTTGTTGCTACTTTCTAAGAAGGTATCCCCCAGATCCGGGTTAGGATCTATAGAACTCCCAAGACAGTCCCACAATTTAAAGCAAGCAAAGAAAGCAATTGAAAACACAGTTATGAACTATCCCTAAGGTACACCTCACTTTAAAAAGATTCCCCAGCAGAGTCGCCAGTTCTGTGATCGGTGGATCTGGAACTGACTGTTTGACGCTGGTTCGTGAAATGTCGCGGAAGCAAGAGTCGCCACCGTCTTTTATTTTCTCCAAATGGAAAGGACAAAAGCACAGAAAAATCCCTTATAGAGATTGCTCTCGGTTCGGGAGGTAGATTATAGAAAGGGAAGGTGTTAGCACCCTTTCTATCCATGGTTATCCATGGGCTCTTAGATACTTGCTCATTTGTGTTTTCAAAAGGTTTGTTTTCTTTTCAACTGTGGGTTTTTAAAAAGTTTCTTTGAAAATTTCAGTTCGACTCTTGTATCGGTCCTCAAGAGTGTTTGAAAAATTGCTTTCGAAAGCTTTTTGAAAATGTGTCGGTGTGAAAAGTATTTTTGAATTTGTTTTGAAATTTAGAGCAAGTATCTAGAGTCGTCTACCTACCCTAAGGAATTTGTCTGTGTAGATGTCCTTTAAAGTAGTGCCATCCCACCATTGAGAGGTACGTAGCACCACCGTTGGAGGTGTTCGGGTCAATTCGAGGTTCGGGACATGGTGATCACCAGAGCAATGGGAAGACACCTTAGAAGCTACCCTCATGCCAGGTTCCCGGATCATGAGGACTTACTAAGACATCCTCTACTCGACGATCACCTTTCGAGGCAAGGCAACAGTGAGGCATACCCTAGGGGTGGTGTGTGATTTGTGTGTCATGTTCAGTTATTTTGTCTTATTCATGTCAAGGTGATCTATGCGTTTGTTTTTATTTAGACATTCATTCTTGCATGCAATTATTAACAGTTAAAAAAGTTGCGGAAATTAAAGTTCCTAAACTATTACAAAGGCGCGGGTCCACATCGCCAAATTTTCCAGAATCCGATTTGACAAAAAATAAAGAAATAAAGTAAAAGTGCGAAAGATAAGTATTTACACGGCTTTGGGAGAATTACATCAATATTATAAGAAATAAAATAAAATGCGCGAATTGGAATTAGAATTGGAAGCGAGGGCGTTGGACCCTTTTAACGAAATTAAATTAAATGATTAAATTAATGAAAATTAAAATGAAAGGAAGTTATTTTTGGTATTTTTTGGATTTATGAATTTTTATGAGAAAGATTAATTAAAATAAAATATTAACCCTAATTCTATAACTTTTATTTATTAAAAAAATATTAAAGTTAAACCTAAATTAACCTAATTATTTATATGCAATTTTGATTTATAAAAATAAATAATATTTTAATAATTAATTATTATGAAAGAAAAGAAAAAAGGATAAAAATTATTACAAACCCTAATTCTACCAAATTTTAAATTGATTAAGAAAAATATTAAAATTTAACCCTAAATTTAAAAGCTAAAATCAATTAATGAAGTTTATTTACAAAAAATAACATTAAGTAAAAATACTTATTTTTGTCTTTTTTTTTATTTTTATATTGTTTTTATATTTTTTTTATAAAAATATTAAATTAAAGGAATTAATAAATAAAAGAAATAATTGAATCAAAATAAAAAATAGTGAAAAGAACATTGCAAACCTAGGGGGGTCTGTCCCCAAATAGGAGGTTTTTGCTTAGCAATTTGGGCCCAATTGTCCCTGGCCTTGTGGACTTTTCATGATGCGTGTGAGTGCATTGACTGAGGTTTACCATGTTCCTCAAACTATGGCCTTTTGATTGATCTTGGCATGTGCGTGGCGAACTGGACCGTGAGTTGTATGGTGGACGCTAGCACTGAAACTACACGTAAGTATTACTTGAAAAATAATATGGAAAGGGTGAGGGACCTGGGGCTCGAACCCAGGTCCCAGGGGTTACCACTAAGACGCTTTGCCAACTGCTCCACTTTGTCTCTTTGTTTATAATATAACGAACAAATAACATAAGAAAACATAAGGATTAGTGGACTTTTCGCGCGAATTTTTAAATGAACCAATCACTGGTGGCCACCTAATCGTCTTCCCCGTTTTGTTGTTTTTTCCTGAAACAAAAGATGGTTAGCGGGGGTTTTGAACCCCCCCCAAAACATGCTTGATTTGATAATAGCGATTAGGCCATCCGGTCACATAAATTAGGCGCGAGGGTCGTTTCCAAATCGTCCAAGCCTGCTGGTTTCATTCATGGTGTTGGCATGTCCTAATTTTACCCAATTTGGAAACGCCCAATTTAGAATTCAAGGAACCCTAGCCTGTATCAATGGTGGAATCACGTATAGTACATGAAAACTTAATTAAATTGTATAGTTAGCTTCAGAATTAAACAATGAACATAAATCAAATGCTAAAAATTGCTAAAGATGCATGAATCGAGATGCAAGAATGTAAAATATTTTATGTACAGGTCACGATGATTCTCACGTTTCTTGGTGTTAGAGCTTATGGTTTTGATCCAAATTCCTTCCTTGAAGCCTCAGCAAGCCAATGGAATAGTTGTTTGATCTTGAAAAACCCTAAAACCTAGTTTTCAGTTTTCAACTTTTAGGCAAAAAACTCAAGTGTGTTTCTTGGTCTATGGCACAGCTGGGAGATTCTGAGGAGTAGGGTTAGCATATGTATATATGTGTGAGTGATTTAGGTCAAAGAAAACAAATCAAAACCTTTGCATTCATGATTTTCAAGATTTGATTCTTAAGGATCTTTTCAAATATTTTTTCATGCCTATTTGGTACAAATCATGGCCAATCACTTCAATTCCTTCCATATATGATCATGCACGAAATTTTAAACCTATTCCATGCACAAAAAGATTTGATTGCATTGGTTTGGTATTTTTCATGTATTTTAATTAATTAAATGAATTATTAATAATAAAAAATCCAAATAAATAAATAAAAATGATAAAAAACTTCCTTTTGGGCCACATGGTCGTGGACATGCCTTGGATGATGAATTGTGGAAGAAAAAGAGGCCCATTAGCATTTTTAGGTCATTTGAATCAATGTTGACTTTTCAAAATATCCAAACATTTCCCAACTTCCACAAGGCATATCTTGCTCAATTGTTAAGCTTTGCTCATGTTCTTGGACATTTTGGAAAGGTATTTGAGTCCTTTAACCAATGCCTTTGGTCCCATGTCATTTTGATTTACCAATCTCAAATTATGGCCTTTGACTTAAAGTCCCTTTTTGTTGACTTTTGAAAATGACCTATAATGTTGAAATTGATAACTTTTTGTGAGAGCATTTCTTGGACTTGAAGTATGAATAGGAGTTGTAGGAAATGTCTTTCTCTTCAAAATGAGCTTTGGATGGAATTTTTCTGATAATCCATGTGAAAGTTATGCCTTGGTCAAGTTACAGTTGACTTTTTCAACTGTCCAAATATGGAAACTTTTGCATCTTGATGATTTTTGAGCCAAGCTTTGAGAATCATGATCAAGCATTGATCAAATGATGTTTGTGGCTTCAAAATTAGATGTTGACCAAAAATTTGAACTTTTGACTGTCAAATGACCATTTTGCCCCTACAGTTGACTGTAGTGCAATTAGGGTTTTTGACTGTGCAATTTTGTGCTGTAAGTCTTGAAACTTGGTATGAGGATGCTTGACCATGTTTATAGGCATGTAGGACTTGATTGGACCCTTGGAAACTTCATTTTCTTTGTCAGAACCAAAACCCTAATTTTGACTGCTTAAGAGGCCTTTGAACTGTGCAACCCTTGGGGAGATTTTGAAGCTTTAACTTGGCAAATTTTGAAGAATATGGGAGGGCAAATTTTGGGGTACAACACTCAATAATTCATTTAAATAATTTAATGAATTTTCGGGCGTTACAGTAGGGGCGAAGACACGACCACTACGAGTTACCCTACTAGCTTCAACAATATTCTCATCATGGGACAAAGGTTGGATAGGAATTTACACACTATCTTCCAGAATAGTTTCATTATACTTATATGGCACAACTTTATTTGATCCATATGGGATAGGACTAGATAGACAAATAACTACGGGAGAAATAACATGATTGCTGTGATATGCAATCTCTACAGGAGCGGGAACACTAAAATATGGCATAATGACATTCACCCCCGCTTCTTCATAATACTCAGGAATCACATAATTATCATAAAACATACTTTCATCATAGGAAAATAATTCATCAGCAGAAACATACTCATCATCAGACATGACCCCAACAGAGTAGTCTTTAATCATATTAACTTCATTATAATCATCTATGTTTCCTGTGACTTTGATAGTACCTTTGTCTAACAGCAGTTGAATACCTCTTCTCACAATAGAACAACCATGGGAATCTGGGCATCAAACCTGACAGGAACCATAATGATGTATCTCCCGACCATCCATGTAACAAAATTTAGCATGCAACTGCACTAGATCATCATCCATATAATTCACATCATAAATCAGGAATTCACCGGGACATCCATAAACCATATTCACATCATTCTCATATTGTTCCTTTAGCCTGATGATATGGATAAGGCCTTGATCACACATCTCTTATAAATCACCTTCTACCATAGAACAACTGCGGGTGTTTTCTCTACATACCTGGAAGGATTTATGGCCATGCTCATAATGATGACATTGACATAGCAAAGCATGCATCTTCACCAAATTCCCTCTTACCATGTTTATGTTAAATATTTTGAATTCTCTTGGACAACCAAAAACTATATTTATAGTACCTCCACCTCCATGCTTGGGTAGTGGATTATTCTTCACATTGGGACCAATGTCTTTAAAATACAGGAGACCAGGTCTTACCAACTTCTACACTCCAGACTTCAATGGATAACAATTTTCAATGCTATGCCCAGGGGCTCCTTGATGAAAATTACACATCTAATCAGCTTTATAATACCATTGAAAAGTTGGAGGTATAGCAGGAGGAGGCCTAGTCTGCACCATATTCTTCTGAATCAAAGCCGAAAACAATTCTGCCTAAATCATTGGGATATGATAAAAATCTTATCTCTTCATACCTTGCCCTCAATTACATTGTTGAGGTGCTTTCTTATAGGCAACAACAGTCGGAGCTACATTGACGACCGAAGTTACTGAAGCAACATGTTGTTGATGCTGATAACGTCTTCTTGGAGGACTAATCCTTCTTTCTTGAACAACAAAATTCATTTCTCCTTCTTTATTTTTAGAAAACCCATATGATGATTTCTTTGTTCCACTAGTACCTTTATCTTTTGACAGTTGTCCTTCTCTGTCGACTTCCTCTAGATGGACACTCATACTTACCATCTTAGTGAAATCACTCAGTGCACTTACAACCAATATTTCATAGTAAAATGAACCAATGGTGTTTAGGAAGACCTTACTCATTTCGTGCTCTCCCATTGGGGGTACCACTTGGGCATCAACCTTGCGCCAACTCTACACATACTCTTTAAATGATTCCTTATATTTTGAGCCATCTCTCTCAATTGGTCACAATCAGGTTCCATAAACATGATGTACTTATACTGCTTCACGAAAGCTTCACCCAAATCATTAAACGTATGAATGTTGCTACTGTCCAATCCCAAATAAAATTTCAAAGTAGCACCGGTTAAACTATCCTAGAAGAAATGGATAAGCAAACATTGGTCATCAGTATGAGTGGACATCCTTCTGATATACATCACCAGGTGATCACGGGGGCAAGAGTTGCCCTTGTACTTCTCAAATTCTGGTACTTTAAACTTTGCTGGAAATTTCACATTAGGAACTAAGCAGAGGTCACTGACATTCTGTCTGAATAACTCTTTCCCTCAAAGAGCCTTCACTTTTTCTGTATTTCATTGAATTGATCCTGAAAGTCATCCATTCGGTCATAAAAGCCCAAAATTTCACTTGGTGGAGGAGCAGGATGATAAACTTCATCATTAATAATAGGCATAGCATTCACTGTAGGAGGTGAAACATGATGAATCTCATTATTAATAATAGGGATATCATGCACCATAGGAGGTGCAGAAACAATAGTAGTTTGAACAAATGGAGCAACTTGATCAGCAAGATTGTAACCTTCTGGCATGAAATTATCAGGAATTCCCCACAGGTAACCGTGATGTATACAATATTGAGTAGCAGTCGTTGTACCCCAAAATTTTCCCTCTCATTTTATTCAAAACATACCCCTAGAGGTCCTCAAGTGCAAAAGGTTGACCAAGAATTGACCAGACAAATTTTCCTCCTAAACAATGGATCTCCAATTAGGGTTTCACTTTTAACAAATAAATTTGGGATTCAAACACCTCAAGTGATTTCTATGCTTCCTAATATGTCCTCAAGAATGCTCATGCCAATTTTTATGCCTTGCATTACAAGTTTTCTCAGTCAATTGCTCAGATGACTGGAAATCAACTATATTAGGTCAAAAGTCATTTATGGTCAATATTCAGTCAAAATTCAAGATTTTTGGTCAACATCAACATTTTGAAGTGATATCCATCATTTGATCAAGTTTTGATCATGTTTCCTCAAGGAATGCTCTCAAATCATCAAGAATCAAAACTTACTAAATTAGGGTTTCCTAGAGAAAGTCAACTAAACTTTGACAAGGCATAACTTTCATATGCTTCATCCATTTTGCCCCAACCAAAGCTCTTTGTGAAGAAAATTAAATTCCATACAACTTTTCCTTTGTCCTTAAGTTCAAAAAATGCATCATTGGAAAGATATGAGCCAATACATTACAGGTCTTTTTGAAAGTTAACAAAAATGCATTCTTTGTCAAGGCAAGTTACATCAAGATTATTTCTCCAAATGCAAAGATGGTAAAAATAGAGGTTTAAGAGGACATCTTGGGCTTTCCAAAAAGTCCAAAATTATTTTCAAACGATAAACATTGAGCAAGTTATGGTTTGCACAAGTTGGGGAATTTGAGGAATTTCAAAAAGTACACATTGAGCAAAATTGTATCGTTAGACCAATGGGCCTACTTTTTGGACTTCAAGCATGCTCATAGTGTAGTAAAGGACCTCTAAGTCCATTTTTGCATGGCTTTGATTTTATTTTCATTTATTTTTATTTTTATTTAATTTAAAATAAATAAATGGAGATAAAATGCAAGAAAAATGGGCCATGACATTTGGGTTTGGTTTAATCCATTGAGAGGCCCATATTTTCGTGCAAGATACATTAGAGAGGACCAGGTTCATGCAAGGGACCAAAATGGAAAGATAATAATTCAAAAATGGCATTTTTTTCAATTTGTGATTTTGTATTTAAAACATGGTTAATTGCATTGATTCTTGCCATGTTTGTTCATTCTCATATCCCTCTATAAATTCAAAATGAAAATGCAAGCAAATGACACGCATACATGGCCTGAGAAGAGCTCCAAAAAATTTCAAAAAATATATCAAAGTTGTAAAATTTGAAACTCAGTTTCCAGCCACCCTCGATCAAAACCAAAGATCCAAACGTTCTTCTGAGGTCTCAAGGATTCATTTCCAGCCCTTACACTAGCGTAAGGCACGCCTGAATCGCACACACGAATTTCACCGTTTTGGTATATTTTCTCTAAATCCAATTTTGTTTAATATGTATTGTTAACCAATTTAACATTTGCATACATGTTTATAATCATATTTAGAACAGGTTGAACGTGGAACATGTAAGATTCAAGGCCAAAACTATGAGATGCCATTTTTGAGTCAAATCCAGTACCTTGCTTTGAAATGCATGATCCAATGGTCTTTTGAGTCGAATCCAGTACCTTGCTTTGAAACGCATGTTTATAATAGATTGCTTTGATCTATTAATTTTTGCTATTTTGCATATTAGGGTTTGGAACACACCAGAGAAGACAACCGGAAGGTTGACTCCGGTGACCCAGGCGTCGTGTCCCTATTGGTCCATTTGAATATTCGCACGCGCGTTTTGAAAATCTGGGAATGGCATTGTTTTCATTTTTTATTATTTTTGTTTCATTATATTAACAAATGAGTTAAATGGCACAGCAGGAGCGAGCAAGTGTTCAAGTTACTCCCTCTCCTAGAACCTGGGTTTGAGTCCCAGGTTTTGTCATTTTGAGTCCTAACTTCCTTTTTTTGGCATATTTTTTTTTGAGCGCCTGGGCCTTTGTGGATTGGGCTTGGCAAATTCAAATTACACCCCCCATTTATGCTTCTAATACCAGGGCCATGCTACTTTCTTTTTTGTTTTAATTTATTTATTCATAAAAATTAGAAAAAATATAAAAAATGTAGATTTAGTTTTTTTAAATTAAATTTTAATAAATTAATTAATTTAATTATTTTTACTTTTTATTTCATTTTAAAATCAATTAGATTTAGGTTGCAAATCTTTTTCTTAATAAATACAAAAACATGTAGAATTAAATTTCTTTTAATAGTTTTTATTTTCATTAATAATAAATCCTTTTGTTAATTAATTAAGATTAGGTTTAGTTATTTAATTCAATATTTTCTTAAAATAAACAAAAACAACAAAAAATAATTTTCTTAATTTGCATAGATTTCCTTAGGGTTTTAAATAAACGTTCTTTTTAATCCTCGCACGTTCATTTTACTTCCCGCATTATTACCTTTTTAATATTGTATCTGCCCATGGATTGTAATATACTAATTAGGGTTTCTTTACTGTCTTTATCCCTACTTTTGGACTTGTAAATTTCCCCCTCCCCGAAGCCATGTAATAGCTAGTTCAAATTATGCACTTTAATTTTTCTGCACTAGTATTGAAATGTTAGATGTATACCTAATAGGATTGCATGACTAGAACTAAAAGCAAAACATTAGCAAACTTAACATCAAATATAAATAACTGAAACACAATGCACTCGCACATGCGCGCCTCTAGGGTACTCCCACTTCGATTGACTTCAGAATAAAACAATCATAACTCTCGAATGTGAGGGATTTTAGTGG
The DNA here is from genome assembly GCA_948472305.1 of Vicia faba. Taxonomy (NCBI): domain Eukaryota; kingdom Viridiplantae; phylum Streptophyta; class Magnoliopsida; order Fabales; family Fabaceae; genus Vicia; species Vicia faba. Next base: position 211,392,128 of record OX451738.1, on the reverse strand, counting down.
CTACCCTCCGGTTTAAAGATCACAAAAATGAACCTCTCGATGTTGCCTCGGTATGATCTTAAGACTTTAGGTGGTTACTAAGGTATCTCACCAAGTTGCCTTTGTGACTGTACGATGACCCTCGGTGGTCCCTCAAAACATATGACAATAGGGCTACCTACTCACTAATAGTAGGATAACACTGTCTAAAGGAAAAGAGGAAAAGAACAAACCTTTTTTGAGTAGGTAGATAGTTCTTAGATGCTTGCTCAAATAAAACAATTTTGTACACATACATTCTTTTCTAAAAAATATTTTCAAATGCACTTTGTATACGTTCTCCACAACACGAGAAACATTACAAAGTTCTCCGCACTAAGGCGTCTTTTCAAAATACTTTTTTCAAACACACAAACACTAGGCATTTTCAAATAAGCTATCAACTAAGAGCCCATAGATAGCTACAGATGGAAAGGGTGCTAACACTTTCCCTTTCCATAATCTACCCCCCTTACTCAGAAATAATCTTGAAAGGTCTTTTTCTGTTCTTTTCACCCTTTCCTTTGTTGGATAAAATAAAAGTCGGTGGTGACTCTTTCTTACCGTAACATTTGCAAATAAAAAATGCAAAACAAGTATAACAGTCGGTTCTGCCACCATATTACAGAACTGGCGACTCTTCTGGGGAAAACTAAAAAAAGTGGGGTTACCTTAGAGTTAGACCATTTTAATTACTTTTATTGTGTGTTTTGTATGCTTTACTTTTAAGGGTTGTTTGGGTTATTGTTAAAGATCGTACACCCGGATCTGGGGCACCTTTTTAGGCAAGTAGCAATAAATCATGGAGGTTATACGGTGTAGACTAATATGAACAAAGTGATGGCTATGTTAGCGTGATACTCTGGCTTGTACTAATGTTCCTTGAGTCAGTCAAGGATAACATTAGGCTTCCTTATAGTGTCATTAAGCGCTAACTGACATTTAGAACCTCTAATTGACTCATCGTAGCCATTATAAAGTAGTGAGGTGGCCAACTTTGGTTCTGACTGAAGATTGGTTGATACTCGATGCTACACTCATTGAGATTGGACTTTCGGGATATTTTGGCTGCAATACTTCGGTGCTTGGGCTGAAACAATGCCTGAGAGAAAGGTCAATGATATGAGACTCCTTATAAATCGGTTACTATTACTAGGACAGGTTGAGCCAACTGAAACTTCAAGAGGGTACTTACCTTTAAAACCTCATGTAAGCCTTTAAAACTAAGGTCTTTGTGTGACTTGCTTGTGTTTGCTATTTCTGTTTTAAAGCATAGTCATAACATCATGAACATCATAACATATCATTTGCACTAACCATTTCAAGGACCTGGGGATTTATCTCTTCTCTATTTTATAGGTTATGGATTCCGCTCGCAGAAAAACCATTCGGATCAACTTCGTAGAAATTCCTCCCAAACTTAAGGAGTTGGTCTTAAAAGTTCCCGAAAGCTCACCATTCAACAAAATATATGGTCACTTGATCAGTTTGGTTACTACCGGCTTTGATGAAGGTTTAATGAGCGTCCTATTCCAGTTATTCGATCCTAAGCACCATTGCTTCACATTTCCAGACTATCAGTTGGTGCCCACGTTGGAAGAATTATCTAAGTTACTTGGTTTGCCTATATTGGAACATATACCTTTCATGGGTTTAGAACAAGATCCAACTTCTAAGAATGTTGTCATAGCCTTGCATTTGAAGCCATCTGACATTGAATCAAGTTGGGAAAGAAAAAGTGGAGTTAAAGGTCTTCTTGCAATGTTTTTAATGGAGAAAGCTCAGGTATTCCCAGACGCCATGAGTTAGCATGCTTTAGAAGATATCTTGTCTCTCTTGATATATGGGTTGGTTGTGTTCCCTAATTCAGACAAACTTATAGACATAAATGCCATCAATATTTTCCTTACTCACAATCCAGTACCTACATTGCTCGGGGATATTCTGCATTCACTCTATACCCGTACTATGAAGAAGCGAGGAACTCTTATGTGTTGTATGTCTTTGCTCTATAGGTGCTTTATTTCACACCTTCCTCGATCAGTAATGAAGAATGGGTTAGGCTTAAGGTGGAATCATAGGTTAATGTATCTCTCTCACTCTGATATTTATTGGTGTCCTTGCTCTCAAGAAGACATCTCTTTTATTGATAATTGCAGAGAATTTCTTAATGTGCTACTCCTTGGAATTAGAGGAGGCATCATCTATAACCCTTCTTTAGCCTTACATCAGTTCGGTTACACACGGAGAGATGTTCCTCCTGATATGCTCATCCAGGATATTGTGCTCGACTACTCAAATTATTTGCAAGGTTATTGTCAGAGGTTCATCCGCGCTTGGGGCATGGTTAAGAAGACTGATAGTAAGACTTTAGGGCACAGGAACTCTATCCCTTTGGAACCTTACCTCAAATGGTTGTGAGGTCATGCTCAAAGTATTATGATGCCATATACTTCCATCTTACCAGTAATCTTAGAGCCCATTGTTCAAGGGGACGGGTCTTGCATCATTCTTCATCCTGATATACCAATAAAATTCGAAGAATTGCAAAGGTCTTGGATCCAAATCAAAGAAGAACGAGACACCTTTAAGACCCAATTCTATTTCAGTGAGAAGAAATTGTTGGAACTGATGAAGCAGCTTCACGAAGAGCAGAATCTTAATGCCCATATCAGCACCAAAAGGAAGCGTCCATGGGAGACTTAGGAGTTTTAGAAGTTTCTTTTAATTGTTATTTCTTTGTAAACTTTTGTTTCGCTTGAACTTGCTAATAAAAAGCCTTTGTTTTTGTTTTGGTTAAAAGAGTTTAAATCCTACGAGGTTATTGAAAACATTGCATAAGTGTCGTACCCCAAATTTGACCTATCTCTTTTATTCTTGTCTGGCTTCAAACTTTGCATTCCATTTGCATCATTTTATCATTCAGTCATTTGCATATCCTGCATCTCATGGAATCAGGCGCTTTGGTTTGAAGTATTAGGGCCACGCCCTCTTTTTGTTTAATCTTGTTTTGAGGTTTTCTTATCAGGTAAAAATGAAGCGTGTCTGGTTCTCGATTAGTGGATTGTGGATCGAATTTTTTCATCACGTTACAAGGTTGGTTCTCGCTCAATTTTGTCAGAGCCTGGATTAGGGTTTATTTCCCTATGTGTGCTGGTCAAGATGCTAGGGTTTCAAGTTTTTTAGTTTCTGTGAAGATTTTTCTGTCGCCTGCCTCGAGGGTGGCTCAAAGCTCAGTGTATTAGGCCTTTCTCACAAGGATTCTCAGGGTTTAAGTTTGCACAAGTGCATTGGGATCTTCCAGTACCAAAATTAAAAGGAAACTGTCAAAAAGAGAGAAAACGGATAAAAATATTATTTTTGACAAATTTGGAGGAAAATAGGTCTCCTTCGATTCAACACCTTTCGATTGACTCTTGGCATCCTTCGAATGCAACTTCGATTCAGCACCCTTCGATTGACTCTTAGCCTCCTTCGAATTCAACTTGGGCATGTCCTTCATTTTGAACTTAAAGCCTCCTTCGAATGCAAGTTCAGATACATCCTTCGTTTGGATTTGAAACCTCCTTCGATTCAGCCTTTCGATTGGACAAGTGTGCTGCCTACATGCTTGCAATCACAGGCCATGACATGTTGGCCACATATGCCCCCTGCAAGGAAACCTTTTCGATTCACCAAGTGTGCTGCTTGTAAGCCTACTTCGATTTGGACTAGTTTACTGCCTACAAACCTGCTTCAACTGGACAAGTTTGCTGCCTGCATGCTTGCTTCGTTTGGACAAGTTTCGATGGGACAAAGTAACCATCTCTATGCATCCTTCGAATCCACTTGCACCAAGGGCCTCTTGCATACTTTGCTTCATACAAGTTTCGTTTGAGCCAAGAGGTATCTTCATACAAGATTTGACTAAGTTCTTGCTTCCCTTGAAAAAGCGCCCTTCAATTCAGAAGCCAGGAACTTCCCTCATGCTAAAAAGACACAAGACAATGACTCCCTTTATGTTTGTTTCGATCCACATGCTTCGATTAGGCAATATGCTTCCTTCGAGCATGAGCTTTCAATTTGGCAATATGTTTTCTTCGATACAAGCTTCGACTGGGAATTAGCTTGTTTCGACCACAGGGCTTCGACAAAACATTGACTACGTTTGTACTAGCTTCGACTGGGCAACATTTCTCTTTAGTGTGCTGCATTTCCATCCTTGACAAACTTCAGCGCATGGTTGATGGCCCCTTCAAATGATGCACAAAGGTGATTTGTTCGAAGGACACTTGTTGGAGGAAAGTCGAACAATATGTTTGGAAGAAGAATCTGGTCGAAGGAGGGTCAAAATGAAAGGATGAGATATTCAAAGATGCTTGCTGCCAAGTTCAGGCATGATACACTGGCCAAAACTGCTGCACAGCAGTCCTGAAACACTGCCCCATTCTTGCACCGAAATAGCATACAAGCACTGTCCCTCGAAGGCTACAAAGAGCAGTTTACTCAAATTGTTCAAATTATTTTGTTTTCCCTCCAAAAACTTCAGCCAACTTTGCCTATAAATAAGAGGCTCCAACACATGTTTAAAGGAGGATCTTTGGACCAGAGGAACGAATCCCCCAAATTTTCTCAAACACAATAAAACTCTCAAGTTCATCAACACTTGAGAAATCAAAAAATCCCAGAATCCTAAACACTCACCTCTTTCGACTCTGAAGAACACCCCACACATAAAAGTTTGCTCAAACTCAAAGACAACCTTCTGTGACAACTCTTCGAACCAAAAGCGAACCCCCTGTGACTACTCTTCGAATTCCAGAAACGTCCAGGTAGCAGTTCAAGTTCGAAACCCACATCCATTCAAGGCCTGAAGCAAGGTAAGTTATTCTTACCTTTGAACTTTTCGTTCCATGGCATAGTAATTTTCCCTTTCGTCTGAAACATGTACATACCATTGTTCCTTTCGTTTCCACCCTTTTTAACATATTTTTTAGAGCTAAGCCTTTCGTTTTGCTTTCTGTTTACCTAAAATTTCTTTAACTATTAAACTGTTTACAAGACAAATACTAGCATGGCCTCAGGCCATGTTGCCATTTAATGCTTGAAATGAAAGAAACAGGAAACAGGAAATAGGAAACGAAGCTTCTGGCTTCTACCCTCTTTCTCCAGGTCAAACGAAAGAGACAACCAGGAGGAAAACCATGTTGACTTCTAGGCCCAAACGAAAAGTATGCCTTCACTGACTTCCAGGCTCAGTCGAAAGGCATTCCATCACTGCTTTCAACCTCCAGTCGAAGAAGACAACAAGGCAACAAGGCAACAAGGCAGACTTCGCCATACACTGACTTCCAGGCCAATCGAAGGACAGAACCTCACTGGTGCCAGCCCCTAATCGAAGGCCATGACATCACTGGTGCTAGCCCCAATCGAAGGAGGCCAACAAAATGCAAGTCGAAGGGTGCTATTGCCTGGGTCGAAAGACACTCATTTTTCTTACTTTTATCTTATTTTTTCCTTCATATTTTTTATGCCTTTCGATATGGTTGTAATAGCGTAGGATTTTATCTTTCTGCATTTTATTTACTTTGTACAAATGCTAGTAATTAGGCGTGTATGTTAAGATAAAATCAACAAGTAAACAAACCAAAAAATCCAAAAACAGTCTTTAATCATTACTTGAATATATCTTAAAACCCGCAAAACACTCAACAAATCATAACTCCCCCCAAGGGCATGTTATCTCCGTTCTACCGCGATACCAGCCGTGCCTATTGCTAGAATGCGTGCGTTAATGTCGCCCACTAAAAAACACAAACAAATCAACCTTTTTCTAGAGGAACTACGGTGTTCTGATTCCTTCATTGGATACGTAGGCAAAGGGTCGCGAAACCCTCACGAACGCAATAATCAAAAACCATTCATTTCCCTTTTAGCAAGCATAATTGTAGATAAACACACCCTTTAAGACAAACAAACAAAACGAATCCCATTGAGTACAACGGATGTGAGGGGTGTTAATACCTTCCCCTCGCATAACCAACTCCCTTACCCTTTCTCTTGGTCGCAAGACCATCTTATCCATTCCCCTGTGGTTTTATCGATATTTCCCCTTCCTTCGGGATAAATAAAGTTCGGTGGCGGCTCTATGTTTTCTGCCGGTGGCTTCAGTTGACGACTCTGTTGGGGATCTTTAGCGAGTCTCTCCTAGTTTTGTTTATTTTTCTTTTGGGTGTTTATTTATTTGCTTTACCTTGCTTTACTGTTTTATTTCTTTATTTATTTATTTTATTCTTTTGTATATATTGCATATATTGTTGCTACTCACATATTCTGGTTACCATTGTGATGTTGGGTTTGATGATTACTTTTGATAAGTCCTATACTTGGACTTGGGTTACACATAGGATTAGGACGGGCGGTATAGTCATGTTAACTTTGAGGGAGTAATCCCGAAGAAGGAGGCATGAGAATCCCCCACTCAGTGGAGGTCCCCTTGAAAGTAATGATGTTTACCGAGTAATCGGGAAGACGTCGTTGCTTTCGACCTGGGAGCTCGAGAAGTTGAGGACCGTAGAACCATTAACCCATCTTGGCCTTTTAGGTGCAATGCGGAGACTGTAACGGAGTAATCCGGAAGTAGTTGTCACGCGGTATTACGCTCGGACGAGTTTTTCTTGCGAATATTACTGATTACCAAGTAATTAGGACGTCGGTAATATCCAAAGGAAAAGCGTAGACTTCAAGAACTCTTTAGAACCTTGTTCGGCAGGTGATAAACCCCTAGTACATACCTCGTGGGTGGTTACTCTGACTCCATGCCTGTGACGTCGAACTTTTGATCCTGTTACTTTCAGCCTGTGCAACAGACTACGCAGTGGTTATCCAGAATATGTGGAGCTGAGACTTTATGCCATAGCATACCATACCATCACATAATCATGTATATATATCTCATATCTAGAGAAATCCAAAGACAAGTCTTGTTGATATAACTTTTCAAAAGGGAAATTTTAAAAAGATAGACGAGTCTTTGGGTCTCATTAGAAATGAAGATAAAGCATTCATCCATGTTACCATGCATTCATTTTTTCACAACAAAAACTCATTGGGGTCCCCTTTCTCAGAATCCAGTAAACAGCAAAGACGACTCATCAACATCAGTACACACAGAGACAACTGTATGTTCAACGAGCATGATCTGGGTCTTTTCAGCCGAGTCATCAACCCCAGGGGAAACAAGGACGAAAGAAGAAGAAAGTTATTGAAAGGAGGGTGGATCCCATTCCCATGTCTTATGCTCAACTTCTCCCTCAGTTGTTTTCCAATCAGTTGGTTCAACTGCGTGAACTAGGTCCAACACCAAATCCTCTCCCACGAGGGTATGATGTCAGTGCTCGTTGCGAATTCCATTCAGGGGCTCCAGGCCACACAATTGAGAATTGTAGGGCATTAAAAAACAACGTTCAAGACCTCCTTGATGCCAAAGTTATCACGTTCACTCCAAAGGGTCAGATATTGGACTGAATCCCCTTGCTGAGATAGGTGTCAAGACTGCAAGAGCGTCTCCTCAATTGAGCCAGGGCTGAAGAAGTCTCCTAAGCATGGAAATTTCTAATTTCATTTTGCATTATCATTTGTAACCTTTCTTGTTTTGTTCAGTACCCATTGTATGCAAAACTGTTTGTCTTTTTATATTGAATCATCATGCATTGACTGTGTTTGTCTTGAACTAATCCATTCGTATTCACTCATTTACGTTTTGTTATTGTACTTTCTTTTGATGCTTAACTCTTTTTAATTTAAATAAGAAAAAAATAAGGGGAAAATAACTCTTGAGGGAGGATGATGAAGATCTGATACTTAGATTCTCCAATGGTATTCTTTTGAATAAAACCTTGTTGACGATGTACAGGCATTGTTTCAAATCCCCAAACACCGGAGTTATAAGGAAGATAGACCCTCGTCAACCCTTTCGAGCTTTGAAGTAGGAGTTTCCTTTACACAGAAAAACCCTCATTTTTAACCCTGGGGCGGGTAGATTTCAGTTAATCCGATCGAGCATCTAGAACTCGTCAATAGGGAGTTCCTAGGGATACAAAAGTGGTTATCCATCAAAGGGCTAGGAGAAGTCAACGCCACAATGACAAATTGTCACCTACTAGCAGCGTGCATCGAAGAGAACGATATCCCGATGGGTATCTCTTGCACAATCAGGAGGTCAACAAATGACAATACCATAACAATTATTCTTCATCTATCCAGGACTCAGACAACCATAACCATTTCCAACAAATCAAAGATGGCGCGAAGATCAATAACTTGTTCAAAAAGAAAGAGACAAAAAGCCCCGTTAAGTCATAACTTAAAAAACAAGAGACTTAGGCAAAAGTCAGGGCATCCCGCTAGACTGCAACTTCAAAATCAAGAAATTGTCCAGGAAAAAATTAGGGAAAGCGAAATAAAAAACAATAATAATCCTCAACAAAGAACAAGATCAAGTGATCATACGCCAAGAAGCCAGTGATTGTCGGGTCTTAGAAACCCCTGTGGTTCCTCAATCATTGCAAACTCTCTTCTCGGGAGATGAGTGCTCGTATCGTATTAACTGAACATAGGAATGGAGAACATCATGGAGAATGGGTGGGCGCCAAATAATTTTGAGCCTTAAATCCTTTTTTCTAAAACCGTGAACCAGGCCACGCTACAACCCTTAAAAGTCCTAACTGAAGCATGGGTTAATTCGAAAGCAATACTGTAGCGAGAATACAAAAACCTGACTCCTCGGGGATGTACTAAAATTTGATTTTGTAACATGTCACCTATTCATAAAAGCAAAAAAAATTGATGCTTCGACATCATTTCAATAAAAGTTTTTGAACTTCAAGACAAGCATAGAATTTGCATTAGAATCATCATTCTTAGACAAACATTCGTTGCATATAAATAAGTGCTTGAACATCAAGTAAGTTTGCATGATGAGCGTCAATTAAAAACATGGTCATCTCGAAGGACGAATTGCTACAGAAACTTGTCAAAAAACAAAGATGGATCTTATTCTGGGGCATTCGCTCAAGCTGCCAATTAGAGGCTATCACGTCGATGAATCTCTCCCATATTGTGCCAGTCAATCAGAAGCAATCATGTCAATAAATCTCTTTAAACTTCAAACTGGGGGAATCAGGTTGAGTAACCTATTCAGAATTTGTGCAACCTGGGGCAGTTACGTCGAGATTCGACAAATCTCTACGAGAATCCATGATCGGAGGCAGGTATTGGGGCATTCCACTTTGCGCCATATAATGACACGAATCTTCCAGCATTCCACTCGAAGAGACCCTTGCAGACATGGGCATCCCTCTTCCCCTCTTATGGAGCTATTCAAGCAAATTCCTGTCATTCGTACAAATTCAATCAAGCTAAGAGTGTCATGACGTTCACTTTGGTTCAGTTAACGTCCTCAGAATCATCATCATTCCCTGCAGATATTTAAACACGCGACTCCCCAGCAATGAAGTGAAGTTGGGACATCTGAAGACACTAATGTCCATTCCCTAATCCCCAAGTGGTTCGTGAAGTAAGGAAAGTCAGACGGGGCCCTTTCCTCCCTGGAAATAGAGAAAACTTTGGGCATTTGATGAGATCCATGTTCATATTCAATCATTCACAAGCAGACCAGCTGGTGAAGAAAGTCAGATCAAGCTACTCCTCCTCAACAAGATTTAATCCCCAGTGAACTCGACAAGGATATAACTCATTTCTCTCAATTTCAGGCACCAGTCCATGTTGGTACCTCAAGAGGACGAGCAACGAATCCCAATGAGTTTTGGAACTTTGCATACAATAATTATCACGACATACTGCATCATCCTCAAACGCACATCATATCCGTGGATCATCATGTCACACTTCAAATGCATATGAAGCATGAGCCAGATTAATCCCAAATCAACAAAACATCCTCACAAAAATTTCATCCTCATAATTCCCAGTTAACATCTGTTACTACACTACCAACTAAAATAAACCATGGTGCCAGTACGTCGTACTTCTCCCAAACTCTCAATGTTCACGTTGTCTTTCATAGGGTCGTAGGTCACTCGTAGGTCTTACCCTCACATTATCTTCGCTAGGGTCGTAGGTCGCTCGTAGGTCTTACCCTCACGTTATCCTTCATAGGGTCGTAGGTCACTCGTAGGTATTACCCTCACGTTATCTCATAGGGTCGTAGGTCACTCGTAGGTCTTACCCTCATGTTATCCTTGTTAGGGGCGTAGGTCGCTCGTAGGTCTTACCCTCACGTTATCTTTCATAGGGTCGTAGGTCGCTCGTAGGTCTTACCCTCACGTTACCTTTCATAGGGTCGTAGGTCGCTCGTAGGTCTTACCCTCACGTTATCTTTCATTGGGTCGTAGGTCGCTCATAGGTCTTACCCGTACGTTATCTTTCATAGGGTCGTAGGTCGCTCGTAGTTATTACCCTCACGTTATCTTTGCTAGGGTCGTAGGTCGCTCGTAGGTCTTACCCTCACGTTATCTTTGCTAGGGTCGTAGGTCGCTCGTAGGTCTTACCCTCACGTTATCTTTCATAGGGTCGTAGGTCGCTTGTAGGTCTTACCCTCACGTTATCTTTACTAGGGTCGTAGGTCGCTTGTAGGTCTTACCCTCACGTTATCTTTGCTAGGGTCATAGGTCGCTCGTAGGTCTTACCCTCATGTTATCTTTTCTAGGGTCGTAGGTCGCTCGTAGGTCTTACCCTCACGTTATCTTTCATAGGGTCGTAGGTCGCTCGTAGGTCTTACCCTCCCGTTATCTTTCATAGGGTCGTAGGTTTCTCGTAGGTCTTACCCTCACGTTATCTTTCATAGGGTCGTATGTCGCTCGTAGGTCTTACCCTCATGTTATCTATTATAGGGTCGTAAGTCGCTGGTAGGTCTTACCCTCACTTTACCTTTCTCTTGGGTCATAGATCATACGTCTATCTTTACCCGTTGTCTTTACTTTTCTCTTGGGTCATAGATTATATGCCGATCTTTACCCATTATCTTTCCCTTTCTTTTTGGATCGTGAAATACCGCTTGATAGATTCTCAGTTGTCATCAAGTTCTACTCAATTTATTTAAGTTGTCATTTTGTCAAGTAATTCTACTTTCAGTCATCACAACATCGTCAACCATATCCTTTCAGTCACTTTACCTCCCACTCCCTCAAGAACCTTGTATTGGCACCGTTACCCCAATACAAGCTACCCTTTTTCAACCATGTTATATCCATCATGACCAGTCCAACAGAAGACCAGTTTGTCTTTCCCCAAGCAGACATTCACACCAGTGAATAACACTTACACCATCTCTCCAGGGAAAATTTCGGGTCCTGGTATTTAATCATCTTCCACCTTGAACTCTCTAAAGGCTGACGCCAATCTCGCCTTCAGGTTTAAGACGATTAAATAGGGGCAGCTGTCGTACCCAAAATTTGCCCTATCTCTTTTATTCTTGTCTGGCTTCAAACTTTGCATTCCATTTGCATCATTTTATCATTCAGTCATTTTCATATCCTGCATCTCAGGGAATCAGGCGCTTTGGTTTGAAGTATTAGGGCTACGCCCTCTTTTTGTTTAATCTTGTTTTGAGGTTTTCTTATCAGGTAAAAAGGAAGCGCATCTGGTTCTCGATTAGTGGATTGTGGATCGAATTTTTTCATCACGTTACAAGGTTGGTTCTCGCTCAATTTTGTCAGAGCCTGGATTAGGGTTTATTTCCCTATGTGTGCTGGTCAAGATGCTAGGGTTTCAAGTTTTTTGGTTTCTGTGAATATTTTTCTGTTGCCTGCCTCGAGGGTGGCTCAAAGCTCAGTGTATTAGGCCTTTCTCACAAGGATTCTCAGGGTTTAAGTTTGCACAAGTGCATTGGGATTTTCTAGTACCAAAATTAAAAGGAAACTGTCAAAAAGAGAGAAAACAGATAAAAATATTATTTTTGACAAATTTGGAGGAAAACAGGTCTCCTTTGATTCAGCACCTTTCGATTGACTCTTGGCCTCCTTCGAATGCAACTTCGATTCAACACCCTTCGATTGACTCTTAGCCTCCTTCGAATGCAACTTGGGCATGTCCTTCATTTTGAACTTAAAGCCTCCTTCGAATGCAAGTTCAGGTACATCCTTCGTTTGGATTTGAAACCTCCTTCGATTCAGCCTTTCGATTGGACAAGTGTGCTGCCTACATGCTTGCAATCACAGGCCATGACATGTTGGCCACACATGCCCCCTGCAAGGAAACCTTTTCGATTCACCAAGCGTGCTGCCTGCAAGCCTACTTCAATTTGGACAAGTTTACTGCCTACAAACCTGCTTCAACTGGACAAGTTTGCTGCCTGCATGCTTGCTTCGTTTGGACAAGTTTCGATGGGACAAAGTAACCATCTTTATGCATCCTTCGAATCCACTTGCACCAAGGGCCTCTTGCATACTTTGCTTCATACAAGTTTAGTTTGAGCCAAGAGGTATCTTCATACAAGATTTGACTAAGTTCTTGCTTCCCTTGAAAAAGCGCCCTTCAATTCAGAAGCCAGGAACTTCCCTCGTGCTAAAAAGACACAAGACAATGACTCCCTTTATGTTTGTTTCGATCCACATGCTTCGATTAGGCAATATGCTTCCTTCGAGCATGAGCTTTCAATTTGGCAATATGTTTTCTTCGATACAAGCTTCGACTGGGAATTAGCTTGTTTCGACCACAGGGCTTCGACAAAACATTGACTACGTTTGTACTAGCTTCGACTGGGCAACATTTCTCTTTAGTGTGCTGCATTTCCATCCTTGACAAACTTCAGCGCATTGTTGATGGCCCCTTCAAATGATGCACAAAGGTGATTTGTTCGAAGGACACTTGTTGGAGGAAAGTCGAACAATATGTTTGGAAGAAGAATCTGGTCGAAGGAGGGTCAAAATGAAAGGATGAGATATTCAAAGATGCTTGCTGCCAAGTTCAGGCATGATACACTGGCCAAAACTGCTGCACAGCAGTCCTGAAACACTGCCCCATTCTTGCACCAAAATAGCATACAAGAACTGTCCCTCGAAGGCTACAAAGAGCAGTTTACTCAAATTGTTCAAATTATTTTGTTTTCCCTCCAAAAACTTCAGCCAACTTTGCCTATAAATAAGAGGCTCCAACACATGTTTAAAGGAGGATCTTTGGACCAGAGGAACGAATCCTCCAAATTTTCTCAAACACAACAAAACTTTCAAGTTCATCAACACTTGAGAAATCAAAAAAACCCAGAATCTCAAACACTCACCTCTTTCGATTCTGAAGAACACCCCACACATAAAAGTTTGCTCAAACTCAAAGACAGCCTTCTGTGACAACTCTTCGAACCAAAAGCGAACCCCCTGTGACTACTCTTCAAATTCCAGAAACGTCCAGGTAGCAGTTCAAGTTCGAAACCTATATCCATTCAAGGCCTGAAGCAAGGTAAGTTATTCTTACCTTTGAACTTTTCGTTCCATGGCATAGTAATTTTCCCTTTCGTCTGAAACATGTACATACCATTGTTCCTTTCGTTTCCACCCTTTTAAACATATTTTTTAGAGCTAAGCCTTTCGTTTTGCTTTCTGTTTACCTGAACTTGCTTTAACTATTAAACTGTTTACAAGATAAATACTAGCATGGCCTCAGGCCATGTTGCCATTTAATGCTTGAAATGAAAGAAACAGGAAACAGGAAATAGGAAACGAAGCTTCTGGCTTCTACCCTCTTTCTCCAGGTCAAACGAAAGAGACAACCAGGAGGAAAACCATGTTGACTTCTAGGCCCAAACGAAAAGTATGCCTTCACTGACTTCCAGGCTCAGTCGAAAGGCATTCCCTCACTGCTTTCAACCTCCAGTCGAAGAAGACAACAAGGCAACAAGGCATACTTCTCCATACACTGACTTCCAGGCCAATCGAAGGACAAAACCTCACTGGTGCCAGCCCCTAATCGAAGGCCATGACCTCACTGGTGCTAGCCCCAATCGAAAGAGGCCAACAAAATGCAAGTCGAAGGGTGCTATTGCCTGGGTCGAAAGACACTCATTTTTCTTACTTTTATCTTATTTTTTCCTTCATATTTTTATGCCTTTCGATATTGTTGTAATAGCGTAGGATTTTATCTTTCTGCATTTTATTTACTTTGTACAAATGCTAGTAATTAGGCGTGTATGGCAAGATAAAATCAAAAAGTAAACAAACCAAAAAAATCCAAAAACACTCTTTAATCATTACTTGAATATATCTTAAAACCCGTAAAACACTCAACAAATCAAAACTCCCCCCAAGGGCATGTTATCTCCGTTCTACAGCGACACCGGCCGTGCCTATTGCTAGAATGCGTGCGTTAATGTCTCCCACTAAAAAACATAAACAAATCAACCTTTTTCTAGAGGAACTACGGTGTTCTGATTCCTTCATTGGATACGTAGGCAAAGGGTCGTGAAACCCTCACGAACGCAATAATCAAAAACCATTCATTTCCCTTTTAGCAAGCATAGTTGTAGATAAACACACCCTTTAAGACAAACAAACAAAACGGATCCCGTTGAGTACAACGGATGTGAGGGGTGCTAATACCTTCCCCTTGCATAACCGACTCCCTTACCCTTTCTCTTGGTCGCAAGACCATCTTATCCATTCCCCTGTGGTTTTATCGATATTTCCCCTTCCTTCGGGATAAATAAAGTTTGGTGGCGGCTCTGTATTTTCTGCTGGTGGCTTCAATAAGCATATCATGCATATCATCATATAAGCAGGTTATTTCAAGACAGGTTTCTTATCTTTCTGTTTATTTCAGAAAAAAGAAATGGCTATTGAACAAACAGTTAAGGATCTTCAGGCACAGAACACTCAATTCCAACACATGTTCCTGGCTCTGGCTAAAGGACAAGAAGATCTAAATGCTCTCATTGTCAAAGAGAAGACAAAGAAGCCAGTTGGCGTCCTGAATATGGGAAGAAGATTTAGAGGACCAGCCAAGCGAGCTATAGAATTCACAACTCTATCAAATGAAGGGGATAATTAGGAAGAGGATGACAAGAAGACAAAAGAAGAAGATAACAGTCCAGGGACTGATGAAGAGTAAGCAGACTATGCTGAAGAACAATATCCTCCTGATGATGACAAGTATAAGTAGCTGGAGGATCGTCTCAATGATATGGAGATTTAGAGGGTACCTGGTTTGGATTTTGAAGAGCTAGGGTTGGTCTCAGGAGTGGTCATCCCACAAAAATTCAAAGTTCTCATTTTTGCAACGTATGACAGGGTTTCATGTCCCAAACTGCATCTGAGGTCTTACGTCAGGAAGATCCAACCCCATACAACTGATAGGAAATTATGGGTCCACTTCTTTCAAGAGAGTTTGCCGGGGACACAGTTAGAGTGGTTCTATCAATTGGAAGGAACCAACATCCATAATTGGGAAGATCTGGCTGCTGCTTTTTACAAGCAGTATCAATACAATGCTGACCTCGCTCCAAACCGTACACAACTCCAAAGCATGCCTACGGGTTCTAGTGAAGGTTTCAAAGATTATGCCCATAAGTGGAGGGATCTTGTAGGTAGAGTCCAGCCACCTCTGTCTGATAGGGAGTTGGTGGACATGTTCTTGGGTACTCCGACAGGCCCATTTTTCAACCATTTGATTGGAAGCTCTTCAGCCGGATTCACCGAGCTGATATTGACAAGAGAATGAGTGGAAACTGGTATCAAGAGTGGTAAAATCCAAGGGGCTACATCTTCAAGTACTGTGAAGAATCCGTCCAGTGGAAAGAAGGAGGTTAGTGCTGCCTATGGTCAGAGAAATCATGGTAAAGATGAGCGTTGTCCAACGGTAGGAGCTGTAATGATCTCCAACCCTGTACCAACTCAACGACAAAATAATCAGCACAGGCAAGATGCACCTAGAAGACAACTCACTAGAATCAACATAGCTTTGTCTCAGGCATTGCAACATTTGTTGAAGACTGACCTGGTCACTCTGAAAGATCCTCCCCAAAACCCAAACACTTCTTCTCCCTGCTACAGTCCAAATGCACGACGCGCTTACCACTTCAACAGTCGGGGGCATGATACAAATGATTGTTGGGTGTTGAAGAATAAAGTTCAGACCTTATTGATGCCAAGGAGATTGAATTTGACCCTCCTGAGACCCCCAATATAATAACTGCACCAATTCCCAAGCATGACAAAGGTATCAATGCTGTTGATGGTATCCTTTTTGTTTCTTCCGTGAATGATTTGACTACTCCTCTCCCAATTGTTAAGAAGAACCTCCTACGAGCCGATTTATTTTCGGGTTGTAATGAAGATTGTCACCTTTGTACATCCCTGCTAAATGGTTATATATTACTGAAGATAGGCGTCCAACGCCTAATGAATGACAGGGAAATTCTGTTTGAGAAGACTCCCTCTATGAAAAGTCTATGTAAAGATGTAAGATGTGAAGATGTGTCAATTATTACTATCTCTAATAATCCTACAAGGGTCTCCTCCAAAATGCCTATAAGGATTACTGGTAGCCCTAAAATTTCTCCCCTGATCATTACCTCTCCAGGGCCCATACCATATTCCTCCAACAAAGCCGTTCCTTGGAATTATGGAGCTGACATTTATTATCATGGCGTCAAGCAATACCTATTGGCCATCAAGAATGAAGTTACTGAAGATATTGATCCTAACATTGACAAAATTTATGGGACCAGTAAATTTACCAGAAGCGGAATGATTTTCTCTCCTGAAATCTCTCCAAAAACTGTTACCACTCCTTTTGTTATTTCTGCTAATACTCCTATTGTTACTCTTGTTGCTACTCCTGTTGCTACTCCTATTGTTACTCTTATTGTTACTCCTGTTGTTATTCCTACTACTGAGTTAGCTGAGACTCAGGGCAAAGAAGTATCGGTTGAGCCTGTCCGAACAAAGGAACCTAAAGAAGCCATTCCTGAGGCCTCCAAGCAAGAAATGGAGGAAATTTTAAAAATCATATGGAAAAGTGACTACAATGTTGTGGAACAATTGGGGCAGACCCCCTCAAAGATTTTAATGCTATCCTTGTTATTATGCTCCGAAGCCCATGCTAAAGCTTTGGTGAAGTTCCTGAAGTCTGCTCTTATGCCGCAAGAGACTTTTGCTGACCAATTTGAGAAATGTGTTGCTAGTCTGACTGCCGATAATGGATTAGGTTTCTCTGACGCTGATTTGACTCCTAAGGGAAGAAAACATAATGATGCCCTACATGACTCTATTGAATGAAGGGGAACTACTCTAGCTCATGTGTTGGTGGACATTGGCTCATCTCTGAATGTTCTACCCAAGGGTGCCTTAGACAAATTGGGCTGTGAAGGACTTACATTGAAGCCCAATAACATTTTGGCGAGGGATTTTGATGGCTCCAAAAGGATGGTACATGGGGAGGTGGATATCCCGATCAAAGTTGGTTTACAAACTTTTGAATCCACTTTCTACGTGATAAACATTCGCCCGTCTTACTCTTGCTTACTAGGATGCCCTTGGATTCATGGGGTCGGCGCCGTCACATCCACTTTGCATCAGATGTTAAAATATTTGTTTAATGGAAATATTTTTATAGTCCGTGGCGAAGAAGAATATATGGTAAGCCACCTAAACTCCTTCAGATATGTCGAGGTGGACGGCAAGTTCATTGAAACCCCCTGTCGGAATTTTGAAGAGGTTCTTCAGACGATTGTTGTTACCAAAGCTGCTACTGTTGTTCCAAAGATTACCAGACCTCCACTAAAAATGGCTTCTCTAAAAGATGCTAAGGCTGTAGTTGAAGAAGGTGGGTGTACTATTTTGGGCCAAATCTCTGACATCCCCTATAAGTCTTACAAATTTTGGTTTGGGTTTCGCTTCAGGAGTTCAAAAAGTTGTTTGTAGTGCTCGCATCGGAGGACCACCATTGTGCATTAGCAACCATGGAGTCAATTCCGTGGAAGACTCTGATAGTGACTGTGACTTGGACAATTGGATATTCCCTACTATCAACGGTGGACTCAATAATTTGACGGCTAGAGACTTTGTGCATATTTATTTTATCCAAGAGTAATTGTTTTTCTGTTTTTCAGGATATGTGATTTTTGAACAATTTAAACTCTAAGCCTTGTGTCTTATCCAAGGCACAATGGTCTGTTTGTGAGGGCTATCACATTTGATTTTCATATGTCATTAATAAATCATTGGATGTTTTTTCATTCAAATTTTACGCCCTTTGTTTTTCTTTTACTTTGTTTTGTCAAAATAGCTTTGTGCTCTTACACACACACATATCAAATTGCAGATCCACATCCACCCTGGATCCCATTGATAACAGTTCTACTATTTCCAGCTATGACTTTTAAAATCTAATCTACCAAGTCGAGGACGAAGGTGAGGAAGATTGTGAAGTACCAGGAGAACTTACTAGACTATTACAACAAGAGGAAAGAGCAATAAAACCTCATGAAGAGCTAGCCGAGACAGTAAACTTGGGTACCGAGGAGAATAAAAAGGAAGTCAAGATAGGTACCAACTTAGAAATGGTGTTAAAAAATGGTTAATTCATATGTTACGTGACTATGTCGAGATCTTTGCCTGGTCATACGAAGACATGCTGGGGCTGGATACTGATATCGTGGTTCATTGTCTACTAATGAAAGAAGACTGACCTCTAGTGAAGCAAAAGGTTTTTAGTATGCGTCATGAGATGTCAGAAAATATCAAGGCTGAAGTCATGAAACAATTCAATTCCGGATTCTTAGCTGTTACTTCTTATCCTCAATGGGTTGCGAACATGGTACCGGTACCAATTGGATCCCTGAACATGTCATTGTGTGATAGTCACCGATCGTTGCCCGTGCATTTGTAATCAATTTGGTTATAGTGGATTAAGTCCTTGTTGAAGGTGAAATCATCCTTGAGGGGGTGTGTTGTACCCCAAATTTTGCCCCTAAGATTCCTCTATCATCTCATACCATCATAATGTAACCAGATCACAAACTAGGGTTTGGGGTTTTTCTCCTACTGCATCCTGTCTTTACGTTTTCCTATGGGAATCACCAAGCACTTTGAAGCACCTTGAATTGTATATTTTGTACTTGTATGCTTTTAACTAACCTCAAAATATGTATATTTATCTCTTGGAACATTACATTGTAGGTAATGGCACAATTGCATTCATCTCACCATCTCCTAACATAGAGGATCAAAACTAGGGTTTGGATTTTAATCAAGAGATATTTGGATTTTTGGGCAATACTTGATCCCATACTTCTCTGCATGGTCATGAGCATCTATCATTGGAAGTTTGATCATAAACTTTGGTTTGAAAAGGTTCAATTGATGAAAGGGGGGTAAAATGGTCATTTTGTCAGAAGACAATCAAAATCAATTGTTGGCCAAGTGGACTTTTGGTCAACTATCAATTCAATATCCCTATTATCACATGTCATGGTCAATAGTGGCAAAAATATAAAGAGGAAATTTGAATTGGAGATAACGTGTCAAGGAAGTCATTTGAAGTTTTAGAATTTTTCTAAGTATCCATAGGGCTGAATTTTGATTGGCCACAACTTTCTCAATTTTTATTGAAAATTTGAAAACTTTATATGCATAAAAAGAGGATGAAAAATGATCCAACTTTGTAGGAGAGGCCACAAGTCTAAAAAATGAAAGTAAAAAAAGTTATGAAGCTTGGAAGTTTTGGACAATTAGTGAAATTTTGGATAAAAATGCAAAAATCTGACTTCTCCATGTCCATTTTGGAATGACCATTTGGACTCAAATCAAAAAGTTGGCAACATGAAAGTTGAAGATTGAAGTTTTCTCTTCATTATTCATTCAAGAATAATTTAAAATGGTTAAGTGTAGAGAAAGATGTGATGATTAGTATTTTGAAGCTTCAAATGTCATTTTTCCCAGCACAAGGCAAGTCACGCGCGCTAGGCAAGGCATTTCATCAAACATGTTGTGGGCGCGCATTCATCATCACTTTTTTATGTGAAATATTCATTATTTTGAAAATGTCCAACATCAAAGATCAAGCCCTAAATGTGAGGAACAACTTTGCTTCAGAAAGTTTCTCAAAATTCTCCCTACATTTTGAGATATAATTGTGAGAAGAAGGCACCATGCAAGCTGAACTTTTGCCCATCACAAGGCCTCACACGCGTGCAAAATGCCCAGTCAGGCCTGGCATTTCATCAAGCAGTTTGTAAGCACGTGTTCGTAGCCAATTATCTAATTGATTCAAGCTTCATTTTGAAAAGTTTTGAACATGAAAGTTGGAGTATGAAATTTCCTATCCATTTTTTATTCAAACCTTCTCATGTTTCATGCACCATTGAGAGAGATATAAGGGAGAAAAGATACATTCATGGAATAGCAAGATTGCATGGACATGCATGGAAATGTTGTAGCAACAAGGTTCCAACTGTAAGCTCACACACCCCGACCCTTCTCACTTACATAAAACGCACGAGTTGCACCCTCATTTACACATAAAACACACAACATACCTCTCACTCCTCAGTTCTCTTATTTTTCCTCACTCTCTCATTCTTCCCTCAATAAAAAGCAATGAATTCAATAAGCAAAAGGGGTTGGAAGAAGAAAATCAGAAAGAAGCTCTTATCTCTCTCTCTCTCTCTCACACATGAAGAAAAGCTCTCTTCTCTCTCTCTCTCTCTCTCTTTGAATTTCAAGCTTCCACCATTGTCAAGCAAATTTTCTCCATATCCAAGCTTCTTCTCCGCATCTCCCTTTACTCTTCATCTCTGAACATTCAAGCAAGCTTCTCTCTATTGATTGCTCTTTATTTGAGCTTAAACATCATCAAATTCATTTAAAGGTTTATGATCCATGATTTTCCCCTCTTGACTGCAACCTTACATTTCCTTTAATCCATGAGTTTTTTTAAGATCCAATAGCATATTCATGTTCATGGCATTTTTGTGATCAATTTTGGTCTTTGGATCGAGTGATTTGATGGAGAATTGAAGGAGAAAACTAAATCATAAATCTGTTTGCTAAATTGCCCAAGTCAAACAGTGTTCATGTATCCGCATTCGCGCACATTTTTCTCAACCATCAAGGCATCATTTCATGAAGTTCTTGATCCTAGCACGTTCTATTAATTTCTATCTTGAACTTTGGTGTTGGAATTTTTTTATTTTCATCAAGAGATGCATGAGTTACCGTGGCCTGAAAATGATGTTTCGAAACTGAATAACTAAAATAATATGACAATTTGGTAGGGGTGACTGCATGGCATTCCCTGATTGAACATGGCTCCATTTGCTTTTACAGAGTGTTTTTCAAATAACAGGTGTAAATAGCCTTTGCATATTAGTTTTCTTTGTTTTTCTCCAATTTTATTTTAATATTTTCTTCACTTCAAAAATTATGATAAAAATATTTTAGACTCCTTTTTCAATATAATTTCATATTTTTATTTTTATTTCATTTTTAAATCAGTTTTATTGATTAAATAAATTCCTGTATATAATTAGGGTTTTTAATATTCTTTTAAATCTTGATTTTTATTTTCCTATTTCTATTAAATCAAAAATCAATCAAAAATATTTTTGGGCTCCTCTCTGAGTTTATTACTTGAAAATATTTTTTGTCTTATTTTATAAAACTTTTGGATCACAAATTAAATCATTTGTTGGACATATCATATTTTCTTTATTTTCTTGAGTGAATTGTATAAATAATTTCCATTTATTTTTTCCTTTTGAGATAAAATTCAAGAAAAATATGCTTTCCGATCCTTAGAATTTTCTCGAAGTTTAGGTTATTTTAATTCAAATTTATTTGAACTTTAGATTTAATTGATTAATTTTAAACTTAATTTCCTTTTTTAGAGTTTTTGTTTGATCAATCACACTAATGAGTATAAATTTCTAACTTCCCATGCCTATAAAATCGGAGATGGAGTTGTTTAAAGTGTTTGAACATGTTGAGACCATAACAATCATTTTTATGGAGTTTTAAAATATGATTTCATATTTTTCATAAATTATTTACCAAAACCATATAATTTAAGTCTTTTACTTGCTAATTTCCATGTTTGCATTTCTAAATCAAATCTCCATCTCAATTCAAGAACTCTAGGTCTCATTTCTGACATTTACAGGACTTTAGGAATTTAGGTTTTTAATTTCATAATTTTTCAAGTTATTTTCCTATTTTTAATCTATTTTTGACTTAGGTTTGCATTTAGGGTTTTACCATTGATCAATGCTTGTAATTGAAAACACTTGTACATGATTCTTGTTTAATTCTTGAAATAGCATGTGATACTGACTTGAGGCTTATTTTAAGACAAATTCTTCAACCTCATTGAGCCTTGGGTTTTGATAGGTTGATAAACCAAATCCACTAAAATGGGCGAATGATGTTGATGATATTTGAAACTCTAATCCCTTCCCTCTTCATCTTATCCCCCTTTCTTATTGTATTACATGTTATGGGATGACGATCTCTATATAATTTATCCAAACATGAAGTACATAGATTGCTATTGACCGGCCTCAAAATAGGTGCGACTTCTACATAAGTCCACTTACGATTGCTTAACATATCACTGAATTTTGTCCTGATTTGAGAAAATGATTATTCGTGGCCCAAACCTTAATTTTCAAGCCCAAGTAAGTTAATTTGAACCCTTTGATACAATAACCTTGAGATTCATTGTTAGGAGGCTTTGGTTCTACCAATCCTCCAATGGATCTTCATCAATTTTTGTCAACGCGGATCACTTAAACATCATTGATCATTAAATGTTACGTTGAGGATTCTTAAATGGATGATATACTTGACAAAAAGCAAATGCAACTTGCTGTTGAGAGGTTTTGGTTCTACCAATCCTCTAATGAGTTCCAAAGGCAAGTTTCAAGATGGTCATCCAACTAACCATTAACTTCTAACAATTGACTTTATCTTATGCTTTTATTTTATGCTCTTTACTCTATGTACCATTTACTTTAGCATTTAAATTTCATGCTATTTTAATCTTTGCTCACTTGAGCATTTACTTTTATATCATTTTTATTTTGCTCACTTGAGCTTTTTTCTTCCTTTTAAAGATACTTAATAATCAACATGAACCATAAAAAACATTAATGATACTTGGACTATTTGGTTATTATCCTTGGCATTAAGAAGTATTATACTTCTTGGACTTAGGAATAGAAACCTTGATCTTATGTTGGAGACCTTGTGACCTTAATTGATATTTTGTCTGGAGTTATTGAGGTTTACCTCAAGACATTAGATTTTTTGTTTGTTTTGTGTGCGGGTTATTATAATTACATACTTTGTCTGTAATCTAGGAATTCATCTGTATACAGCCGTTACTCTGCCCAATTTTTGTGAAGACTTAATGCATTTAAAGTTTTGTTTTCTCAAGAGGTTATTGATTGTTTGCTTGGTTTAAAATCTAGAGAATGGGAATTCTATCTTGACTCATAATGTCCAGTGTTGGCTTCTTGTTGGTTAGATGGTTCTTCTCCCTAGCTTTTACCTTATGCTTTAGGATAGTCCCTTCATCTCCTCCCATCTTCTTTAATTTTAAAAAATCTTCTCCCTCCTTTTGAAAACTCTTCTTGTTTCTAAACTTGAACCACTTTCATAATAAACTTGGACTTAGGTCCATGCATTTTCAATACATTTTATTAAACAAACTTTAAACAACTTAATAATACCTTGAAATTTTTTGAGAAGACTAAAAGTCTATCAATCTCATTCAAACCATTTTGTCATTTTGGCTCTTATCTTTAAAAAATTTCTCAAAAGATTAGACTCTTTTCAATTCTTGTAGTGATGCAAACAACTATACTTCTACAATATATAGTGAAGTGAGATGTTTTCCACTTGGGTGTTGAGTGAGGCATTGTTGATTTTAAAATCCAAGCCATATCTTCCACATTGAGATGATGCAAATTCTCCTTTCTCATGATTGTGGGTAGTAACTATGTTTTCCATACGGACAACGACGATGATGTATTATCTCATAAAATTAACCAACACACTTGTGTTTTTAAATTTTTAAAGAGGAACTACGAGTACCCTGATCCCTTATTTCACGGAAGGTGGTACGTAGGCACTAAAGGTTCGCAACCACGGAGGGTGCAAAAATCATAAAAAATATTTCTTTTCTCATCTCCACCATCTATTTTTATACAATATTTTATATCCAAAATATACAGATTTTACAAAGAGGTTCCAGCGGAGTACCGTAGATGTTTAGGATGCTAATACCTTCCCTTTGCATAACCAACCCCTTACCTTGAATCTTTCCCCCCTCTTTTGGGTTATTCGCTCTTTTCCCATTCCTTTGGAAAAAATAAAGTGCGGTGACAATTTCTATTTTGACCTGTATAAGTCTAGTCAACCCAAAGGCTTAGTCTTAAACATTTCTACCGCTATAGAAAAAAATGGCGATTTCATTGGGGATACACTGAACTCTTGCTGGTCCATCCCTAAGTTGGTTAAACCTTTCTTTGTTTATATCTATATATATGTTATTGTTTTTTATATGTTATATGTTGTATATATATCTGTTTGGATTTTCCTGGTTTTCAGGGTACTTGGTGATTACTCATGAGTCCTATACCCAGACTTGGGCAAACTTAAGATAACATCGGCGGTATAGTAATTTTAACTTTGAGGGTGTAATCCCAGAATTGGAGACATGAGATCCCCCACTCAGTGGAGGCCCCTTTGACTAGTGTCATTTACCGAGTAATCGGGAAGACGTACTGCTTTCGACCTGGGAGCCTGCTGAAGTTGAGGACCATATAATACCTAACCCATCTTGGCCTTTTTAGGTGTAGTGTGGAAGCTATGATGGAGTAATCCGAAAATAGTTATCACGCGATACTATGCTCAGACAAGTTTTTCTTGATAATATTACTAATTACTGAGTTAATCAGGAAGTTAGTAATATCCGAAGGAAGGATATAGACTCTGGGAACCTCTAGAACCTGGTTTTGCAGGTGATAACTCTTAGACCAATACCTTATGGGTAGTACCTTCAACCTCATGCTCGTGACGTTGAACCTATGAACCCTATGTCTGTGATCTTGTGTGTGATTGTTGCATCATGCATCCATGCACTCATAAGCATCTTTTGAAGAGATTTTATTTCAAGTGACTTAAAAGTTGACCATTTGTGAATATCTCAGGTAGTTTTTGACTATGGATTCTGGAAAAAGAAAGACCAGAAAATACAGTTTCAAAGATCCCAAGATAGATGAGTTGATAAGTCTGATTCCCGAGATTGAGTGTTCTGTAGATTTTCAGAGAAAGTATGGGTCCATCATTTCTCTCATGAAGCTTAGGATGAAGGAGGCTATTATCTCGACCTTGGTCCAGTTCTATGATCTGATGTATCGATGCTTTACTTTCCTTGACTATCAGTTGATGCCAACACTAGAGGAGTATTATTATCTGTTGGGTTTGCCTATTACTGATCATATTCCTTTTACCGGTTTAGAGGGTGAGCCAAAACCACATCAGATTGCCGCTTTGATCCATTTGGGGAAGTCTGAGGTTGAAGCCCACCTGACTGCTAAAGGAGGGATTAGAGGATTACCAGCTCAGTTCTTATTAGAGAAAGCTCGTTACTTTGCCAGGATGAAAGGTACAATCTCATTTGAGGTCATCTTTGCTCTACTTGCTTATGGGTTATTCTTATTTTCTATAGTGGACAAATTTGTTGACATTAATGCCATCAGGATCTTCATGATTGAAAACCCAATTCCTATATTATTGGGTAATACTTATTACTCCATTCATCTTCGGGATTCTTAACTTGGGGGGATGATCATCTGTTGCACACCTCTGTTGTACCGGTGGTTTACTTCTCATTTGCCTCAGTATGATGCTTTCTGGGATGTTAGGAAGGAACCCTATTGGGTTCCTAAGATCATGGCACTTACTCACTCAGATATTGTTTGGTATCATCAGGCTTACCATGATGTAGAGATTGTCGACAGTTGTGGTAGTTTCCCCAATGTACCTCTTCATGGTACAAAAGGAGGAATTAACTATAACCTTGTTCTTGCACGATGACAGCTTGGTCATCCAATGAGGGATAAGCCAAATAGTATTCATTTGAGTAGTTTATTCCTGAAAGAGGGAGAAGACCATAAGGAAGCTAGGGAGCAGATTGCGAAGGCCTAGCGTCACATTCACAGGAAGAGTAGGAAATACTTGGGACCCAGAGGGGTTGTTTCTTTGGAGGCTTATCTTCAGTGGGTACAAGCGAGAGCTATTCAGTTGAAGATGTTGTATTCTCGGGAAGCACCTATGTCTTATTTGTTTATGAAGACCTCTCCTCCCTTATTGGATGATGTGGAAGAGCTACAACTTGCTTTAATCCGGATGCAGCAGGAAAAGGAAGCTTGGAAGAATAAGTGCTAAACTCTAGAGATTTCCTACAGAGCAAACTTGAAGGAGAAAGACGACTTGATTGAGATTCTTGAGAGTCGGGCTATAGAAACGATGGAGAGGCAAGGGGATTTGTTTTCCCCTAAGCCTCAGTCAGATGCTATTTTCTCACTTTCTGATTAAGATGATTGGAAAGAGGTTGCCACCAGATACACGGAAGAAAACCAGAGGTTGAAGGCTCAGATTGCCAAACTTACAGGGAAGCCCCATCGTATAGAGTGATCTCCATCAGATTTGCTTCTTAGGGTTTTTAGACTTTACTTTCATCTTGTACTTGGGATTATTGAAACTTGTAATCTATTTTGAAGTTATAATAAAAATTTCAGTATTTCAAATGTGTTATTACTTTGATATTTTCAAATTTGTCTATAAATCTTTAAGTCCCTTGAAATATTAATAATAAAATAAATCATGTGTGTTGCATATCATGCATCATATTGTACATACTTCTTGCATTTTTTGTGCATATCCAGCGGTCTTACTGAGCTTCTTTACTTTGTTCAGCAAGCTGTCTCACCGGTACAATACTCAGACTAATTTCAGAAGGAAGATGGACAACCTAGAATAAGAGAATCGTGAGTGCGTGAGGAAGTTTCTTCTCTGAAGGTCGGTATGGACAATCTCTCTGCTCTGATGGAATCTTTGGTGGCTGCTCAGAATCAGCCACCAATTGCTCAACCTCAATAGGCAATGGTTACTACTGAAGCTCCAATTGTTCTTGTGTCTGTTATTACAGTTGTAGTTCAAAATCGCATTCCTCAAGGATAACCATGGGGAATGTCGGAGAACTTTGTGTCAGAGGATTTTAATCTTGGTCCTCAAGTTACTCCAGTTGTTCAGACTCTTGTTACTCCTGCGCCTCCTGTGGTACCTGTTACTCCTGCTGCACCTCCCTTGGTGAATGTGGTCCCTTTTACTAATGATGATGTGTATAGTTCTTTTCCTCCATCGAGTGAAGGCTTGGGTATCTTTGATCGAATGGATGATTTTTAGGATCAGTTTGATAGGATGCAGAGGGAGATGAAGACCCTCAGTGGAAAGGAATTGTTCGGGCAGAATGTGAATGATTTATGCTTGGTCCTGAATGTCAAGATACCTGCAAAGTTTAAAGTTCCGGAATTCGAGAAGTACATGGGAAATACTTGTCCTCGTGCTCATATTGTGATATATATAAGAAGAATGTCTACCCACACTGATGATCAACGTCTGTTGATTCACTTTTTTCAAGATAGTTTGACTGGTGCTGCGTTGAAGTGGTACATGAGTTTGGACATTTCCAATATTCATACTTTCAATGACTTGGGAGAAGCATTTATTAGACAATACAAATACAATGTGAACATGGCACCTGACCGTGATCAACTCAGGGCCATGGTCCAGAAGGACAGGGAATCATTCAAAGAATATGCACAAAGATGGCGTGAGGTAGCCGCCCAAGTGATTCCTCCAATGGAAGAAAAGGAGATTAATAAGATTTCCCTGAGGACTCTGGGTGTTTTCTACTATGAAAGGATGGTAGCGAGTGCGCCAAGTGACTTTACTGAAATGGTAGGCATGGGTATTGTTGTACCCCAATTTTCCCCCCTAAGATCCCTTCATCATACCATATTGTTTCAATCACAACAAAATCACATTAGGGCCTTTGGAAGTGGTTAATTTGGGTTCAGAAGAAGATTCGAAGGAAGTCAATATTGGAGCATCGTTGAATTCTGATGTAAAGAACGGGTTGATTAAGCTGTTGAAAGAGTATGTGGATATTTTCGCTTGGTCTTATCAAGATATGCCTGGTCTAGATACATACATTGTCGAGCATCGTTTGCCGTTGAAGCCAGAGTGTTCTCCAGTTAAACAAAAGTTGAGAAGAACCCACCTAGATATGGAAGTAAAGATCAAAGAGGAGGTCCTAAAGCAGATTAATGCTGGTTTTCTTGTGACGTCGGTGTATCCTCAATGGATCGCCAATATTGTCCTAGTACCGAAAAAAGACAAAAAAGTCTGCATGTGCGTAGATTACAGAGATCTAAATAAAGCTAGTCCAAAAGATGATTTTCCACTGCCTCACATTGACATGTTAGTGGATAGAACAATAAAATTCAAAGTATTCTCGTTCATGGACGGATTTTCTGGGTATAATCAAATAAGAATGGCTCCAGAGGACATGGAAAAAACAACGTTTATCACACCCTGGGGAACATTCTGTTACAGAGTGATGCCCTTTGGGTTGAAGAACGTTGGTGCAACGTACCAGAGGGCTATGACAACCCTATTCCATGATCTGATGCACAAAGAAATCGAAGTATATGTAGATGATATGATTTCCAAATCCCAAACTGAATAAGGGCATATAGAAGATTTGTTGAAGTTATTTCAGCATTTGAGGAAGTATCGTCTCCGCTTGAATCCAAATAAATGCACCTTCGGAGTTAGATTGGGGAAATTGTTGGGTTTTATTAGTAGCCAGAAAGGAATTGAAGTTGACCCTGACAAAGTCAAAGAAATTCAAGAAATGCCAGCACCAAGAACTGAAAATCAAGTCAGGGGTTTCCTCGGGCGTTTGAATTATATCTCCAGATTTATTTCCCACATGACTGCATCGTGTGAACCGATCTTTAAGTTGTTAAAGAAAGATCAAGGTTGTGTGTAGACGGATGATTGCCAAAGGGCATTTGAAAGTATTAAAGAGTATCTGCTTGAACTTCCTATCTTTCTCCCTCCCGTAGAAGGAAGGTCGTTGATTATGTATCTAACAGTGTTAGATAAATCTATGGGTTGTATTATGGGACAACAGGATGAAACAAGAAAGAAAGAGTTCTCCATTTATTATCTCAGCAAAAAGTTCACTAATTGTGAGTCGCGATATTGTATGCTAGAAAAAACATGTTGTGCTTTGGCCTGGGCGGCAAAGCGTTTGCGGTAGTATATGTTGAATCATACCACTTGGTTGATCTCCAAAATGGATCCAATCAAGTATATTTTTGAAAAGCCTGCTCTTACTGGGAGAATTGCCTTCTGGAAGATGTTGTTATCTGAATATGATATCGAGTACCGCATTCAAAAGGATATTAAAAGTAGTGTGTTGGCAGATTACCTTGCTCACCAGCCGGTGGAAGATCATCAGTCTGCAGAATATGAATTCCCCGGTGAAGATGTGATGTTCTTGAAAGTGAAGGATTGTGATGAACCATTGCCTGAGGAGGGCCCTGACCCTGAATCTCGTTGAAGTATGGTATTTGATGGAGCTGTGAATGATTATGGTAAAGGAATTGGTGTTGTGATTGTTACTCCTCATGGATCACATATTCCTTTTACCGCAAGATTAACATTTGATTGCACTAATAATATGGCAGAATATGAGGCTTGCATCATGGGTCTTGAGGAAGCTATTGACCTCAGAATCAAAATTCTAGATGTGTATGGCGATTCAGCTTTGGTAATAAATCAGATTAAAGGAAAATGGGACACTGGTCACCCTGGCTTGATCCCTTACAAAGATTATGCTAGAAGATTACTACCCTTCTTCAATAAAGTTGAATTACATCACATTCCTAGGGATGAAAATCAAATGGCGGATGCTCTGGCAACTATGGCTTCCATGTACCAAGTAAATGCTTGGAATGATATACCCCGAATTACAGTTCGACATCTAGATAAGCCCGCTCATGTGTTTGCGACAGAGGAGGTAGCAGATGAAAAACCTTGGTATTATGATATCAAGCATTTTTTTCAGACTCAGGAATATCCGTTTGGTGCGTCGAAGAAATATAGAAAGACATTGAGAAGATTGGCATGCAGTTTTTTCCTCAGTGAAAATGTGTTATACAAGAGAAATTATGACATGGTCTTGCTCAGATGCGTGGATAGACACGAAGCAGACATGCTGATGCATGAGATCCATGAAGGTTCATTTGGCACTCATGCTAATGGACATTCAATGGCTAAAATGATACTGAGGGCAGGTTATTATTGGTTGACAATGGAATCTGATTGTTATAAATTTGCAAAGAACTGCCATAAATTCCAGATTTACGCAGATAAGATCCATGTGCCTCTGACACTTCTCAATGTGATTTCCTCCCCATGGCCTTTCTCTATGTAGGGTATTGACACGATCGGGATGATAGAACCCAAAGCTTCGAATGGACACCGTTTAATCTTGGTAGCAATTGACTACTTTACCAAATGGGTAGAGGCTGCTTCATATGCCAATGTTACCAAACAGGTGGTTGTGCGTTTCATCAAAAACAATCTTATATGTCGGTATGGTGTGCAGAGCAGAATCATCACTAACAATGGCTAGAATTTGAACAACAAGATGATGACTGAGCTGTGCGAAGAATTCAAGATTGTCCATCACAATTCATCTCCATACAGGCCAAAGATGAATGGGGCTGTTGAAGCTGCTAATAAGAATATCAAGAGAATTATCCAGAAAATGGTTGTCACTTATAAGGATTGGCATGAGATGCTCCCTTTTGCTCTACATGGATATCGAACATCTGTTCACACTTTAACAGGAGCAACCCCGTTCTCCCTAGTGTATGGAATGGAAATTGTACTCCCAGTCGAGGTTGAGATTCCCTCGTTGCGTGTGATAATGGAAGCCAAATTGACAGAGGCTGAATGGGTTCAGAACAGGTTTGACCAATTGAATTTGATTGAACAGAAGAGAATGACAACTTTGTGTCATGGGAAGTTATATCAGAAAAGAATGAAGAAATCATTTGACAAAAAGGTCAAACCTCGTGAATTCAAAGAAGGCGACCTCGTGCTCAGGAAGATCATGTCTTTCAACACTGATTATAGGGGCAAGTGGACTCCCAATTTTGAAGGCTCGTATGTTGTCAAGAAATCCTTCTCTGGTGGTGCATTAATTCTTGAAATTATGGATGGCGAGGAGTTCCCATGTCCCATGAATGCTGACGCAGTCAAGAAATACTTCGCCTAAAGAAATAAAAGAACAACTCGCTAAGTTGAAAACCCGAAAGGGCGGCTTAGGCAAAAAGGAGTGTCTCGGTAGGCCAAAAACCTGAAAGGGCGGTCTAGGAAAAAATTAGAGACATAAACAGAATAAATTTCCCTCTAAGTTGAAAAACCGCAAGGGCGGCTTAGGCAAAAGTTAGGGATTTTCTTGGCAAGTAACTACGTCAGACGAGACTTGATCGTTGAAGCAACAATCTTCTTAGATCCTCACCATACTTCAACAAAAGTTGTTGCTCAGGATTTCAAAAGTTGTTAGGGGGGATAGTGGTTATTGTATCTCAATGTATCTTTTCCATTATGTATTACCATTTCCCAAAGTTTGTAATCATCCATGGAGTCTCGCCATTCGCAGACTACCATTCTATTAATGAAATTCGAGCTTTTGCCCAATTCTTTGTGTTCTTATTTTTATTTAGCTTGCAAAGACTTCATTTATTACTGATAATAATTGTTAAAGTAAAAAGATTAAAAGAAGCAAAATTAACTTTTCAAAAAAAGAGAAGAGATCTTTACAATTTAATTTACTTTGGGATTTATGATGAAACAATGACAATAAAAATGGTGATCCCAAGAATGAATAAACTCAATTTGTTTTAAGAGGACTTACTTCCTTCATGAAGGTTTTCTCAGGTCATTTTGCTGGTGTGCGCAATCTTTGTGTGTTTCTCAGATAGTTAAAGACGATATCAGTGGGTACAAGGTACAATATTGGGTTTGTGACTCCACTATCCCCAGTCAAGTCTTGGTTCATTTTTTTGGGTTTGCATGATCAGAAGCCTCCGTCCCAGATTCCCCAACAAAGTCTTCCCTCATATAATGAAAGGTTTTATTCCCTTTGTATGCTGAAATGACGCTCTTTTTGCAGTATTTGCATTAATGTTGACTTCTTGATTTACCGAGAAGATTATCCCAGGGCATCTCTTGTTGGAATGAGTATTCGTGATGAAAGTTTCAATCCGCAGTTTTCTCCAGGGAGGTGAGCTTGAATCCCCCAGTGAGGCTTGGTTGTTTCGGTGTCAGTCTACTTTATTTGAGGTTGGTCTTACAATATCCAGTAGGCATGTTGCTTTTGGAAAACCATTTTCTCCGAGTAAATTGGAAGAAGGATGTTCTATCCTGGTATCTATTTGATTTAGCTACATCCGGATTATGTTTCTCCTCAGTGAAGTTAAAGCAATAGGTTTGGTTTCTGCAGTTGCTTTTACCTTTCTTTGATTGATCTTTCTGGTTGAAGCTTAGCCCAATGTTGTTAGTGACCTGAGGCGGTTTTGTTTGTTTGCGTTGATTATGTACCCTTTTTACCAGCATATGCACGATAGCACTCATACATTCATACATACATCATGCATTGCTAAAAATCAACATTCATTGACATTGTGTTCTGACCTTTCCGGCAGCGCTCTTTGCTTAGTTGAATTTGGTTTTCCCTCTTGAGTTTATTTCTCAAAATATGTATCTGCATTGGCCGTCTTGCTCTAGTTTATTTCTGAATTGGATTTGTGGCTACATGACAATATCATTTATTATGGATTTCTGAAAACTTTGAGTTTCGGTTTGTGCATTTATTTTGCACAGGAAGACTTTATCTCCTCAGCAGGAATATCGTGGCATTTCCCCTGGAAGTCATATTTCTATCCCTCGAAAGTCATTTCTCTTTGAATTTCCCCTTGATAATAAGTGGAAGTCTCTTTATTTGAGACAGATTACGTATTACCCTTTCCAGGCAGATTTCCTTGGTTAAAGAAGAAGTTGAGACCCGTTCTTGGCAAAACACCAGAATCTTGGGGAAACTTGATATATTTTCTCTTTATACCTTTAGTGAATGTTGGTAGTACATTGGCAGTGAACATCAGTGTTTGTTATCTTTTTGCTATCATTAGTGAACGTTGATAGTTCATCATCAGTGAACGGCGGTGATATGGTATATTTTCTCTTTCTACCTTCAGTGAACGTTGGTGGTACATCGGTAGTGAACGTTGGTGTTTGTTATCTTTTTACTATCTTCAGTGAACGTTGATAGTTCATCATCAGTGAACGGTGGTGATATGATATATTTTCTCTTTCTACCTTCAGTGAATGTTGGTAGTACATCGGCAGTGAACGTCGGTGTTTGTTATCTTTTTGCTATCTTCAATGAACGTTGATAGTTCATCGCCAGTGAGCGGCGGTGATATGATATATTTTCTCTTTCTACCTTCAGTGAATGTTGGTAGTGCATCGGCAGTGAACATCGGTGTTTGTTATCTTTTTTCTATCTTCAGTGAACGTTGATAGTTCATCGTCAATGAACGGCGGTGATATGATATATTTTCTCTTTCTACCTTCAGTGAACGTTGGAAGTACATCGGCAGTGAACGTCAGTGTTTTTTATCTTTTTGCTATCTTCAGTGAATGTTGATAGTTCATCGTCATTGAACGGCGGTGATATGATATATTTTCTCTTTCTACCTTCAGTGAACGTTGGTAGTGCATCAGCAGTGAACGTCAGTGTTTGTTATCTTTTTGCTATCTTCAGTGAACATTGATAGTTCATCATCAGTGAACGACGGTGATATGATATATTTTCTCTTTCTACCTTCAGTGAACGTTGGTAGTACATCGGCAGTGAACGTAGGTGTTTGTTATCTTTTTTCTATCTTTAGTGAAAGTTGATAGTTCATCGTCAGTGAACGGTGGTGATATGATATATTTTCTCTTTCTACCTTCAGTGAATGTTGGTAGTACATCGGCAGTGAACATCGGTGTTTGTTATCTTTTTGCTATCTTCAGTGAATGTTGATAGTTCATCGTCAGTGAACGGCGGTGATATGATATATTTTCTCTTTCTACCTTCAATGAATGTTGGTAGTACATCGGCAGTGAACCTCGGTGTTTGTTATCTTTTTGCTATTTTCAGTGAACGTTGATAGTTCATCATCAGTGAACGGCGGTGATATGATATATTTTCTCTTTCTACCTTCAGTGAACGTTGGTAGTACATCGGCAGTGAACATTGGTGTTTGTTATCTTTTTGCTATCTTCAGTGAACGTTGATAGTTCATCATCATTGAATGGCGGTGATATGATATATTATCTCTTCCTACCTTCAGTGAACGTTGGTAGACATCGGCAGTGAACGTCGATGCTTGTTATCTTCCTCTCTGATTCTGTTCTTGTGGTTCACCAGTGATTTATTTTCCTGGTGGGGTTGCTCCTTTGTTCGTACATTTTTTGTTGCATCCCCATTGTTACTTTGCGTCTCTTTGGGTCTGTTCATATGCATTCATATTCATAAGCATTTGCATGGCATCTTAGGGCCAAAAACAGGGTTTGTTTTATATTTAAGTGTCTTCGATCACGTCGACACGAAGATTTTTAACCTTCGTATCTCCAGATAGAAGAAACTTAAATAAGGGAAGCTGTTGTACCCCAATTTTTTCCCCTAAGATCCCTTCATCATACCATATTGTTTCAATCACAACAAAATCACATTAGGGCTTTTGGTTCTTCTCCCTATCTTTAGCTTTGCTCTTCTGAGGAATTACCAAGCACCTTAACTTGTTTTCTTTTATGATCATGGATATTTTGCTTTGATTTTCTCTTTAATTAACAAAATGAAATATTGGTTTGTCTTACTTGTTAATAATATAGGTAAAGGCAATGAGGTTTAGCAAGTTGCTTCATGGGTTCATGAGTTTATTTCCATGCTCTAGTCAATAGCTTGAGAAATTCAAACCTCACCATTGAAGTTGTTTTGAAGTTGGCATGGAAGTGGTTTTGGTGGCCATTATTCCTCCTCATCATCCTCAACAATCTCTATTCACAAAGGAATAATATTGGCACAAAACGTTTGTTCAAACTTGGCAAAGTTCCACCAAGCATTCTCTTGATCTAGAGGCTAGGGTTTTGGACTTCAAAGGGGCATATCTTGCTCATCTTTTGGTATTTTTGAGTGATTCCAAAAACATTCTTCTCTTAAATGAGTTACCAATAAATCATTTCAAAAGTTCCAAGGATTTTTCATGTGGAAGGAATTTGGTGAAGAGGAAAGATTACAAGTCATCCAGATGAATCCCCAATTTTCCATATGTGACTTCAAATGGTCATGAGTTGGTAAATTTGTATCACCTTGAGCCCATTATTTTTTCATGATGATCTTGAATATGTGTACTTCATGCCTTCTTTTATGTGCAAAGTAAAAAAATGGATGGAAGTTGCCTTAAGAATGCAAAAGATTATAGGTCATTTCATGATTTTAGGCCAACTTCAACAAGTCATAACTTGCACAATTTTTGGATATTTTGAGTGGTTCAAATTGCAAAATGTCATTCAAGAAATCTACTTCATTCCATCTTTTTTGTTCAAGATAAAATTCTAAGTGGAAGGCCATGTTTGGATGCAAGAGATTATAGGTCATTTTTAAAGAAGAATTTGAAATATTTCTAAGTATGGAAAGTCAACTCTTTTTCTTCAACTTTGACTCCACGTAAATTTCAGCTCAAGCATCCATTTGATTCCATTCTTTTTCCATTGCAAAGCTTGTTACCTCATCTTTCAAAAGCATCAATACTTTTTCCCTAAGACCCCTTGAGGTGGAAGTGCCATTGGATTGAACTTGGTAACTTGGAACTGAAGTTTCTCCATAAGTCAGAATTTGAAATTCATGTTTTGGCCTTTAAACATCAAATTAGCATGCATTTGTGATCTAAACATGTTTAACCAAGTTTCCAAAGTGGATTAGAGCCTTGAAACGCAAGGATTAGATGAGTTTTGATGCAAATCAGATCACACTTTGCTCGTGCATCAGGTTCACACGATTTCCCTCCAATTTGCATCATTCCACACGCTTGAACATTCCATTTGATTCCCCATAAATAGAGGGTCACCCCCCATTCAATTTCCCAAGCTTATATAGCCAGAATCACCCTGTCAAACTTGCTTCACAACTCATAATTCAGCTACTTCGAATCCTATTCTCAAGCCTTTTTCAATCCATTTTTTTCATCAATTCACCTTCCTTGATCTTCCCTGAAGCTAACCATATAATCACATTCAAGAATCGTGCCCTATATTTCTCCATAGAAGTCCAGTTTCAGAGCTCTGCAACTAAACTTCAATTGGTAGATTCCTTCATCAATTCTTCAAAACTTTGGTATCATTGTGTTGCTCTCATTGCCCTGGTTCTAGTTGTAACACTTACTTCCAAATTGCTTGAGTTACAGTTTATATAAATTTGGCGCGAGGGTGTGGTTGTCTTCGTCTTGAAGAGACGAAGCGAATGACATAGGTATGAGCTTCTGATTTTACAGTTTGAGAGACCTGCAATTCGTGAAGGCTGGAGGTTGAAGATGACCAATGTGTCATCTTCTAACCAATGAAAGCGTGACATTTGTTATTTTCAAATTCTGATTTTATTAATGATTCTGTACATTATTCATTAAAGACCATGATATGCACAGCGCACCAGATCCTTTGGATTTGATTACTAACGCGTTTTGACTCTCATCCAATGGTCCACATCTTTTTCTTTTATTTTCTTTTTCTTATTTTTATATTTTAATTGTTTTAAATTTCAAAAAATCATAAAAAAAAATTCATTTTTAGTCCAAAAAATCTGAAAAAATTATGAAAAATATTTTTGATTATTCTCTTTCTGATTTTTATTTTTTCACAATTTATTTTTGTGTTTTGGTATTTTTTTATGAATTTTACACTTATTTGATTTGTTTAAAATGTTTAAAAAAACTTTTACACATTTTTAAATTCTCAAAAAATTATGGAATGATCCAATGATATCGTGGCAAATATTGCTGACCTTATTTTATTTTTGTTTCTGACTTTACTATTTTTTACTATTTTCGTTTATTTTACCCATTTAATTTAATTTTTAAAAATAGTTTCTGACTTTTAAAAATTCCCAAAATTTTTATAAAATCACTTGGCCTCTTTTCTAATTTTTCTATGGTCTTATTTTTCATTTCTTGATTAATTTGAATACAGTTGCCATTTTCTTCATTATTTTCCATATTTTTAAAACATTTTTAAACTCTTTAATGTATATATTAATTATATTATTATTTTGTGAATATTTTCTGGTAGTCTTGGGTTGATTTTTTGGTCATGGCTTTATTAACATCATTGGATCCATGGTGTTGAGTTTAACTCCACAAAAAATGGATGAATGATTTTAATAATAGTTTGATTAAATATTAATTCAAATGTGGTTTCTCTTTTTACCCTAATTCCTCTTCATCTCATCCCCTTCTCATTGCACTAAATGTTGTTGGACCATGATCTCTATATCATGTCTCAAAATAAATGGTGTATAGATTTCTATTGACCGGCCTCAAAATAGGTGCAACTTCTATATAAGTCCACTTACGATTGCTTAACAAAGCGCTAAATTTTGTCCCGATTCGAATAAATGATCATTCTTGGCCCAAACTTATGATTGCAAGCCCAAGTATGTTAATTTGATCTCTTTAATCTAATAACCTTGAGATTCATTGTGTGGAGGCTTTGGTTCTACCAATTCTCTAATGAATCTACAACACCTTTGGTCAATGCGGATCACTTAAACGTCATTGATCATTAAATGGTACTTATGAGAATTCCAAATGGATGATATATTTGACAAAAAGCAAATGCAACTTGTTGTGTGGAGGCTTTAGTTCTACCAATCCTCTAATGAGTTCCAAATGTAAGTTTCAAGATGGTCATCCAACTAACCACTAATTATTGACTTGTTTTATTTTATGCTTTTATTCTTTTATGCTTTATGCACTATTTACTTTTTAGAATTTTTCATTTCATGCCATTTTCATCTTTGCTCATTTGAGCATTTATATTCTTGTCATTTTTACTTTGCTCACTTGAGCTTTTCTTTTTCTTTTCCTAAGATACTTAATAATAAACTTAAACCCTAAAAAACTCTTAATGGTACTTGGACTATTTGGTTACTATCCTTGGCATTATGGAGCATGGGACTATTTCTTGGACTTAGGATTAGAAACCTAGGCCTATCTTGGAGACCTTGTGATCTTATCTGATTATTTTGTCTGGAGCTCTTGAGGTTTACCTCAAGACATTGGGTTGCTTGTTTGTTTTTGTGTGCAGGTTTGTGTGATTACATCCTTTGTTTGTAATATGGAATTCAACCGCATACAGTCGTTACTCTGCCCAATTTTTGTGAAGACTTAATACACTTGAAGAGGTCTAGTATCTTTGCTTGCTTGGTTTTAATCCAAAGAATGGAAATTCTATCTTGGCTCATAATGTCAAGTTTTGGATTCTTGTTGGTTAGATGGTCCTTATCCTTAGCTTTTACCTTATGCTTTAGGATAGCCTCTTCTTCTCCTCCCATCTTCTTTAATTTCAAAAATCTTCTCCCTCCTTTTGAAAACCCTTCTTGTTTTGAAACTTAAAAACTTTTATAATAAACTTGGACTTATGTCCAAGCATTTTCAAAAAAACATTTTCATTAATAATCTTCAATAAATTTAATAATACTTTGACATTTTTTATGAGAAGACTAAAAGTCAACCAATCTCATTTCAAACCATTTTGCAACTTTGGCTTTTACCTTTAAACTTTTATTAAAAGATTAGGCTCTTGTCAATCCTTGTAGTGATGCAAACAACTATACTTCTACAATATATAGTGAAGTGAGATATTTTCCACTTGGGTGTTGAGTGAGGCATTGTTGATTTTAAAATCCAAGCCATACCCTCCACTTTGAGATGATACAAATTCTCCTTTCTCATGATCATGGGTAGTAAGTATGTTTTCCACACAGACAATGACGATGATGTCTTATCCCATAAAATTAACCAACACACTTGTGTTTCAAACTTTTAAAAGAGGAACTACGTGTACCCTGATCCCCTATTGCACGAAAGGTGGTACGTAGGCACTAAAGGTTCGCAACCGTGGTGGGTGCAAAAATCATAAAAAATATTTCTCTTCTCACCTCCACCATCCATTTTATATTCAACATATTTTTTATAGCCAAAATATACTGATTTTACAAAGAGGTTCCTGTGGAGTACCGTAGATGTTTAGGGTGCTAATACCTTCCCTTTGCATAACCAACCCCTTTACCTTGAATATTTCCCCCTTTTTTGGGTTATTCACTCTTTTCCCATTCCTTTGGAAACAATAAAGCGTGGTGGCGATTTTTATTTTTGATTTGTATAAAGTCTAGTCAATCCAATGGCTTACTCTTGAACATTTCTACCGCTACAGGTATCCATTTGGAAGAGGCTGTGAGAGAGGGTCGTCTAACAACAAGTGAAAGTTCCGAAGGTATGAAGAAGCCATCATATGGGTTTGCCAAGAAGAAGGAAGTAGATACCAATGTTTTTATTCAAGAGAGAAGGGTTAATCCCCCTAGAAGAAATTATCAGTGTCATCAACAGGTTGCCTCAGTAACTCTAGTTGTTGGTGTGGCTCCAGCAACTGTTGCTTATCAGAGACCATCCCATCAGGGGAATCAAGGGTATAATCAGAGGAGGGAGAATTATGACCATATCCCTATGATCTATGCAAAATTACTCCTGGCGTTAATTCAAAAGAAGTTGGTTCAGACCAGACCACCTTCTGCTATACCATCGCTGTTGCCTTGGTATTATAAGGCAGACCAAACATGTGCTTTTCATCAGGGAGCACTAGGGAACAATGGTGAGAATTTCTATCCTTTAAAAAATGAAGTACAAAAATTGATGAGGCCTGATTTCTTATCCTTTAAAGATGTTGGCCCGAACGTGAATGATAATCATTTGCCAAAGCATGTAGGAGAAAATGATGTGAATATGGTTGCTGGTTGTCAAGGCGACTTCCGGATTTTCGATATTAATTTGGTTAGAGGAGATTTGGTAAAAATGTGTGCTGACCTCTGCGAGTTTAGTTATTATACACATGACCATGCTGGTTTTGGTATTTGCAGCACATATATACAGGGTTGTCAAAAGATAAAGGATGATTTGTCAAAGATGATGGATGAAAGCCTCATCCATATAATCAGGCCTAGGGAAGAGTATGAGGAGGAATTAAACATGGTTTCTGGATGTCCTGGAGAGTTCAAAATCTTTGATGTGGAATATATGAACGATAACTTGGCGCAGTTGCATGCTACCTTCTGCCATATAGAAGGTCAAGAAAGGCACCATTATGGATCTTGTCGGATCTGCTACAGAGATTCGTGTGGTTGTTCCATTATGAGAAAAGGTATTTAGTTATTGTTGGACAACGGTACCATCACGGTTTCAGGAAATAGGGATGATTAAGTTAATATGGTTGAAGTTTGTTTGGATGGGATTACGTCAGATGATGAGTATGCCTCTGCAGATGAGTACTTCTCCTTAGATAAAGATATGTTTTCCAGAGATGACTCTGTAATGACTGAATGTGTTGAAGAGGGAGTAAATGTTATTGTTCCTTATTTTGGTACACCCACCCCTTTTGAAGTTGAATATCATGGCAAGCCAGCTATTGCTCCATTAGTGATTAGCTTGCCGAGTTATGTTCCTTACAAGTCATACAAGGTTGTACCCTACAAGTATAATGCTACAATTTTAGAGGATGGTGTGGAAGTTCCCATCCAGCCTATGTCTAATGTTGGAAATATTGTTGAGGCCAGCCGAGTGACCCGCAGTGGTCATGTGTTCGCGCCTGTCATTATAATATATGATGATGCTGGAAAGAAAATTGTTGAAGAGGTTGAACCCAAGAAGGTAGTAGGGGAATCTAGGGGAGCTACACTAGAAAAATATGTGGATGATATATTAAAGATTATAAAGATGAGCGAATACAGGATCGTAGATCAATTGTTACAGACTCTATCAAAAATATATATTCTTGCTTTGCTTATGAACTCCTTTGCTCACAGAGAATCTTTGATGAGGGTATTGGACCAAGCTTTCGTGGAAAGTGATATGCCAGTAGACCGATTCAGCAGTGTGGTAGGGAATATTACATCATGTAATAACCTGAGTTTCTGCGATGATGAACTGCCTGATGAAGGAAGGAATCACAATCTGGCTCTCCATATATCTATGAACTGCAAGAATGATTCATTATCCAATGTGCTGATTGATAATGGATCTGCATTGAACGTTATACCAAGGAGCATACTAATGAACTTGAAATATCAAGGAACGTCCATGCGCTCGAGTGGAATTATTGTGAAAGCGTTTAATGGATCAAGGAAATCTGTTATTGGTAAAGTGGACTTGCCTATTCATATAGGCCCACATTTGTTTCATATTACTTTCCAGGTCATGGATATTATACCCGCTTACAGTTGTTTGTTGGGACGGCCGTGGATACATGAGGCAGGGGCTGTCACTTCGAATTTACACTAGAAGTTGAAGTTTGTGCATGAAGGAAAAGTGGTAATCATAAACGGAGAGCAAGCATTATTGATATCTCATTTATCTTCTTTCAGTATTGTAGAAACGGATGAAGATGCTATTGGAAGCCAGTTCCAAGCTTTATCCATTGATAATATAAGAGGAAATGAGAATTCTATATCTTCGTTTAAGGATGCTCAGCAGGTTGTGCGTAATGGCCATAGTGAATTATGGGGACAAATTGTTGATCCACCTGTAAACAAGAATAGAGCTGGCTTGGGATTCTCTATGAAGAATGATAAACGTAAGAACATGAAGTTGAAGTCTAATGCAGGCAAGTATCAGGATATATTTCATAGCGGGGGTTATCTTCATCCAAATGTTTATGGGATTAATGCCATTGTGGAAGATAAAGAAGAGCCAGAAATGCCAAATTATGTGACGTACGGAGTTAGGGTTCAAAACTGGATCACCATCTATGTTCCCTCTTTCATACATGTCTCAAAGTAATTTGATTTTGTTAATATTTTCGAAAATTTTTCACTCTACCTAAGGTGAAAGTATTGACTTTCTATGGGCTTATATGTTTGCTTTGATCTTTAAAATCAATAATAAAAGTTGTCTTTGATTCCCAAATTGTGTTTTTTTTCTGCTTTTTCTTAGAAAATGGTAATCTGAAAAAAAAACATTTCAAAATAAATAATAACTTAAATTGAATATGCATAATCACTTGTTATATGTGTCAGTTTCTAAAAGCAATCATAAATCATATGTGCAGATTAATTAAAAAACCCGTTGAATACAATGACCCTGCACCCTCTCCCAACTTTGAATGTTCTGTGTATGGGGACGGAGAAGAAGACTATGATGAGATTCCGGAAGAGGTCTCACGGTTGCTTGAGCGCGAGGAGAGTGCCAGTCAGCCATATAAAGAGCCATTGGAAGTAATCAATTTGGGTTCAGAAGAAGATCCGAAGGAAGTCAAGATTAGAGCATTACTGCATCCTGATGTGAAGAGCAGGTTAATTAAAATGTTAAAATAATATGTGGACATATTTTCTTGGTCATACAGAGATATTCCTGGTTTGGATAAGATTATTATAGAGCACCATTTTCCACTGAAGCCAGAGTGCCCACCAATCAAACAGAAGTTGCGAAGAACTCAGCCAGATATGGTGGTAAAAATCAAAGAAGAAGTTATAAAGCAGATTAATGCCGGTTTTCTTGTGACATCAGTGTACCCTTAGTGGATTTCCAATATTGTCCAAGTACTGAAGAAAGACGGAAAAGTTCGCATATGCGTAGATTACAGAGATCTAAATAAAGCTAGTACAAAAGATGATTTTCAATTGCCACACATTGATATGTTAGTGGATAGCACAACAAAATTCAAAGTTTTCTCGTTCATGGACGG
Source organism: Vicia faba (assembly GCA_948472305.1). Taxonomy (NCBI): domain Eukaryota; kingdom Viridiplantae; phylum Streptophyta; class Magnoliopsida; order Fabales; family Fabaceae; genus Vicia; species Vicia faba. Next base: position 211,348,920 of record OX451738.1, on the reverse strand, counting down.
ATTTTCCGAATATAATCAAATAAGGATGGCTCCTGAAGACATGGAAAAAACAATGTTTATCACACCCTGGGGAACATTCTGTTACAGAGTATGCCCTTCGGGTTGAAGAACACTGGTGCAACGTACCAAAGGGCTATGAAAACCCTATTCCATGATCTGATGCACAAGGAAATTAAGTTATATGTTGATGATATGATTGCTAAATCCCCAAATGAAGAAGGGCATGTAGAAGATTTGTTGAAGTTGTTTCAGTGTTTGAGGAAGTATCGTCTCCGCTTGAACCCAAATAAATGTACCTTCGGTGTTCAATCAGGGAAGTTGTTGGGTTTCATTGTCAGCCAAAGAGGGATTAAAGTTGACCCTGATGAATTCAAAGCAATTCAAGATATTCTAGCGCCGAGAACTGAAAAGCTAGTCAGAGGTTTCCTCGGGTGTTTGAGTTACATCTCCAGATTAATTTCCCACATGACTACAACGTATGAACCGATATTTAAGTTGTTAAAGAAAGATTAAGGTTATGTGTGGACAGATGATTGCCAAAGGGCATTTGAAAGTATTAAAGAATATCTACTTAAACCTCCTATCTTGCTCCCTCCTGTTGAAGGAAGACCATTGATTATGTATCTGGCAGTATTAGATAATTCCATGGGTTGTATTCTGGGATAACAAGTTGAAATAGGGAAGAAAGAGTATGCCATTTATTATCTCAGTAAAAAGTTTACTGACTGCGAATCGCGGTATTCTATGCTGGAAAAGACATGTTGTGCTCTGGCCTGGGCGGCAAAATGTTTTCGGCAGTATATGTTGAATCAAACCACTTGGTTGATTTCTAAAATGGATCCAATCAAGTACATTTTTGAAAAGCCTGCTCTCACTGGGAGAGTTGCTCATTGGAAGATGTTTTTATCCGAATATGACATTGAATACTACACTCAAAAGGCTATAAAAAGCAGTGTGTTGGCGAATTATCTTGCTAACCAACCAGTTGATAATTATCAGTCTGTGAAATATGATTTCCCCGATGAGGATGTGATGTTTTTGAAAGTGAAATATTGTGATGAACCTTTGAATAAGGAAGGTCCTGATCCTAATTCTTGTTGGAGCATGATATTTGATGGAGCTGTGAATGCTTATGCTAAAGGAATTGGTGTTGTGATCGTCACTCTTCATGGATCGCATATACCTTTTACTGCAAGGTTGACATTCTATTGCACTAATAATATGGAAGAGTATGAGGCTTGCATCATGGGCATCGAGGAAGCTATTGGTCTAAGAATTAAAATCCTAGATGTGTATGGCGATTCAGCTTCGGTAGTAAAACAGATTAAAGTAGAGTTGGATACTCGTCACCCCAGCTTGATCCCTTGCAAATATTATGCTAGAAGATTGTTACCCTTCTTTAATAAGGTTGAATTCCATCACGTCCCCAGAGATGAAAGTCAAATGGCGGATGCTTTGGCAACTCTTGCTTCTATGTACCAAGTGTATACCTAGAATGATATACCTCGAATTATAGTTTGGCGATTGGATAGGCCAACTCACATGTTTACAACATAAGAAGTAGAAGATGAGAAACCTTGGTATCATGATATCAAGCATTTTCTCCAGACTCAGGAATATCCGATTGGTGCATCGAATAAAGATAGAAAGACATTGAGAAGATTGGCCGGCAGCTTCTTCCTCAGTGAAAATGTGATGTACAAGAGAAATTATGACATGTTCTTGCTCAGATGCGTGGATAAACACGAAGCAGGCATGTTGATGCATGAGATTCATGAAGGTTCCTTTGGCACTCATGCCAATGGACATTCGATGGCTAAGAAGATGCTAAGGGTAGGTTACTATTGGCTGACAATGGAATCTGACTGTTATAAATTTGCGAAGAAGTGCCATAAATGCCAGATTTACACGGACAAAATTCATGTGCCTCTGAAACTTCTCAATGTTATTTCTTCCCCGTGGCCTTTCTCTATGTGGGGTATTGACATGATTGAAATGATTGAACCCAAAGCTTAGAATGGACACCATTTTATCATGGTAGGAATTGATTACTTCACCAAATGGGTGGAGGCTGCTTCATATGCTAATGTTACTAAACAGGTGGTAGTGCGCTTCATTAAGAATAATCTCATATGTCGGTATGGTGTGCCAAGCAGAATTATAACCGACAATGGATCGAATCTGAATAACAAGATGATGACAGAACTTTGTAAAGAGTTCAAGATTATCCATCGCAATTCATCTCCATATAGGCAAAAGATGAATGGGGTTGTTGAAGCTGCTAATAAGAATATCAAGAAGATCATCCAGAAGATGGTTGTTACTTATAAAGATTGGCATGAAATGCTCCCTTTTGATTTACATGGATATCAGACATCTGTCCGCACTTCAATAGGATCAACCCCGTTCTCCCTTGTGTATGGTATGGAAGCAGTGCTCCCAATCGAGGTTGAGATTCTCTCTTTACCTGTGATAATGGAAACTAAGTTGTCAGGGGCTGAATGGATCCAGAACAGGTTTGACTAATTGAATTTGATTTAAGAGAAGAGAATGACGGCTTTGTGTCATGGGCAGTTATGTCAAAAGAGAATGAAGAAAGCATTTGATAAGAAGGACAAACCTCGTGAATTCAGAGAAGGTGACCTCGTGCTTAGGAAGATCATGTCTTTTAACACTGATTCTAGGGGCAAGTGGACTCCCAATTTTGAAGGCCCATATGTTGTCAAGAAAGCCTTCTCTGGCGGTTCATTAATTCTTGAAACTATGGATGGCAAGGAGTTCCCACGTCCCATTAATGCTGATGTAGTTAAGAAACACTTCGCCTAAAGAAATAAAAGAACAACTCACTAAGTCGAAAACCTGAAAGGGCGGATTAGGCAAAAAAGAGCGTCTCGGTAGGCCGGAAACCCGAAAGGGTGGTCTAGGAAAAAATTAGAGACATAAACAGAATAAATTTTCCCTCTAAGTTGAAAACCTGCAAGGGAAACTTAGGAGAAAGTTAGGGACTTTCTTAGAAAGTAACTAAATCGGACAAGACTTGATCATTGAAGCAACAATCTTCTTGGATTCTCACCATACTTCAACAGAAGCTGCTGCTCAGGATTTCAAAGTTGTTAGAGAGAATAGTGGTAATTGTATTTCAATGTATTTTTTCCATTATATATTACCATTTTTCGGACTTTGTAATCATTCTTCGAGTCTCTCCATTCGCAGAATACCATTCTATTAATAAAGTTTGAGATTTTATCCATTTCTTTGTAGTTCTTATTTTATTCTTCCTATAAAGACTTCATTTATTATTGATAGTAATTTTCAAAGAGAAAAGATTAAATAACAAAATTGTTTTTTTTTAAAATAAATTTACAAATTACTTTTACTTTAGATTCTGTGATTCAAGAGGAAAACCAAAGTGGTGATCCCAGGAATGGACGAACTCCAGTAATTTTGGGAAGTTTTGTTTTCCCCAGGAAGGCTCTCCCATGTCATTTTTGCTGGTATACATATGATCTTCTTGTGTTTCTCAGATAGTTGGAGATGATACCAATTGATGTTTGGTGCGGTATTGAGCTTGTGATCCCATTGTCCCCAGTCAAGTCTTGGTTCATTTTTTATATTAGGTTTGCATGGTCAAAGGCCTCTATCCCAGATTCCCCCAGTGATGTCTTCCCTCATATGACGAAAGTTCATGTTCCTGCAAAATGTCGCTCTTTTTATAGTGTTGGTATTATTGTTGGTATTTATTTCCCAGGAAACTAGGCCATGGCAATATATTTTCTAAGAAGTGTTGATACAGTTGTTAACTTTTTGGGTTTTCACCCGCCAAGTGCTGGGTTTGATTTAAAATCCCCATAAGTGTGATTTCTTGCTGTAATGTTTGACTTCTTAACTCCCCAAGTTGTTACCCCCATGAGGTTTCATACTTTCTCCCCAGAGAAGTTGGTGCAATACTTACTCTCAATATTGAAGAATGTATCTTGGTATCCCCTCGACGATATGGTGCTTTCCTCCCTAATGAAGTCAGCACGAGGTCTCCAGTTGATATCTCGATGATGAGGCACTATCTCCCTTAGTGAATTCTTTATGATATTTCCCCAATGAAGTCAGCACGAGATCCTCAGTTGATGTTTTCACGATATGGTTTTCATCTGCCTTATTTAAAATCAGTGTTGCAGAACCCAATAGAAGTACAAATCTTGAAACATTTGTTTTCCCCATTGAAGTTTGTGTGATATCCCCGATGAAGCCTGTAAAAGGATGTTATATCCCTGTATTTGTACTGATTTATTGCTATGATTTGATTATTTCTGGATTATATTCCTTCCCAGTGAAGTTAAGCCGTGAAGTAGGAATCTGTTCCTCAGTTGGTGCTTACTTTTTTATGGAATTTTTCATCTTGGATGTGATTTAGCCGAGTATTGGTTGTACCCATGTTGGTTTTTTCTAGTTATCCCCAGTGTTATATGTCTATTTTGTCAGCATATACATGATAACGCTCATACATTCATACATAGATCATGCATAGTTGAATTTAGCAAATAATTTCTTATTCACATTCATTAATATTTTGTTTACATATTACCCTATTTTGTAGAGTTGTGTTATCCTCCTTCCAATAGAGTTCAACCTTAAGCAGAAAGTGTACATTCTTTCAATTTCCCCAGAGTTATCCCTCGTGGAAGATTTTTGCTTCAGCCTTCCTGTACAACTATTTGTTTGGATGGATTGGATTTCCATCTTGAGTTTATTTCTCAAAGGATGTATTATGGTTGCCTATTTCACCCATGTTTATTTATGGTTTGAAACCATGTTTCCTAGAAAGAGTACTACTATGATCTCTGTAAGCTTCGAGCCTTGTTTTGAGAAGGTGCATTTATTTTGGCAAGAGAAGACTTTTACCTCCTCAATAAGACTATGTTGGCTTTCCCCAGGAAGCAGTATTTCTTTCCCCGGGAAGTCATTTTTACAATCCTTCCCATAACAACAAGTAGCATGTCTCTTTATTTGACCAACTTCTACTTCCCCGTAAAAGTCAACGTTACTTTTTTGCTATCTTCCCTATGAGTGGATAGTTTACAATTCATTGTCAAATTACTCCAATGGATGGCAAGTCTTTTCAATATGACAGAGACAGTTCATTGAAATCTTTATAAGTGGTAGTCTCTTTATTTGAGACAGATTATATATTACCCTTTCCATGCGGAATGCCTTGGTTAAAGAAGTTTAGACCCGTTCTAGGTGAAATTCCATAATTTTGGGAAACTTGTTATTGTCAATACGTTCTTTTTTCTACCTTCAGTGAACGTTGGTAGTTCACCTTCAGTGAACGTTCGTGTTATGTTTTCTCTTTTTTACCTTCAGTGAACGTTGGTAGTTCACCTTCAGTGAATGTTGGTGTTATTCTTTTCTCTCTACCTTCAGTGAATGTTGGTAGTTCACCTTCAGTGAACATTGGTGTTATGTTTTTTCTCTCTACCTTTAGTGAACGTTGGTAGTTCACCTTCAGTGAACGTTGGTGTTATTCTTTTATCTCTAACTTAAGTGAACGAAGGTAGTTCACCTTCAGTGAATGTTGGTGTTATTGTTATCTCTCTCTACCTTCAGTGAACGTTGGTAGTTCACCTCCAGTGGATGTTTGTGTAATTCTGTTATATCTACCTTCAGTGAACGTTGGTGTTATTGTTCCCTCTTTCTACCTTTAGTGAACATCGGTAGTTTCACCTTTAGTGAACATTGGTGTCATCTTTTTTTTCTACCTTTAGTGAACGTTGGTAGTTCACCTTCAGAGAACGTTGATGTCATCTTTCTCTCTACCTTCAGTGAACGTTGGTAGTTCACCCTCAGTAAACGTTGGTGTTATGTTTCCTCTCTCTACCTTCAGTGAACATCGTTAGTTTCACCTTCAGTGAATATTGGTGTCGTTTCTTTTACCTTTAGTGAATGTTGGTAGTTCACCTTCAATGAATGTTGGTGTCATCTTTTTCTCTACCTTCAGTGAATGTTGGTAGTTCACCTTCAGTGACTGTTGGTGTTATATTTTCTTTTTCTACCTTCAGTGAATGTTGGTAGTTCACCTTCAGTAAACATTGGTGTTATGTTTTCTCTTTCTACCTTCAGTGAACGTTGGTAGTTTCACCTTCAGCGAATGTTGGTGTTATCCTTGTCTCTCTACCTTCGGTAAACATTGGTAGTTTCACCTTTAGTGAACATTGGTGTTATCCTTTTCTCTCTACCTTCAGTGAACGTTGGTAGTTTATCTTTAGTGAACGTTGGTGTTATTCTTTTCTCTCTACATTCAGTGAACATTGGTAGTTCACCTTCAGTGAACGTTGGTGTCATTTTTTCTCTCTACCTTTATTGAGCGTTGGTAGTTCACATTCAGTGAACGTTGGTGTTATTATTTCCTCTCTACCTTCAGTGAACGTTGGTAGTTTCACCTTCAGTGAACGTTGTTGTTTTTCTTTCCTCTCTACCTTCAGTGAACATTGGTCGTTCACCTTCAGTGAACGTTATTGTTATTCTTTCCTCTCTAACTTCAGCGAACATTGGTAGTTCACCTTTAGTGAATGTTGGTGTTATTATTTTTCTCTTTATACCTTCAGTGAACGTTGGTAGTTTCACCTTCAGTGAATGTTGGTATTATGTTTTCTTTTTCTACCTTTAGTGAAAGTTGGTAGCTTCACCTTCAGTAAAAGTTGGTGTATCCTTTGATCTTTTACCGTCATCTGTGAGTCAGATTCTTTTTGATCTTCTACCTTCAACTATTGAGTTGGTAGTTTACCTTCACCTGTGATTCAGTATCTTTTTTATCTTCTACCTTCAACTATTAAGTTGGTAGTTTACCGTCATCTGTGAGTGGGTATCTCTTACTCTTCTACCTTCAACTATTGAGTTGGTAGTTCACAGTTATCTGTCGATCGCTTTTATCCTTTATTGTCTCTCCTCAATGTCTGAGTTGATGCCTTATCTCCTCTTTGGGTTTTACCTTAATAGAGTCGAGTCTTTTGTTGACCAGTGATTTATTTCCTGGGCGGGTTTCTCTTTTGATCCTTCTTTCCTTTGCTACATCCCCAGTGGTGTCTTGCACCCTTTTGAATTTTTTCATATGTATTCATAATCATAAGCGTTGCATGGCATCTAAAAGGCCAAAAATAGGGTTTGTTTTATATTTAAGTATCTTCGATCATGTCGACACGAAGATTTTAACCTTTGTATCGCCGGATAGAGGATAATTAAATAAGGGAAGCTGTTGTACCCCAATTTTTGCCCCTAAGATTCCTATATCATCTTATACCATCACAATGCAACCAGATCACAAACTAGGGTTTGGGGTTTGGGGAATCACCAAGCACTTTGAAGCACCTTGAATTTTATATTTTGTACTTGTATTCTTTTAACTAACCTCAAAATGTGTATATTTGTCTCTTGGAATATTATATTGTAGGTAATGGCACAATTGCATTCATCTCACCATGTCATAACATAGAGGACCAAAACTAGGGTTTAGATTTTAATCAGGAGATATTTGGATTTTTGGGCAATACTTGATCCCATTCTTCTCTACATGGTCAGGAGCATCTATCATTGGAAGGTTGATCATCAACTTTGGTTTGAAAAGGTTCAAATGATGAAATGGGGTAAAATGGTCATTTTGTCAGAAGATAGTCAAAATCAGTTGTTGACCAAGTGGAATTTTGGTCAACTATCAATTCAATAACCCTATTCTCACATTTCATGGTCAATAGTGGCCAAAATATCAAGAGGAAGTGTGAATTGGAGATAACTTGTCAAGGAAGTTATTTGAAGTTTTGGAATTTTTCTAAGTATCCATAGGGCTAAATTTTGATTGGCCACAACTTTATCAATTTTTATTGTAAATATACAAACTTTATATGCCTAGAAAGAGGATGAAAAATTCTCCAACTTTGTAGGAGAGGCCACAAGTCCAAAAAATGAAAGGAAAAAAAGTTATGAAGCTTGGAAGTTTTGGACACTTAGTGAAATTTTGGATAAAAATGCAAAAATATGACTTCTTCATGTCCATTTTTGAATGACCATTTGGACTCAAATAAAAAAGTTGGCAACATGAAAGTTGAAGATTAAAGTTTTATCTTCATTTTTCATTCAAGAATCGTTTCAAATGGTTATGTGTAGAGAAAGATACGGTGATTAGAATTTTGAAGCTTCAAATGTCATTTTGCCCAGCACAAGACAAGTCACGCGGGCTAGGCAAGGCATTTCATCAAATATGTTGTGGGCGCGCATTCATCATCACTTTTCTATGTGAAATATTCATTATTTTTGAAAATTTTACAACATCAAAGATTAAGCCCTTAATGTGAGGAACAACTTTGTTTCAGAAAGTTTCTCAAAATTCTCCCTACATTTTGAGATATAATTGTTAGAAGAAGGCACCATGCAAGCTGAATTTTTTCCCAGCACAAGGCCTCACGCGCGCATAGAATTCCCAGTCAGGTCTGACATTTTATCAAGCAGTTTGTAAGCATGTGTTCATAACCAACTATCTCATTGATTCAAGCTTCATTTTGAAAAGTTTTCAACATGAAAGTTGGAGTATGAAATGTCCTCTCCATTTTTGATTCAAACCTTGTCATGTTTCATGCACCATAGAGAGAGATATAAGGGAGAAAATATACGTTCATGGAATAGCAAGATTTCATGGACATGCATGGAAAATTTTGTAGCAACAAGGTTCCAGCTGCCAGCTCACGCACCCCAGCCCTTCTCACTTACACAAAACGCACGAGTTGCACCCTCACTTGCACATAAAACGCAGAACATACCTCTCACTCCTCATTTCTCTTATTTTTCCTCACTCTCTCGTTCTCACCTCTATAAAAAGCAAGGAATTCAACAAGCAAAAGGGGTTCAAAGAAGAAAATCATAAATAAGCTCTTATCTCTCTCTCTCTCTCTCACATGAAGCAAAGCTCTCTTATCTCTCTTTGAATTTCAAACTTCCACCAATTTCAAGAAATTTTTTCTTCATATCCAAGCTTCTTCTTCATATCTCTCTCTAATCTTCATCACTGAGCATTCAAGCTAGCTTCTCCCCATTGATTGCTCTTTATTTGAGCTCAAACATTATCAAATTCATTTCAAGGTATATGATCCATGATTTTTCCCTCTTGATTGCAGCCTTACATTTCCTTTAATACATGAGTTTTTTTTAATATCCAATAGCATATTCATGTTCATGGCATTTTTGTGATCAATTTTGGTCTTTGGATCGGGTGATTTGATGGAGAATTGAAGGAGAAAACTAAATCATAAATTTGTTTGTTAAATTGCTCAAGTCAAATAGTGTTCTTGTATCCTCATTCGTGCGCATTTTTATCAATCATCAAGGCTCATTTCATGAAGTTTTTGATCCAAACTAATTTCTATCTTGAACTTTGGTGTTGGAATTTTTTATTTTCATCAAGAGATGCATGAGTTTCCGTGGCATGAAAATGATGTTTCAAAACTGGAAAATTGAAATAATATGACAATTTGGTAGGGGTGACTGCGTGGCAGTCCCTGATTGAACATGGATCCATTTGCTTTTACAACACGTTTTTCAAATAAAAGGTGTAAATAGCCTTTGCATATTAATTTTTTTTGTTTTTCTCCAATTTTCTTTTAATATTTTCTTCACTTAAAAAATTATGATAAAAATATTTTAGACTCCTTTTTCTATATGTTTTCATATTTTGATTTTTATTTCATTTTTTAAATTATTTTTATTGATTAAATAAATTCATGTAGATAATTAGGGTTTTTAATATTCTTTTAAATCTTGAATTTTATTTTCCTATGTCTATTAAATAAAAAATAACTAAAAAATATTTTTGGGCTCCTCTATGAGTTTATTACTTGAAAATATTTTTTGTCTTATTTTATAAAACTTTTGGATCACAAATTAAATCATTTGTTGGACATATCATATTTTCTTTATTTTCTTGAAGTGAATTGTATAAATAATTTCCATTTCTTTTTTCCTTTTGAGATAAAATTCAAGAAAAATATTATTTATGGTCCTTAGAATTTTCTTGACATTTAGGTTATTTTACATCAAATTTATTTGAAGTTTAGATTTAATTGATTAATTTTAAACTTAATTTCCTTTTTTAGGGTTTTTGTTTGATCATTCACACTAATGAGTACAAATTTGTAACTTCCCATGCCTATAAAATAAGAGATGGGGTTTTTTAGAGTGTTTAAACATGTTGAGGCCATACAAATCATTTTTCTGGAATTTTAAAATGTGATTTCATTTTTTTCACAAGTTATTTCCCAAAACCATCTAGTTTAAGTCTATTACTTGCTAGTTTCCATGTTTGCATTTCTAAAGCATATCTCCACCTCATTTCAAGAACTCTAAGCCTCATTTATGACTTTTACAGGCCTTTAGGAATTTATATTTTTAATTTCTTAATTTTTCAATTTATTTTCCTATTTTTAATCTATTTTTGACTTAGGTTTGCTTTTAGGGTTTTACCATTGATCAATTCTTGTAATTGAAAACTCTTGTACATGATTCTTGTTTAATGATTGAAATAGCATGTGATACTGAATTGAGGCTTATTTGAATACAAATTCTTCAACCTGATTGAGCCTTATTTGTTGATTGGTTGATAAACAAAATCCACTAAAATGGGCGAATGATGTTGATGATATTTGAAACTCTAATCCCTTACCTCTTCATCTTATCCCCATTTCTTATTCTATTATATGCTATGAGATGATGATCTCTATATCATTTATCCAAACATGAAGTACATATATTGCTATTGACCGACCTCAAAATTGGTGCGACTTCTACATAAGTCCACTTACGATTGCTTAACATATCGCTGATCTTTGTCCCGATTTGAGAAAATGATCATTCGTGTCCCAAACCTATTTTTTCAAGCCCAAGTATGTTAATTTGAACCATTTGATTCAATAACCTTGAGATTCATTGTTAGGAGGATTTGGTTCTACCAATCCTCCAATGTATCTTTATCAATTTTGGTCAACGCGGATCACTTAAACATCATTGGTCATTAAATGTTACCTTGAGGATTCTTGAATGGATGATATACTTGACAAAAAGCACATTCAACTTGTTGTTGGGAGGCTTTGGTTCTACTAATCCTATAACGAGTTCCAAATGCAAGTTTCAAGATGGTCATCCAACTAACCATTAACTTCTAACAATTGACTTTATCTTATGCTTTTATTTTAAGATCTTTACTTTATGTACCATTTACTTCAGCATTTACATTTCATGCTATTTTCATCTTTTCTCACTTGAGCATTTACTTTTATGTCATTTTTATTTTGCTCACTTGAGCTTTTCTTCTCCTTTTAAAGATACTTAATAATCAACATGAACCATAAAAAACATTAATGATACTTGGACTATTTGGTTACTATCCTTGGAATTAAGGAGTATTGGACTTCTTGGACTTAGGAATAGAAACCTTGATCTTATGTTAGAGACCTTGTGGCCTTAATTGATATTTTGTCTGGAGTTCTTAATGTTTACCTTAAGACATTGGGTTGTTTGTTTGTTTTGTGTGTCGGTTATTATGATTACATTCTTTGTTTGTAATCTGGGAATTCATTTGTATACAGTCGTTACTCTGCCCAATTTTTATGAAGACCTAATGAATTTAAAGCTTGGTTTTATCAAGAGGTTATTGATTGTTTGCTTGGTTTCAAATCCAAAGAATGGGAATTCTATATTGAATCATAATGTCAAGTGTTGGCTTCTTGTTTGTTAGATGGTTCTTCTCCCTAGCTTTTACCTTATGCTTTAGGATAGTCCCTTCATCTCCTCCCATCTTCTTTAATTTAAAAAAATCTTCTCCCTCCTTTTGAAAACTCTTCTTGTTTCTAAACTTGAACCACTTTCATAATAAACTTGGACTTAGGTACATGAATTTTCAAAACATTTTCTTAAACAAACTATAAACAACTTAATAATACCTTGACATTTTTGTGAGAAGACTAAAAGTCAATCAATCTGATTCAAACCATTTTGCCATTTTTGCTCTTATCTATAAAAAATTTCTCAAAAGATTAGACTCTTGTCAATCCTTGTAGTGATGCAAACAATTATACTTCTATAATATGTAGTGAAGTGAGATATTTTCCACTTGGGTGTTGAGTGAGGTATTGTTGATTTTAAAATCCAAGCCATATCCTCCACATTGAGATGATGAAAATTCTCCTTTCTCATGATTGTGGGTAGTAAGTATGTTTTCCACACGGGCAATGACGATGATGTCTTATCTCATAAAATCAACCAACACACTTGTGTTTTTGAATTTTTAAAGAGGAATTACGAGTACCCTGACCCCCTATTGCACAGAAGGTGGTACGTAGGCATTAAAGGTTCACAACCGCGACGGATGAAAAAATCATAAAAAATATTTCTTTTCTCATCTCCCCCATCTATTTTTATACAACATTTTATAGCCAAAATATACAGATTTTACAAAGAGGTTCCTGTAGAGTACCGTAGATGTTTAGGGTGATAATACCTTCCCTTTGCATAACTAACCCCCTTACCTTGAATATTTCCCCCTCTTTTGGGTTATTCGCTCTTTTCCTATTCCTTTGGAAACAATAAAGCGCGGTGGTGATTTTTATTTTAATCTGTATAAGTCTAGTCAACTCAATGGCTTAGTCTTAAACATTTCTACTGCTACAGAAAAAAATGGTGACATCACTGGGGATACACGACCTCTTACTGGTCCATTCTTAAGTGGGTTAAACCTATCTTTGTTTATATTTGTATATGTTCTATTATTGTTTATATGTTATATGTTGTATATATGTCTGTCTGGATTTTCCTGGTTTTCAGGGTGCTTGGTGATTACTAATGAGTTATATACCCGGACTTGGGAAAACTTAAGATAGGATGGGCGGTATAGCAATGTTAACTTGGAGGGTGTAATCCCAAAAAATGAAACATGAGATCCCCCACTTAATGGAGGACCCTTTAACTGTAGTGTCATTTATCGAGTAATCAGGAAGACGTACTGCTTTTGACCTGGGATCCTGCTGAAGCTGAGGAACGTAGAATACCTAACCCATCTTGGCCTTTTTAGGTGTAGTGCAGAAACTATGACGGAGTAATTCGGTAATAGTTGTCACGAGATACTACGCTCAGACGAGTTTTTCTTGAGAATATTACTAATTATCGAGTTAATCGGGAAGTTGGTAATATTCGAAGGAAGGATGTAGACCCTGGGAACCTCTAGAACCTTGTCCGACAGGTGATAACTCTTAGACCAATACCTTATGGGTATTACCTTCAATGTCATGCTCGTGACATTGAACCTATGAAACCTATGTCTCTGATCTTGTGTGTGATTGTTGCATCATGCATCCATACACTCATAAGCTTCTTTTGAAGAGATTTTATTTCAAGGGACTTAAAGTTGACCATTTGTGAATATCTCAGGTACTTTTGACTATAGATTCTGGAAAAAGAAAGACCAGAAAATACAATTTCAAATATCCCAAGATAGATGAGTTGATGAGTCTGATTCTCGAGATTGAGTGTTCTGCAGATTTTTGGAGGAATTATGGGTCCATCATTTCTCTCATGAAGCTTAGGATGAAGGAAGGTATTCTCTCGACCTTGGTCCAGTTCTATGATCGGATGTATTGATGCTTTACTTTCCCTGACTATCAATTTATGCCTACACTAGAGGAGTATTCTTATCTATTTAGTTTGCCTATTACCGATCATATTCCTTTTACTGGTATGGAGGGTGAACCAAAACCACATGAGATTGCTGCTTTGATCTGTTTTGGGGAAGTCTGAGGTTGAAGCCCACCTGACTACTAAAGGAGGGATTCAAGGATTACCAGCTCAGTTCTTATTAGAGAAAGCTCGTTACTTTGCCAGGATGAAGAGTACAGTCTCTTTTGAGGCCATATTTGCTCTACTTTCTTACGGGTTATTCTTATTTCCTAATGTGGACAAATTTGTTGACATTAATGCCATCAGGATCTTCATGATTGGAAACCCAGTTCCTACATTGTTGGGTGATACTTATTACTCTATTCATATTCGAGATTCTTATCATTGTTTGGATATGGATATTCTAGAGCACCATTTTTTGCTGAAGCCAGAGTGCCCGCCAATCAAATAGAAGTTGCAAAGAACTCACCCAGATATGGTGGTAAAAGGCAAAGAAGAAGTTCTAAAGCAGATTAATGTCGGTTTTCTTGTGACATCAGTGTACCCTCAGTGGACTTCCAATATTGTCCCAGTACCAAAGAAAGACAGAAAAGTTCACATGTGCGTACATTATGGAGATCTAAATAAAGCTAGTACAAAAGATGATTTTCCATTGCCACACATTGATACGTTAGTGGATAGCACAACAAAATTCAAAGTTTTTTCGTTCATGGATGGATTTTCTGGATATAATCAAATAAGGATGGCTCCTGAGGACATGGAAAAAACAATGTTTATCACACCCTAGGGAACATTCTGTTACAAAGTGATGCCCTTCGGGTTGAAGAACGCTGGTGCAACCTACCAGAGGGCTATGACAACCTCATTCTATAATCTGATGCACAAGGAAATTGAGGTATATGTTGATGATATGATTTCTAAATACCCGACTGAAGAAGGGCATGTAGAAGATTTGTTAAAGTTGTTTCAGTTTTTGAGGAAGTATCGTCTCCGCTTGAATCCAAATAAATGTACCTTCGGTGTTTAATCAGGGAAGTTGTTGGGTTTCATTGTCAACCAAGGAGGGATTAAAGTTGAACCTGATAAATTCAAAGCAATTCAAGAAATTCCAGCATCGTGAACTGAAAAGCAAGTCAGAGGTTTCCTCGAGCGTTTGAGTTACATCTCTATATTCATTCCCACATGACTACAACATGTGAACCGATCTTTAAGTTGTTAAAGAAAGATTAAGGTTGTATGTGGACAGATGACTTCTAAAGGGAATTTGAAAGTATTAAAGAATATCTACTTGAACCTCCTATCTTGCTCCCTCATATTCAAGGAAGACCATTGATTATGTATCTGACAGTGTTAGATAATTCCATGAGCTGTATTCTGGGACAACAAGATGAAACAGGGAAGAAAGAGTATGCAATTTATTATCTTAGTAAAATTTTTACTGATTGCGAATCATGGTATTCTATGCTGGAAAAGACATGTTGTGCTCTGGCTTGGGTGGCAAAATGTTTGCGGCAGTATATGTTGAATCAAACCACTTGGTTGATTTCTAAAATGGATCCAATCAAGTACATTTTTGAAAATCCTACTCTCACTGGGAGAGTTGCTCGTTGGCAGATGTTGTTATCTGAATATGACATTGAATACCGCATTCAAAAGGCTATAAAAAGTAGCGTGTTGGAGGATTATCTTGTTCACCAACGAGTTGATGATTATCAGTATGTGAAATATGATTTCTCCGATGAGGATGTGATGTTTTTTAAAGTGAAATATTGTGATGAACCTTTGCCTAAGGAAGGTCCTGATCCCGATTCTTGTTGGAGCATGATATTTGATGGATCCGTCAATGCTTATGATAAAGGAATTAGTGTTGTGATCCTCACTCCTCATGGATCTCATATACCTTTTACTGCAAGGTTGACATTCGATTGCACCAATAATATGGCAGAGTATAAGGCTTACATCATGGGCCTCGAGGAAACTATTGATCTTAGAATTAAAATCTTAGATGTGTATGACGATTCAGCTTTGGTAGTAAATCAGATTAAAGGAGAGTGGGATACTCGTCACCCCAACTTGATCCCTTACAAATATTATGCTAGAAGATTGTTACCCTTCTTTAATAAGGTTGAATTCCATCACATCCCCAGAGATGAAAGTCAAATGGCAGATGCTTTGGCAACTCTGGCTTCTATGTACCAAGTGAATACTTGGAATGATATACCTCGAATTATAGTTTGGCGACTGGATAGGCCTGCTCACATGTTTACACCATAGGAAGTATAAGATGAGAAACCTTGGTATCATGATATCAAGCATTTTCTCCAGACTCAAGAATATCTGATTGGTGCATCGAATAAAGATAGAAAGACATTGAGAAGATTGGATGGCAACTTCTTCCTCAATGAAAATGTGATGTACAAGAGAAATTATGACATGGTCTTGCTCAGATGCATGGATAGACACGAAGCAGACATGTTGATGCATGAGATACATGAAGGTTCCTTTGGAACTCATGCCAATGGACATTCGATGGCTAAGAAGATGCTAAGGGTAGGTTACTATTGGTTGACAATGGAATCTGACTGTTACAAGTTTGCAAAGAAGTGCCATAAATGCCAAATTTACGCAGACAAAATTCATGTGCCTCAGACACTTCTCAGTGATATTTCTTCCCCGTGGCCTTTCTCTATGTGGGGGTATTGACATGATTGGAATGATTGAACCCAAAGCTTCGAATGGACAATGTTTTATCTTGGTAGCAATTGATTACTTCACCAAATGGGTGGAGGCTGCTTCATATGCTAATGTTACTAAACAGGTGGTAGTGCGCTTCATTAAGAATAATCTCATATGTTGGTATGGTGTGCCAAGAATAATTATCACCGACAACGGCTTGAATCTGAATAACAAGATGATGATAGAAATTTGTAAAGAATTCAAGATTGTCCATCACAATTCATCTCCGTATAGGCCAAAGATGAATGGGGTTGTTGAAGCTGCTAATAAGAATATTAAGAAGATCATCCAGAAGATGGTTGTTACTTATAAAGATTGGTATGAAATGCTCCATTTTTCTTTACAAGGATATCAGACATCTGTCCGCACTTCAATAGGAGCAACCTCGTTCTCCCTTGTGTATGGTAAGGAAGCAATGCTCCCAATCGAGGTTGAGATTCTCTCTTTACCTGTGATAATGGAAACCAAGTTGTCAGAGGCTGAATGGGTCGAGAACAGGTTTGACCAATTGAATTTGATTGAAGAGAAGAGAATGACAACTTTGTGTCATGGGCAGTTATATCAGAAGAGAATGAAGAAAGCATTTGATAAAAAGGTCAAACCTCGTGAATTCAGAGAAGGTGACCTTGTGCTCAGGAAGATCATGTCTTTTAACACTGATTCTAGGGGCAAGTGGACTCCCAATTTTAAAGGCCCATATGTTGTCAAGAAAGCCTTCTCTAGCGGTGCATTAATTCTTGAAACTATGGATGGTGAGGAGTTCACACGTCCCATGAATGCTGATGTAGTTAAGAAATACTTCGCCTTAAGAAATAAAAGAACAACTCGCTAAGTCGAAAACCTGAAAGGGCGGCTTAGGAAAAAAAGAGCGTCTCGGTATGCCGAAAACCCGAAAGGGCGGTTTAGGAAAAAATTAGAGATATAAACAGAATAAATTTTCCCGCTAAGTTGAAAAGCTGCAAAGGAAACTTAAGCAAAAGTTAGGGACTTTCTTAGAAGTAACTACATCATACAAGACTTGATCATTGAAGCAACAATCTTCTTGGATTCTCACCATACTTCAACAGAAGCTGCTGCTCAGGATTTCAAAGTTGTTAGAGAGAATAGTGTTCATTGTATTTCAATGTATTTTTTCCATTATATATTACCATTTTTCGAACTTTGTAATCATTCATGGAGTCTCTCCATTCGCAGACTACCATTATATTAATAAAGTTTGAGCTTTTATCCATTTCTTTGTAGTTCTTATTTTATTCTGCCTACAAAGATGTCATTTATTATTGATAGTAATTTTCAAAGCGAAAAGATTAAATAACAAATTGTGTTTTTTCGAAAAGAATTTACAAATTACTTTTACTTTAGATTCTATGATTCAAGAGGAAAACCAAAGTGGTGATCCCAAGAATGGACGAACTCCCGTAATTTTGGGAAGTTTTGTTTTCCCCAGGAAGGCTCTCCCATGTCATTTTTGCTGGTATACCAATTTATGTTTCTCAGATAGTTGGAAATGATACCAATTGATGTATGGTGCGGTATTGAGCTTGTGATCCCATTGTCCCCAGTCAAGTCTTGGTTCATTTTTTATTTTGGGTTTGCATGGTCTGAGGCCTCTATCCCAGATTCCCCCAGTGAAGTCTTCCTTCATATGACGAAAGTTCATGTTCCCTTGGTGTGCTGAGATGGAACTATTTGCAAAATGTCGCTCTTTTTGCAGTGTTGGCATTATTGTTGGTATTTATTTCCCAAGAAACTAGGCCAGGGTAATATCTTTTCTAAGAAGTGTTGAGACAGTTGTCAACTTTTTGGGTTTTCACCCGCCAAGTGCCGGGTTTGATTTAAAATCCCCATAAGTGTGATGTGTTGCTGTAATGTTTGACTTCTTAACTCCCCAAGTTGTTATCCCCATGAGGTTTCATACTTTCTCCCCAGAGAAGTTGGTGTAATAATTACTCTCAATATTGAAGAATGTATCTTGGTATCCCCTCGACGATGTGGTGTTGTCCTCCCTAATGAAGTCAGCACGAGGTCTCCAGTTGATATCTCGATGATGAGGCACTATCTCCCTTAGTAAAGTCTGTATGATATTTCCCCAATGAAGTCAGCACGAGATCCTCAGTTGATGTTTTCACGATATGGTTTTCATCTCCCTTATTTGAAATCAGTGTTGCAGTTCCCAATAGAAGTACAGACCGTGAAACATTTGTTTTCCCTAATGAAGTCTGTGTGATATCCCCCGATGAAGACTGGAAAAGGATGTTATATCCCTGTATCTGTACAGATTTATTGCTATGATTTGATTATATATGGATTATATTCCTTCCCAGTGAAGTTAAGTCGTGAAGTAGGAATCTGTTCCTCAGTTGGTGCTTTCTTATTTATGGAATTTTTCATCTTGGATATGATTTAGCCGAGTATTGGATGTACCCATGTTGGTTTTATCTAGTTATCCAGTGTCAAATGTCTATTTTGTCACCATATACATGATAACACTCATACATTCATACATACATCATGCATAGTTGAATTTAGCAAATCATTTCTTATTGGAATTCATTAATATTTTATTGACATACTACCCTATTTTGCAGAGTTGTGTTATCCTATCTCCAATAGAGTGTCAACCTTAAGTAGAAAGTGTACATTCTTTCAATTTCCCCACAGAGTTATCCCTCGTGGATGATATTTTCTTCATCATTCCTGTACAG
The DNA here is from genome assembly GCA_948472305.1 of Vicia faba. Lineage (NCBI taxonomy): Eukaryota > Viridiplantae > Streptophyta > Magnoliopsida > Fabales > Fabaceae > Vicia > Vicia faba. The sequence continues at coordinate 211,329,778 of OX451738.1, read as the reverse complement.
CTCTTTGTTTGGATGGATTGGATTTCCCTATTGAGTTTATTTCTCAAAGGATGTATTATGGTTTCTTGTTTCACCCCAGTTTATTTTTGGTTTGAATCTCTGTTTCCCAGCAAGAGTACTATTATGATCTCTGCAAGCTTCGAGCCTTGGTTTGAGAATGTGCATTTATTTTGGCACAAGAAGAATTTTACCTCCTCAACAGGAGTATGTTGGCTTTCCCCACGAAGCCATATTTCTTTCCCCAGGAAGTCATTTTTACAATCCTTCCCAAAACAGCAAGTAGCGTGTCTCTTTATTTGACCAACTTGTACTTCCCCGTAAAAGTCGACGTTACTTTTTTGCTATCTTCCCTATGAGTGGATAGTTTACAGTTTGTTGTTAAATTATTCCAACGGATGGCAAGTCTTTTCAATATGACAGAGACAATTTGTTGAAAAATCTTTATAAGTGGTAGTCTATTTATTTGAACAAATTATATATTACCCTTTCCAGGCGGAATGCCTTGGTTAAAGAAGAAGTTTAGACCCGTTCTAGGTGAAATGCCATAATTTTGGGAAACTTGTTATTGTCAATACGTTATTTTTTCTACCTTCAGTGAACGTTGGTAGTTCACCTTCAGTGAATGTTGGTGTTATGTTTTCTCTTTTTTACCTTCAGTGAACGTTGGAAGTTCACCTTCAGTGAATGTTGGTGTTATTCTTTTCTCTCTACCCTCAGTGAATGTTGGTAGTTCACCTTCAGTGAACGTTGGTGTTATGTTTTTTCTCTCTACCTTCAGTGAATGTTGGTAGTTCACCTTCAGGAAGCGTTGGTGTTATTCTTTTATCTCTAACTTCAGTGAATGTTGGTAGTTCACCTTCAGTGAATGTTGGTGTTATGTGTTTTCTCTCTACCTTCAGTGAACGTTGGTAGTTCACCTTAAGTAAGCGTTGGTGTTATTCTTTTATCTCTAACTTCGGTGAATGTTGGTAGTTCACCTTCAGGGAATGTTGGTGTTATTGTTCTCTCTCTACCTTCAGTGAATGTTGGTAGTTCACCTTCAGTGGATGTTGGTGTTATTCTTTTATCTCTACCTTCAGGGAACGTTGGTGTTATTGTTCCCTCTCTCTACCTTTAGTGAACGTTGGTAGTTTCACCTTCAGTGAACGTTGGTGTCATCTTTTTTTTTCTACCTTCAGTGAACATTGGTAGTTCACCTTTAGAGAACGTTGGTGTCATATTTCTCTCTACCTTCAGTGAACGTTGGTAGTTCACCTTCAATGAACGTTGGTGTTATGTTTCCTCTCTCTACCTTCAGTGAACATCGGTAGTTTCAATTTCAGTGAATATTGGTGTCGTTTCTTCTACCTTTATTGAATGTTGGTGTCATATTTCTCTCTACCTTCAGTGAACGTTGGTAGTTTACCTTCATTGAACGTTAGTGTTATGTTTTCTCTTTCTACCTTCAGTGAACATTGGTAGTTCACCTTCAGTGTACATTGATGTTATGTTTTCTCTTTCTACCTTCAGTGAACGTTGGTAGTTTTACCTTCAGTGAATGTTGGTGTTATCCTTTTCTCTCTACCTTCAGTGAACATTGGTAGTTTCACCTTCAGTGAATGTTGATGTTATCCTTTTCTCTCTACCTTCAGTGAACGTTGGTAGTTCACCTTTAGTGAACGTTGGTGTTATTCTTTTCTCTCTACATTCAATTAATGTTTGTAGTTCACCTTCAGTGAACATTTGTATCATTTTTTCTCTCTACCTTCATAGAGCGTTGGTAGTTCACATTCAGTGAATGTTGGTGTTATTATTTCCTCTCCACCTTCAGTGAATGTTGGTAGTTTCACCTTCAGTGAACGTTGGTGTTTTTCTTTCCTCTCTACCTTCAGTGAACGTTGGTAGTTCACCTTCAGTGAATGTTGTTGTTATTCTTTCCTCTCTACCTTCAGTAAACATTGGTAGTTCACCTTCAGTGAATGTTGGTGTTATTATTTTCTCTTTCTACCTTCAGTGAACGTTGGTAGTTTCACCTTCAGTGAACGTTGGTATTATGTTTTATTTTTCTACCTTTAGTGAAAGTTGGTAGCTTCACCTTCAGTAAAAGTTGGTGTATCCTTTGATCTTTTACCGTCATCTGTGAGTCTGTATCTTTTTGATCTTCTACCTTCAACTATTGAGTTGGTAGTTTACCTTCACCTGCGATTCAGTATCTTTTTGATCTTCTACCTTCAACTATTGAGTTGGTAGTTTACCTTCATCTGTGAGTGGGTACTCTTACTCTTCTACCTTCAACTATTGAGTTGGTAGTTCATAGTTATTTGTCCATCGCTTTTATCCTTTACTGTCTCTCCTTAATGTCTGAGTTGATGCCTTATCTCCTCTTTGGGTTTTACCTCAATAGTGTCAAGTCTTTTGTTCACCAGTGATTTATTTTCCTGGTCGGGTTTCTCTTTTGATCCTTGTTTCCTTTGCCACATCCCTAGTGGTGTCTCGCACCCTTTTGAATTTTTTCATATGCATTCATAATCATAAGCGTTACATGGCATCTTAAGGCCAAAAATAGGGTTTGTTTTATATTTAAGTATCTCCGATCACGTCGACACGAAGATTTCAACCTTCGTATTTCCGAATAGAAGACACTTAAATAAGGGAAGCTGTTGTACCCTAATTTTTGCCCCTAAGATTCCTCTATCATATCATACCATCGCAATGCAACCAGATCACAAACTAGGGTTTGGGGTTTGGGGAATCACCAAGCACTTTGAAGCACCTTGAATTGTATATTTTGTACTTGTATTCTTTTAACTAACCTCAAAATGTGTATATTTGTCTCTTGGAATATTATATTGTAGGTAATGGCACAATTGCATTCATCTCACCATCTCCTAACACAGAGGACCAAAACTAGGGTTTGGATTTTATTCATGAGATATTTGGATTTTTGGGCAATACTTGATCCCATTTTTCTCTACATGGTCATGAGCATCTATCATTGGAAGTTTGATCATCAACTTTGGTTTGAAAAAGGTTCAATTGATGAAAGGGGGTAAAATGGTCATTTTGTCAGAAGACAGTCAAAATCAGTTGTTGACCAAGTGGACTTTTGGTCAACTATCAATTCAATATCCCTATTCTCACATTTCATGGTCAATAGTTGCAAAAATATCAATAGGAAGTGTAAATTGGAGATAACTTGTCAAGGAAGTTATTTGAAGTTTTGGAATTTTTCTAAGTATCCATAGGGCTGAATTTTGATTGGCCACAACTTTCTCAATTTTTAGTGTAAATGTGCAAACTTTATATTCCTAGAAAGAGGATGAAAAATTCTCCAACTTTATAGGAGAGTCCACAAGTCCAAAAAATTAAAGGAAAAAAAAGTTATGAAGCTTGGAAGTTTTGGACACTTAGTGAAATTTTGGATAAAAATGCAAAAATATAACTTCTTCATGTCCATTTTTGAATGACCATTTGGACTCAAATAAAAAAGTTGGCAATATGAAAGTTGAAGATTAAAGTTTTATCTACATTTTTCATTCAAGAATCGTTTCAAATGGTTAAGTGTAAAGAAAGATACGGTAATTAGAATTTTGAAGCTTCAAATGTCATTTTGCCCAGCACAAGGCAAGTCACGCAGGCTAGGCAAGGCATTTCATCAAACATGTTGTGGGCGCGCATTTAACATCACTTTTCTATGTGAAATATTCATTATTTTGAAAATTTTACAACATCAAAGATTAAGCCCTAAATGTGAGGAACAACTTTGTTTCAGAAAGTTTCTCAAAATTGTCCCTACATTTTGAGACATAATTGTGAGAAGAAGGCACCATGCAAGCTGAACTTTTGCCCAGCAAAAGACCTCACGTGCACACAGAGTGCCCAGTCATACCTGGCATTTCATCAAGCAGTTTGTAAGCACGTGTTCATAGCCAATTATCTCATTGATTCAAGCTTCATTTTGAAAAGTTTTGAACAAGAAAATTGGAGTATGAAATATCCTCTCCATTTTTTATTCAAACCTTGTCATGTTTCATGCACCATAGAGAGAGATATAAGGGAGAAAAGATACGTTCATGGAATAACAAGATTGGATGGACATGCATGGAAAATTTTGTAGCAACAAGGTTCCAGCTGCCAGCTCACACACCCCAGCCCTTCTCACTTACATAAAACACACGAGTTGCACCCTCACTTGCACATAAAATGCACAACATACGTCTCACTCCTCATTTCTCTTATTTTTTCCCCACTCTCTCATTCTCCCCTCTATAAAAAGCAAGGAATTCAACAAGCAAAAGGGGTTCGAAGAAGAAAATTAGAAAGAAGCTCTTATCTCTCTCTCACACGAAGTAAACTCTCTTCTCTCTCTTTGAATTTCAAACATCCACCAATTTCAAGAAAAAATTTCTTCATATCCAAGCTTCTTCTTCGCATCTCTCTCTCTACTCTTCACCTCTGAGCATTCAAGCAAGATTCTCCCCGTTGATTGCTCTTTATTTGAGCTCAAACATCATCGAATTCATTTCAAGGTATATGATCCATGATTTTTCCCTCTTGACTGCAGCCTTACATTTCCTTTAATCCATGAATTTTTTTTAATATCCAACAGCATATTCATGTTCATGGCATTTTTGTGATCAATTTTGGTCTTTGGATCGAGTAATTTGATGGAGAATTGAAGGAGAAAACTAAATCATAAATCTGTTTAATCCTAGCATTTTTCTGAATCATCATTCGCACGCATTTTTCTCAATCATCAAGGTATCATTTCATGGTGTTTTTGATCCTAGCATGTTCTACTAATTTCTATCTTGAACTTTGTTGTTCGAATTTTTTATTTTCATCAAGAGATGCATGAGTTATCGTGGCCTGAAAATGATGTTTCAAAATTGGAAAACTGAAATAATATGACAATTTGGTAGGGGTGACTGCATGGCAGTCCCTGATTGAACATGGCTCCATTTGCTTTTACAACGCGTTTTTCAAATAACAGGTGTAAATAGCCTTTGCATATTAATTTTCTTTGTTTTTCTCCAATTTTCTTTTAATATATTCTTCACTTAAAAAATTATGATAAAAATATTTTAGACTCCTTTTTCTATATATTTTCATATTTTTATTTTTATTTCATTTTTTAATCATTTTTCTTGATTAAATAAATTATGTAGATAATTAGGGTTTTTAATATTCTTTTAAATCTTGAATTTTATTTTCCTATTTCTATTAAATCAAAAATCACAAAAAAATATTTTTGGGCTCTTCTCTGAGTCTATTGCTTGAAAATATTTTTTTTTCTTATTTTATAAAACTTTTGGATCATAAATTAAATCATTTGTTTGAGATATCATATTTTCTTTATTTTCTTGAGTGAATTGTATAAATAATTTCCATTTATTTTTTCCTTTTGAGATAAAATTCATGAAAAATATGATTTATAGTCCTTATAATTTTCTAGACATTTAGGTTATTTTACATCAAATTTATTTGAACTTTAGATTTAACTGATTAATTTTAAACTTAATTTCCTTTTTTAGGGTTTTTGTTTGATCATTCACACTAATGAGTATAAATTTGTAACTTCCCATGCCTATAAAATCAGAGATGAAGTTTTTTAGAGTGTTTGAACATGTTGAGGCCATACAAATCATTTTTCTGGAATTTTAAAATTTGATTTCATATTTTTCACAAGTTATTTTCCAAAACCATCTAGTTTAAGTCTTTTACTTGCTAGTTTCCATGTTTGCATTTCTAAAGTAAATCTCCACCTCAATTCAAGAACTCCAAGCCTCATTTATGACTTTTACAGGCCTTTAGGAATTTAAATTTTAAATTTCATACTTTTTCAATTTATTTTCCTATTTTTAATCTATTTTTGACTTAGGTTTGCATTTAAGGTTTTACCATTGATCAATGCTTGTAATTGAATACTCTTGTACACGATTCTTGTTTAATTCTTGAAATAGCATGTGATACTAACTTGAGGCTTATTTGAAAAAAAAATCTTCAACCTCATTGAGCCTTGCGTGTTGATAGGTTGATAAACCAAATCCACTAAAATGGGCGAATGATGTTGATGATATTTGAAACTCTAATCCCTTACCTCTTCATCTTATCCCCCTTTCTTATTGTATTCCATGTAATGGGATGATGATCTCTATATAATTTATCCAAACATTAAGTACATAGATTTCTATTGACCGACCTCAAAATAGGTGCGACTTCTACATAAGTCCACTTACGATTGCTTAACATAGCGCTAAATTTTATCTCGATTTGAGAAAATGATCATTCGTGTCCCAAACCTATGTTTTCAAGCCCAAGTATGTTAATTTGAACCATTTGATTCAATAACCTCGAGATTAATTGTTAGGAGGCTTTGGTTCTATCAATCCTCAAATGGATCTTTATCAATGTTGGTCAACGCGGATCACTTAAGCATCATTGATCATTAAATGTTACCTTAAGGATTCTTAAATGAATGATATACTTGACAAAAAGCAAATGTAACTTGTTGTTGAGAGGATTTGGTTCTACCAATCCTCTAATGAGTTCCAAATGCAATTTTCAAGATGATCATCCAACTAACCATTAACTTCTAACAATTGACTTTATCTTATGCTTTTATTTTATGCTCTTTACTTTATGTACCATTTACTTTATCATTTATATTTCATGCTATTTTCATATTTGCTCACTTGAGCATTTACTTTTATGTCATTTTTATTTTGCTCACTTGAGCTTTTCTTTTCCTTTTAAAGATACTTAATAATCAACATGAACTATAAAAAACATTAATGATACTTGGACTATTTGGTTACTATCCTTGGCATTAAGGAATATTGGACTTCTTGGACTTAGGAATAGAAACCTTGATCTTATATTGGAGACCTTGTGACCTTAATTGATATTTTGTCTGGAGTTTTTGATATTTACCTCAAGACATTGGGTTGTTTGTTTGTTTTGTGTGTCGGTTATTGTGATTACATTCTTTGTCTGTAATCTGGGAATTCATTTGTATACAACGGTTACTCTGCCCAATTTTTGTGAAGACCTAATGCATTTAAAACTTTGTTTTATCAAGAGGTTATTGATTTATTGCTTGGTTTCAAATCCAAAGAATGGGAATTCTGTCTTGACTCATAATGTCAAGTGTTGGATTCTTGTTGGTTAGATGGTTCTTCTCTCTAGCTTTTACCTTATTCTTTAGGATAGTCCCTTCATCTCCTCCCATCTTCTTTAATTTTAAAAAATCTTCTCCCTCTTTTTGAAAACTCTTCTTGTTTCTAAACTTGAACCACTTTCATAATAAACTTGGACTTAGGTCCATGCATTTTTAAAACATTTTCTTAAAAAACTTTAAACAACTTAATAATACCTTGACATTTTTATGAGAAGACTAAAAGTCAATCAATCTCATTCAAAACATTTTTCCATTTTGGCTCTTATCTTTAAAAAATTTCTCAAAAGATAAGACTCTTGCCAATCCTTGTAGTGATGCAAACAACTATACTTATACAGTATGTAGTGAAGTGAGATATTTTCCACTTAGGTGTTGAGTGAGGCATTGTTAATTTTAAAATCCAAGCCATATCATCCATATTGAGATGATGAAAATTCTCCTTTCTAATGATTGTGGGTAGTAAGTATGTTTTCCACACGGACATTGACGATGATGTCTTATCTCATAAAATAAACCAACACACTTGTATTTTTAAATTTTTAAAGAGGAACTACGAGTACCATGATCCCCTATTATACGGAAGGTGGTACATAAGAATTAAAGGTTCACAACCGCGACGGATGCAAAAATCATAAAAAAATATTTATTTTCTCAGCTCCACCATCTATTTTTATACAACATTTTATAGCCAAAATATACAGATTTTACAAAGAGGTTCCTACAAAGTACCGTAGATGTTTAGGATGCTAATAACATCCCTTTGATTAACCAACCCCCTTACCTTGAATCTTTCTTCCCTCTTTTTGGTTATTCTCTCTTTTCCTATTACTTTGGAAACAATAAAGCGCAATGGAGATTTTTATTTTGATCTATATAAGTCTAGTTAACCCAATGGCTTAGTCTTAAAAAATTTTACCGCTACAGAAAAAATGGAGATTTCACTGGGGATACATGACCTCTTGCTGGTCCATCCCTAAGTGGGTTAAACCTATATTTGTTTATATTTGTATATGTGATATTATTGTTTATATGTTATATGTTGTATATATGTCTGTCTGGATTTTCCTGGTTTTCAGGGTGCTTGGTGATTACTCATGAGTTCTATACCCAGACTTGGGCAAACTTAAGATTGGACGGGTGGTATAGTCATGTTAACTTTGAGGATGTAATCCCAAAAAATGAGACATGAGATCCCCCACTCAATGGAGGCCCCTTTAACTGTAGTTTCGTTTACCGAGTAATCGTTAAGACGTATTGCTTTCGACCTGGGATCCTGCTGAAGCTGAGGACCGTAGAATACCTAACCCATCTTAGCCTTTTTAGGTGTAGTGCAGAACTATGACGGAGTAATCCGGTAATAGTTGTCACGCGATACTACGCTCGGAAGAGTTTTTCTTGAGAATATTACTAATTATCGAGTTAATCAGGAAGTTGGTAATATCAGAAGGAAGGATGTAAACTCTTGGATCCTCTAGAACCTTATTCGGAAAGTGATAAATCTTAGACCAATACCTTATGGGTAGTACCTTCAACCTCATGCTCGTGACATTGAACCTATGAACCCTATGTTTGTGATCTTGTGTGTGATTGTTGCATCATGCATCCATACACTTATAAGTATCTTTTGAAGAGATTTTATTTCAAGGGACTTAAAAGTTGACCATTTATGAATATCTCAGGTAATTTTTGACTATGGATTCTGGAAAAAGAAATACCGAAAAATACAGTTTCAAAGATCCCAAGATAGATGAGTTGATGAGTCTGATTCTCGAGATTGAGTGTTCTGCAGATTTTTGGAGGAAGTATGGGTCCATCATTTCTGTCATGAAGCTTAGGATGAAGGAGGGTATTCTCTCGACCTTGGTCCAGTTCTATGATCAGATGTATCGATGCTTTACTTTTCCTGACTATCAATTGATGCCTACACTAGAGGAGTATTCTAATCTATTTGGTTTGCCTATTACCGATCATATTCCTTTTACTAGTTTGGAGGGTGAACCAAAACCACATGAGATTTCTGCTTTAATCTGTTTGGGTGATGGGTAAATTCCGCAAGTGCATGGAAATATCGAAGTAATATAAAAGATTGTCGAACCACAGAGACCAATGTCAACCTACCGTAATCTATCGTTACTTTGTAAAGCTAAGGCTAATGAATAATTGGATTTTTGGGGGAAATTAAAGTAGAGGAAAACTAAATCAAACTAAGGGAATAATAACAATAATAAAACGGTCGGTATGTAATATAGTGAACCTAAGTGGATTTAATCGAACCTAAGCATATAAAGATGTTTAACTTAGATGGTTCTGTAGAAATTATCAGTTTAAAAACCCTCAACTCACACTTTCATGGTCTTATCTCGGATTATACCCCTAAAGCCTTATGCCTGCTCTCGCTAGCCCATAAGTGTTTAGAAAATACTCTTTGAAAACTTAATAAAATCTAATTCGTTTTAAAGCGCTCTCGCTGTATTTAAATCAAATGTCTAACTTTAGCTATCCGGTTAAAACCTCACACTCTCGTGGTCTTGATCGTAACCTATTCTACTTTTCTTACTCTCCTAACAAAAAGATTGATTTTAATTATAAAAAGTCACAGCCATAAATTAAGTTAATTTGGATTTTAGCTTAGGAACAATTTAATCCATTTAGTTACTATTATCACATCCCGACTCTAGAAATTTAGCTAGTCATGGTACTTGAAACAGACAGACAGGAAATATAATCGGGAAACAATAAAACATTCATGATAAATAAATAACAGTAATTTAACATAGGCAAATTGTATTAAATTTAAATTAAATGCGATTAAAAACCTGAATAATAATATTATTCCTCAAGCTCCCTCTTCCACAAGTCGGCAAGATTGGAACCTTCGGAATCGGAACTTGAAACGAATTCTGAGGCTAAAAATAAATTCTAACTACAATAGCAATTTCCTAATGTTAGAAATAGCTATTAAATGGTAAAAGGGAAATAAAACAAGAACATAAAAATGCAAACTAATGATTCGTAAATTTGACCGGGCTTCCGCAAGAAATTCTGTAAAAAACTTTGTGTCTTCTTCATTGAAATCTCTCCTATTTATGGAGGAGAAATTGACAGTTGAAACAAGAACATGGAATGCACTTCCATTGTGGAGAAAAACCAGGACTGGTCATTTTTGAGGTTGAGAGATTGTAGGAGTATTTGAGAAACTCCTTTCCTTACGTTGCCCACGTCTCCACGTTCTCCATGATGTTAAATTACGCGTGTGACGGTTGTAAGGCTAAGGTGACGGTCGTAATACGCTTAAATAGCACGTTACATTCGTCAATGATGTGTGACGATCAGTCTTCATGATGTGAGCGCGTTACGGTCGTAATAGATGTGTGACGACCGTCACATCATCAAAATCTGCAGAATTTTGCAGATTAGTTCCTTTTCTTCTGATTTTCATATGTTAGCTTTCTTCATATGATCTTTTTCACTAAATCGATTTGAAACATGTTGTACCTGTGAAAAGACATAAAAACTCGGAACAATCGGGAGTTAAATGGATTAATGCAGTATGAAAATGGATTAAAAACGTAGCAATTATATGATACAATTTCTCGTTATCAAATTCCCCCATACTTAAACCTTTGCTTGCCCTCAAGCAAATAATCATTTAGAAAGATCGGACAAGTTTTATCAGACGCACATGCATAACATGCCTTTGATTTTCAAAGCAATTACGGGAAATCATTCGTTAGTTCGACCGATACTTAAGTAAAACACTATCAATACGCTAATGACACAAGCAATAAGCTATGTCGTGGACTTCCATTTTAAACAAACTGTCCAATAGTTCCGTTATAATTCTACCCAGAGTTTCTTGTACCTATTTCACCCGGTTTGTTCTAGCGCAATCATATTAAGCCCTTTGTCTTAGCACGCACGTAGTGGAGTAACTGGTTAGTGACTTTGATCCTTTTAGCACGGGGTCTGGTACACGAATGTGGCAACCCTACACATATCATCCAAATTGGAGGTTGTGAGGGATCGAGTCGTAGCACGCCCTACCAAGTTCAGGACCAGATACCTCTGAACCAAACAACAATGGACTCCTTCATTGTTTGCTCATCTCGTATATGCGACCATGTATTTTGGTGTAAATTTTCCTTTTCAGCAGCGAGATAAGAAGGATATTTCATTGATTAGGCATCAAACACTTATATTCATCGTCTCCCCACGTGGTTTGTGTCAAGACGATGCTGATTTCTAGTATAAACTACTAGGGGTTACTTTAGAACTAAAACTCAAGATATAGGTATAACGGTTATTGAAACGGATCGCGTAAGTAGGAAGTCTAAGGTGTCATAACCGGATCGATCTTGTTGAATCGTTCTCGGCTTCCTAACTAGGATTTCGTTAAGGTAGGTATGTCGGGCTATGCGAAGATAAAGAAATTTTTTTCAGTATGGCTAAATAAAGCGGAGAATAATTGAAACTTAGAAATATCGTAAAAATTACTTATTTAATGGAAAATGGAAAGGTACCTCTCCCACACTATACCATACATTATCCTCAATGTTTTGATAAAAGGTGGAAATAGGAAAGACATAACCTATATGAATGCTATTGATGGGCTATCACGAACAAATCTGCTCTACATCCAGAGGAAGTACCTTCTCCTATCGTACTCATCAATAGTGTCACCACCAGCAGCGACATTCGTAGGAATGTGCGTGGGCACCGGCTCATCTTCGAGATGATCATATATAAATTTTCCTCCTAGAGATGGCCGAGACGTGAGGAGCAATTCATATCTTTATTTTCTACAAATTTAGACAATAAAAATGAAACATTAAATTAAAAGCTCGTGGGTTGCCTCCCACGCAGCGCTTTGTTTAGCGTCGATAGCTCGACGACTCAGGAGTGCAAGCACTCATGGTGGTTCTTTAGAGAATGAATCTTCGGTTGAACTTTTAGTAATCGTCATTTTCCATGGCCACTTATCAAGCCATCTCACATATCCCTCACCTTTTCTTTTCTTTCTTTTGTGGGGTGCTTCATTCTTTTGGACTTGTGGTGGTGGTTCTGGATCTATCCTAAGTATCAACTTTTCAAGTTTGGGCTTAGTGATTTCATCTGCCACCCTAAAGGTTAACCTTACCCTCTTAACAGTAATTATATCCCTAGTTTCATGGTCTTCTAATTTTCTCTTTTTATGCAAGACTTCAAACAAGGGTGCATTAGTGTGAATATTTTCCAATACCTCCACATAAGTTTTAGATTGGGAGTCTATCTGAGCTTCCATAAAACTTTTCGAGAAAGGAAACTGTAGGGTATAGGGATGAGGATTAACAATAGGTGCTTCCTTCTCTACCTCTTCTACAACCTCCCTTTTAGATGGTGTTGGAGGATTTTTCTCAATCTTTACTCTTTTCTCGTCTGAGCTCTCCTCAATTACATCATCACTCTCCTCAACCTCATTATCACTTTCCTTAGGATTTTCAATTTGTTTTTCACTACTGATTGTTACAACATCCAATTTCTCCTCAGGGAAGGGTCCTAGAGGGTTTTGTTCAAGCAGGGAGATTTGAGTCTCTAAGGCTATGTTGTGAGTCGCGAGCGACTCAACCACAGTGGTAAGTTGCCTAAGGTTTTCACTGTTTTGAAGACTTTGTTTTCTAAACTCTTCATTCTGGACAGTTTGTGTCTCTACAAAGTGCTCCATCAAAGATTCTAACCTAGAGTGAATTAGCGTCGCATCAGAATCGTCCATTGATGTTTCGAAGTTGAAATCATGCGATTCTTCTGATTCTTCAAATTGAGTTAGAGTCGCATTTTGTGTTCCCACAAAGCGCTTTGTCATCATTGATATTTCATTAAAATTTTCCATTAATATTCCGAGGTCGGATTTATAGGATACTTGCGTCTCCTCGAAATATTAGGTGTAGTGATTGTAGGGGAAATTTGGTTGAGGATAAGTTTGGTTGGAATTATAATATTCTTGCGATTCCTCAAAATTTTGGGATTGATAGTTGGAAAGGTAATTCGGGTGAGAATGATTTTGTGACGCATTGAAATTCTCCAATAGTATTTCGAGGTCGGATTTATGGGATTCTTGTGATTCCTCGAAATACTCGGAGTGGGAGTTGTAGAAAAAAATTGGGTGATACATAGTAATTGGGACAAGAATGCCTTAGTCTATACAGTGCAACAATGGAATAACAATATTGACTGTTGGTCCCCGACAACGGCGCCAAAAATTTGATGGGTAAATTCCGCAAGTGCACGGAAATATCAAAGTAATATAAAAGATTGTCGAACCACAGAGACCAATGTCAACCTACCGTAATCTATCGTTACTTTGTAAAGCTAAGGCTAATGAATAATTAGATTTTTGGGGGAAATTAAAGTAGAGGAAAACTAAATCGAACTAAGGGAATAATAATAATAATAATAAAATGGTCGGTATGTAATATAGTGAACCTAAGTGGATTTAATCGAACCTAAGCATATAAAGATGTTTAACTTAGATAGTTCTGTAGAAATTATCAGTTTAAAAACCCTCAACTCACACTTTCATGGTCTTATCTCGGATTATACCCCTAAAGCCCTATGCCTGCTCTCGCTAGCCCATAAGTGTTTAGAAATTACTCTTTGAAAACTTAATAAAATCTAATTCGTTTTAAAGTGCTCTCGCTGTATTTAAATCAAATGCCTAACTTTAGCTATCCGGTTAAAACCTCACACTCTCGTGGTCTTGATTGTAACCTATTCTACTTTTCTTACTCTCGTAACAAAAAGATTGATTTTAATTATAAAAAGTCACAGCCAGAAATTAAGTTAATTTGGATTTTAGCTTAGGAACAATTTAATCCATTTAGTTACTATTATCACATCCCGACTCTAGAAATTTAGCTAGTCATGGTACTTGAAACAGACAGACAGGAAATATAATCGGGAAACAATAAAACATTCATGATAAATAAATAACAGTAATTTAACATAAGCAAATTGTATTAAAGTTAAACTAAATGCGATTAAATACCTGAATAATAATATTATTCCTCAAGCTCCCTCTTCCACAAGTCGGCAAGATTGGAACCTTCAGAATCGGAACTTGAAACGAATTCTGAGGCTAAAAATAAATTCTAACTACAATAGCAATTTCCTAATGTTGGAAATAGCTATTAAATGGTAAAAGGGAAATAAAACAAGAACATAAAAATGCAAACTAATGGTTCGTAAATTTGACAGGGCTTCCGCAAGAAATTCTGTAAAAAAACTTTGTCTTATTCATTGAAATCTCTCCTATTTATGAAGGAGAAATTGGCAGTTGAAACAAGAACATGGACTGCACTTCCATTATGGAGAAAAACCAGGACTGGGCGTTTTTGATGTTGAGAGATTGTAGGAGTATTTGAGAAACTCCTTTCCTTACGTTGCCCACGTCTCCACGTTCTCCATGATGATAAATTACGCGTGTGACGTGTTAGAACAAAGTTTGAATCCACTACCCTATATTTAAGTTTTGATGATAACAAAGTGAAAAGATATAGTATTTATAAGTTTCATGTATGAACTATCTGTTGCCTAAAATTATTATGTTCTGACTTGCAGATACTCTGATTGATATAAGCAAGATCACATCTATTCAGCATCAGAACTTGATTTCAGACACTAGCATCAGAAGTTGCCATATCAGAATGTCAAAATCAGATGATCAACTCACGTACATGCTGAAGCCTGATGAACAAGACTGCGCTCAACACTTTGATAAAGAAACACAACAGTTCATCAGCAGCGAAGCAGAGTCAGAATGAGCCAAGCCAGAACTTGCATTAAGTAAGCAACGGTACTGTGCATTGAAAGCAAATTAATTCCAACGGCCTCATTCCAGACAAGATCTGCTCAATAAGGAAAGCTTGTTATTAGCATTGAATCAAGAATATTGCATCCAACGTTCATCATCTCAGTGCTATATAAACAAGGCTTTGAAGATTGAAATGGCTAATGCTCTCCAAATCTCTACACGCACAAAAGCTAATTATAATCTTCTTTCTCTCAGTTTTGCTAAACCACACACTCTGATATTCTATCATTGTTTAGCAATCTAGTTTCTAAGCTTCAATTTGTGTATACATCACAGTTGTGATAAAGTTTTGTAGAAAACATCCACACACTTAGTTTTATCTCTTTGTAAGAAAGTGTTACCTTGACAAACCGGGTTGTGGTTTGGATCAAGAAGGCTTCAGCAGTTGTTAAAGCAGTCTGTAATATTAAGTTGAATATATTGGATTAAGACCTCGTTGGAGAGAGGCGAAATCACCTTGACGGGTGGACTGGAGTAGTTTGAGATCAAACGAACCAGGATAAAAATATCTTGTTCATTGCATTAGATTTCAGTTTTACAATTCAACCCCCCCCCCCCCCTTCTTGTGTTTTTCACCACTTCAATTGGCATCAGAGCGCCTGGTTCTGAGCTAAAACACTTAACCGTGTCAGTACAAGATCCAGCGTCAGAAAAACACAATGGCAGGAAACAATTCTCACATCAGCAATGACAACAATGAGGACAGAGACAGATTCAGTGGCAAACCTCCAGTATTTGATGGAGAAAACTTTGATTACTGGAAAGACAGAATTGAAAGCTTCTTTCTGGCACATGATGCTGATCTGTGGGATATGGTGACAGATGGATACACGCACCCTGTGAATGCAAGTGGTCAGAAGATTGATAGAAAAACAATGTCTGATCAACAAAAGCGTGACTTCAAGAATCACCACAAGGCCAGAACCATCCTCCTCAGCGCCATCTCCTATACTGAGTATGAAAAGATCTCCAACAGAGACACAGCAAAGAATATTTTTGACTCACTCAGAATGACGCATGAGGGCAACGTTCAGGTCAAAGAAACAAAAGCTCTGGCGCTCATTCAGAAGTATGAGGCGTTCAAAATGGAAGAATCTGAATCCATTGAAACCATGTTCTCTAGATTCCAGATTCTGGTAGCTGGTCTCAAAGTTCTGGACAAAGGATACTCTACTGCTGACCATGTCAAGAAAATCATCAGAAGTTTACCCAAGCAGTGGAGACCTATGGTTACAGCTCTGAAGCTAGCTAAAGATCTCAACAAAATCACTCTGGAGGAACTTATCAGCTCCCTCAGAAGTCATGAGATAGAGCTAGAAGCTGATGAGCCTCAGAAGCAAGTTAAGCCTTTAGCATTAAAATCTAACAGAAAATTTGAGTCTAAAGTTTTGCAGGCAGTTGAAGAAATATCTGATGGATCCTCATCAGAAGAAGACGAACTCTCCCTTCTCTCCAGAAGAGTAAATCAACTGTGGAAGCAAAGACAAAGGAAGTTCAGGAATCCCAGAAGATCTGATCAGAACGAGTCTTCTTCCAGATACAGAAGGACAAATTCTTCCTCTGGATACAGAAGATCTGAAGGCTCCTCCAGTAGCAAAAAGCCAAACACCAAAGACATCATCTGCTATGAGTGAAACGAGCAAGGACACTATAAGAGTGACTGCCCAAAGCTTCAGAGGGAAAACATAGCTCTCATGGCTAACATTTCAGAAGATAGTGAAGCTTCTGAATCAGACTCAGAATCAGACACTGAAGAGGTATTTCCTAACTTTGCTGTTAACTTTACAAAGGCTGAACTTGCTGAAAGCCTTAATGAGATTCTGGAACGTTATCAGCAAATTAGAGCTAAATTCAGAGACCTGAAAAGGAATTTGAATCTGACTCTAATAAGACTGAGAGTGTCAAATTGGAAAATTCTGAGCTGAGAAATAAGATTTCAAAATTAGAAAACACTTTACAAAACTCTCAGAAGGAACCAATTTCTGAAACTCCCAGCAACGCTGATGAGATCATCAAGGAGTATGATCACAGTTTCCAGAAGTTCCTAGCTAAAAGCATAGATAGAAGCAGAATGGCTTCAATGATCTATGGAGTTAGCAGAAACGACAGGAAAGGAATAGGATACCAAGGTAAGGTTCCTACACCAAAGAATGTCATAGACTTAACCATTAAACACACTCCTCTGAGTTCACATTTTGTATATGGTCACACACATGATATCAAATACACTAGCAGTAAGCACTCTGAAACCAAATTCAACCAGAGTTTTGGTAAAACTAACAAATCAGGACCCAAGAAAATCTGGGTACCTAAGGATAAAATAATACATGTTGCAGATATCTTTAGCAGCAAGTCAGAAACACCAGTCATGGTACCTGGACTCTGGCTGCTCACGACACATGACGGGAAGAAGGCATATGTTCCAAAGCCTGGAACTTAAGCCTGGAGGCCACGTTGGCTTTGGAGGCAATCAGAGGGGAAAGATAATTGGCTCTGGAACTGTAGGTAATGGAAATCTTCCCTCTATTAATAATGTTCTGCTAGTAGATGGATTGATGCATAATCTGTTATCCATAAGTCAATTAAGTGATAACGGTTATGATATAATCTTTAATCAAAAATCATGTAAAGCTGTTAGTCAGAAAGATGGGACTATCCTGTTTAATGGTAAGAGGAAAAACAACATTTACAAAATCAAACTTTCTGAACTAAAGAGTCAGAATGTAAAATGTCTTCTGTCTGTTAACAACAAGTAGTGGATCTGGCACAGAAGATTGGGACATGTTAGTATGAGAAGAATATCTCAGATTAACAAACTCAATCTGGTCAGAGGACTTCCTAATTTGAAGTTCAATTCAGATGCTCTGTGTGAAGCATGTCAGAAAGGCAAATTTGCAAAACCTTCTTTTAAATCCAAAAATGTTGTTTCTACCTCTAAGCCATTAGAACTTCTGCACATTGACTTATTTAGACCAGTTAAAACTGCTTCAGTCAGTGGTAAGAAGTATGGGTTAGTAATCGTAGATGACTATAGCAGATGGACATGGGTAAAGTTCTTAAGACACAAGGACGAGTCACACTCTGTGTTTGTTACCTTCTGTAACCAAGTTCAGAATGAAAAGGATCTTAGAATCGTTAAAGTCAAAAGTGATCATGGTGGAGAGTTTGAAAACAAAGATTTTGAGTCATTCTTTAATGACAGAGGCATTCTGCATGATTTCTCTTGTCCTAGAACTCCCCAACAAAATGGAGTTGTAGAACGAAAGAACAGAACATTGCAAGAAATGGCCAGAACCATGATCAATGAGACAAACGTTGCTAAGACCTTCTGGGCAGAGGCAATAAACACAGCGTGCTACATTCAGAATAGAATCTCAATAAGACCTATTCTGGAAAAGACTCCATATGAATTGTGGAAGAACAGAAAGCCCAATATTTCATATTTTCATCCATTTGGATGTACTTGCTTTATATTAAATACAAAGAATTATTTGAACAAGTTTGACTCTAAAGCACAGAGGTGTATTATGTTAGGATACTCTGAACGCTCAAGAGGGTACAGAGTATACAATACAGAAACACAGATTGTGGAAGAATCAATCAGTGTTCGTTTTGATGATAAGCTTGACTCTGAAAAGTCAAAGCAGAATGAAGTTTTTGCAGGTATAGAAATTGAATTTGCAGGTTCTGAAGACAAGTCATCAGAAGCTCCCAACACAGACATTCCTTCAACGTCTGAAAGGAGCACTGCTAGCAATCCTACAACAGCTGCTGATCAACCTCAGAAGAGATTACCCAGAAGCAGCTTGGATCACCCAGAAGAGACTATCCTAGGAAGAAAGGAAGATCCAATCAGAACAAGAGCAAGCTTCAGAAACTCTGAAGAAACACTTATGGGACTTGTGTCTCTGATTGAACCTTCTTCTATTGATGAAGCACTTCTGGATAATGACTGGATTCTGGCAATGCAAGAAGAGCTGAATCAATTCACCAGAAACGACGTATGGGATCTCGTTCCCAGACCAAAAGGATTCAACGTCATTGGAACAAGATGGGTGTTCAGAAACAAGCTAAATGAACAAGGTGAAGTCATCAGAAACAAGGCACGACTGGTTGCACAAGGTTATAGTCAGCAAGAGGGGATAGACTATACAGAAACCTTTGCCCCAGTCGCCAGGTTAGAATCTATCAGACTTTTAATTTCATTTGCTGTTAATAGAGGCATCACTCTGTATCAGATGGATGTCAAAAGTGCATTCTTAAATGGTTATATAGAAGAAGAAGTTTATGTACACCAACCTCCAGGCTTTGAAAATACAAAACATCCAGAACATGTTTTCAAACTAAAGAAGTCACTGTATGGTCTGAAACAAGCTCCCAGAGCTTGGTATGAAAGGCTAAGTAACTTTCTGCTGGAAAATGAATTCACCAGAGGGAAGGTGGACACTACTCTATTCTGTAAATCAGTTAAGAGTGACATCTTAGTCTGTCAAATTTATGTTGATGATATTATTTTTGGTTCTACTAATCCTTCTCTTGGAAGAAAATTTGCTAAGTGTATGCAGGCAGAATTTGAGATGAGCCTCATGGGGGAACTGAAATTCTTTCTAGGAATTCAGATCAATCAAACTCCAGAAGGAACTTACATTCATCAGAGCAAATACATCAGAGATCTTTTGAAGAAATTTGACCTCTCAGAATGTAAGCCATCAAAGATTCCAATGCATCCCACGTGCATTCTGGAAAGAGAAGAGGTGAGCAAAAATGTAGAACAGAAAGTCTATAGAGGTATGATTGGTTCTCTCCTCTATCTGACTGCTTCAAGACCTGACATATTATTCAGTGTTTGTATCTGTGCTAGATTCCAATCAGATCCTAGAGAATCTCACTTAACAGCTGTTAAGCGAATTTTCAAGTATCTGAAAGGTACTACTAATCTGGGTTTGTTTTATAGAAAATCTAGTGATTACAGCTTAGTAGGCTACTGTGATGCTGATTTTGCTGGAGACAGAGTGGAACGTAAAAGTACTTCTGGAAGCTGCCAGTTTCTGGGAGAAAATCTGATCTCTTGGTCCAACAAAAGGCAATCAACAATTGCTCTATCAACAGCAGAAGCTGAGTACATAGCAGCAGCAGGATGTAGCACACAAATGCTCTGGATGAAAAGTCAGCTTGAAGACTTCCAGATTTTTGAGAGTAACATTCCTATACTTTGTGATAATACTTCTGCTATTTGCTTAAGTAAGAATCCCATTTTACATTCTAGAGCTAAGCATATAGAAATAAAATATCACTTTATTAGGGACTATATTCAGAAAGGTATTTTGAACTTAAAATTTATAGATACAGACCATCAATGGGCTGATATCTTTACTAAACCCCTTTCAGAAGATAGGTTTAATTTCATTCTGAAACATCTCAGCATGAAAGTGTGTCCAGAGTGAAAATGTTTTAATTCCATATATTTACCTTCAGAATGTAATTGTTTTACTGTGAACTTCTGATCAATCTCCTTTCAGAAAGATAGAACATGCAGAGTGTATCAGATGCAAGTCTAAAGATCTGAGAGTCTAAGCTCAAAGGCAGACGTGCTGATCACTACATCAAACAAGTGTCATCCAATCATCAGCATATCTCTGAAGCAGAACGCGTGCACGCTTCTGAGAAGGCAAAGCGCTGATTGGGTGCATTGAGACACATGTCTGGTAACCGTTTTTAAGTATCTTTCTCAAATCCCCCAAAATCAGCAAGCATTTAATGAAAAGTAATCATGCTTTTAAAATGCAATCATGATTTTTTCTCTCTCTTAAAAAACGTTTATCTTTTCAAAACAGTTTTGAAAACTCTATTTAAGCACATTAATCTCTCATTCTCATTCTTTACGTTTTCTCACTAATACTCAAGCATTTTCTGCATATTTCTGTGTTCATCTCTTGCAACCTATTTTCCTCAGTTTATTCTCAAAACCCTTTTAGTGTGAACATGGCAACCTCCAGCAGCGCTTCTGCAGGTCCTCAGAAGAAAGCATCATCTGAGCAATATCAAGTGCCATTCAGAACTCTCCTCACTCCTGTGAAGAATCTTGAAGTGCTTTCTGAATTAATCATTGATTTTGAAAGCTTGAAGGAGAACGGTTTTGACCTAACTGAAGAAGTTAGGGCTCAGAAGTGGGAAAGGTATTTCGACAGGTTGGTTGGACCAACATTCCCAATGCTAGTCAAGGAATTCTGGATTCACGCCAAGGCTTCAACACATCTAGTCACCTCCTTTGTTATGGGGAAGAAGATTGTGATCACTGAGGATCACATTGCAAGGCTAATCGGTTACAGTGGCGGTGGCGTCCGTTGTGTGGACATGGCTGAAAGATATGCTGATGTAGGTGTGATAGCTGACAGGATTTTCACTCTTGGGGTGCCCAGCAGCAAGATTAAAGATCTGAAGGATCATTACAGAGTGTGGGCTAAGATAATTCTGGGGTGCTTCAACCACAGGAAACCAACCAGTTCTCCTGATTACATAAATGTGGATCAGCAGTTTCTGATCTACTTTATTGATCAGAAGGTAAAGATCAATCTGACTCACTTCCTGTTCAACCACCTCAGAACAAGTGTGAAGGAAACAAGGGAAGAAGAAAGAACCAAGAGGGATTGGATACCTTTTGGAAGGTTGATATCAGATATTCTGACAGAGAATAGGCTGATTGAGCATCTGATAGAAGCTCAAGAGCTAAGCACTATTGAACCAACAATTGGGAAACCTCTGAACGCAAAGAACTTGAAAAAGATGAAGCTGATAGAGAATATTCAGAAGGAACCCAGAGCTACTCCTATTGCTGATATCTCCAGCAGAAGAGTGCCTCTGAGTGACTTTCCGTTATTTTCTGAAATTGAATCCAAACCAGAGGTGATTCTCAGGTACTTGGATGCGTGCAAGGCAGATGGTACAGATCCAAATCTGAATATCAAAGATCTGCATCAACCTCAACCAGAAGTGACTCTGAAGAAGACGAAGAAGAGGAAGGCACCATCAGAAGGATCATCCCAGCAGACACCCAGGAAAAGAGGTAATTCATCTGCTGCTCCTGTTTTAAATTCTTCTACTATTCCAGCATCTATTCCTCCTCAAACCTCTCATAGAATCTCAATCCCCATCCCTACCATAGATGAAACTGTATAAGAAGAGGACCCTTCTGAGGCATTAAAACTCAGAAGACCCAGAACCAAACATCCCAAACAACCAACAATCTCAACAACATCAGCAATTGACCAAGTGTTGTCTGACATTGATCAACACACCTCTGATCAACCAAACTCTGAACCACAAACTGTTCCTCCTCCACAACCAGAACAACAGCAATCTGCTGAAGAACCAGAACAACAACAACCACTCTCATCAATTCCAGAAGAACCCCTTATCCCTGAACAATCAGAAATTCCGTCTCCCTCTCCCCAACCAGAAATTAATCCTCCATCACCTCAAACAGAGTTTCATCACTCTGAAACTCCTTCTCCTCAACCATCTGAACCTCATTCACCTCAACCATCACCTCTAGCAATCCAGCTGCCATGTGGAACAACTGTTATCATGCCCCAGTTACCATCCTCACCAGAATCTACACCACCAAATAGTCCCAAAACACCACCCAGTCCAATCATAATCTCTGATACTGATACTCCATCTCCAAAACAAACAGCTGCTCAGAAAACCTCCGAAAACCCCAGCAGGACTTTCATAGACTTAACCAGTCTTGACCGTCTTGCTGATCTGAAACACAAAATTGCCATCCCAAAACCAAAGCAACCAGATGTTGGCTCTGGTATTATGAATTTTGAAACAGGTGTGCTGCAATGGGTTGCTTCTTTGAAGCAAGTTTGTCCTGGAATGATTGACCCAGCGGCTTCTGATCAGCTCTGGTCACAATTCAGACTTTGGGTACGTGCTGAAGCCCTCAAGTTGCAGGATATCAACTATGAGCAGGCACAACAAAATTTCAGCAAGCTTCTGAATGAAGTTGGAAGTCAGCTTCTGAAAGAGGACGTGCTCCCTCTGGACAGTGAACCTTGGTCTGAGAAACAGCAAGCTGCAAAGGTGCAATCAGAAGAAGACAGGACCATTCAAGCTGAAGAAAGTCAAGCAGAGGATGTTGCTGAAAGTTCTCATAAGCCTCCTGCTTCTGATGCTTCTCAAGCTGCCTTGGACAGGCAGACTCTGGAAGAACTAAGGCTGAATGACATGCGTCTGCAGCAGCGGATGGATGAAAGCGATCAGAAGATGAAAGAGAGAATGGATGTGCAGGATAGCAAGATTGACACTGTTGTTAGCATGGTGCACAAGCAGAATGAGACTGCTGAAAAGATCCAAGCCATGCTGGAGAACCTGTTCACACGCTTGCCTCCTCAACCTTAGTCTCTTTTTTTTCATTCATGTTCTTTTTCATGTTTTCCTTGATTTTTTGATGTACCGTTTGAATATGTTTGTACTATTTTCTTGTTTTGATTCTGAACTCTCTCAATATGATTAGTTTTTCTGATCTTAATTGTTTTAGCACATCACCTACACTTTTTGATTGCTGACAAAAAGGGGGAGAACAAGAATGATATTTTAATCAATAACGGCTAACTAGACAGAAATTCTCAAACATTCTAACTCTATTTACTTGAAAATGTTTTTCTGTTTTGCTTAAAGTCTACAGGTACAAGGAAGCTCCTGGACACTCTGAAGACTAGAAGCTCTGAAGCTCTGATCACTATGAAGTTCTGATCCGCTCTGATATTCTGATCCAAAGCAAAGCTCTGACAAGAAAAACTCTGAAGCTTTGCTCTGACATAAAGCTTCTGATAAGTCAAAGACTCTGATACTCTGATGTTCAAAGAAAGGCAAAAAGATCTGATCCTGAAGAACACGTGTAATCAAAGGGAAGTAATAAACTCAGGGGGAGTATCTCTCAACTCTGATATCTCTTTACTCCTTATCCTTTTACTTCTTATTCTGATACATATTCCAGATACCTTTTCACGTTATTTTCATTTAAAATATCGAGTTTTTGTCATCATCAAAAAGGGGGAGATTGTTAGAACAAAGTTTGAATCCACTACCCTATATTTAAGTTTTGATGATAACAAAGTGAAAAGATATAGTATTTATAAGTTTCATGTATGAACTATCTGCTGCCTAAAATTATTATGTTCTGACTTGCAGATACTCTGATTGATATAAGCAAGATCACATCTATTCAGCATCAGAACTTGATTTCAGACACTAGCATCAGAAGTTGCCATATCAGAATGTCAAAATCAGATGATCAACTCACGTACATGCTGAAGCCTGATGAATAAGACTGCGCTCAACACTCTGATAAAGAAACACAACAGTTCATCAGCAGCGAAGCAGAGTCAGAATGAGTCAAGCCAGAACTTGCATTAAGTAAGCAACGGTACTGTGCATTGAAAGCAAATTAATTCCAACGGCCTCATTCCAGACAAGATCTGCTCAATAAGGAAAGCTTGTTATTAGCATTGAATCAAGAATATTGCATCCAACGTTCATCATCTTAGTGCTATATAAACAAGGCTTTGAAGATTGAAATGACTAATGCTCTCCAAATCTCTACACGCACAAAAGCTAATTATAATCTTCTTTCTCTCAGTTTTGCTAAACCACACACTCTGATATTCTATCATGGTTTAGCAATCTAGTTTCTAAGCTTCAATTTGTGTATACATCACAGTTGTGATAAAGTTTTGTAGAAAACATCCACACACTTAGTTTTATCTCTTTGTAAGAAAGTGTTACCTTGACAAACCGGGTTGTGGTTTGGATCAAGAAGGCTTCAGCAATTGTTAAAGCAGTCTGTAATATTCAGTTGAATATAGTGGATTAAGACCTCGTTGGAGAGAGGCGAAATCACCTTGACGGGTGGACTGGAGTAGTTTGAGAGCAAACGAACCAGGATAAAAATATCTTGTTCATTGCATTAGATTTCAGTTTTACAATTCAACCCCCCCCCCCTTCTTGTGTTTTTCACCACTTCATGACAGTCGTAAGGCTAAGGTGACGGTCATAATACGCTTAAATAGCGCGTTACGTTCGTCAATGATGTGTGACGACCATTCTTCATGATGTGAGCGTGTTACGGTCGTAATGGATGTGTGACGACCGTCACAGCATCAAAATCTGCAGAATTTTGCAGATTAGTTCCTTTTCTTCTGATTTTCATATGTTAGCTTTCTTCATATGATCTTTTTCACTAAATCGATTTGAAACATGTTGTACCTGTGAAAAGACATAAAAACTCAGAACAATCGGGAGTTAAATGGATTAATGCAGTATGAAAATGGATTTAAAACGTAGCAATTATATGATACGATTTCTCGTTATCATTGGGGAAGTCTGAGGTTGAAGCCCACCTGACTACTAAAGGAGGGATTCGAGGATTACCAACTCAATTTTTATTAGAGAAAGCTCGTTACTTTGCTAGGATGAAGAATACAGTCGCTTTTGAGGCCATCTTTGCTCTACTTGCTTACGGGTTATTCTTATTTCCTAATGTGGACAAATTTGTTGACATTAATGCTATCAGGATCTTCATGATTGGAAACCCAGTTCCTACATTGTTGGGTGATACTTATTACTCTATTCATATTCAGGAATCTTATCATGGGAGGATGATCATCTGTTACACGCCTCTGTTGTACCAGTGGTTTACTTCTCATTTGCCCTAGTCTGATGCTTTCTAGGATGCCCGGAAGGAACCCCGTTGGGCTCCTAAGATCATGGAACTTACTCACTCAGATATTGTTTAGTATCATCAGGCTTACCATGATGTAGAGATTGTCGATAGTTGTGGTAGTTTCCCCAATGTACCTCTTCTTGGTACAAAGGAAGGAATTAACTATAACCTTATTCTTGCACGATGACGGCTTGGTTATCCGATGATGGATAAGCCAAATAGTATTGATTTGAGTAGTTTCTTCCTGAAAGAGGGAGAAAACCATAAGGAAGCTAAGGAGAAAATTGTGAAGGCTTGGCGTCACATTCACAGGAAGAGTAGGAAAGACTTGGGACCCATATGGGATGTTTCTGTGGAGCCTTATCTTCAGTGGGTACAAGTGAAAGCTATTCAGTTGAAGATGTCGTATTCTCGAGAAGCACCTATGTCTGATTTGTTTATGAAGACCACTCCTCCCTTATTGGATGACGTGGAAGTGCTACAACTTGCTTTAGTCTGGATGTAGCAGGAAAATGAAACTTGGAAGAATAAGTGCCAAACTCT
Organism: Vicia faba; assembly: GCA_948472305.1. Taxonomy (NCBI): domain Eukaryota; kingdom Viridiplantae; phylum Streptophyta; class Magnoliopsida; order Fabales; family Fabaceae; genus Vicia; species Vicia faba. The sequence continues at coordinate 211,303,501 of OX451738.1, read as the reverse complement.
ATAGATTTCCTACAGAGCAGACTTGAAGGAGAAAGATGACTTGATTGAGATTCTTGAGAGTCAGTTTGTAGAAACGATGGAGAGGCAAGGGTATTTATTTTCCCCTAAGCCTCGGTCAGATGCTAGTTTCTCACTTCCTAATTCATATGATTAGAAAGAGGTTGCCACCAGATACGCGGAAGAAAACATGAGGTTGAAGGCTCAGATTTCCAGACTTACAGGGAAGCACCAGCGTATAGAGTGATCTCCATCAGCTTTGTTTCTTAGGATTTTTAGAATTTACTTTCATCTTGTACTTGGGATTATTGAAACTTGTAATTTATTTTGAAGTTATAATAAAATTTTTCAGTATTTCAAATGTGTTATTACTTTGATATTTGTAAAATTATCTATAAATCTTTAAGTCCCTCGAAATATTAATAATAAAATAAATCATGTGCATTGCACATCATGCATTATATTGTACATACTTCTTGCATTTTTTGCGTATATCCAGGGGTATTACTGAGCTTCTTTACTTTGTTCAGCAAGCTGTCTCACCGGTACAATACTCGGGCTAATTTCAGAAGGAAGATGGACAACCTAGAACAAGAGAATCGCCAGCTGCGCGAGGAAGTTTCTGCTCTGAAGGTCGGTATGGCCAATCTCACTGCTCCGATGGAATCTTTGGTGGCTGCTCAGAATCAGCCACAGATTGCTCAACCTCAATAGAAAATGGTTACTATTGAAGCTCCAATTGTTCCTGTGTATGCTATTCCAGCTGTAGTTCAGAATCGCATGCCTCAAGGTTATCCACGGGGAATGCTGGAGAACTTTGTGCCAGAGGGTTTTAATCTTGATCCTCAAGTTACTCCAGTTTTTCAGACTATTGTTACTCCTGTGCCTCTTGTGGTGCATGTTAATCCTGGTGCACCTCTCTTGGTGAATGTGGTCATGTTTGCTAATGATGATGTGTATCGTTCTTTTCCTCCACCGAGTGAAGGCTTGGGTCTCTATGATCGAATGGATGATTTTCAGGATCAGTTTGACAAGATGCAGAGGGAGATGAAGGCCCTCAAAGGAAAGGAATTTTTTGGGCAGAATGTGAATGATTTATACTTGGTCACGAATGTCAAGATACCTACAAAGTTTAAAGTTCCAGAATTCGAGAAGTACAAGGGCAATACTAGTCCTCGTGCTTATCTTACGATGCATGTAAGAAGAATGTCTACCCACACTGATGATCAGCATTTGTTGATTCACTTTTTTCAGGATAGTTTGACTAATGTTGCGTTAAAGTGGTACATGAGTTTGGACAATGTCAACATTCATACTTTCAACGACTTGGGAGAAGCATTTATTAGAAAATACAAATACAATATGGACATGGAGCCTGACTGTGATCAACTCAGGGCCATGGTCCAGAAGGACAAGGAATCATTCAAAGAATATTCACAAAGATGGCGTGAGGTAGCTACCCAAGTGATTCCTCTAATGGAAGAAAAGGAGATGACTAAGATTTTCATGAAGATTCTGGGTGCTTGCTACTATGAGAGGATGGTAGCGAGTGTGCTAAGTGACTTTACTGAAATGGTAGGCATGGGTATCCGTTTGGAAGAGGCTCTGAGAGAGGGTCGTCTAACAAAAAGTGAAAGTTCTAGAGGTATGATGAAGCCATCATATGGGTTTGCCAAGAAGAAGGAAGGAGATACCAATGTTGTTATTCAAGAGAGAAGGGTTAACCCCCCTATAAGAAATTATCAGCGTCATTAACAGGTCGCCTCAGTAACTCTAGTTGTTGGTGTGGCTCCAATCACCCTTTCTTATAAGAGATCATCCCATCAGGGGAATCAAGGGTATAATCAGAGGAGGGAGAATTATGACCCTATCCCTATGATCTATGCAAAATTACTCCCGGCGTTAATTCAAAAGAAGTTGGTTCAGACCAGACCACCTCCTTCTATACCATCATCGTTGCCTTGGTATTATAAGGCAGACCAAACATGTGCTTTTCATCAGGGAGCACCAGGGAACAATGTTGAGAACTGCTATCCTTTAAAAACCGAAGTACAAAAATTGGTAAGGTATGGTTTCTTATCCTTTAAAGATGTTGGCCCGAACGTGAAAGATAATCCTTTACCAAAGCATGAAGGAGCAAATGCTGTGAATATGGTTGCTGGTTGTCCAGGCGACTTCCAGATTTTCGATATTAATTTGGTTAGAAGAGATTTGGTAAAAGTGCATGCTGACCTCTACGAGTTTAGTTACTATACACATGACCATGCTGGTTGTGGTATTTGCAATATAGATATACATGGTTGTGATAAGATAAAGGCTGATTTGCAAGAGATGATGGATAAGGGCTCAAAATTTTGGGTAAGAATCATAAATATGAAGAAAAAATCTTTGAAATCAAGTTTTAAGGATTTTGAAGGCTCAAGTACCCGATGGAAAGGGAACTTATCTTCTAAAAACCAAAAGCTCTTCATCAGAAGTAAATGTCAACAATCAGTCTACAGATCACCAACTGAAGTTGTCATCTAAAAGACAACCGCTACAAGTTGTTATGGATCAAATCAACATTGTCTTGAGTAGATATGTCAAATACCTCTAAGAATATCAAGCCTTCTCAAATATGCAGACGTAGATGAAATTCTCAAATAACTGAACAATAAAAGTTTCTTAAAAGTACAAAGCAATTCATTCCGGGTTCATCTTGAAATCAAAGGATAAGTCACGAATTCTAATTCAAATCGTAGGGCATGTTCATCATCCAAATATTCATTCAAATACTTATTTCGATGTTCAAGTTTCAACTATATACCAGGTTCAAGATTGTCATTAAAATTCATGCAAGTTTAAGCAAGTTCATTCATTAGAAACATCATTCTTCAAAGGAATTCAAAAGCTTATGTTGATCATTCTTGAAGGATCTTGAATTTTGGGAACAACAAAGAGCTATCATCCAAATTTCATTGGAAATTTACAAGATTAAAAAATCCAAATCTATTTATTACATCATGTCCATTATAAAGAATTTCAAGTTCACTATGAGAGGCTTACGTCATCCATACCATTTTAAAGTCAAAAGAGAAAAGATATGCAGTTTAGAAGAAATTCACTTGGATTGTATGAAGTTTTATTGAGTTCAAAGGTTTACAAGAAGCTTTGCATTACCATATCATTAAAAGATTATTCAAGCACATTTTCATTACAACTTATACTACATCATAATTATGGCCATCACTTTAAATCAAGAAACCACATGAAAAACAAATACGTTGAACCTAAACATAACCAAACTCATGCTCCAAGACAACCGTGCTTTTTCGCTTTAGCCATTTGAACTAACTGACAATCTATGAATTGCTTACACTTTTACTAAAATTCATGAATCACACCAACTTTCCATCAACCTACCTTCAATCAGGACCTACTTCATGCAATAACCTGTTGTAGCCTAACTATCATCACATAACCATACCTGCATGAAGTATTGGAAAAATCCCACATGTATCAAAACAAATCCAAAAAATATGATATATCATTGATGAATTCTGCCAAAACCGAACCAAAAGGGTTGCAAGCTATTACCTGGAGAAGCATCTCTGGTTTTCTTCTCCTCTCATCACCATCGTTGAATACACATCGGACGAACTCTAACAGATAAGCTTGACATCCTCTTTCCTTTCAACTCTCCATTCTGTATTGATGTGTACTCTTTGCGGAATCATGTCCTCCTCCCGAATGTATGAATGCTTGTTGGATTCCCTTTCGAGTTCATTTTGTTCAGAGGTTAGTAATCACGTTGTTAAGACCTGTTTAGGGAAAATAGAAAGTGAATTGGAGCTCAGAGAATTGAAGGGAGGGTTTAACTGTTCATTTCTCTGACCGGTGCAACAATATTGGCGGCTTGCAACCAGAGGAACGATTGATAACGGTAGAGATGCGTGAAACAAAAACGGAAGAAAATTGGAGAAGACGAGTTGAATCAAAACGGGATTGAGATGAAGGAGACGAAGGGAAAGCGATGATCGAAGAAGAAAAATGGCAGCGAGTGTGGTGGCTTGTAAGCTTCTACGACGATGCTGAATATTGAGAGGAAGAAGACGAGTGAAGATGAAAGGAGACAAATCTTTCCCTAAATTTCCAAACTACACATCCTCCTTTTTTTTTCCTATTTTTATTTTTTAAATTGGTTTTTTATTTTAATAAATCAATAAAGTAAGATAATGATGTTGAAAATAAAATACATGGACTTGGTGTTAATAGTCATGGACTGAAATTCCTGAGCCCATTACCATACGCTTTTTAACTTGCTGTCAAGAATTCTCTTGGACCCACTTTGGATTTGGCCTAACACCTCAAACTACTGGCACACCCATGCAGGCCTGTTACACCGTTTTTGGAGCCTTTGCTTTGAATAATAAAAAATTGGTTATGGATCAATTTTTTGACTGGGCTTAGATTCTCCTGGATCCACACATCCACTGCTTATTGCTTGCATCTCCTGATTATAATGTTTAAATTCTTCTATATTTCTTTTTATTGATATTTGCTAATAGAATTAGCGAGTTTTAGGAGATAATAAGAATAATAAAAATAATAAAAATAATAAAAATGGTAGAATATAATAGAATTTTTCTGGAATTTCTTTTTAGAGTTTTGATTAGAATTTTCTATTATTGTTTATCTTTAATAATCATTTTTGTTGCCATCTTTAGCTAAGATTTTGTGATAGTACTGAGGAAATCATTTGTGATGTGGAATGATAGGAGATTAATTCGTTTGATCACTTGCGCGAAGCTTCTGTAGAGTTTTCTTATCGCTTGCGGGGCTTTGAAGAGGCAACACACCTTCTCCGTTAGGTATCATCGTGACTTTATTTTATTCCTCATTTCTGCATTGTCTACTGCTTTCTGATGCCATGAGAAGTAGGAATAGAGATGCATGCTTTACCACTTTTCAAGATATCATGAGAAGTAGGAAATAAAGAGTGTGCACTCGAAGTCGCTGTTTAAAAGTCCTGTAGCAGGCATTCCATATTTATTTGCTACTCGTGATTGTGCTTATGTGTTTCCATCTTTTGTCGATTGATGATGTCACTCAATTAGTATAGAGATAATGACTTCGATCTTTGCAAGCTCCCCTTAGGATTTTATCTTTTTCCTTTGTTGACGATCAATGATGTCACTCAATTAGAAATGAGGTAACGACTTCGATCTTTGAATGCTCCCTTAGGGCTTTATTGTTTTCCTTTGTTAATGATCAATGATCTCACTCAATTAGAATTGAGATAATGACTTTGACCTTTGCATGTTCCCTATAGGATAGTTATCTCACCCCTAGGGTTTTGGTAAGCTAACATAGGTATACGTTTCCCTTAGCATTTTCTTTCTCTTTTGCATATGAATTAAAACTAAAACCTTTTTTATTTCAAATTCAAAGACACTCCAATGATACAAAAACCCTTTTTCAAGGTAAAAAACATCAACCAATCCAAACTCTTTTTGCCTTTGGACCTTTCATAGAAACTCTCAAAAGGATGTGTTAGTTCTACTTTAGGCGGTACGATGCGTAAATCCCCAAAGGTCGGGTTGCACCCATGTCTACTTGCCAAAAATTTATGTACGAAACATTATCCGCCTTTAGGCATTTTTCTTTCGAAGATACCTCGTCAAGTATGAGCATGCTAGTTCCTTTCTACTACAGACGCGTGTGTCTCCTAGGGTCGAGCAGCGGTAGAATGCGAAGCTTAGTATTGTTCCATTAAAAAATGCAAAACAAACAAAAAACATGTGAGTCGAACTACGATGCTCTGATTCCTCGAAAGGGATACATAGGCAACAGGTCGTGAGGCCTAACCAAGAAAAATTCGTAAATACTTCCTTCTTTTCCCCGCATTTTCTTTTGCATGCATTCTTCCTCAGTTGTAAGCAGTAGACATATATTAGACACACACATAAGATAGATAACAAGAATGGATACTGTAGAGTACTACGGGCGTGTGGGGTGCTAACAACTTCCTCTCGCGTAACAGACTCCCTTACCCAATCTCTTAGTTGCAAGACTGTGACTTTCCCCTTCTCAGGTTTTATCGTTGTTCACCTTTCCCTTCATGTGGGATAAGAGACGTTTGATGGCGAATTCATTATTTAGTGATGTTCAGCCGGTTGTTTCAGTTGTGATGAAACTTGTCAATATTATATGACATGGATGTGGCTTGGTGAAGTGACCAAAATTTCAATTATGACACACAGATGAATTTGATGTAGATATGGATGATTTACTATAAGGTATTATTCGTGATAAGATTCTTTTAAGAGATGTCATGTGTATGATACTTTACGTAGTGACAAGAAAGATTTGTTATATATGGAGTGCACAGATTTTACACGATTGTTAGTAGTTTAAAGATAGTTTAATATGAAGGTAAAAAGTGAGTGGGCAGATAAAAGTATTACTTAATAGCTTGAATTGTTGAAAGACGTGCTTCTAGAAGATAACACATTGTTGAGTTGTAATTATAAGGCCAAAAAGATATTGTGTCCAATGGGTATGGAATATATCAAAATGCATGCATATTTTAGTGATTGAATATTATACATGATTGATCCAGATGATGATAATGGTGTAAGCAACAAGGGTCCTCCTACCAAGGTGATGTGGTAATTATCAATAATTCCAAGATTCATGGGAGTGTTTGCAAATATAAATGATGCAAAGAATATTATATGCCATGCAAATAAAATAAAATATGATGGAAATTTTTTCCAGGTAGATGACTCTTTCTAATGAAAGAAAATTGATTCATTGTTTTCGAGTTTTTGCCATGAGACAAGAAACCTTAGTTTTGGACTTTCCACTAATGGAATGAACTCCTTTGGTAATATGAGTACTAACTATACTACATGGGACAATTTTCTCATAATTTACAACCTATCTTTATGGTTGTGCATTAAGCTCAAATATCTATCATGATTTTGGACCCAAGACAACCAGGAAACAATGTAGATGTTTATGTGTAATTAGTACACTTCTTAACATTTATGGTAAGACAAAAGATAGTAAGAATGTATGTCTAGATATATGGTGGATATGAGTATATTATAAGACTTAACCCTATATGAAATAGGTAAAAGAACATATTTTCCGCACAACATGCCAGGCTTTGTTAAGAAAATAAAAAAAAAACCGAGTGTTTGCAAGTTACCCAAGTTACCCAAGGGTACTCATAAAATGTTAAGATACTTGTGTCAATGAAAATTTTCAAATTAATTACTTAAAATCTCATGATTTTCATGTCTTGATTCAATAACTTCTACTAGTGTCTATTCGTGGCATCTTGCCAAAAATGTAAGGAAACTATAATTAGATTGTGCTTATTCTTCAATCCTATAAGTAATAAATTCATTGATTCAGAAAACTTAATGAGTTTGAACATGAGGCTGCAATTATCTTGTGTCAATTAGAGATGTATTTTCCCCCATCTTTTTTTAACATTTTGGTTCACTTAATTATTCATTTAGCTAAAGAGGTTATATATTTTTGATATGGTTTATTTAAGGTGGATGTATCTAGTAGAGAAACAAAGAAATATTTTTAATGGGTATATGAAGAATCATCACCATCTACAAGTTTCAATTGTTGAAATGTACATCATATGAGAGGTTATTGTGTTTTGTTCAAACTATTCATTAGAAACAGACTCTATAGGAATTTATAAGTCTTGTCATCATGGAATATATGAAGGTAGATGTACTCGAGGTTTAAATGTTAATACAATGGCTCATGATGTAGTTATTCAAGCACATTTTTATATATTGCATAACGTTAGTGAAGTTCAACCTTACTTATCCGCTCATAATATACTTATTAAGGAAAATCTCTCTAGGATGAACGAAAAATGATTGTTGATAGAGCATAACAGTAACTTCATGTATTTGTTTAGTGAAAGGATTTCTAATAATGAGAGTGAATTTAAGACAATTAAATGGATATCATATATGCTTAAATTTAATATAATCACTTGGAGTGCATACGACATTAGTAAATTATCCTTCTATACGAAATCAAAGGATGATCGTAGTACCATACAAAATAGTGGGGTTATGGTTGAGACTAAATACATGTACTTATCTAGTTAAAAAGATAATAATATTGTAATGACATATAGATCGTACTCGGGGTCATTGAAGATATTTGAGAGATTTATGATGTTATATTTAAAGTTCCTTTATTTAAATGCAACGGGATTGACTGTAACACTGATGTACATATTGATGAATTAAGATTCACACGGTTTAACCTTCACAAGAAAGCTTATATGAATGAACAACTCATCATGGCATCCATGAAAAACAAATGTTTTATGTTATTGATCTTTCTAACAATTTATAGTCAATTGTTCTCAAAGAAAAACACATTACTTCTAGTGATGAAAATCAATATTTAACTCTTGATAATTTGAGACTCGTTCTTTCTCAACACACGTGCATACCTCATATGAAGAAAATGATTCACATGATGTGCATGTTACCATTATGATCATCAAGAGGTTTCTAGTTGTTTCCTGCATTTATCTCGCATTGGAGTGAAATCATTTTTTAGTTCACACTACTATAAATAACACATCTAACACCAGACGCAAAATGCATTTTACCTCGGCATTAGAAGAGAGGTAAATAAGATCGTCATAAAAAGTCAAGGGTGTTTTTTTATTAGCGCATGGGTTCGAAACCCAACTTCTGCACTTTTATTATTTACAAACACTAGCGCCTTTTTTATCTTGGTTTATTAAGAAAATCGAGGGGTTATTAATTTTTTATAATAAAACTCGTTACATTGTTTACCCAGAATATTACAATTCTTACACTGAAAAAAATTAATTATCCATGAAGATCATATGTTGGATCTTAAATTCCTTAATATTCCGAGGAAGATCAAATGCATGGGAAAGTCTTTTCTCCAAATAAAAAAAGGTATTCTTTATGGCTTTTGCTTGCATTTGTTTCTGATATGAACGAAAAAATGGGTTAGACAACAATAGGGCTAGATAAATAAATAATTTTTTGCTCAAATAAATACTTAAGAATACAAATCTTAAACCCAAATAATTTTCCGCTCTTGAAATCCATCGTAGAGAACTATTCATGGAAAACACACTTGCAAACCTTAAACTCTTCATGATGTTGGATCTTCAAATCCTTGATATTATGGGGAATATAAAATGATGGGTGCATAATATTCTCTATGGCTTTTGCTTGCACTTGTTTATGATATGAACAAAAAAAGGTTACATAAAAAAGGGTTAGATAAATAAATGGTTTTTTGACAAAGACTCTTGGAAATCTTAAAGTAGAGGATAGTTTCAAGCGCTTCATGATGTTTCAGAATGCTTTTATGATATCACTAATGGTAAAGTCTTGAGTGTTGATAGTCATGAAATGGACGACAAGGATTTGATTAAGGATTTGATAAATATCCTCAATTTTAACGCTAAATGTCCTCTCGGTTTTTAGGAAAACCTACGTGTGAGAACGTTTAATTTATAAATAAAAAATACAATTAAAATAAAGGTTCCAATTTTAACGCTCAAATAAAAAATTAAAATTAAAATTACAAATAAAAAATCCAATTAAAATAAAGAGAGGTTAGAACACCGACGTGGTGCGCATGCATTAGAATCATATTACTATAATAGCAATGATCAACTATATTTAGTCGTAATGTCTCTTTTGGATTATCAAGGAGGCTTTTGAGCTATTTAAACGTCTAATTACCAACTCATTGTGTCTTCAAACATTATTTCAAAGTATTTTCATATTTTCAATGTCTCATTACCAACTCTCTGTGTCTTGTTTCCTTGTTTCAAAGTCCTTGTTATTCTTATAAAAAATGGATGCAAATCTATTATTCATTATCAATAAAAAGTATGTTGATTTCAATGGTTTCGATCACTTTGAACTAAGGAAAGTTGTTAACAAGAAAATTTTGAATGGTTACTTTCACATTCTTCATGGCCCCATATACACTAATCTCATTAAAGAGTTATGGATGAATGCCTCTGTTGTGTCAGCTGGTCATGATGAAGTCATCCAGTCCTATGTCAATGGCTCTCATTTCTTCATTATTCCATCACTAACTACTATGAGAATCAATTGTCAAAAGACAAGTAGTTATGTTGAAAACTATGAATTCAACAATGTCTACTCAATCCAACTTTGCCGAATTTATGTCAACCAAAAGAAACTCTGAAGTCCTACTTCTCTACTCCCAATTGCAAAATTTTGGCTTCTAGTGACAAATCTCCTCCCAAGAGAGAAAGATCTAGACACGCTTACTTGGTATGACGAGCATCTCTTGTTATTCCTCACCTACAATATTAGAGTTAATCTTCCTCTAACCATTTTCAACATGTTGAAGGAAATGATAAAGACTTCTCCGGAGGAAATGAATTTCTTCATATCTTATAGAAGAGTTCTTTCTGAACTTTTTTATAAGTTAGGGATAGTTAGGGGTAATGTTGAAGTTGAGTGGACTGAGAAGTTTTAATTTGTTGAGTAGTTTTCTTTGCTGTGGTTTTTTATTATCAATAAAATATTTCTTTTTTTATTATTGCCTATTCTTGTTTATTGATGACAAAGATTTTGAGCATTACTAATTAACAAAAAAAAAACTCGGCATCTGGAAAAGACTCCAAGTGATAAATCGTTAAAAACAGTTTTAAATGTAGCAACGGGGATTCGAAGCAAGGTTCCTTATAGCTATATTACCTCGGTTCTCAAGAAAATCAAGATAACATGTTTATTATGTTTTTATGGATAAAAAAAGGTGCTAACTTATAGATGTATTACCTCGGTTGTTTATAACACTGACGTAACATGTTGTTTATCTTATTAAAAAATAAACATTTCTCTCCCAGGACACATCCTCTCGGTTTTTAGCATGTTGGAGATGAAAGTTTCGTCATAAAAAGTGTAATTTGTTATAGTTTCATCTGAAATCAACTCATTGAAATGTTCTAAGATCCCTAGAACTTCCTTTGAAACTGTTGTTTCCTCATTTACAACACTTATCATCCCTATAATAACCACTGTGTAGCGGTAGAAATCTTTAAGACTAAGCCATTGGATTGACTAGACTTGTACAGATCAAAATAAAAATCTCCACTGCGCTTTATTATTTCTAAAGAAATGGGAAAAGAGCAAATAACCCAAAAGCGGGGGAAAGATTCAAGGTAAGGGGGTTGGTTATGCAAAGGGAAGGTATTAGCACCCTAAACATCTATGGTACTCCGCAGGGACCTCTTTGTAAAATCTGTATATTTTGGCTATAAAATGTTGTATAAAAATAGATGGTGGAAGTGAGAAAAGAAGTATTTTTTAAATGATTTTTGCACCCTCCGCGGTTGTGAACCTTTAGTGCCTACGTACCACCTTTCATGCAATAGGGGATCAGGGTACACGTAGTTCACCTTTAAAAAATTTAAAACACAAATGTGTTGGTTAATTTTATGAGATAAGACATCACCGTCATTGTCCGTGTGGAAAACATACTTACCACCCACAATTATGAGAAAGGAGAATTTGCATCATCTCAAAGTGGAGGATATGACTTGGATTTTAAAATCAACAATGCCTCACTCAACACCCAAGTGGAAAATATCTCACTTCACTATATATTGTAGAATTATAATTGTTTGCATCACTACAAGGATTGACAAGAGTCTATTATTTTGAGAAAAGTTTAAAGTAAAAGCCAAAGTGGCAAAATAGTTTAAAATGAGATTGATTACTTTAGTCTTCTCACAAAAAATGTCAAGGTATTATTAAGTTTATTGAAAAAACAAGAAGAGTTTTCAAAAGGAGGGAGAAGATTTTTAAAATTAAAGAAGATGGGGGGAGAAGAAGAGACTATCCTAAAGCATAAGGTAAAAGCTAAGGAGAAGAATCATCTAACCAACAAGAAGCCAATACTTGACATTATGAGTCAAGATAGAATTCCCATTCTTTGGGTTGAAACCAAGCAAGCAAAGTACTATACCTCTTGAGAGAACTAAACTTCAAGTGTATTAAGTCTTCACAAAAATTGGGCAGAGTAACGGCTGTATACGGGTGAATTCTAGATTACAACCAAAGTATGTAATCAGAATAACCCGCACACAAAACTAACAAACAACCTAATGTCTTGAGGTAAACCTCAAGAACTCCAAATAAAATATCAATTATGGTCACAAGGTCTCTAACATAGGCCACAGTTTCTAATCCTAAGTCCAAGAAGTCCAATACTCCATAATGCCAAGGATATTAAATAGTCCAAGTATCATTAAAGTTTTTTATGGTTTATGTTTATTATTAAGTATCTTCAAAAAGAAAAATAAAAGCTCAAGTGAGCAAAATGAAAATAGAATGAAATGTAAATGCTAAAGTAAATAGTATAAAAAGCATAAAAATAAAAGCATAAAGTAAAGTCAATTGTTAATAATTAGTGGTTAGTTGGATGACCATCTTGAAACTTGCATTTGGAACTCATTAGAGGATTGGTAGAACCAAAGCCTCTCAACAACAAGTTGCATTTGCTTTTTGTCAAATATATCATCCATTTAAGAATTCTCAAGGCAACATTTAATGATCAATGATGTTTAAGTGATCCGCGTTGACCAAAATTTATGAAGATCTATTAGAGGATTGGTAGAACCAAAGCCTCCACACAATGAGTCTCAAGGTTATTAGATCAAAGGGATCAAATTAACATACTTGGGCTTGCAAACATAGGTTTGGGCCACAAATGATCATTTATTTGAATCGGGTAAAAATTTAGCACTATGTTAAGCAATCGTAAGTGGACTTATGTAGAAGTCGCACCTATTTTGTGGCTGGTTAATAGCAATCTATGTATTTCATGTTTGGATAAATGATATAGATATCATTATCCCATACCATGTAATACAATAAGAAAGGGGAATAAGATGATGAGGGAAGGGATTAGAGTTTCAAATATCATCAACATCATTCGTCCTTTTTAATGGATTTGGTTTATCAACCTATCAACAACCAATACCCAATGATGTTGAAGAATTTTCCTCAAGATATGCTCCAAGTCAGTACCACATGCTATTTCAAAAATCTAACAAGAATCATGTACAAAAGTTTTCAATTTACAAACATTGTTCAAAGGGAAAACCCTAAATGCACACCTAAGACAATAATATTTTTAAAATATGAAAATGACTTGAAAAATTATGAAATTAAAACCCTAACTTCCTAAGGTCCTATAAAATTCAAAAATAAAATTTGGAGTCCATGAATTAAGGTGGAAATTTGCTTTAGAAATGAAAACTTGGAGACTAGTAAGTTTAAGCCTTAAACTAGATGGTTTTGGAAAATAATTTGTGAAAAATATTAAATCACATTGTAAAATTCCATAAAAATGATTTTTATGGCCTCAACATGTTCGAGCACTATAAAACATTTCATTTATGATTTTATAGGTATAGGAAGTTAAAAATTCAAATCCATTAATGTGCATGATCATGCAAAAACCCTAAAAAGAGAAAATAGGTTCAAAAATTAATCAATTAGGTCTAAAGATCAAATAAATTTGATGTAGAATAACCTAAATGTTAAGAAAACTCTAAGGATCAGAAATCATATTTTTCTTGAATTTTATCTCAAAAGGAAAAATAAAATAAAATTATTTACGCAATTCATTAAAAAAACAAGGAAAAGATGAATATGTCCAATTAAATGATTTATTTGTAATCCAATTTTTTTTTATAAAATAGGATAAAAAATATTTTCATGTAATAATCTCAGAGAGGATTCCAAAATATTTTTTATGATTTTTTTACTTAATAGAAATAGGAATATAAAATTCAAGATTTAAAAGAAATATTAAAACCCTAATTATTTACATGATTTTATTTAATCAAGAAAAATGATAAAAAAATGAAATAAAAATAAAAATATGAAAATATATTGAAAAAGAAGTGTAAATTAATTTTTTGATAATTTTTTAAACGAAGAAAATATTAAAATGAAATTTAAGAAAACAAAAGAAAATTAATATATGAAGCTTTTTACACCTGTTATTCTCAATATGCGTTGTAAAAGAAAATAAAGCCATGTTCAATCAGAACGCGCCACACAATCATCCCTACCAAACAACCATATTCTTTCTAAATTTCATTTTTGAAACAACAATTTCAAGCCATAATATCTCACGCGTTTCTTGATGAAATTCAAAGATGTAAACATCAACATTCAAGATCAAAGTGTGTTGAACACAATAGTATCAAAAATTTTATGAAATGATGCTTTGATGATGGAGAAAATAGCGCGCAAAAGTGATTGCATGAACACAGTTTTGAGTTGCACATTTTATCAAAAAGATTTATGATTTGATTTTCTCCCTCAATTCTCCATCAAATCACTCGATCCAAAAACCAAAATTGATCACAAAAATGCCATAAACATGAATATGCAATTGGATCTTTCAACAAGCTCATGGATTAAATAAAAAATGCAAGGCTGCAGTTAAGGAAAAAAGATGGAGCATCTACCTTGAAACGAAATTGATGGTGCTTGGGCTCAAATAAAGAGCAATCAACTTGAGAGAAGCTTGAATGTTCTGAGATTATGAGTAGAGAGAGATGTGAAGAAGCTTTCTTGGATACGGAGGTAATTTTTTCTTGACAATGGTGGAAGTGAAGCTTGAAACTTAAAGAGAGAGAATATAGCTTCGTGTGTGTGTGTGTGAGAGAGAGAGAGAGAGAGAGAGAGAGAGAGCTTCTGACTTGTGATCCTCCAGCCCCCTTGATTGAAACAAGCACTTGCTTTATATAGAGTGAAGAATGGGAGAGTGAGAGAAATAAAGAAAAAATGAGAAGTGAGAGTGAGGTGTTGCGTTTTATGTTGTTTGAGGGATGAAAAGTGTGCGTTTTGAATAAGTGAGAAGTGTTGGGGGAATGAGCTGGTAGCTGGAGTTTTGGTTGGGACGGAATTTTCATGCATATCCATGCAAATTCTTACCATTTCATGAGCATGCCCTTACCTCTTTATATCTCCCTCTATGGTGCATGAAACATCACAATGTTTGAGTAAAAAATGGAGAGGACATTTCATACTCCAACTTCAATGTTCAATTTTTTTTAAAATAAAGCTTGGATCAATGAGATATTTGGCTATTAATGCATGCTTACAAACTTCTTGATGAAATTCTAGGCATGACTAGGCATTCTGCGCGCGCGCGAGACCTGGCTGGGCAAAACATTTCAGCTTGTATGATGCCATCTTCCTTCAATTATATCTCAAAATTTATGGAGAATTTGGAGAAACTTCTTGAAGCAACATTGTTCCTCACATTTAGGGCTTCAACTTTGATGTTGGACATTTTTCAAAATAATGAATATTTCACATAGAAAAGTATTGATGAATGCGCGCCCACAACATGTTTGATGAAATGACTGCCTAGCGTGCGTAACTTGCCTTGTGCTGGGCAAAATTTTAGTTTTCAACTCAAAATCCTAATCATCATATCTTTCTCTACACTTAAAAATTTGAGATGATTCTTGAATGAAAAATTAAGAGAAAGCTTCAATCTATAACTTTCATGTTGCAAACTTTTTGATTTGAGTCTGAATGTTCATTTAAAAATGGACATGAAGAAGTCAAATTTTTGCATTTTTAACCAAAAGTTCACTGCCAAAAATCTTACAAGCTTCATAACTTATTTTCCTTTCATTTTTTGGACTTGTATCCACTCCTACAAAGTTGGAGAATTTTTTATCCTCTTTCTAGGCATATAAAGTTTGCACATTTTCAATAAAAATTGAGAAAGTTATAGCCAGTCAAAATTCAAACCTATGGATACTTAGAAAATTTTCAAAACTTCAAATAACTTCCTTGACAAGTTAACTCCAATTCACACTTCCTCTTGATATTTTTGCACTCTTGACCATGAAATATGAGAATAGGGATATTGAATTAATTCTTGACCAAGAGTTCACTTGGTCAACAACTGATTTTGACTATCTTCTGAGAAAATGACCATTTTACCCCCTTTTTTTAATCAATTGAACCCTTTCAAGCCAAAATTGATGATCAAACTTCCAATGATAGATGCTCATGACTATGTAGAGAAGTATGGGATCAAGAATTGCCAAAAAATATAGAGATCTCCTGATTAAACTCCAAACCCTAGTTTTGATCCTCTGTGCTAGGAGATGGTGAGATGAAGGCAATTGTGCCACGACCTACAATATAATATTCCAAAGGAAAAAATGCCCCCATTTTGAGGTTAGTTAAAAGCATACATATAAAAAGTACACAATTCAAGGCTCTTCAAGGTGCTTGGTGATTCTAAAGGCCAACCCTAAGACAGGATGCAGTAGAAGATAAACCCCAAACCCTAATTTGTGATATGATTGCATTGTGATGGTATGAGATGATAGAGTAATATTAGGGGCAAAAATTGGGGTACAACAGCTACCCTTATTTAAGTTTCTTCTATCCGGAGATAAGAATGTTAAAAATCTTCGTTTCAACGTGATCGAAGATACTTAAATATAAAACAAACCCTATTTTTGGCCCTAAGATGCCATGCAATGCTTATGAGTATGAATGCATATGAACAACTTTAAAGGAACGCAAAACACCACTAGAGATGTAGCAAATGAAATAAGGATCAAAAGAGAAACCCTACCAGGAAAATAATTCACTGGTGAATCAAAAGGCCTGACTCTATGATAATGGTAAAAGGTTAAAGGATACACCAACTTTCAATGAAGGAGAAACTACCAACATTCACTGAAGGTAGAAAGAGAAAAGAATAACAACACCGACGTTCACTAACGATGGACTACCAACATCCACTGAGGGTAGCAAAAAGATAACAATCACCAACGTTCACTGATGGTGAACTATAAACTTTCACTGAAGGTAGAGAGAAAAGAAATATCATAGCACCGACGTTCATTGACGGTGAAATACCAACATTCACTGAGGGTAGCAAAAAGATAACAATCACCAAAGTTCATTGATGATGAACTACCAACTTTAACTGAAGGTAGAGAGAAAATAAATATCATAGCACCAGCTTTCACTGAAGGTGAACTACCAACGTTCACTGAAGGTAGAAAAAAGATAACAATCACCAACGTTCACTGATGGTGAACTACCAATGTTTACTGAAGGCAGTAAGAGAAAAACAATATCATAGCACCGACATTCACTAACGGTTAACTACCAACATTCACTAAGGGTAGCAAACAGATAACAATCACCAAAGTTCACTGATGGTGAACTACCAACTTTTACTGAAGGTAGTAAGAGAAAAACAATATCATAGCACCGACGTTCACTAACGGTGAACTACCAACGTTCACTGAAGGTAGAAAAATGATAACAATCACCAACTTTCACTGATGGTGAACTACCAACGTTTACTGAAGGTAGTTAGAGAAAAACAATATCATAGCACGAACGTTCACTGATGATGAACTACCAACGTTCACTGAGAGTAGAAAAAAGATAACAATCACCAATGTTCACTGATGGTGAACTACCAACCTTTACTGAAGGTAGTAAGAGAAAAACAATATCATAGCACCGACGTTCACTGACGGTGAACTACCAACATTCACTGAGGGTAGAAAAAAGATAATAATCACCAACGTTCATTGATGGTGAACTACCAACTTTTACTGAAGGTAGTAAGAGAAAAACAATATCATAACACAAACGTTCACTGACGGTGAACTTTCAACATTCACTGAAGGTAGAAAAAAGATAACAATCACCAACGTTCACTGATGGTGAACTACCAACGTTTACTGAAGGTAGTAAGCGAAAAACAATATCATAGCATTGAAGTTCACTGATGGTGAACTACCAACATTCACTGAGGATAGCAAAAAGATAACAATCACCAACGTTCACTGATGGTGCTCTACCGACTTTTACTGAAGGTAGTAAGAGAAAAGAAATATCATAGAAACGACGTTCACTGATGGTGAAATACCAACGTTCACTGAAGGTAGCAAAAAGATGACAAGTTTCCCTAAAATTCCGGCGTTTCACCTAGAATGGGTCTCAACTTCTACTTTAACCAAGGCACTCCACCCAGAAAGGGTAATATATAAGCTGTCTCAAATAAAGAGACTATCACTTGGAAAGATTTCACAATGAATTGTCTCTGTCATATTGAAAAGACTTGTCATCCATTGGAGTAATTTGACAATGAACTGCAAACTATCCACTCATAAATAAGATAGAAAAAAAAGTAACGTCGACTTTTACAGGGAAGTACAAGTTTCTCAAATAAAGAGATCTGCTACTTGCTGTTGTGAAAGATTATAAAAATGACTTCCTGGGTGTAGCGGTATAAATTTTTAAGACTAAGCCATTGGATTAATTAGACTTATATAAATCAAAAACAAAAATCGCCACCGCGCTTTATTGTTTCCAAAGAAATGGGAAAAGAGCGAATAACCCAAAAAGAGGGGGAAAGATTCTAGGTAAGGGGGTTGGTTATGCAAAGGAAAGGTATTAGCACCCTAAACATCTACGGTACTCCGCAGGAACCTCTTTGTAAAATCTGTATATTTTGGCTATAAAATGTTGTATAAAAAAATAGATGGTGGAGGTGAGAAAAGAAATATATTTTTTATGATTTTTGTACCTGCCGCAGTTGCGAACCTTTAGTGCCTACGTACCACCTTTTCGTGCAATAGGGGATCAGGGTACACGTAGTTCCTCTTTTAAAAAATTTAAAACACAAATGCGTTGGTTAATTTTATGAGATAAAACATCATCGTCATTGTCCGTGTGGAAAACATACCTACTACCCACAATCATGAGAAAGGAGAATTTTCATCATCTCAAAGTGGAGGATATGGCTTGGATTTTAAAATCAACAACGCCTCACTCAACACCCAAGTGAAAAATATCTTTCTTCACTACATATTGTAGAAGTATAATTATTTGCATCACTACAAGGGTTGACAAGAGTTCAATCTTTTGAGAAAAGTTTAAAGGTAAAATCCAAAGTGGCAAGATGGTTTGAAATGAGATTGATTGACTTTTAGTCTTCTAACAAAAATGTCAAAGTATTATTAAGTTTATTGAAGTTTATTTATGAAAATGTTTGAAAATGCATGGACCTAAGTCCAAGTTTATTATGAAAGTGGTTCAAGTTTAAAACAAGAAGAGTTTTCAAAAGGAGGGAGAATATTTTTGAAATTAAAGAAGATGAGAGGAGAAGAAGAGGGTATCCTAAAGCATAAGGTAAAAAGCTAAGGATAAGAACCATCTAACCAACAAGAAGCTAATACTCGACAATATGAGCCAATATAGAATTCCCATTCTTTGGATTGAGACCAAACAACCAAAAATACTAGACCTCTTGAGAGAACTAAACTTCAAGTGTATTAAGTCTTCACAAAAATTAGGCAGAGTAACGACTGTATATAGGTGATTTCCAGATTACAAACAAAAGGTGTAATCACAATAACTTGCACACAAAAAAAATAAGCAACCCAATGTCTTGAGGTAAACCTCAAGAGCTCTAGACAAAACAATCAAATAAGATCACAAGGTCTCCAATCATAGGCCAAGGTTTCTAATCCTAAGTCTAAAAAGTCCAATGTTCCATAATACCGAGGATAGTAACCAAATGGTCCAAGTATCATTAAGGATTTTATGGTTCATATTAATTATTAAGTATCTTAAGAAAAAGAAAAGAAAAGCTCAAGGGAGCAAAATAAAAATGACAAGAAAGTAAATGCTCAAATGAGCAAAGATGAAAATGACATGAAATGTAAATGCTAAAAGTAAATAGTGCATAAAAATAAAAGGGGCATATAATAAAAGAATAAAGGATAAAGTCAATTATTAGTGATTAGTGGTTAGTTGGATGATCATTTTGAAACTTGTATTTGGAACTCATTAGAGGATTGGTAGAACCAAAGCCTTCACACAACAAGTTGCATTTACTTTTTGTCAAGTATATCATCCATTTGGAATCCTTATGAGTATCATTTAATGATCAACGATGTTTAAGTGATCCGCGTTAACCAAAGGTATTGTAGATCCATTAGAGGATTGGTAGAACCAAAGCCTCCACACAATGAATCTCAAGGTTATTGGATCAAAGAGATCAAATTAACATACTTGGGCTTGCAAACATAAGTTTGGGCCACGGATGATCATTTAGTCAAATCGGGACAAAATTTAGCGCTATGTTAAGCAATCGTAAGTGGACTTTTATAGAAGACACCTATTTTGAGGCCGATCAATAGCAATCTATGCACCATTTGTTTTGAGACATGATATAGAGATCATGCTCCAACAACATCTAGTGCAATAAGAAGGGGATGAGATGAAGAGGGGTGAGAGAGAATATACAAACCACTTTTGGATTAAATTTAATCAAACTATTATTAAAATCATTCATCCATTTTTATGGAGTTAGACTCAACACCATGGATCCAATGATGTTAATAAAGTTCATGATCAATAATTTAACACAAAATCAGCCAGAAAAAAGTCACAAAATAGTATTACATTTTAATATATACAAAAAGGTTTAAAAATAATGTTTAAAAATAGAAATAAAAGAGAAAAATATCAACTATGTTCAAATTAATCAAAAAATAAAAGGTAAGACCATAGAAAAATCTGAAAAGGGCTCAAATGATTTTATAAATTTTTTGGTAATTTTTTAAAGTCAGAAACTATTTTAAAAATTAAAAGAAATGAGTAAAATAAGCCAAAAATGATAAAAAAAATAGCAAAGTCAGAAACAAAAATAAAATAAGGTCACCAATATTTGTCACAATATCATTGGATCATTCCATAATTTTTTCAGAATTTAAAAATGCATAGAAGTATTTTAAACATTTAAAACAATTCCAATAAAGTGTAAATTTATAGAAAATACCAAAAAACAAAACTAAATTGTGAAAAAATAAAAATCAGAAAGAGAATAATCAAAAATATGTTTCATAATTTTTTCAAAATTTTTGGACTAAAAATGAATTTTCTATGATTTTTTGAAGTTTAAAACAATTAAATATAAAAATCATAAAAGAAAATAAAAGTCAAAAATATGTGGACCATTGGATGAGAGTCAAAACGCATTAGTAATCAAATCCAAGGGATCTGACGCGCTGTGCATATCATGGTCATTAGTGAATAAAGCACTAAATCAATTATTAAATCAGAACTAAAAAATAACAAGTGGCGTGCCATCATTGGTTGGAAGATGACACCTTGGTCATTTTCAACCTCCAGCCAACGTGAATTGCAGGTCTCTCAAACTGTAAAATCAGAAGCTCAGACCTATGCCATTCACTTCGTCTCTTCAAGATGAAGACAACCACACCCTAGCGCCAAATTTATATAAACTGTAGCTCAAGCAATTTGGAAAGAAAGTTTTGAAAAGGGATTTGAAATTTCATGGTCAAAACGTGTTTCCAGTAAAAGGTAAGTGTAGCGACTAGAACCAAGGCAATAAGAGCATCACAATGATATCAAAGTTTTGAAGAATCGATGAAGGAATCTACCTATTGAAGTTGAATTACAGAGCTCTAAAACTGGACTTCTATGGAGCAGTATAGGGCACGATTCTTGAATATAATTATATGGTTAACTTCAGGGAAGATCAAGGAAGGTGAATTGATGAAAAAATTGGATTGAAAAAGGCTTGTATATGGGTTTCGAAGTTGCTGAACTCTGAGTTATGGAATAAGTTTGGCAAGGTGATTCTCGTTATCCAAGCTTGAGAAAATGAATGGGATAGTTCATGTATTTATAGGAGAAGCAAATGAGATCAAAAGGAAGAGTGAATGATGTATTTTTGAGGGAATTCGTGCAAACCTGATGCACGAGTGAACTGTGATCTAATTTTCACCAAAACTCATCCAATCCTTGCGTTTTGAGGTGCTAAACAATTCCGGAACTTCACTAAACATGTTTAGAGGAAAAAACACGTGGAAAACTTGTGATTAGAGGCCACATTATGGATTTCAAAATTCTGACTTGGTGAGAAATTCAGTTTCAAAGTGCCAACTTCTGACCAATGGCATTTTCAACTCAAGGGGTCTTAGGACATGATTCTTGATGCTTTAGAAATATGAGGTTACAAGCTTTGAAATGGAAAAATAATGGAATCAAATGGATGCTTGAGCTGAAAGTTGTGTTGAGTCAAAGTTGAAGAAAAAATGTTGACTTTCCATACTTAGAAATATTTCAAATTTTCCTTCAAAAATGACCTATAATGTCTTACATCCAAACATAGCCTTCCACTTGGAATTTGTTGTTGATCAAAAAATATGGCATGAAGTAGATCTCTTGAATGACATTTTTAAACTTGAACCATTCAAAATATCCAAAGATTGAGAAAGTTATGACTTATTGAAGTTGACAAAATTTCATAAAATGATCTATAATCTTTTATATCCTTAATGCAAATTCCATCCATTTTCTTACTTTGCACATAAAATAAAGCAAAAAGTTCACATAGTCAAGATCATTATGGAAAAAGAATGGGCTCAAGGTGATAAAAATTGACCAAGTTATGCTCATTTGAATTCACACATGAAAAATTGGGGATTCATCTGGAGGACTTGTAATCTTTCTTCCTCATTAAGTTTCTTCCACATGAAAACTCCTTGGAACTTTTGAAGTGATTTTTTAATACCCCTTTGAAGAGAATGATGTCTTCGGAATCACTCAAAAATACCAAAAATGGGAAAGATATACTCCTTTGAAGTTCAAAATCGTAGCTCCTAGGTTAAGAAACATGCTTTGAGGAACTTTGACAATTTTGAACAAACTTCTTGTATGATGGGGTTTAATCTGTAACGTATAGCCTAAATGTAGTACTGCAAGTGTACAACCTATCGAAGTAATATATAAGATTATCGAACCACAGAGACCAATTGTCAATCTATCAACTCTATTGCTAAGGTGCTTATCTAAGGCGAACAAGAATATTGATGTGAGTGCAGTGCACAAAGTAAATGAGCGAGGTAAATAACAGTTTAAGAGACAGGTTGGAATGTAAATCATGTAATCAGATATTGGTCCGGTTATGCGTAGATGAACCTACTTATGGGGCAGTATTTTCTATTGATAGCAAAGAATCAGTTTAACGGGAACTTGTAGATTTTGACTACTAAGAACCGAGTTTACTCTTTAAATTAAATTCCTTTATTGTCACATATAAAGGGTGCCTTCCGCGTTAAAGAGGTAAACCTATTTTTAAGAAATTGATAGTTTTGACTTAACAGAAAAGTGATCTTACTTGGAAAGATTAACTTAAAGAGACTTTTGGCTTTTGACCAAGAGTCAGATTTCAAACCTACAAACGCGTCCGAAAATAGTTTCAAAATCGTTTTCTAAAAAGGTCAATGATTCCTATTTAACCAATCAACGGCTTTCGCTCTTTTTGTTTGGTTAAATAATAATCAAGTCGTATCATTAGTTTGGACGGCTTTCGATCTTACCCAATAAACATTTAAACACAATTGACTTAAGTTAGAAGCAAAACATCCCCAGAGTATTTTCACTAGCATGATAACTGGAACACGACCATGACGACAATCATTACATCCTAACCTTTATAGTTTAGCCAGACATAATAAGTGCGAGTCTATAAAACGTGTAGACTATGGTAAGAGCATTTAAAGTCTATAAAACGTGTAGACTATGGTAAGAGCATTTAAAGTCTATAAAACGTGTAGACTATGGTAAGAGCATTTAAAGTCTATAAAACGTGTAGACTATGGTAAGAGCATTTAAAGTCTATAAAACGTGTAGACTATGGTAAGAGCAATTTAAATAAAGAAATGCAATAAAATAGAACCTTGCTCCGGTCGGAGACTTGAATCTGATACAAATCTACGGAAAAGTAAGGCTGGTATGATGAACTTCAACCAAAGTGCTCCAAGACTCGATTACAACTCAATCTACACCGCAATAACTCCCCGATGTGAAGAGATTATTACTTTATAGAAACTGATAGTATATGGCTTAAGATTGTACTAAGCTTGGATGAAACTAAAGAATGAGAATCGAAAGCTATTTATAGAGGAACTTTGAGGTGCGTAAGGACCAGCATGCCCCTTAACTTCTTTTGAGCGGGAACCTTTTTGTGAAGGCCGCGGGCGCGGTGAGGGTGGCCGCGGGCGCGGTGAGGGTGGCCGCGGGCGCGGTGCCTGGAACCGCCACATCATGGGAACGTGGCAGTTGATCTCTGGGTGAAAGTGGGCCATGTCATCGCGTTCCCTGTAGCCAGCGTGGTGCTGAATGCCATAAGTGCAGAGTATCTTGAAAAACCCTAATTTCTTGGCGTTTTGGCTCTTTTCTTCACAGGAGGCTCTGAAATGACAAGAATCCTGAAAACAAAGGAAAAAGGAACATAATACGAGAAAATGACAATAAAAACTAAGGAAAACATGTGATATTTGAGTCAGAAACATAGTGCGATTTAGTGCGATCAAATCCTCCCACGCTTAGACCTTTGCTTGTCCTCAAGCAAAAACTCTTAAAAGTAGATGAAAGAAAATTATGGTGTATACAGGTTTTGGCCAAAGAGGGCTTCTAAGTCCGAGTAAGGGTGTGTTGTCAGGCACTGACAATCTGAATCAAAGGTATCGTAATTACACTACTCGCAGAAATGCGGACATAAACCTCATAAGTATACAGATCGATCCTAATATCCTTACTATGCTAAGACTTCCCTTTTTTACGAGGTCCTTTTTCATTCAGGCGCAATCACATTAAGCCCGTTATCCGTACATACTCATGGTGTAGTGACCGGTTAGTGACTCTGATCTCAAGTGATGGGATTCTGGTACAAGAGTTGGTTTAATCCCTTTTTATTTTACCCATTTGCAGTTGCGGGGGATCGGACCGTAGTCCGCCCTACCAAGTTCAGCACCAGATACCTCTGAACCAACTACAACAGATATGCCTTATATATATATATTTTTTTTGTTTTTGTTAGTGCTTACAACTTTCTTGAGTTGAGTAATCTTTGTGAGGATCACCCAACTCGTAGTCGTATTCATACTTTATTTTATAACTTTTAAGGCAAAATAGAGATCATCCACTTATATTCATCGATCCCACACTTAGAGCATGCTTAGGCCGGAGCTGAATGCTAAGATAAACTACTTGAAGACCTATTTGTACAGTTTTATTCAAAATCATAGCATATTGAGGAGAAAGGATCTAATCTAAATATATAAAAAAAAGCTTATGGTGTAAAAATGATAACGAATTTTTCAAAAAGTGAGTGTCCGAGAAACAGACCCTATCTAAGACCTGTCTCATAGCCCAAATCCTAAAAAACAACCATAAATCTTTGAAAAGCGAAAAATTTGTAAGTCTAAAGGATGGGGGAAATGAAGGGGTACACTACGCAAAAAGACTCGCCTATCACATGCATTTTATTAACTACGAATATATAAAAAGAAAAATGCGGAAGGGAAATAAAAGCAGGAAAAACGGGAAATAAAAGCGAAAAATAAAAGTGAAAAACGGGAAATAAAAGCGATAAATGCTCCTCCCACACTTAAATCAGACATTGTCCTCAATGTTCCAAAATAAGGTAGGAGGAGGTACCTGAAAACACTAGTGGGGGCCACTAGGACCTTCACCATCCTGGTTGGTACGACCGGAACGGCGGCTACGGCTGCGACGGCGGCTATCTCGGTCCAAAACAAGTTGCTCCAATCGCTCTGACAAGGCGGCATTTGCCGCCTGTAGCTCTTGGGTCCTACCAATGAGGGTGCCTTGGGTTGCCTCCATCAATTGGAAGTGACGAGCGTATGTGGTCTGGTGTAGGTGCTGTTCTCTCTGAAAAGCCAGCTGACTTTCCATAATAGTGCACAGAGAGCTAGCATTTTGTTCTTGGGACGCTTGCATGAAGGCCATGTTGTCGGCCGCCTGTTGCTGCAAGGTAGCAAGGAGGGTGTCCCTCTGGGCCTCTCGGGCCATATGCTCACGCCACATGTCCTCAGTGACATGGAAACTAGGAGTTGTACCTGCATGTGGGTTAGAGGTAGAAGGTGTCGTGTGTGGTGGTGAAAAATGGGGTGGTTCCTCTGTTTGGAAATCGTACTCATCATCAGTGTTGTTACCCTCGTTTAAAGGTAGATTTGGGGGTAACAGACCAATAAAAGCAGGAGCGTTGAGATCGTAGGTCCAGTTACGCTCAAATCTAATATCAGTACGACGGGTGCAAGGCATAACAATACTGGGTATAGCAGCACCTCCAACCATGAGGAAGTAACCACCTTCCTTCCTCGTCTTGCATAAACGCATATCCCTGAAAAATTTAAGATTTGCAATCCGAGGAGGAAGTGGTTCTAGGGTAGCAAGTTCCGTATCCAATCCTATGGCACGGGCAATAGTGGTAATCAGTCCACCAAAGGAAATCGGCCCACCTTTTCTTAAAACATGGTGCATGTGGGCAATCATGAATGGGACGGGATTAACTTTGGTGTCTGTGAGGCAGCTCTGCATGATAATTAATTCTTTAGCATTCACCTTGTTTGGGTTTTCCCGAGCAAAGATGGTGGATGCTAAAAGAAATCTAAAGACACGAAGGGCAGGATTGTGGATGTGAGAAGCAAGAAGGCCATCAAAAGATGTTGCATTTTGTTTAGTAATTCTGGCCCAAAATGCTTCAAATGCCCAATCCGTGTCTAAAGGTGCTTCACAAATGGCACCATCCCCATAAGGCAATCCTAACATGGCGGCTAGACCGTCAGTGGAGTAATCATATTCGACATTAAACATTCTAAATTTGACTCCACCTATGGTGCTAGCAGTGTTAGGGGAGACGTTATAAATTAAAGAACTTAAAAACTCGAACGTCAGCCTAGGGTAGGTTGGTGCTTGAGTAGCAAAAATATCATGCATACCTATTTTATCTAGAAGGAAGAATACACTATGGTATATACCTAATGAATATAGACAGTTTTCATCGATATACCTGGTAGAGTGTATTGGTGTTGTCAGCAATTTTTCAAGCCGCTTTAGTTGCCTTTCTCCGGCTTGACCACCACGCAAAATGTAACCGTGATATTCCATAGGATTTTCTTGTGGATTAATAGAGAGAAAGAATGGGATGTAGAAGTAATGAAGGTGTGAGGAAGAAAATGAAATAGTGGGGGGTATTTATAGGAAGGGAAGAAAGAAAATGGTGGTTGTAAATATTTATGATGAAAATAATGGAAATAAATGTAGTGGGTTGGTATGGGTAATAAAGTGGGTTAAAAATGGAAGAAAATGGGATTGGAAATGGAAAAAGTGGTAAAATGGGGGGAAAAACGAGCTACTAGCCGTTAGGTGACCGTTGGGTCACCGCGGGCGCGGCAGGGCCTACCGCGGGCACGGTGAGGTCGAGGTCAGTTGGGCTGGCCTGGCTTTCTTTCCATTGGGCTTTTTCTTCCTCGCCATTAGCTTCAATTTCTGGAGGTGTACCTATTTTTCTTATAAATGTGCATATATGTACGTGAATACATATACACATGTATATTTATTTTATTTTTATATTAAAACTATGGTGACCAGAAAAAAAAAACATTAGTAAATAAATAAAACATATGCATATATATATATATATAGATATAGGTACGGACATTGGGTCATCAAAATAAATATTAACAACGCAGGAAACAGAGAATGCAAAATAAAAATGAGTCTGAAAAGGAAATCAACATAATACTAATAATACTGAAACTAGATATCTTGTGAACAATACAGATCTATTGCCAACCGGTAGGATGCTCTGCAGGAGTGCCTGGGCTACGCAGCTCAGTCAGCTGGCGTCGAATCTCTGCCACCTCGTGAGCTAATTCATCTAACTCACCAGCAAAGGTAACATCATTCACTTCCAACTGCAAATGAAGGTCAGCCACCTCATTGCGGAGAGTGGTTATCTCAGTGCGCATAGCAGTCAATAGAGTGCAAATATCAGGTTCCTGCAAGCTGAGGTTATTAGTAAGAATAGTAGTGCGTGTAACCTCGGGTCGGGATGTGTGATCCAGAGTGGAGTCCTCGGGAGCAGGAGTGTAGTCCTGAGTGGGATCTTCGGAAGCAGGGGTGTAATCTGGAGTGAGATCTTCGGAAGCAGGAGTGTATTCTGGAGTGTACTCTGATATCTCACCCCAACCTTCTACAGAATAGTTCCAATTAGCAGAGTTGGAAACACAAGTCATCTGAGGGTCTGGCATTGTGAAGGTGTAAACTGTCTGGTCATTGATAAGCAATCTGTACCGATATGGGTGGAAAGAGGCCCTCCTCATGAATCCACGATCCATGCAAAAGTCTAAATCCAGAAAAGTATATCCACAGTATGGGGTCAGCTGTGCTATCATACTGTCCAAACCCAAAGCAGAAGCTATCTGTGTCACATTCCCTCCGGAATGAATGAGCCCTACAGCGGATCGAGCAGTCTGCTCGAGGCTCTCTATCAGAAAACCTCCACTAGCTATAGGTCTGGACTGACTAGCACAGTATAGGAAAAGGATCTCCTCAGCGGTGACCAAGTGGTCACAGTAACTCCTCCCAAAGAAAGTGTGGCACAGGATCATCTCGAAGTATCGGAAGGCCGGGTTATGGATCTTCCGGGACAGCTGGGTAGAGGGGTCAAGGCTGGCTCTATCAGTAATGTCCTGCCAAAATTTATCAATATCTCTGTCCATGTAGCAACTCAATGGGAACTCAGTGATAGTGGTCGGTCCAGTTTGGAAACCAAGCAAATCCCCAAATTCTTTGGTAGTCAGGGTATACTCGGTGCCAAACAATCTGAAACTCAGGCGTCCTCGCTCATCTCCTTCACCCACTCGTGGGTTATAGTCCATAGAGCTAAGAAACTCTAGAGTAAGGTTCCTGTAGGTTTTGTGGACATCATCAGCATAAGAATCCCAACTAAGTTGGTTGCATAGATACCGAATACTTGGCTCAATCCCGAGTGCCTCCATGCAGCTCTGATCGGGGTACCTAGTGGGTACCATAGGTCTAGCAGATAAGGTAGCAAATCGGGCCTTTTGTGCTTCATCTCTGAAAATCACAACCATACCATCGGGGTAATGCATCCTGAAAATATAAACACAAGAAATTAGTCCAGATAAAATATATAAATTACTAAAATAAAAATAAAATAAAAAGAATAAACCATGGGTTGCCTCCCATGCAGCGCTTGTTTAACGTTGTTTAGCTTGACGATTAGATCTTACTTTATGTAGGTATTGGTGGGTCTATAAGAATATAACTAGAGTAGTCAACAGGCAAATCGCCTCCTTTGTAGAGCTTCAGTCTTTGTCCATTTACCACAAATGGAGCGCATGAATTGTTTTTGATTTCTACTGCTCCAGACTTTAGAACTTTTGACACTTCAAATGGACCTGTCCATCTTGAACGAAGCTTACCAGGAAAAAGTCGTAACCTTGAGTTAAATAGGAGAACAGGATCACCAATGTTGAAATATTTCTTGATGATTTTTTTATCATGCCACATCTTGGTTCTTTCCTTATATATGATGGCATTCTCATAGGCATTCAAGCGAAGCTCTTCTAGCTTGTGAATGTCCAGGATACGTTTTTCTCCGGCTTTCAGGTAATCTAGATTCAAGGATTTAATAGCCCAATAGGCTTTATGTTCTAGTTCGAAGGGTAAATGACAGGACTTTCCATAAACCAATTGATAAGGAGTTGTTCCAATAGGGGTTTTATAAGCTGTTCTATAAGCCCATAAGGCGTCTTTGAGTTTTCCAGACCAGTCTTTTCTGGATAGTGATACGGTTTTTTCTAGGATCTGCTTAATCTCCCTATTCGATACCTCTACTTGGCCACTGGTTTGCGGGTGATATGGTGATGCTACTCTATGTTTTACTCCGTATTTACTTAGAAGCTTATCAAATATCTTAGATATAAAATGCGATCCTCCATCACTTATGACTAACCTCGGGGTTCCAAACCTAGGAAAAATAATATTCTTAAACAGTTTGATAACTACCTTGGTATCGTTTGTGGGTGATGCAACAACTTTGATCCACTTTGAGACATAATCAACAGCTACTAGGATATACTTGTTACCCATTGAGGAAGGAAAAGGTCCCATGAAATCTATACCCCAAACATCAAATATTTCCACTTCTTGGATGTTACTTAAAGGCATTTCATCACGTCTTGAGATGTTCCCAGTGCGTTGGCATCGGTCATATTTTGTAATGTAAGTGTGGACATCGCGCCATACAGTAGGCCAATAAAAACCTGCTTGAAATATTTTGGCGCATGTTTTAGACGTGCTTGCATGTCCACCATAAGGTGAAGCATGACAATGTTTAATGACATTGCCTACTTCTTCCTCCGGCACACATCGTCGGAATATATTATCTATTCCTCTTTTGAATAGGAGGGGTTCATCCCAAAAGAAGTGTTTAACATCTCTAAAAAACTTCTTCTTCTGTTGGTAGCTTAAGTCAGGGGGTATGATATCAGCGGCTAGATAATTCACAATATCTGCGTACCATGGTATGTTGTTCATGGTTGAGATTTCCTCATAGGTCTTTTCTTCAGTTGAGTTTATCCCAGCTATTAATCTTTCATAAGTAGAGTGATTGTCTATAGGTATAAGTTCAGGCTTAAGGTGTTCTAACCTAGAGAGATGATCAGCTACTAAGTTTTCAGCTCCTTTTTTATCCTTAATATCCAAGTCAAATTCTTGGAGTAAAAGTACCCATCTGAGCAATCTAGGCTTAGCATCTTTCTTACTTAACAAGTACCGGATTGCTGCATGATCTGTGTATACTATTATTTTTGCTCCCACCAAATAAGATCGAAATTTATCAATAGCAAAAACTACGGCTAGCAATTCTTTTTCTGTGGTTGTATAATTTAGCTGGGCAGCGTCTAGTGTTCTACTAGCGTAGTAAATTGCATGCAGTTTTTTGTCTTTTCTTTGCCCTAGTACAACTCCTACAGCGAAATCACTAGCATCGCACATGATTTCAAAGGGTTGTGTCCAATCAGGTGGTCTTATGATAGGTGCTGAAATAAGAGCTTGCTTTAAAACTTCAAAGGCCTCAAGACATTTTTGGTCGAATTCAAACTCGACATCCTTCATCAATAAGTTAGTTAAGGGTTTAGTTATTGCGGAAAAATTCTTGATGAAACGTCGGTAGAACCCGGCATGTCCTAGGAAACTTCTTATTTCCCTAACAGTCTTAGGTGGGTTTAAGTTTTCTATAACTTCTATCTTGGCCTTATCTACTTCTATACCTCTTTCAGAAATAATGTGTCCCAAGACTATCCCTTCACTTACCATAAAGTGGCACTTTTCCCAATTCAACACAAGGTTTACTTCCACATATCTTTTTAAGATTTTCTCCAAGTTCGAGAGGCAGTTTTTGAAATCAAACCCACACACTGAAAAATCGTCCATAAATACTTCCATAATTCCATCTAGGTAGTCTGCGAAAATTGACATCATACAACGTTGGAAAGTGGCAGGTGCATTACAGAGTCCAAAGGGCATTCGTCTATAAGCGAATGTTCCATAAGGGCAGGTAAATGTGGTTTTTTCTTGGTCCTCTGGGTGAATAGGGATTTGGAAAAACCCCGAATACCCATCAAGATAGCAGAAACATGAGTGTCTTGCTAGACGTTCAAGCATCTGATCTATAAATGGGAGAGGGAAATGGTCTTTTCTCGTTGCCTTATTCAACCTTCTGTAATCTATACACATACGCCATCCTCCTTCTGTTCGTTTTGCCACATGCTCACCTTTCTCATTTTTCAGAACAGTGATACCTCCTTTCTTGGGTACCACATGGACTGGGCTTACCCATTCACTATCCGAAATTTGGTATATGATACCAGCTTCTAATAACTTAAGAACTTCTTTCTTGACTACATCACTCATGATAGGGTTTATTCTCCTTTGATGTTCTCTTGAGGGTTTTGAATCTTTTTCTAGCATAATCCGATGCATGCATACGGATGGGCTTATACCTCTTAAATCTGAAACTTTATACCCTAAAGCTGAGGGATATTTTCGCAAGGTATCTAATAGTTGATTTGTTTCTATTTGGTTTAGAGTGGCGCTAATTATAACAGGTCTATTCATCTCCTCATCCAAAAACTCATATCTTAGATTCTTGGGTAGTTCCTTAAGTTCTATAGTGGTTTTCTCAGTACGTGGCATAAGGTCATGGGTAAGAGCTAAGCATTCGAAAAGATTGTCGTCAATGTACGGTTCGATACTCTCAAATCCGTCATCCTCTAAAATAGGGGTTGATGGTAATTTGGTTAAGAATTCGTTTTGTTCGAGCTCATTTACACATTCATCAATGATGTCGATGGCATAACACGCATCTCCTATCACTGGTGCCATTAGAAACTTTGATAAAATGAACTCAATCTTTTCATCTCCTACCTCGAAAGTCAGTTTCCCTTTCTTAACATCTATTATAGCTCCGACGGTCGATAGGAAGGGTCTTCCTAAGAGGATTGGGATGTCTTCATCTTCTTTGATATCCATTACGACAAAGTCGGTCGGAATGTACAACTGACCAATCTTGACAGGTATGTCTTCTAAAATACCCATGGGATATTTGACAGATCTATCAGCTAGTTGTAAAGACATCTTAGTAGGTTGAAGTTCTCCTAATTTTAACCTCTTACAGACGGCCAGAGGCATCAGACTTACGTTTGCTCCTAGGTCTAAAAATGCTTTGTCTATCATATGGTTACCTAGGATGCAAGGGATAGAAAAGCTTCCAGGGTCTTTATCTTTCTTGGCGAGTTTATTTTCGGATATAAAATGACATTCTAAAGGCTTGGGATCATCGAGTCGCCGTTTATTGGTCAAAATATCTTTCAAAAACTTAGCATATGATGGTATCTGGGTTATAGCTTCAGTAAAGGGAATCTCAACATGGAGTTTCTCTATTACCTTAATAAACTTTTGGTACTGGTTTTCTACTTTGGTGTTTTTCAGCCTCTGTGGGAATGGAATAGGTGGTTTATAATGTTGTTGAGTGTTTTTCTCTACTTCTGGTTTTGATTGCTTTCCTGGTTTCTCTGGTTCCTCCACCTGGTCTTTGGGCGTAGCATCTTCCATAGGTTTTTCTGATGTGCTTAAGTTAGGATTTCCAGGCCCTTCATAAGCAGTTCCACTTCTTAAGGTGATAGAATTTGCTTGGCCTTTTGGATTTGGTTGAGTTTGTCCAGGGAATTGTCCTCCAGGTGCAACTTGTACAGAGGTGTTTTGTGCTACTTGGGAAATCTGAGTCTCAAGCATTTTGGTGTGGGTTATTATCTGGTCAAACTTGGTTGCTAGTTGAGTAACTAGTTCGTTCGTGTGAATGTGTTGGTTCATAAACTCCTTATTTTGCTGGGTTTGAGCCTGAATAAAGGTGTCTATGGTTTCTTTAAGGTTTGGTCTTGGGGGTACTATTTGCATAGGTTGGTTTTGTTTTTGCGTTTGGAATCCTTGAGGTCTCGAAGGTCCGGGATTTTGGATAGGGTTGTTGTTTTTGTAAGAGAAATTCGGGTGGTTCCTCCATCCAGGATTGTAGGTATTCGAGAAAGGGTTCCCTTGAGTATAGTTAACTTGGTCTGAGCTTGATTCGTTCAAAAGGTTACAGTCAACGGTTTGATGTCCTTGAGTTCCACAAAGTTCGCACTCCGATTGGATTGCTGCTACTGTGGTTGGGTTTTGAGACATGTTCTCGACTCTCAAGGCTAGGGCGTCCATCTTGGCATTAATCATGTCCATGCAACTTACCTCATGCTTTCCTCCATGGCTCTCCTTTTTCTCTACTGTCGCTCGTTCTAATCCCCACTGGGCGTGGTTTTGGGCCATGTCCTCTATTAGGGCACAAGCGTCAGGGTAAGGTTTGTTCATCAACGCTCCGCCAGCGGCAGCGTCTATGGACATCTTTGTGTTGTAATGGAGTCCATTATAGAAGGTATGTATGATTAACCATTGCTCTAGGCCATGGTGCGGACAGGCTCTTAAAAGTTCTTTATATCTCTCCCAGGCATCAAAAAGTGATTCGCCTTGGTTTTGGGTGAAACAAGTGATCAGGTTCCTAAGAACAGCGGTCTTGCTTGGTGGAAAATACCTCGCAAGAAAAGCTCTCCTAAGGTCTTCCCAAGTTGTTATTGAGTTAGTTGGAAGGGCGTCTAACCAGTCGTGAGCTTTACCTCTAAGGGAAAAAGGAAATAGTCTTAATCGGATAGCTTCGGGTGTGGCTCCATTTGCCTTAAGGGTGTCAGCTAACTGGATAAATACCTTTAAATGTTGGTTCGGGTTCTCGGTAGCGAGACCAGCGAATTGGTTTTGTTGTACTAATTGTAGTAACGAGGGCTTTAGTTCAAAGTTGTTGGTAGTTATAGCAGGGTTTACTATACTAGAACTAGGTTCCTCGTTAGATGGTTGGGCGAATTCCTTGAGCGGTCTTTGGTTACGATCTTCTACCATAGCTCTTCTTATCTTGAGAATAAAAATACGGGCACGAGCGTAACGTTCAGGTTCTACTAAAGGATCTATTAGGTTGCCGGTGCTACGATTTCTACGCATCTACCGGCTAGAATAGCCTTAGTCTAAACGGGATAACAATAGGGTACGAAATTTGACGAAGTTGGTCCCCGGCAACGGCGCCAAAAACTTGATGGTCGTTTAATCTGTAACGTATAGCCTAAATGTAGTACTGCAAGTGTACAGCCTATCGAAGTAATATATAAGATTATCGAACCACAGAGACCAATTGTCAATCTATCAACTCTATTGCTAAGGTGCTTATCTAAGGCGAACAAGAATATTGATGTGAGTGCAGTGCACAAAGTAAATGAGCGAGGTAAATAACAGTTTAAGAGACAGGTTGGAATGTAAGTCATGTAATCAGATATTGGTCCGGTTATGCGTAGATGAACCTACTTATGGGGCAGTATTTTCTATTGATAGCAAAGAATCAGTTTAACGGGAACTTGTAGCTTTTGACTACTAAGAACCGAGTTTACTCTTTAAATTAAATTCCTTTATTGTCACATATAAAGGGTGCCTTCCGCGTTAAAGAGGTAAACCTATTTTTAAGAAATTGATAGTTTTGACTTAACAGAAAAGTGATCTTACTTGGAAAGATTAACTTAAAGAGACTTTTGGCTTTTGACCAAGAGTCAGATTTCAAACCTACAAACGCGTCCGAAAATAGTTTCAAAATCGTTTTCTAAAAAGGTCAATGATTCCTATTTAACCAATCAACGGCTTTCGCTCTTTTTGTTTGGTTAAATAATAATCAAGTCGTATCATTAGTTTGGACGGCTTTCGATCTTACCCAATAAACATTTAAACACAATTGACTTAAGTTAGAAGCAAAACATCCCCAGAGTATTTTCACTAGCATGATAACTGGAACACGACCATGACGACAATCATTA
This sequence comes from Vicia faba, assembly GCA_948472305.1. NCBI lineage: Eukaryota > Viridiplantae > Streptophyta > Magnoliopsida > Fabales > Fabaceae > Vicia > Vicia faba. The sequence continues at coordinate 211,268,061 of OX451738.1, read as the reverse complement.
CATCCTAACCTTTATAGTTTAGCCAGACATAATAAGTGCGAGTCTATAAAACGTGTAGACTATGGTAAGAGCATTTAAAGTCTATAAAACGTGTAGACTATGGTAAGAGCATTTAAAGTCTATAAAACGTGTAGACTATGGTAAGAGCATTTAAAGTCTATAAAACGTGTAGACTATGGTAAGAGCATTTAAAGTCTATAAAACGTGTAGACTATGGTAAGAGCAATTTAAATAAAGAAATGCAATAAAATAGAACCTTGCTCCGGTCGGAGACTTGAATCTGATACAAATCTACGGAAAAGTAAGGCTGGTATGATGAACTTCAACCAAAGTGCTCCAAGACTCGATTACAACTCAATCTACACCGCAATAACTCCCCGATGTGAAGAGATTATTACTTTACAGAAACTGATAGTATATGGCTTAAGATTGTACTAAGCTTGGATGAAACTAAAGAATGAGAATCGAAAGCTATTTATAGAGGAACTTTGAGGTGCGTAAGGACCAGCATGCCCCTTAACTTCTTTTGAGCGGGAACCTTTTTGTGAAGGCCGCGGGCGCGGTGAGGGTGGCCGCGGGCGCGGTGCCTGGAACCGCCACATCATGGGAACGTGGCAGTTGATCTCTGGGTGAAAGTGGGCCACGTCATCGCGTTCCCTGTAGCCAGCGCGGTGCTGAACGCCATAAGTGCAGAATATCTTGAAAAACCCTAATTTCTTGGCGTTTTGGCTCGTTTCTTCACAGGAGGCTCTGAAATGACAAGAATCCTGAAAACAAAGGAAAAAGGAACATAATACGAGAAAATGACAATAAAAACTAAGGAAAACATGTGATATTTGAGTCAGAAACATAGTGCGATTTAGTGCGATCATTGTACCAAAAAAAAATTCTTTGTAAATATAAGTTGTTGAGGATGATAATGAGAACTCATAGAAACCACAACCACTTACATATCTTGATAATTGAGATGAATATGCACTCGTGACCAATGGAACAAAGCCTTGTCCAAGCATGACAACTTCTCCAATCAATCCCTTGTGCTTTTCAACCAAATTTGATAACCTTGAAATGTGGTGAACCAAAATAACCTTGCCATGCCATTTCTTCCAAAACAAATCCAATGGTGAGGTTTAAACTTCTCAAGCTTTATTGACTAGGGCATGGAAATAAACTCATGAACCCATGGAGCAACTTGCTGGATCTTATTGCCTTTACCTACATGAGTAACAAGCAAGACAAACCAACATTGCATTTCATTAATTAAAAGAAGAAATCAAGACAAAAATATTCATGATCACAAAAGAACACAAGTCAAGGTGCTTGGTGATTCCTCAAAGAGCAAAGCTAAATATAGGGAGGGGAACCAAGAATCCTAATGTGATCTTGTTGTGAATGAATCAACATGGTATGATGAAGGGATCTTAGGGGAAAAATTAGGGTAAAACAGCTGCCCTTATTTAGGTTTCTTCTATCAGGAGATACAAAGGTTAAAAATCTTCGTGTCGACGCGATCAAAGATACTTAAATATAAAACAAACCCTATTTTGGCCCTAAGATTCCATGCAAATGTTTATGATCATAAATGCATATGAACAAGACCAAAGAGACGCAGAACACCAATAAATAATAAAGAAACAAGAGAGCGACCCGACGAGGAAAATAAATCACTGGTGGATTAAAAGACCCAACTCAGAGAGGATGGTAAAATGGTCAAAGGACACACCAACTCCTACTGGAGGTAAAGCTACTAATGTTCACTGAAGATAGAAGGAAAAGAAATATCATAGCATCGCCGTTCACTGACGATGAACTACCAACGTTCACTGAGGGTAGAAAAAAGATAACAATCATCGATGTTCACTGCTAATGACCTACCAACTTTCACTGAAGGTAGAAAGAGAATATACCATAGCATCGCCGTTCACTGACAATGAACTACCAATGTTTACTGAGGGTAGAAAAAATATAACAATCATCGACGTTCACTGCCAATGACCAACCAACTTTCACTGAAGGCAGAAAGAGAATATATCATAGCATCGCCGTTCACTGATGATGAACTACCAACGTTTACTGAGGGTAGCAAAAAGATAACAATTATCGACGTTCACTGCCAATGACCTACCAACTTTCACTGAAGGTAGAAAGAGAATATATCATAGCATCGCCATTCACTAACGATGAACTACCAACGTTTACTGAGGGTAGAAAAAAGATAACAATCATCGACGTTCACTTCCAATAACCTACCAACTTTCACTGAAGGTAGAAAGAGAATATATCATAGCATCGCCGTTCACTGCGGATGAACTACCAACATTTACTGAGGGTAGCAAAAAGATAACAATCATCAACGTTCACTTCCAATGACCTACCAACTTTCACTGAAGGTAGAAAGAGAGTATATCATAGCATTGTCGTTCACTGATGATGAACTACCAACGTTCACTAAGGGTAACAAAAATATAACAATCATCGACGTTCACTGCCAATGACCTACCAACTTTCACTAAAGGTAGAAAGAGGATATATCATAGCATATCCGTTCACTAACGACGAACTACCAACATTCAATGAGGGTAGCAAAAAGATAACAATCATCGACGTTCACTGCCAATGACCTACCAACTTTCACTGAAGGTAGAAAGAGAATATATCATAGCATCGCCGCTCACTGACGATGAACGACCAACATTCACTGACAGTAGCAAAAAGATAACAATCATCGACGTTCACTGCCAATGACCTACCAACTTTCACTGAAGGTAGAAAGAGAATATATCATAGCATCACCGTTCACTGACGATGAACTACCAACGTTTACCGAGGGTAGAAAAAAGATAACAATCATCGATGTTCACAGCCAATGACCTACCAACTTTCACTGAAGGTAGAAAGAGAATATATCATAGCATCGCCATTCACTGATGATGAACTACCAACATTTACTGAGGGTAGAAAAAAGATAACAACCATCGACGTTCACTGTCAATGACCTACCAACTTTCACTGAAGGTAGAAAAAGAATATATCATCACATCTCTCTTCACTGACGATGAACTACCAACATTCACTGAGGGTAGAAAAAAGATAACAAGTTTCCCTAAAATTCTGGCATTTCGCCTAGAACGGGTCTCAACTTCTTCTTTAACTGAGGCACTTTGCCTGAAAAAAGGGTAATATGTAAGATGTCTCAAATAAAGAGACTTCTACTTGCAAAGATTTCACAGCGAGCTGTTTCTGCGAATTTGAAAGTCTTGCCACCCATTGGCATAAACTGACGATGGACTGCAAACAATCCACTCATAGAGGAGATAGCAAAAAAAGTTACGTCGACTTTTACAGGGAAGCAGAAGTTGCTCAAATAAAGAGACCTGCTACTTGTTGTCATGGAGGATTGTAAAAAGAAATGACTTTATGGGGATAGAAATATGACTTCCTGGGGAAAGAAATATGACTTCCTGGGGAAATAAATATGACTTCCTGGGGAAAGGCCACAATATTCCTACTGAGGAGATAAAGTCTTCTCGTGCAAAATAAATGCACCAACCAAAACTCGAAGTTTTCAGAAATCCAAAGTAAATAATATTGTTGTGGAACCACAGATCCAAACCAGAAATAAACTTGAATGAAACAGTCAACCAAAATACATCCTTTGAGAAATAAACTCAAGAGGGAAAACCAGATCCATCCAAACAAGGAGCTGTACAGGAAGGCTAAAGCAAAAATCTTCCACGAGGGACAACTCAGTGGGGACATTGAAAGAATATATGCTTTCTGCTTAAGGCCAACACTCTATTGGAGAGAGGATAACGTAATTATGCAAAATAGGGTGATATGTCAATCAAAAATATTAAAAAATGTTAATGAACAATGATTTGCCAACTTTAGCTATGCATGATGTATGTATGAATGTATGAGTGTTATCGTGTGTATGTTGACAAAACAAATATATAACACTGAGAATAATCAGGAAAAACTAACTCTGGCACAAACAAAACTCGGCTAAGCCACATCCAAGATGATCATTCCAAGAAAAAGTAAATGCCAACTGAAGAAACAAAACCTACTGCCCACTTTAGCTTTACTGGGGAGAAACATGATCCGAAAGTAAACAAAACAAAGTGATAGAATAATACAGATACAAGGATAAAACATCCTTCTCCAGGCTTCACTGGGGAAACAAATGTTTTCAAAAGTAACACTTTTACTGGGTATTACAAAACCAGTCTCAAGTAAAGCAGATGGACATCAAATCATCAAAACATTCACTGGGGCATCCAGGCCTACTTCATTGGAGAGATTAACACCACATCCTCAAAGGGAAAACCACAATACGTTCTTCACTAGAGAAACCAGGGACCTGCATTCTTCAAGAGTGATTATGGTACCAACTTCTATGGAGAAAGAACTTCCATTAGACCGAATGAAAACTTCACTGGAGAAATCTCGGATTGAAACTTCACATCATGAAAACTCAGAAAAGAGGAGAAATGAATCCAAATTTGGCCGAGGATACCGGAATCATGAACCCAATACGGCGAATCATCCTGAGTAAACCTTTCCGAGGGGAACAAAAACTTCTTAAAACAAATTGGAGTTTGTCCATTCCTTGGATCACCATTTTGTTGTTGTTTTTTTTTCCGCATCACAAATTCCAAAGTAAAAGCAAATTGTAAATTCTTTTTGAAAAAGTCGATTTTGTTATTTAATCTTTTTGCTTTGAAAGTTACTACCAATAATAAATGGAGTCTTTTCAAGCTAAATAAAATAAGAAATACAACGAATTGGGTAAAAGCTCAAATTTCATTAATAGAATGGTAGTCTGCGAATGGTGAGACTCCATAGATAATTACAAAGTTCGGAAAATGGTAATATATAATGGAAAAGATACATTAAGATACAATGACCATTATCCCCTATAACAACTTTTGAAATCTTGAGCAGCAACTTCTGTTGAAGCGTGATGAGAATCTGAGAAGATTGTTGCTCCAATGATCAAGTCTTGTCTGATGTAGTTACTTGCCAAGAAAGTCCCTAACGTTTGCCTAAGCTTCCCTTGTGGGTTTTCAGCTTAGCCGGAAATTTATTCTGTTTATGTCTCTAACTTTTTCCTAGACTTCCCTTTCGGTTTTTCGGCCTACCGATACGCTCTTTTTTACCTAAGCCTCCCTTTCGGGTTTTCAACTTAGCGAGTTGTTCTTTTATTCCTTTAGGCAAAGTATTTCTTGACTGCATCGGCATTCATGGGACGTGGGAACTACTCGCCATCCATAGTTTCAAGAATTAATGCACCGCTAGAGAAGGCTTTCTTGAAAACATATGGGCCTTCAAAATTGGGAGTCCATTTGCCCCTAGAATAAGTGTTGAAAGACATGATCTTCCTGAGCACAAGGTCGCCTTCTCTGAATTCACGAGGTTTGACCTTCTTATCAAAAGCTTTCTTCATCCTTTTCTGATATAACTGGCCATGACACAAAGCCGTCATCCTCTTCTCCTCAATCAAATTCAATTGGTCAAACCGGTTTTGGACCCATTCAGCCCCTGAAAACTTGGTTTCCATTATCACACGCAAAGAGGGAATCTCAACCTCGACTGGGAGTACAACTTCCATTCCATATATCAGGGAGAACGAGGTTGCTCCTGTTGAAGTGTAGACAGATGTTCGATATCCATGCAAAGCAAAAGGGAGCATTTCATGTCAATCCTTATAAGTAACAACCATTTTCTGGATAATTTTCTTGATATTCTTATTAGCAGCTTCAACAGCCCCATTCATCTTCGGCCTGTACGAAGATGAATTGTGATGGACAATCTTGAATTCCTCACAAAGTTCTGTCATCATTTTATTGTTCAAATTCGAGCCATTGTCAGTGATAATTCTGTTCGACACACCATACCGATATATAATATTATTCTTGATGAAACACACAACCACCTGCTTAGTAACATTGGTATATGAAGCAACCTCCACCCATTTGGTGAAGTAATCAATTGCTACCAAGATAAAACGGTGTCCATTCGAAGCTTTAGGTTCTACAATCCCTATCATGTCAATACCCCACATAGAGAAAGGCCATGGGGAAGAGATCACATTAAGAAGTGTCAGAGGCACATGGACCTTGTCTGCATAAATATGACATTTATGACACTTCTTTGCAAATTTATAACAATCAGATTCCATTGTCAGCCAATAGTAACCTTCCCTTAGCATCTTTTTAGCCATCGAATATCCATTAGCATGAGTGCCAAATGAACCTTTGTGAACCTCATGCATCAACATGCCTGCTTCGTGTCTATCCACGCATCTGAGAAAGACCATGTCATAATTTCTTTTATACAACACATTTTCACTGAGGAAGAAATTGCCTGCCAATCTTCTCAATGTCTTTCTATCTTTCTTCGAAGCACCAATCGGGTATTCCTGAGTCTGAAGAAAATGCTTGATGTCATGATACCAAGGTTTTTCATCTGCTACCTCCTCTATTATAAACACATGAGCCGGCCTATTCAGTCGCCGAACCATAATTCGAGGTATATCATTCCAAGTATTCACTTGGTACATAGAAGCCAAAGTTTCCAGAGCGTCCTCCATTTGATTTTCATCTCTAGGAATGTGATGGAATTCAACTTTGTTAAAGAAGGGTAACAATCTTCTAGCATAATCTTTGTAAGGGATCAAGTCGGGGTGACGAGTATCCCATTCTCCTTTAATCTGATTTATTACCAAACCTGAATCACCATAGACATCTAGAATTTTAATTCTGAGATCAATAGCTTCTTCGAGACCAATGATGCAAGTCTCATATTCTGCCATATTATTAGTACAATCAAATGTTAACCTTGCGGTAAAAGGAATGTGCGCTCCATGGGGAATGACAATCACGACACCAATTCCTTTACCATAAGCATTCACAGCTCCATCAAATATCATACTCCAACGAGATTCAGGGTCAGGACCTTCCTTAGGCAATGGTTCCTCACAATCCTTCACTTTCAGGAACATCACATCCTCATAGGGGAATTCATATTCTACAGACTGATGATCCTCCACTGGTTGGTGAGCAAGATAATCTGCCAACACATTGCTTTTAATAGCTTTTTGAGTGCGGTATTCGATATGATATTCAAATAACAACATCTTCCAGCGGGCAATTCTCCCAGTAAGAGCAGGCTTTTGAAAAATGTACTTGATTGGATCCATTTTAGAGATCAACCAAGTAGTGCGATTCAACATATACTGCCGCAAACGTTTTGCCGCCAGGCCAAAGCACAACATGTCTTTTTCAGCATGGAATACTGCGACTCATAATCAGTGAACTTTTTACTGAGATAATAAATGGCGAACTCCTTCTTCCCTGTTTTATCCTGTTGTCCCATAGTACAACCCATGGATTTATCTAACACTGTAAGATACATAATCAACAGTCTTCCTTCAACGGGAGGGAGCAAGATAGGAGGTTCAAGCAGATATTCTTTAATAATTTCAAATTCCCTTTGGCAGTCATCCGTCCACACACAACCTTGATCTTTCTTTAACAACTTAAATATCGGTTCACATGTTGCAGTCATGTGGGAAATGAATCTGGAAATATAACTAAAACGTCCGAGGAAACCTATGACTTGCTTTTTAGTTCTTGGCGCTGACATCTCTTGAATTGCTTTGACTTTATCAGGGTCAACTTCAATTCCTTTCTGGCTAACAATGAAACCCAACAATTTTCCTGATCAAACACTGAAGGTGCATTTATTTGGATTCAAGCGGAGACGATACTTCCTTAAACGCTGAAACAACTTTAAAAAGTATTCTACATGCCCTTCTTCAGTCTGGGATTTAGCAATCATATCATCAACATATACTTCGATTTCCTTGTGCATCAGATTATGAAATAAGGTTGTCATAGCCCTCTGGTACGTTGCACCAGCGTTCTTCAACCTGAAGGGCATCACTCCGTAACAGAATGTTCCCCAGGGTGTGATAAACATTGTTTTTTCCATGTCCTCCGGAGCCATTCTTATTTGATTATACCCAGAAAATCCGTCCATGAACGAGAATACTTTGAATTTTGTTGTGCTATTCACTAACATATCAATGTGTGGCAATGGAAAATCATCTTTTGGACTAGATTTATTTAAATCTCTGTAATCTACGCACATGCAGACTTTTCTGTCTTTCTTTGGTACTGGGACAATATTGGTAATCCATTGAGGATACACCGACGCCACAAGAAAACCAGCATTAATCTGCTTTAGAACCTCCTCTTTGATTTTCACTTCCATATCTGGGTGAGTTCTTCTCAACTTTTGTTTAATTGGTGGACACTCTAGCTTCAACGGCAAACGGTGCTCTACAATATCTGTATCTAGACCAGGCATATCTTGATAAGACAAAGCAAAAATTTCCACATACTCTTTCAACAGCTCAATTAACCTGCTCTTCACATCAGGATGCAGCAATGCTCCAATCTTGACTTCCTTCGGATCTTCTTCTGAACCCAAATTGATCACTATCAATGGCTCTTTATATGGCTGAATGGTATTTTCCTCGTGCTCAAGCAACCGTGAGACCTCTTCTGGAATCTCATCATAATCTTATTCTTCAGCCCCATACACAGGACATTCAAAGTTGGGAGAGGGTGCAAGGTCATTATATTCAACGAGTTTTTTAATTAATCTGCACATATGATTTATGATTGCTTTTTAGAAACTGACACATATAACAAGTGATCATGCATATTGAATTTCAGTTATTATTTATTTTGAAAGGTTTTTTTATTACCATTTTCCAAGAAAAAGTAGAAAATAAAGACACAATTTGGGAAACAAAGACAACTTTTATTATTGATTTTAACAGTCACAACAAACAGATAAGCCCTACAACATTAATATTTCCATCTTGGGCAGAGTGAAAGCCTTTTTCAGAAAGATTAACAAAACAAATTACTTTGAAACATGTATGCAATAGGGAACATCAATCGTGATCCAGTTCTGAACCCTAACTCCATGCGTCACATAATTCGGCATTTCCTACTCTGCTTCATCTTCCACAATGGCGTTAATCCTAGAAATAGTTGGATGAAGATAACCCCCGCTACGGAATATATCTCGATACTTACTCGCAAAAGACTTCGGCTTCATGCCCTTACCTTTGTCATTCTTCAAAGAGAACCCCAAGCCATCTCTATTCTTGTTCACAGGTGGATCCACAATCTGTCCCCACACTTCACTATGACCCTTACGCATAACCTACTGCGCATCCTTAAGTGAAACCATGGAATTCTCATTTACTCTTATATTGTCAATGGATAGGGCTTGGAACTGGGTTCCAACAGCAGCTTCATCCACCTCCACAATGGTGAAAGAGGACAAATGAGATATCCATAATGCTTGTTCCCCATTTATGATCACTACTTTCCCTTCACGTACAAACTTTAGTTTCCGGTGTAAAGTTGAAGTGACAGCCCCTGCCTCATGAATCCACGGCTGTCCTAGCAAAAAGATATAAGCGGGAACAATGTCCATAACCTAGAAAGTTATCTGAAACAAATGTGGTCCTATATGAATAGGCAAGTCCACTTCACCAATAACAGATTTCCTTGATCCATCAAACGCTTTCACAATGATGCCACTCGGGCGCATAGGAATTCCTTGATATTTCAACTTCATAAGCGTACTCCTTGGTATAAAATTCAACGCAGATCCATTATCAATCAACACATTGGATAGTGAATCATTCTTGCAGTTTATGGAGATGTGGAGGGCCAGGTTGTGATTCCTTCCTTCATATGGTAATTCATCATCGCAGAAACTCAAGTTATTACATGACATAATGTTCCCTATTACGCTGCTGAATTGGTCTATTGGCATATCACTCTCAACAAAAGCTTGGTCCAGTACCTTCATCAAGGATTCTATGTGAGCAGAGGAGTTCATCAATAACGCCAGGATAGATATTTTTGAAGGAGTCTGCAGTAGCTAATCTACAATTCTGTAGTCGCTCATCTTGATTATTTTCAAAATATCATCCATTTCTTTCTCTAACGCAGCCCCACTAGTCTCACCCGTAGCCTTCTTGGGTTCAACATTCTCAACAATTTTCTTTCCAACACTAACATCTCTTTGAACAACTGGTGCAAACACACGACCGCTGCGGGTCACCCTGCTATTTTCAGCAATATTCCCAACATCAGGCATTGGCTGGATGGGAACTTCCACTCCATCCTCTAAGATTGTAGCGTTGTATTTGTAAGGCACAACCTTATCTGATTTGTAGGGGATAGGACCCGAAAAACTAATCACTAATGGGGTAACAACTGGCTTGCTATAATACTTAATTTTAAGATGGGCGGTGCCCCAAAACAAGGTACAATGACGTTTACCCCTTCTTCAACATAATCAATCATTATTGAGTCATTTTTGGAAAACAAATCCTCATCTGAGGAGAAATACTCATCCGTGGAGGCATACTCTTCATCCGACTCCTCTTCAGTCAAACAAACCTCAACCATATCAACTTCATGGTAATCATCCCTTTGACTTATAACCTTGATAATTCCGTTATCTAATAATAACTGAACACCCTTCTTCACGATTGAACATCCTCGGGAATCTCGACAGCAAACTCAGCAAGATCCATATTGGTGTTCCACCTGACCAGCCATATGGCAGAAGGTAGCATGCAATTGCACAAGGTCCTCATTCATATACTCTACATCAAAAATTCTGAATTCTCCAGGACATCAGAAACCATATTCACTTCCTCTTCAAACTCTGCTCTAGGCCTGATTATGTGGATAAGGGCCTCATCCATCATCTCTTGTAAATCAGCCTTTATCTTATCACAATCCTGTATGTCTGTACTACAAATAGCACAACTGGCATGGTCATATAGTAGTTAAATTCACAAAGGTCTGCATGCATTTTCACCAAATCTCCTCTAACTAGATTAATATCGAAAATCCAGAAGTCGTCTGAACAACAAGCCACCATATTCATAGCATTTACTCCCCCATGCTTGGGTAGAGGATTATCTTTCAAATTTGGTCCCACGTCCTTGAAAGATAGAATACCAGACTTCACCAATTTCTGCACGTCAGTCTTCAAAGGATAACAATTCTTAACATTATGCCCTGGTGCTCCCTGATGAAAAGCACATGTTTGGCCTGCCTTGTAATACCAAGGCAATGGTGATGGTACGGCGGGAGGTGGTCGGGTCTGAACCAACTTCTTCTGAATCAATGCCGGTAGTAACTATGTATAGCTCATAGGAATAAGGTCATAACTCTCTCTCCTCTAATTATACCCTTGATTCCCCTGCTGGGACGGTCTTTGATAAGCAACGGTAGTTGGAGCGGTACCTACAACTAGAGTAACTGAGGCGACTTGTTGATAACGCTGATAATTCCTTCTAGGAGTATTAACCCTCCTCTCTTGCATAACAGCATTTGCACCCCCTTCATTTTTCTTGGTAAACCCATAAGATGGTTTCTTCACACCTCCAGAACTTTCACTCTTTGTTAAACGACCTTCTCTTACAGCCTCTTCTAAGCGGATACCCATTCCTACCATTTCAGTAAAGTCACTTGGCGCACTTGCTACCATCCTCTCGTAGTAGAAAGCACCCAACGTTTTCAAGAAAATCTTAGTCATCTCCTTCTCTTCCATGGGAGGAATCACTTGGGCGGCTACCTCACGCGATCTCTGTGCATATTCTTTAAACGATTCCCCATCTTTCTGAACCATGGCCCTGAGTTGATCACGGTCAAGCGCCATGTCCACGTTGTACTTGTATTGTTTGATGAATGCTTCTCCCAAATCATTGAAAGTATGGATATTGGCGCTGTCCAAACGCATATACCATTTCAGCGCAGCACCGGTCAAACTATCCTGAAAAAAGTGAATCAGGAGATGCTGATCATCAGTATGGGTAGACGTTCTCTTCACGTACATTACCAGATGAGCACGAGGGCAAGTGTTGCCCTTGTACTTCTCAAACTCCGGGACCTTAAACTTAGCAGATATCTTAACATTCGGGACCAAGCATAACTCATTCACATTCTACCCAAATAGCTCTTTTCCCCTGAGGGCCTTCATCTCTCTTTGCATCTTGTCAAACTGCTCTTGAAAATCATCCATTTTTTTATAAATACCCAAGTTTTCACTCGGTGGAGGGAAAGGACGACACACATCATCGTTAACAAACGGAACCATATTTACCGAAGGAGGCGCAACAAGAGCAGCATGCACCATAGGAGGTGTCAGAGTAACAATAGTCTGAACAATCTAAGTATCTTGAGGACCAAGATTGAAACCTTCAGGTGCAAAATTCTCTGGCATTCCCCATGGATAACCTTGAGGCACGCGATTCTGAAATACAGCTGGAGTAGAAGATACGAGAACAATCGGAGCTTCAGTAGTTGCCCTTGTTGGTTGAGGTTGGACACTCAGTGGCTGATTTTAAGCAGCCGCCAGAGCTTCCATTAGAGTAGTCATATTGGCCATGCCGACCTTCAAAGCAGAAACCTCCTCACACAGCTCTTGATTCTCTTGTTCTAAGTTGTCCATCTTCTTTCTGAAATTAGCCCGAGTGTTGTAGTGATGAGTCAGCTTGCTGAACGAAGTAAAGAAGCTTGGTAAGACACCTGGATATGCACAACAAATGCAAGAAATATGTGTGATATGATGCATGATTTGTAATGCACATGATTTTATTTTATTTAATATTTCAAGGGATTTAAAATTTATGGACATATTGCAAATATCAAATTAATAACACATTTGAAATATTGAAATTTTTTATTATAACAACTTCAAAATGGATTACAAGTTTCAATGATCCCAAGTACAATATGAAAATAAAATCTAAAACCCTGAAAAGTAAGACTGATGGAGATCACTTTATACGCTAGCGCTTCCCTGTGAGCCTGGCAATCTGAGCCTTCAATCTCTGGTTTTCTTCCGCATATCTGATGGCAACCTCCTTCCAATCACCTGAATCAGGAAGTGAGTGATCAACATCTGATTGAGTCTTAGGAGAAAATAAATCCCCTTGCCTCTCCATAGTCTCTACCGCTCGACTCTCAAGGATCTCAATCAAGTCCACTTTCTCCTTCAGGTCCGCTCTATAGGAAATCTCTAAAGTTTGGAACTTGTTCTTCTAAGCTTCCTTTTCCCGCTGCATCTTGACCAAAGAAAGTTGTAGCTCTTCTAGATCATCTAATAAGGGAGGAGTGGTATTCACAAATAGATCAGGCATAGGTGTTTCCCGGGAATACGACATCTTCAATTGAATAGCTCTTTTTTGGACCCACTGAAGATATGGCTCCAAAGAAACAGCACCCCTAGGTCCCAAATCCTTCCTACTCTTCTTATGAATGTGATGCCAAGCCTTCACAAGCTGCTCCCTAGCTTCCCTATGATCTTCTCCCTCCTTCAAAAAGAAACTACTCAAATGAATACTATTTGGTTAATCCCTCATCGGATAACCAAGTTGTCATCGTGCAAGAATAGGGTTATAGTTAATTCCTCCCTTTGTACCAAGAAGAGGTACATTGGGGAAACTACCACAACTGTCAATAATCTCTATATCCTGGTAAGCTCGATGATACCAATCAATATCCGAGTAAGTAAGTGCCATGATCTTAGGAGCCCAACGGGGTTCCTTCTTGACATCCCAAAAAGCATCAGACTGAGGCATATGAGAGATAAACCACCGATACAACAAATGCGTGCAACAGATAATCATCCCCCATGATAAGAATTCCGAAGATGAATAGAGTAATAAGCATCACCCAACAAGGTAGGAACTGGGTTTCCAATCATGAAGATCTTGATAACATTAATGTCAACAACCTTGTCCACATTAGGAAATAAGAACAACCCATAAGAAAGTAGAGCAAAGATGGCTTCAAAAGCGACTGTACTCTTCATCCTAGAAAAGTAACAAGCTTTCTCCAATAAGAACTGAGCTGGTAATCCTCTAATCCCTCCTTTAGTAGTCATATGGGCTTCCACCTCAGACTTCCCCAGATGAATCAAAGCAGCAATCTCATGTGGTTTTGGCTCACCCTCCAAACCAGTAAAAGGAACACGATCGGTAACATGTAAGTCTAATAGATAAGAATACTCCTCCAGTGTGGGCATCAAATGATAGTCGGGAAAAGTAAAGAAATGATACATCGGATCATAGAACTGGACCAAGGTCGAGAGAATACCCTCCTTCATCTTCAGCTTCATGAGAGGAATAATGGATCCGTACTTCTTCCAAAAGTCTACAGAAGACTCGATCTCAGGAATTAGACTGATCAACTCATCTATCTTGGGATCCTTGAAACCGTACTTCCCGGTCTTTCTCTTTCCAGAATCCATGGTTAAAAAGTACCTGAGATATTCACAAATGGTCAACCTTTAAATCCCTTGAAATATGATTTCTCCAAAAGATGCTTATGAGTGCATGGATGCATGATGCAACAATCACATACAAGATCACACATATATGGTTCATAGGTTCAACGTCACGAGCATGAGGTCGAAGGTACTACCCATAAGGTGTTGGTCTAAGAGTTATCACCTGCCGAACAAGGTTCTAGAGGTTCCCAGAGTCAACATCCTTCCTTCGGATATTACCAACTTCTCGATTAACTCAGTAATTAGTAATATTCTCAAGAAAAACTCGTCCAAGCGTAGTATCACGTGACAACTATTTCCGAATTACTCTGTCATAGCTTCCACACTACACCTAAAAGGCCAAGATGGGTTTGGTATTCTATGATCCTCAACTTCAGCAGGCTCCCAGGTCGAAAGCAGTACGTCTTCCCGATTACTTGGTAAATGACACTACAATCAAAGGGGCCTCCACTGAGTGGGGGATATCATGCCTCCTTTTTTGAGATTACTCCCTCAAAGTTAACATGACTATATCGCCCGTCCTATCCTAAAGTTTGCCCAAGTCCGGGTATAGGATTTATGAGTAATTACCAAGCACCCTGAAAACTAGGAAAATCCAGACAAACATATATACAACATATAACACAAAAAAATAGTAATAACACATATACAGATATAAACAAATATAGGCTCAACCCACTTAGGGATGAACCAGCAAAAGGTCCATCTTTCCCCAGTGAAGTCACCATTTTTCTGTAGCAGTAGAAATGTTTAAGACTAAGCCATTGGATTGACTAGACTTATACAAATCAAAAATAAAAATCGCCACCGCGCTTTATTGTTTCCAAAGGAATGGGAAAAGTGAGAATAACCCAAAATAAGGGGGAAAGATTCTAGGTAAGGGGGTTTGTTATGAAAAGGGAAGGTATTAGCACCCTAAACATCTATGGTACTCCGCAGGAACCTCTTTGTAAAATCTGTATATTTTGGCTATAAAATGTTGTATAAAAAATAGATGGTGGAGGTGAGAAAAGAAATATATTTTTTATGATTTTTGCACCCACCGCGGTTGCGAACCTTTAATGCCTACGTACCACCTTTTCGTGCAATAGGGGATCAAGGGACACGTAGTTCCTCTTTTAAAAATTTTAAAACGCAAATGCGTTGGTTAATTTTATGAGATAAAACATCATCGTCATTGTCCGTGTGGAAAACATACCTGCTACCCACAATCATGAGAAAGGAGAATTTGCATCATCTCAAAGCAGAGGATATGGCTTGGATTTTGAAATCAACAACACCTCACTTAACACCCAAGTAGAAAATATCTCTCTTCACTACATATTGTAGAAGTATAGTTGTTTGCATCACTACAAGGATTAACAAGAGTTCAATCTTTTGAGAAAAGTTTAAAGGTAAAAGCCAAAGTGGCAAAATGGTTTGAAATGGGATTGATTGACTTTTAGTCTTCTCACAAAAATGTCAAAGTATTATTAAGTTTATTTATGAAAATGTTTGAAAATGCATGGACCTAAGTCCAAGTTTATTATGAAAGTGGTTCAAGTTTAAAACAAGAAGAGTTTTCAAGAGGAGGGAGAAGATTTTTGAAATTAAAGAAGATGGGAGGAGAAGAAGAGGCTATCCTAAAGCATAAGGTAAAAAGCTAAGGATAAGAATCATCTAACCAACAAGAAGCTGATACTTGACATTATAAGCCAAGATAGAATTCCCATTCTTTGGATTGAGACCAAACAAGCAAAAATACTAGACCTCTTGAGAGAACCAAACTTCAAGTGTATTAAGTCTTCATAAAAATTAGGCAGGGTAACAGCTGTATACGGGTGATTTCCAGATTACAAACAAAGGGTGTAATCACAATAACCTGCACACAAAACAAATAAGAAACCCAATGTGTTGAGGTAAACCTCAAGAGCTCCAGACAAAACAATCAAATAAGATCACAAGGTTTCCAATCACAGGCCAAGGTTTCTAATCCTAAGTCCAAAAAGTCCAATGCTCCATAATACCGAGGATAGTAACCAAATAGTCCAAGTATCATTAAGGATTTTATGGTTCATATTAATTATTAAGTATCTTAAGAAAAAGAAAAGAAAAGCTCAAGGGAGCAAAATAAAAATGACAAGAAAGTAAATACTCAAATGAGCGAAGATGAAAATGGCATGAAATGTAAATGCTAAAAGTAAATAGCGCATAAAAATAAAATGGGCATATAATAAAAGAATAAAGGATAAAGTCAATTATTAGTGATTAGTGGTTAGTTGGATGATCATATTGAAACTTGCATTTGGAACTCATTAGAGGATTGGTAGAACCAAAGCCTCCACACAACAAGTTGCATTTTCTTTTTGTCAAGTATATCATCCATTTGGAATCCTTATGAGTATCATTTAATGATCAACGATGTTTAAGTGATCCGCGTTGACCAAAGTATTGTAGATCCATTAGAGGATTGGTAGAACCAAAGCCTCCACACAATGAATCTCAAGGTTATTGGATCAAAGAGATCAAATTAACATACTTGGGCTTGCAAACATAAGTTTGGGCCACGAATGATCATTTATTCGAATCAGGACAAAATTTAGCGCTATGTTAAGCAATCGTAAGTGGACTTATATAGAAGTCGCACCTATTTTGAGGCCGGTCAATAGCAATCTATTCACCATTTGTTTTGAGACATGATATAGAGATCATGCTCTAACAACATCTAGTGCAATAAGAAGGGGATGAGATGAAGAGGGGTGGGAGAGAATATACAAACCACTTTTGGATTAAATTTAATCAAACTATTATTAAAATCATTCATCCATTTTTGTGGAGTTAGACTCAACACCATGGATCTGATGATGTTAATAAAGTTCATGATCAATAATTTAACCCAAGATCAACCAGAAAATTGTCACAAAATAATATTACATTTTAATATATACAAAAAGGTTTAAAAATAATGTTTAAAAATAGAAATAAAAGAGAAAAATATAAACTATGTTCAAATTAATCAAGAAATAAAAGGTAAGACCATAGAAAAATCAGAAAAGGGCTCAAATGTTTTTATAAATTTTTTGGTAATTTTTTAAAGTCAGAAACTATTTTAAAAATTAAAAGAAATGGGTAAAATAAACCAAAAATGATAAAAAATAGAAAAGTAAAAAACAAAAATAAAATAAGGTCACTAATATTTGTCACAATATCATTGGATCATTCCATAATTTTTTCAAAATTTAAAAATGCATAGAAGTATTTTTAAACATTTAAAACAATTCCAATAAAGTGTAAATTTATAAAAAATACCAAAATACAAAATTAAATTGTGAAAAAATAAAAATCAGAAAGAGAATAATCAAAAATATTTTTCATAATTTTTTCAGATTTTTTGGACTAAAAATGAATTTTCTATGATTTTTTGAAGTTTAAAATAATTAAATATAAAAATCAGAAAAGAAAATAAAAGTAAAAAATATGTGGACCATTGGATGAGAGTCAAAACGCGTTAGTAATCAAATTCAAGGGATCTGGCGCGTTGTGCATATCATGGTCATTAGTGAATAAAGCACTTGATCAATTATTAAATCAGAATTAAAAAATAACAAGTGGTGTGCCATCATTGGTTGGAAGATAACACGTTGGTCATCTTCAACCTCCAGCCAACGTAAATTGCAGATCTCTCAAACTGTAAAATCAGAAGCTCAGACCTATGCCATTAGCTTCGCCTCTTCAAGATGAAGACAACCACACCCTCGCGCCAAATTTATATAAACTGTAGCTCAAGCAATTTGGAAAGAAAGTTTTGAAAAGGGATTTGAAATTTCATGGTCAAAACGTGTTTCTAGTAAAAGGCAAGTGTTGCAACTAGAACCAGGGCAATGAGAGCATCACAATGATATCAAAGTTTTGAAGAATTGATGAAGGAATCTACCTATTGAAGTTGAGTTGCAGAGCTCTGAAACTAGACTTCTATGGAGCAGTATAGAGCACGATTCTTGAATGAAATTATATGGTTAGCTTCAGGGAAGATCAAGGAAGGTGAATTGATGAAAAAATTGGATTGAAAAAGGCTTGTATATGGGTTTCTAAGTTGCTAAATTCTGAGTTATGGAACAAGTTTGGCAGGGTGATTCTGGCTATCCAAGCTTGAGAAAATGAATGGGATAGTTCATGTATTTATAGGAGAAGCAAATGGGATCAAAAGGAAGAGTGAATGATGCATTTTGGAGGGAATTCATGCAAACCTGATGCACGAGTGAAGTGTGATATAATTTTCACCAAAACTCATCCAATCCTTGCGTTTTGAGGTGCTAAACAATTCTGGAACTTCACTAAACATGTTTAGAGGCAAAAACGCGTGGAAGACTTGTGATTAGAGGCCATATTATGGATTTCAAAATTCTGACTTGGTGAGAAATTCAGTTTCAAAGTGCCAACTTCTGACCAATGACATTTTCAACTCAAGGGGTCTTAGGGCATGATTCTTGATGATTTAGAAAGATGAGGTTACAAGCTTTGCAATGGAAAAATAATGGAATCAAATGGATGCTTGAGCTGAAAGTTGTGTTGAGTCAAAGTTGGAGAAAAAATGTTGACTTTCCATACTTAGAAATATTTCAAATTTTCCTTCAAAAATGACCTATAATGTCTTGCATCCAAACATAGCCTTCCACCTAGAATTTGCTGTTGACCAAAAAAAGATGGCATGAATTAGATCTCTTGAATCACATTTTGAAACTTTAACCATTCGAAATCTCCAAAAATTGAGAAAGTTATGACTTGTTAAAGTTGACAAAATTTCATAAAATGACCTATAATCTTTTGTATCCTTAAGGCAACTTCAATCCATTTTCTCAATTTGCACATAAAAGAAAGAAAAAAGTTCACATCTTCAAGATCATTATGGAAAAATAATAGGCTAAAGGTGATAAAAATTGACCATGTTATGCTCATTTGAAGTCACACATGAAAAATTGGGGATTCATCTGGAGGACTTGTAATCTTTCTTCCTCATCAAGTTTCTTCCACATGAAAATTCCTTGGAACTTTTGAAGTTATTTGTTAATAACCATTTGAATAGAATGATGTCTTTGGAATCACTCAAAAATACCAAAATATGGGAAAGATATACTCCTTTGAAGTTCAAAACCCTAGCTCCTAGATTAAGAAACATGCTTTGAGGAACTTTGACAATTTTGAACAAACTTCTTGTACCAAAACAAATGATTTGTAAATATAAGTTGTTGAGGATGATAATGAGAACTCATAGCAACCACAACCACTTCCATATCTTGATAATTGATAGAAATATGCACTTGTGACCAATGGAACAAAGCCTTGTCCAAGCATGACAACTTCTCCAATCAATCCCTTGTGCTTTTAAGCCAAATTTGATAACCTTGAAATGTGGTGAACCAAAATAACCTTGACATGCCATTCCTTCCAAAACAAATCCAATGGTGAGGTTTGAACTTCTCAAGCTTTATTGACTAGGGCATGGAAATAAACTCATGAACCTATGGAGCAATTTGCTGAATCTTATTGCCTTTACCTACATGAGTAACAAGCAAGACAAACCAACATTGCATTTCATTAGTTAAAAGAAGAAATCAAGACAAAAATATCCATGACCACAAAAGAACACAAGTCAAGGTGCTTGGTGATTCCTCAAAGAGCAAAGCTAAACATAGGGAGGGGAACCAAGAATCCTACTGTGATCTTGTTGTGAATGAATCAACATGGTATGATGAAGGGATCTTAGGGGAAAAAATTGGGGTACAACACTGGGGAAAGCAATATGACTTCCTGGGGAAAGAATCATGACTTCCTGGGGAATGAATCATGACTTCCTGGGGAAATTCCAATATATTCCTGCTGAGGAGATAAAGTCTTCTCGTTCAAAATAAATGCATATTCTCAAACCAAGGCTCGATGGTTGCAGAAATCCAAAGTTATAATATTGCTGGGAAACAAAGATTAAAACCAGAAATAAACTGGTGTAAAATAGTCAACCAAAATACATCCTTTGAGAAATAAACTCAAGAGGGAAATCCAAATCATCCAGACAAAGAGCTGTACAGGAAGGCTAAAGCAAAAAATATTCCACGAGGGATACCTCAGTGGGGAAATTGAAAGAATATACACTTTCTACTTAAGGCTGACACTCTAATGGAGAGAGGACAACACAACTCTGTAAAATAGGGTAATATGTCAACAAAATATTAACGAATGTGAATGAGAAATGATTTGCTAAATTCAACTATGTATGATGTATGTATGAATGTATGTGTGTTATTATGTATATGTTGACAAAACAGACATATAATACAAGGAATAACTAGACAAAACCAACTCGGGTATAGTCAATACTCGGCTAAATCACATCCAAGATGAAAAATCTCCATAAGAAAGTAAGCACCAACTGAGGAAACAAACTTCTACTTCACGGCTTAACTTCACTAGAAAGGAACAAAATCCGGAAGTAATCAAATCATAGCGAGAAAACAGTATAGATACAGGGATATAACATCCTTATCCAGGCTTCACCAGGGAATAACACTCAGACTTCAATGGGGAAAAATGTTTTCACGGTCCGCACTTCTACTGGGGATTGCAATACTGATTTCAATAAGGTAGATGAAAACCATATCGTCAAAACATCAACTAAGGATTTTGTGCTGACTTCATTGGGGAAATATCATATAGACTTCAGTAGGGGAGATAGTGCCTCATCATCGAGATAACTACGGGAGACCTCGTGTTTACTTCAATGGGTAGGACAACACCATATCGTCGAGGGGAAACCAAGATATGTTCTTCAATATCGAGAGTAAGTATTGCACCAACTTCTCTAGGGAAAAGTATGAAACCTCATGGGGATAACAACTTGGGGGGTTAAGAAGTCAAACATTACAGCAAGAAATCAATCTTATGAGGATTTTAAATCAAACCCAGCAATTGGCAGGTGAAAACCCAAAAAGCTAACAAATGCCTCAACACTTCTTAAATAAAACATTTCCCTTGCCTGATTATCGGGCAATCAAACAAAATGCAAATGCTTCCGAAAGGGAGATACTTCGCAAATGAGTCCAACTCAGCATGCACGGGGAGAAAAGACTTCTATCAAATAAGCGAAGCCTTCACTGGGGAATCTTGGATTGAGTCTTCATATCATGCAAACTTATTCAAATAAAAATGCCCTAGGATAGCCTTCCCGGGGAATCAATAAGTCAACATTATAGAAAGAGGTTAAACTCATGGGGATTTAAAATCAAACCCAACACTTGGCGGGTGAAAACCCAAAGGGTTGACAACTGTCTCAACACTTCTTAGAAAATATTCTGCCCAGGTCTAGTTGTCTGGGAAATAAATACCAACAATAATGCCAATACTGCCAAAAAGAGCGACATTTTGCAAATAATACCATCTTAGCACACTAAGGGAACAAGACCTTTCGTCATATGACTGGGGGAATCTAGGATAGTTGCTTCAGACCATACGAACCCAAAATAAAATGTGAACCAAGACCCGATTGGGAACAACGGGATCACAAAACCAATACTGCACCTTACATCAATTGGTATCATCTTCAATATACAAAAATCATGTGCATACCAGAGAAAACAATATGAGAAAACCTTCCTGGGGGAAATAAAACTTCCCAAAATTACTGGAGTTCGTACATTCTTGGGATCACCACTTTTGTTTTCCTCTTGAATCACAAAATCTAAAGTAAAAGTAATTTGTAAATTCTTTTCGAAAAATAATTTTGTTATTTAATCTTTTTACTTTGAAAATTATTATCAATAATAAATGGAGTCTTTGTAAGCTGAATAAAATAAGAATTACAAAGAATTTGGTAAAAGCTCAAATTTTATTGATAGAATGGTAGTCTGCGAATGGCGAGACTCCACGGATGATTACAAAGTTCGGAAAATGGTAATATATAATGGAAAAGATACATTGAGATACAATGACCACTATTCCCTCTAACAAATTTGAAATTTTGAGCAATACCTTTCGTCGAAGTATGGTGGGGATCCAAGAAGATTGTTTCTTCAATGATCAAGTCTTGTCTGATGTAGTTACTTGCCAAGAAAGTCTCCAACTTTTGCCTAAGCTTCCCTTGAGGGTTTTCAACTTAGCGGGAAATTTTATTCTGTTTATGTCTCTAATTTTTGCCTAGACCTCCCTTTCGGGTTTTCGGCCTACCGAGACGCTCCTTTTTGCCTAAGCTGCCCTTTCAGGTTTTCAACTTAGCGAGCTATTCTTTTATTTCTTTAGGCGAAGTATTTCTTGACTGCATCAGCATTCGGGGGACGTGGGAATTCCTCGACATCCATAGTTTCAAGAATTAATGCACCGCTAGAGAAGAATTTCTTGACAACATATGGGCCTTCAAAATTGGGAGTCCACTTGCCCCTAAAATCAGCGTTAAAAGACATGATCTTCCTGAGCACGAGGTCTCCTTCTCTTAATTCACGAGGTTTGACCTTCTTATCAAAAGCTTTCTTCATTCTCTTCTGATATAAATGCCCATGACACAAAGCCATCATTCTCTTCTCTTCGATCAAATTCAATTGGTCAAACCTGTTCTGGACCCATTCAGACCCTGACAACTTAGTTTCCATTATCACACGCAAAAAGGGAATCTCAACCTCGATTGGGAGCACTACTTCCATTCCATACACAAGGGAGAACGGGGTTGCTCCCGTTGAAGTGCAGACAGATGTCTGATATCCATGTAAAGAAAAAGGGAGCATTTCATGCCAATCTTTATAAGTAACAACCATCTTCTGGATGATCTTCTTGATATTCTTATTAGCAGCTTCAACAGGTCCATTCATCTTCGGCCTGTACGGATATGAATTATGATGGACAATCTTGAATTCTTCACAAAGTTCTGTCATCATCTTGTTGTTCAGATTCGAGCCATTATCGGTGATAATTCTGCTCGGCATACCATACTGACATATGAGATTGTTCTTAATGAAGCGCACTACCACCTACTTAGTAACATTAGCATATGAAGCAGCTTCCACCCATTTGGTGAAGTAATCAATTGCTACCAAGATAAAACGGTGTACATTCAAAGCGTTGGGTTCTATCATTCCAGTCATGTCAATACCCCACATAGAGAAAGGCCACGGGGAAGAAATAACATTTAGAAGTGTCGGAGCCACATGAATATTGTCCGCATAAATCTGGCATTTATGGAACTTCTTTACAAATCTGTAACAGTCAGATTCCATTGTCAGCCAATAGTAACCTTCCCTTAGCATATTTTTAGCCATCGAATGTCCATTGGCATGAGTGCCAAATGAACCTTTATGAATCTCATGCATCAACATGCCTGCTTCGTGTCTATCCGTGCATCTGAGAAAGACCATGTCATAATTTCTCTTGTACAACACATTTTCACTGAGGAAGAAGCTGCCAGCCAATCTTCTCAATGTCTTTCTATCTTTATTTGATGCACCAATCAAGTATTCCTGAGTCTGGAGAAAATGCTTGATATCATAATACCAAGGTTTCTCATCTTCTACCTCTTATGTTATAAACACATGAGCGGGCCTATCCAGTATCCGAACTATAATTCGAGGCATATCTTTCCAAAAATTCACTTGATACATAGAAGCCAGAGTTGCCAGAGCATCCGCCATTTGATTTTCGTCTTTGGGGATGTGATGGAATTCAACTTTATTAAAGAAGGGTAACAACCTTCTAGCATAATCTTTGTAAGGGATCAAGCCGGGGTGACGAGTATCTCACTCTCCTTTAATATGATTTATTACCAAAGCTGAATCGCCATACACATATAGAATTTTAATTCTGAGATCAATAGCTTCCTCGAGACCCATAATGCAAGCCTCATATTCTGCCATATTATTAGTACAATCAAATTTCAACCTTGCAGTAAAAGGAATGTGTGATCCATGTGGAGTGACAATCACAACACCAATTCCTTTACCATAAGCATTCGCAGCTCCATTAAATATCATGCTCCAGCGAAATTCAGGATCAGGACCTTCCTCAGGCAATGGTTCATCATAATCTTTCACTTTCAGAAACATCACATCCTCATCGGGGAAATCATACATCACAGACTGATAATCATCAACTGGTTGGTGAGTAAGATAATCTGCCAACACGCTGCTTTTAATAGCTATTTGAGTGTGGTATTCGATGTTATATTCAGATAATAGCATCTTCCATCAGGCAATTCTCCCAGTAAGAGCAGACTTTTCAAAAATGTACTTGATTGGATCCATTTTGGAGATAAACCAAGTAGTTTGATTCAACATATACTGCCACAAACATTTTGCCGCCCAGGCCAGAACACAACATGTCTTTTCTAGCATGGAATACCGCGACTCACAATTAGTAAACTTTTTACTGAGATAATAAATAGCATACTCTTTCTTCCTCGTTTCATCTTGTTGTCCCAGAATACAACCCATGGAATTATCTAACACTGTCAGATACATGATCAGTGGTCTTCCTTCAACAGGAGGGAGCAAGATAGGTGGTTCAAGCAGATATTCTTTAATACTTTCAAATGCCCTTTGGCAGTCATCTGTCCACACACAACCTTGATCTTTCTTTAACAACTTAAAGATTGGTTCATACATTGCAGTCATATGGGAAATGAATCTAGAAATATAATTCAAACGCCCGAGGAACCCTCTGACTTACTTTTCAGTTCTCGGCGCTGACATTTCTTGAATTTATTTGACTTTATCAGGGTCAACTTCAATCCCTCTCTGGCTAATAATGAAACCCAACAATTTCCCTGACCAAACACCGAAGGTACATTTATTTAGATTCAAGCGGAGACGATACTTCCTCAAACGCTGAAACAACTTCAACAAATCTTCTACATGCCCTTCTTCAGTCTGGGATTTAGCAATCATATCATTAACATATACCTCAATTTCCTTGTGCATCAGATCATGGAATAGGGTGTTCATAGTCCTCTGGTACGTTGCACCAACATTCTTCAACCCGAAGGGCATCACTCTGTAACAGAATATTCCCCACAGTGTGATAAACATTGTTTTTTCCATGTCCTTAGGAGCCATCCTTATTTGATTATACCCGGAAAATACGTCCATGAACGAGAAAAATTTTAATTTTGCTGTGCTATCCACTAACATATCAATGTGTGGCAATGGAAAATCATCTTTTGGACTATCCTTATTTAGATCTCTGTAATCTACGCACATGCGAACTTTTCCATCTTTCTACGGTACTGGGACAATATTGGCAATCCAATGAGGGTACACTGATGTCACAAGAAAACCGACATTAATCTACTTTAGAAATTCTTCTTTGATCTTCATTGCCATATCTGGTTGAGTTTTTCGCAACTTCTGTTTGATTGGCGGGCACTCTGGCTTCAACGGCAAATGGTGCTCTACAATATTTGTATCTAGACCAGGCATATCTTGGTAAGACCAAGCAAAAATATACACATACTCTTTCAACATCTTAATCAACCTGCTCTTCACATCAGGATGTAACAATGCTCCGATCTTGACTTCCTTAGGATCCTCTTCTGAACCCAAGTTGATTACTTCCAATGGCTCTTTATATGGCTGAATGGAATTCTCCTCGCGCTCAAGCAACCGTGATACCTCTTCTGGAATTTCATCATAGTCTTCTTCTTAGGCCCCATACACAGGACATTCAAAGTTGGGAGAGGGTGCAGGGTCATTGTATTCAACGGGTTTTTTAACTAATCTGCACATATGATTTATGATTTCTTTTAGAAACTGACACATATAACAAGTGATCATGCAGATTGAATTTCAGTTATTATTTATTTTGAATGGTTTTTTCTGATTACCATTTTCCAAGAAAAAAGCAAAAACACAATTTGGGAAACAAAGACAACTTTTATTATTGATTTTAAAAATCAAAGCAAACAGATAAGCCCATACAATATCAATACTTTCAACTTGGGAAGAGTGAAAGCTTTTCAAAAAGATTAACAAAAAAAAATTACTTTGAAACATGTATGCAAGAGGGAACATCAACGGGGATCCATTTCTGAACCCTAACTCCGTGTGTCACATAATTTGGCATTTCTGGCTCTGCTTCATCTTCCATAATGACATTAATCCCGGAAATAGTTGGATGAAGATAACCCCCACTATGAAAGATGTCTTGATACTTTCCTGCAGCACACTTCGACTTCATGCTCTTACCTTTATCATTCTTCATAGAGAACCCCAAGATAACTCTATTCTTGTTTACAAGTGGATCAACAATATGTCCCATACTTCAGTATGACCATTACGCACCACCTGCTGAGCATTCCTAAACAAAGCCATAAAGTTCTCATTTCCTCTTATATTATCAATGGATAAAGCTTGGAATTGGGTTCCAACAGCCACTTCACCCGCCTCCACAATGCTGTAGGAGGACAAATGAGATATCAATAATGCCTGTTCTCCATTTATAATTACCATTTTTCCTTCACGCACAAACTTCAACTTCTGGTGTAAAGTCGAAGTGACAGCCCCTGCCTCATGTATCCACGGTCGTCGCAACAAACAACTGTAAGCGGGTATAATATCCATGACCTGGAAAGTAATCTGAAACAAATGTGGGCCTATATGAATAGGCAAGTCCACTTCACCAATAACAGATTTCCTTGATCCATCAAACGCTTTCACAATAATGCCACTTGGGCGCACGAGCGTTCCTTGATATTTCAAGTTCATAAGTGTGCTCCTTGGTATAACGTTCAATGCGGATCCATTATCAACCATCACATTGGATAATGAATCATTCTTGCAGCTCATAGAGATGTGGAGGGCCAGATTGTGATTCCTTCCTTCATTGGGAAGTTCATCGTTGCAGAAACTCAGGTTATTACATGATGTAATGTTCCCTACCACACTGCCGAATTAGTCAACTGGCATATCACTTTCCATGAAAGCTTGGTCCAATACCCTCATCAAAGATTCTCTATGAGCATCAGAGTTCATCAATAAAGCCAAGATAACTATTTTTGAAGGAGTCTGTAGTAGCTGATCTATAATTCTGTAGTCGCTCATCTTGATTATCTTCAAAATATCATCCACCTCTTTTTCTAGCGTAGCTCCACTAGATTCACCTGTAGCCTTCTTGGGTTCAACATCTTCAATAGTTTTCTTTCCAGCATTATCATTTCCATGAACAATTCGTGCAAATACACGACCGCTGCGGGTCACTTTGCTAGTCTTAACAATATTTCCAACATAAGGCATTGGCTAGATGGGAACTTCCACACCATCCTCTAAAATTGCAGCATTATATTTGTAGGGTACAACCTTGTCTGACTTATAGGGGACAGGACCCGGTAAGCTAATCACCAATGGAGTAATAGCTGGCTTGCCATTATATTCAACTTCAAAAGGGGTGGGTGCACCAAAACAAGGCACAATAACATTTACTCCCTCTTCAACACATTCACTCATTACAGAG
Source organism: Vicia faba (assembly GCA_948472305.1). NCBI lineage: Eukaryota > Viridiplantae > Streptophyta > Magnoliopsida > Fabales > Fabaceae > Vicia > Vicia faba. The sequence goes on along the minus strand of OX451738.1, from coordinate 211,240,200 downwards.
TCATCTATAGAAAACATATCTTCATCTGAGGAGAAGAACTCATCCGCAGAGGCATACTCATCATCTGACTCTTCTTCAGCCAAACAAAACTCAATCTTATTAACCTCATGGTAATCATCCCTTTGGCCTGTAACCTTGATAGTTCCATTATCCAATAACAATTGAATACCTTTCCTTACAATTGAGCATCCTCGGGAGTCCTGGAAGCAAATTAGGCAAGATCCATACTGATGTTCTACCTGACCATCCATGTGGCAGAAAGTAGCACGCAATTGTACAAGATCCTCATTCATATGTTCCACATCAAAGATTCTGAACTCTCCAGGACATCTAGATACCATGTTTACTTCCTATTCATACTCTGCCCTAGGCCTGATTATGTGGATGAGGATCTTATCCATAATCTCCTGCAAATCAGCCTTTATCTTGTCACAACCCTGTATATCCGCACTGCAAATAGCACAACCGACATGGTCATGCGTATAGTAGCTAAATTCACAGAGGTCTGCATACATTTTTACCAAATATCCTCTAACCAATTTAATATCAAAAATCTAGAAGTCGCCTGGACAACCAGAGACCATGTTCACAACATTTTCTCCTTCATGCTTGGGCAAAGGATTATCTTTCACATTAGGGCCAACATCCTTGAAAGTTAAGATACCAGACTTCACCTATTTTTGTACTTCAGTTTTCAAAGGATAACAGTTCTCAACATTATTCCCTGGTGCTCCCTGATGAAAAGCACATGTTTGGTCTGCCTTGTAATACCAAGGCAATGGTGATGGTATAACGGGAGGTGGTCTGGTCTGAACCAACTTATTTTGAATTAACGCCAAGATTAATTCTATGTAGCTCATAGGGATATGGTCATAACTCTCCCTTCTCTGATTATACCCTTGATTCCCATGATGGGAGGGTCTCTGATACACAACGGTGGTTAGAGGTACACCAAAAATTAGAGTTACTAAGGCGACTTGTTGATGATGCTGATAATTTCTTATAAGAGGATTAACCATCATCTCTTGCATAACATCATTTGTATCTCCTTCCTTCTTTTTGGAATACCCATATTATGCCTTCTTCGTAATTCCAAAACTTTCACTTTTTGTTAAACGACACTCTCTTATAGCCTCTTCCAAACGGATACCCATGCCCACCATTTCAGTAAAGTCACTTGGCGCACTTGCTACCATCCTCTCGTAGTAGAAAGAACCCAGAGTCTTCAGGAAAATCTTAGTCATCTCCATTTCTTCCATGGAGGAATCACTTGGGCGGGTACCTCATGCCATCTTTGTGCATATTCTTTGAATGATTCCTTTTCCTTCTGGACCATGTCCCTGAGTTTATCACAGTCAGACGCCATGTCCATGTTGTATTTGTATTTTCTTATAAATGCTTCTCCCAAGTTGTTGAAAGTATGGATATCAACGTTGTCCAAACTCATATACCACTTCAACGTAGCACCAGTAAAACTATCTTGAAAAAAGTGAATCAGCAGACGTTGATCATCAGTGTGGGTAGATATTCTTCTTATATACATCACAAGATGAGCACGAGGACAAGTGTTGCCCTTGTACTTCTCGAATTCCGGGACTTTAAACTTTGCATGTATCTTGACATTTGGGACCAAGCATAAATCATTCACATTCTGCCTGAACAATTCCTTTCCCCTGAGGGCTTTCATCTCCCTCTGCATCTTGCCAAACTGATCTTGAAAATCATCCATTCGATCATAGAGACCCAAGCTTTCACTTGGTGGAGGAAAAGGACGATACATATCATCATTAGCAAATGGGACCTGTGATCGGTGGAAATAGAACTGACTGTTTTGAAATGCTGGTTCGCGAAATGTCGCGGTAAGCAAGAGTCGCCACCGTCTTTTATTTTCTCCAACAAGGAAAGGACAAAAGCACAGCAAAATTCCTTTTCGAGATGTTTCTCGGTTCGGGAGGTAGATTTTAGAAAGGGAAGGTGTTAGCACCCTTTCTATCCGTGGTTATCCACGGGCTCTTAGGTACTTGCTCACTATGTTTTCAAAAATGTTTTCTTTTCTTGTGTTTGTGGGTTTTGAAAAAAGTTTGTTTGAAAACTTCGTTTTAACTCTTGTATCTGTCCTCAAGAGTGTATGAAGTGTTGTTTGAAAACTTTTGTTTGAAAAGTGTGAGTGCGAAAAGTATTTTTCTTTTTTGAAAGAGAAAGTATCTAAGAACCTCTACCTACTCAAAAGAAATTAAGCTGTGTAAATGTCCTTTAGACAGTGCCATCCCACTATTGAGAAGTAGGTAGCACCGTCGTTGGAGTTTTTCGGGTCAATTCGATTATAGGGACATGTGGTCACCAAAGCAATAGTAGGACGCCTTAGCGGTAACCCTAGTGTCCTAGATCCTTTTTTATCCGAGGCAACCATTTCGAGGCAACTTGGATCTTTAGACAAGATGGCGACCTCTAAAACACCCTATACTCAATGACCACGTCGAGGCAACCAAGTGAGGCGTACCCTAGGAGTGACATGTGCGAGTGTGTCAGGATTCAGTTTTAAGATTATCTTTGCACATGTTATTGTGAGCTACAGGTTGATTTTATTTTCAGAACAAGTCTTGTCATGCATAACAGTTAATAATTGTGCGGAAAGTAAATTGTGGAAAATAAATCTACGCTATTACAAGGCGTCGGGTATTTACATCGCCAAAAGAAACCCTTGAAAAGTAAATGCGGGAAATAAATGAAAGCGATAAAAAGGGTCCTAATTACGCTATTACATTCTCGGAACAATTACATGAATAATGATCAAAAATTATATGCGCGAAGAGAAATTAAATCGGAGAAGTCCTTAGGGTTTTGACCCTTTTTGAGAAAAGAATGAATTTTTGGTTATTTTGCATTAAATTTAACCTAATTCTAATTAATTAAATAAAAGAAATGTTTTTTAAGTTTTTTATGTTTTAATGAAAATAAAATAAAAAAGGAAAACATGGTTAAAAGTTGTCAAAACCTAATTCTACATGGATTTTATTTATTGTGAAAATAATTACAATTAACCTAATTAACACAACTAAATTAATTGATTACATTTATTTACAAAAATAATAAATAAAAAGTGAAATTAATAATAATAATAATTATTATATTTTTTAGGTTTTCTGAATTTATTATGAAAATAGTTAATTTATGAGGTAATTAAATAACAATAATAATTATTATAATTAATAAAATAATTAAATAGAAATTAAAATAGAAAAGAAAAAGAATAAAGAAACCAGGAGGTGATGGGCCAGCTTTTGGGGGTTTGTTAGCAATCTTCAAGCCCATTAAGCTCTCCAGCCTGTTTAACTTTAATAATTGTCTACGCTAGGGTTGACCAGGAGCACCATGGTCATCATCTCATGGCCATCAGATCTGTGTTTGTGGCCACTTGACGCGTTGTTGTGTGGGGTACATGGTAGAACGCCTTTGGAAGCCTGCATGAGAATATGTAAGAAAACATAATAGAAGAGTTTTGGGGGACCTGGGGATCGAACCCAGGTCCCAATGATCACCAGCCAGCGCACCTAACCACTCCACCATTTGCTTGCTTTTGATAATATAAGAACAATCAAATATAATATATACAAATTAATGCATATGCTGAAAAACAAACAAAAACGCGCGCTCTTTTGAATTGTCCACTCAGAGGCTTACACGTCCTTCGTCTTCCTCGTTTATGCATGTAAAAAAACATGTTAGATAGCGGGGGTTTTTAACCCCCACAACCTACAATGACCAAAAATAGCGATTAACTCTACAGTTTACATAAATATTTTGCGATGGTGCCACTGTGTTCGTCTGGTCTCAACGATTTCAACCATAGGTCTCTCAAGGCTTGATTTTTCCTGTACTGTAAATCCCCAATTTTAGAGTTCAAGAACCCTAGAATTCATCAATGGTAACTTTCGATTCTGTGCATTATAATCCAATTAACTAATACCATTAGATTTATATGAATTCAAGCAATACAAAACAATGACAAAATCATGTTAAATATGTATGAATCATGAGTTACGATTATGAAAATAATATGCAAACCGTGAGACTGTTCTGGAGGATTTCTTGAGCTTTAACGCTTGGTTTTGAGTGCTACACGTTCCTCACACTCCCAACAACGTGTTTGAATCCACAAAAGTCCTTGAATTGGCCTGGAATATAGAAAACAGTTTTGAGTTTTCTTTGAATTTTTTCATTATGCTTATGGCTTTGTTTGCAGCAATTTCACGTGTGCATGAATAGGGTTAGCTTGCATATTTATAGAGGAAGAGAATTAGGTCAAAATCTTGCAAAGAAATCCATGGAATGATGGTTTGAATATTTGATTGAAAATCAAATATTTTTGAATCTTTTTGATTGAATAAAGTTGCCAAACTTGGAGATTTTTGTTCCTTTGATTTGCACACGAAATTGCCAGCATATCTTGACCATGTTTGCTTCACAAAAGTTTGAAAAATCAAATCTTTGTATTTTCCTACAATTTAAATTAATTAAATGAATTAAAATTGATTAAAAATCCAAATAATTAATAAAAATAAGAAAAATAAGTTCAAATAAGCTTGATGGGTCGTGCATAGGCCTTGGATAAAGTTTCAAGAAGAAATTTGAGGCCCATTAGCAAAAACAAGGTGTTTTGAGCAAAGTTGACTTTTGCAAATTCACAAAAATTTCCCAACTTCTCCAATGCATATCTTGCTCAATTTTGATCATATGAACATGTTCTTGGACATTTTGGAAAGTCTTGAAGTCCTCTAACCAATGCCTTTGGTCCCATGTCATTTGGATTTACCAATCTCAAGTTATGGTCTTTGACTTAAAGTGCATTTTTGTTGACCTTTGAAATTGACCTATAATGTAGAAAATGATAACTTTTTGTGAGAGCATTTCTTGGACTTGGAATGTGAAGATGGATTGTAGGAAATGTCATCCCCTTCAAAATGAGCATTGGATGGGATTTTTCTGATGAACCATGAAAAAGTTATGCCCTAGTCAAGATACAGTTGACTTTTCTACTGTAAAAAAATAGTAACTTTTTGCATCTTGATGATTTTTGAGCCATGCTTGTGGAATCATGATCAAGACTTGATCAAATGATGATTGTGGGATCAAAGTAAGATGTTGACCAAAAATCTTGACTTTTGACTGTAAAATGACCATTTTGCCCCTACAGTTGACTGTGGATCAAATAGGGCTTTTGACTGTGGAATTTGACACTGTGAGTCTTGAGACTTGACATGTAGGTGCTTGAGGATGTATATAGGCCTATGAGACTTGATTGAACCATTGAAAACCTCAAATTCTTTGAAAGAACCAAAACCCTAATTTTGACTGGATTAGGAGGTGGTTTGACTGTCTACCTCTTGAGCAAATCTTGAACCATTTGAAGATGATTCTTGACAAACCTTGAAGAATATGGGAGGGAAAATTTTGGGGTACAACAGTTGCCCCTGTTCAATCTTCTTAGACCTGAGGATGTAGATTGGCTTGCGTGCCTTTCGTGATCCGAAGGTGGAAGATGATTGAACACTAGAGTGCTCAGAAATTTGCACTCGCATAGTGTAGTATCAGCAATGTGATGTCAGGAATGGGCTTATAGATGCCATTTGGAGAGATGATGGATAGGAGGATGGGCTTATAGATGCCACCTGTAGATGTTTGTTGAATTGTGACATGGTAGGTTGAAAGAAGGAACCTGTGTAGGGCTGCTTCATGATGGTCAAGTAGATAGTTGCCCTGTCTGGTTTCAGGTATTAATCTACAATCCTTCGCTCACAGATATTTCCTGGCTAGATACAGGTGTTGATCCGGAACATAAAAAGAGTTGGTCGAGATAACTTTCCTGGATGGATACAGGTGTAGACCTTTGACCTGAGAATGAAAGATAATTTCCTGGCCTGTTACAGGTGTTGATCTTCAATCTCTTCATGCAGATACTTTCCTGGATAGATACAGGTATAGATCTACAATTAATCGCTCACAGATATGCCCTGGCTAGATACAGGTATCGAATCTGGAACCTCAAAGGGTTGGTCGAGATAGCTTTCATGGCTGGATACAGGTGTAGACCTCTGACCTGAGAATGAAAGATAATTTCCTGGCCTGTTACAGGTGTTGATCTTCAATCTCTTCATGCAGATACTTTCCTGGCTAGATACAGGTATAAATCTACAATCAATCGCTCACAAATATGCCCTGGCTAGATACAGGTATCGAATCTGGAACTTCAAAAGGTTGGTCGAGATAGCTTTCCTGGCTGGATACAGGTATAGACCTCTGACCTGAGAATGAAAGATAATTTCCTGGCCTGTTACAGGTGTTGATCTTTAATCTCTTCATGCAGATACTTTCCTGGCTAGATACAGGTATAGATCTACAATCAATCGCTCACAAATATGCCCTGGCTAGATACAGGTATCGAATCTGGAACTTCAAAAGGTTGGTCGAGATAGCTTTCCTGGCTGGATACAGGTATAGACCTCTGACCTGAGAATGAAAGATAATTTCCTGGCCTATTACAGGTGTTAATCTTCAATCTCTTCATGCAGATACTTTCCTGGCTAGATACAGATATAGATCTACAATCAATCGCTCACAGATATGCCCTGGCTAAATACAGGTATCGAATCTGGAACTTCAAAAGGTTGGTCGAGATAGCTTTCCTGGCTGGATACAGGTGTAAACCTCTGACCTGAGAATGAAAGATAATTTTCTGGCCTGTTACAGGTGTTGATCTTCAATCTCTTCATGCAGATACTTTCCTGGCTAGATACAGGTATAGATCTACAATCAATCGCTCACAGATATGCCCTGGCTAGATACAGGTATCGAATCTGGAACCTCAAAGGGTTGGTCGAGATAGCTTTCCTGGCTGGATACAGGTGTAGACCTATGACCTGAGAATGAAAGATAATTTCCTGGCCTGTTACAAGTGTTGATCTTCAATCTCTTCATGCAGATACTTTCCTGGCTAGATACAGGTATATATCTATAATCAATCGCTCACAGATATGCCCTGGCTAGATACAGGTATCGAATCTGGAACTTCAAAAGGTTGATGGTAATCATCTTTTGATTGACCTTTCCTTGAAAAGGCAAAACATTAGTTGCATGCAATATCATGATGTATGAAATGCATGATGTCATGATTTTCTCAAAAATAAATGAGATCGTGTCGTATGCACTTTATCATGTATGTGAGCAGGAGATATGAAATGCGAAATGTGTATGAATGTATTTTTGTCTGGAAAAATAAATCCTTGACAGATGCCGGGAACTTGTTAAATCCTGGGCTGATGTTGAAGAGTAGAGTTCTTCATTTCTGTTGGGGATGATGAACGAAGATGATTGCAAGGATAAACCAGTAGGAGAAGATGACTCCGTTGGGGAATAAACTTGATGAAGAGATTACTCTGCGGGGAATTACTCTGTGGGAAAAGATGCTTTGCTGAGGTTTTGATGATAACTCCGTTGGGGATTCCGTTGATAAGCTCTGTTAGAGATTTTGATGAACTCCGCTGGGGGATAGAAAGAACCTCGCCGAGGACGATCTTTCCGTTGCAATTTTCTGAGGATAACCCAGTTAGACTCTGGTGAGGAATAACCTCCTGAATATGGCTGGGGAGAGATATTTGTACTCTGCAGGGGATAAGTTTCCAGAATCTACTGGGGAGACGGTTCAACTCTCCTGGGGAAACTTTTGGACTATACTGAGGAAATGGCTCCACTGGGGTGTCTGTATTCTGCCGGGGAACAATCTTATATTTCTGTCGAGGAATATTAAGATAGCCGGGGATGCTTGCTGAGGAATATCTGTATACTCTGTTGGAGAATATTAAGATCTTCTGGGGATACCTAACTTTTCCAGGACTGATAGTAGACCAACTCTGCTTGCTGACTTGCTGGGGATACTGTGCCTTTTTAGGGCCGGTGGGAGACCAACTCTGCTTGGGGAGAGTATTGCTGAGTCTTGCCTTACTCTGCGGGGAGTGAAGGTATCCTGGTTACATTCTTCAGCCGAACCTACCTTTGAACCTTGGTGGACAGAGCAACTAAACCACTTAGACAATTCTTATTGCCCCTGTTTCTGATGTCACCTGTAATTAGCCCTTTGTTTTGCATGCAAACATTTATGATCAGCAATTAATGTCAAATTCATATATCAAAAATGAATATTGGACGTTCTTTGCAAAACAAAACAGATAAAGGAAAAACAATTTGCAATTTGTCTCAAAAATGAGCTTGTATTGATATTGGAATTTGCCTGTAAATAAGCGTTGTGTACAGGAGGCTGACATCCTAGTAAGAGAACGCCGCCAAACAAAATAGAGTTTATACAGTTTGTGAAAAGGAAAACAAAACAGCTATGTGAAAAATCCCACTGGGTTCCAACTCTGCTATCGCCTTTATATCTTCAAGCGTCTCATCACTTTGCTGCTTAGTTGAAGAGGAATCTGATTGATTGGTGTCGTGCGGGCCTGATGGTCGATACCGAAGTCCGGATGCAGGGTGATCCAATGAGACATAGTATTACGCTTATCCTTAACTTTTTCCTGGACCGCCCTTTCGGGTTTTCAGTCCACCGGGATACCCATTTTTGCCCAAGCCGCCTTTTTAGGTTTTCGACTTGCCGGGTGTACAGATTTTTTTTCATTTTCATCCCTTATTTTTGCCTGAACCCTTTTGGTTCGCCGGGAAGCCCTTATTTTTGCCTAGGCCAGTCGACCTAGCGGGTCTTTAATCATGCGTAGTATCTTTTCACTATGTCTGCATTGGCGGGGTGAGGAAGGTCGTCACCATCCATGGTGGTTAGAATCATCGCTCCTCCTGAGAAGACATTCTTAACCACAAATGGCCCTTCGTATGTGGGGGTCCATTTGCCCCTAGGATCACCTTGAGGTAGAATTATGCGCTTGATTACCAGGTCCCCAACTTGATACTCTTGTTGTCTGACTTTCTTGTTAAATGCCTTGATCATCCGTTTTTGGTACGTCTGACCATGACAAGTAGCAGTGAGTCTCTTTTTGTCAATTAGGTTTAGTTGATCAAGCCGGGTCTGAATCCAGTCATCTTCGCTCAAACCTGCATCCTTCATGATCCGGAGAGAGGGTATCAGAACTTCAATAGGCAAGACTGCCTCCATGCTGTAGACCAAGGAAAAGGGTGTTGCCCCTGTTGACGTCCGTGCTGAGGTACGGTACCCATGAAGAGCAAACAGTAACATCTCATGCCAATCTTTGTAGGTCACTGTCATCTTCTGCACAATCTTCTTGATATTCTTATTTGCTGCTTCTACAGCCCCATTCATCTTCGGTCGGTAAGGAGAAGAGTTGTGGTGCTGTATCTTGAATTGCTCGCAGAGTTCAGTGATCATCTTGTTGTTAAGATTGGTACCATTATCTGTAATGATCCTTTCTGGTACACCGTATCGACATATCAGGTTGTGCCGAATGAACCGTGCCACGACATTCTTGGTTACGGTGGCAAAGGAAGCTGCTTCAACCCACTTCGTAAAGTAATCGATTGCTACCAGGATGAAACGATGCCCGTTGGATGTCGTAGGTATGATCTCGCCGATCATATCAATGCCCCACATTGCAAAAGGCCAAGGTGCTGTCAAGACGTTCAAAGGAACTGGAGGAACGTGCACCTTATCAGCATAGATCTGGCATTTATGACATGTCCGAGAATGTTGGTAACAGTCAGCTTCCATTGTGGACCAGTAATATCCTGCCCGAAGGATTTTCTTTGCCATGGTGTGTCCACTGGAGTGCGTTCCGAAGGTACCTTCATGCAGCTCTGCCATGATCCTTTCTGCTTTAGTCTTATCCACACAACGCAGTAAGGTCGAATCATGGTTTCGTTTATAGAGAATGTCATTGCTGAGGAAGAATTTTGCCGCGAACCTTCTCAGAAACTTCTTGTCATTAACTGATGAGCCCTCGGGGTATTCTTGAGCTTCAAGATGCCTCTTTACTTCATGATACCACGGCTTTTCTGTTACCTCTTTGGTCTCAAGATCACAGTAATGTGCAGGTTCATCTAATTTCCAAATGATGATCCGGGGATCCTCGTTGTCCCATTTGACTTTGAACATAGAAGACATCGTAGCCAGCGCGTCCGCCAACTGATTCTCCTCTCTTGGGAAGTGTACAAAGGTTATCTCCTCAAAATGGGGAATCAACGTCAGTACATACTCCTTGTAAGGAATAAGATTTGGGTGTTTCGTATCCCACTCGCCTTTGATCTGACTGATCACGAGAGCGGAATCTCCGAAGACACTCAGAAACTTGATCCTTAGGTCAATTGCAGCTCGAAGACCCATGATGCATGCTTCATACTCCGCCATGTTGTTGGTGCAGTTGAAACATAGTCGGGCGGTAAGTGGAGTATGAGAACCTTTTGGAGATATGATCACAGCGACAATGCCATTACCTAAAGCGTTTGAGGCTCCGTCAAAGTGCATAGACCATCGGGATCCTTCCTCAGGTCCTTCATCTGGTCCAGGTACTTCACAATCAGTCACTACCATGATATTCTCGTCTGGAAATTCAAAGTTCATAGATTGGTAGTCATCCACTGCCTGGTGTGCCAAGTGGTCTGCCAACACACTCCCCTTGATTGCTTTTTGGGTTGTGTACTGGATGTCATATTCAGTCAAGATCATCTGCCATCTTGCTATTCTTCCGGACAAGGCAGGCTTTCCGAAGATGTACTTGATTGGATCCATTTTTGAAATCAATAGAGTGGTGTGAGTCAACATATACTGTCTCAGTTGGCGATCAGCCCATACCAAAGCGCAACAAGTTTTCTCGAGCAGTGAGTATCGGGTCTCACAGTCGGTAAACTTTTTTCTAAGGTAATAAATAGCATGCTCTTTTCGGCCAGACTCGTCATGATGCCCCAGCACACACCCCATTGAGCTATCAAGTACTGTCAAATATAAGATTAGAGGCCTCCCTTCAACCGGTGGCATAAGAATGGGTGGCTCTTGGAGATACTCTTTGATTCTTTTGAAAGCGGCCTGACATTCATCGTTCCAACGTACTACTTGATCTTTCTTCAGTAGCTTGAAGATTGGTTCACAGGTAGCAGTTAGATGTGAGATGAATCGGGCAATGTAGTTCAACCGTCCTAGAAAGCCTCTGACTTCTTTTTCTGTCTTGGGAACTGGCATCTCTTGTATGGCTTTCACTTTGGCAGGGTCCACTTGAATACCTTTGTCACTCACGACGAAGCCTAGCAGCTTTCCAGACCTCACCCCGAAGGTGCACTTGTTCAGGTTTAGTCTCAGCTTGTACAACTTCAATCGGTCAAACAGCTTCTGTAGATGGTCAAGGTGTTCCTCCTCAGTTTGGGACCTTGCAATCATATCGTCGACGTATACTTCAATCTCATGATGGATCATGTCATGAAACAAAGCAACCATGGCACGCTGATACGTTGCCCCAACATTTTTCAACCCAAAAGGCATGACCTTGTAGCAAAAGGTTCCCCACTGAGTAACAAAAGTGGTCTTCTCCATGTCTTCGGGAGCCATCTTGATTTGATTATAACCGGAGAAACCATCCATGAAGGAGAATACCTTATGCTGAGCCGTGTTGTCAACCAGAACATCGATGTGAGGCAGAGGGAAGTCATCCTTAGGGCTCGCCCTGTTAAAATCCTTGTAGTCAACATACATTCGGACCTTACCATCTTCGGCACTGGAACCACGTTGGCAACCCACTGAGGGTAAGAAGTTACTGCTAGAAACCCGGCGTCGAATTGTTTCATAACCTCAGCTTTGATTTTCTCGGACATCTCTGGACGCATACGGCGGACCTTCTGTTTTACCGGAGGGCATTCTTGGTAGGCAAATGATGAACCACAATGTCAGTATCCAACCCAGGCATATCTTCGTAAGACCAGGCAAATATTTCCACGTAGTCACGCAACATCTGAATCAACCGTTGTTTCACACTAGACTCCAGATTGGCACCGATCTTGACTTCCTTTCTGTCTGTCTCAGTACCCAGATTTACCGTTTCCACTAGATCTTCATATGGCTGAATGACCCTCTCTTCCTGGAGTAACAGTCTTGCAAGCTCACCAGGCACTTCACAATCATCTTCACCTTCGTCTTCGGCTAAGTTGATCGGATTTTCGAAGTCATAACTGGCAGTAGCAGAGTCGTTACCAGTGAGATCCAGAGTGGATTGGAACCTGTATATGTGAGTGTGTGTAAATATAGCTTTTTTGCAATATATAATAAAGAAAGACAAGGAGCGCAAGATTTGAAATGCAAAAAAAGTCCAATGCTTTTATTAATGATATATGAAAATGACACACAAAAGCCCTCACAAATGAAGCCACGGTGCCCTGGGTAGGACACCGGGCCATAAAGTTTCAAATTATTGTCTGTTTACAAATTCAAAACAAAGGAGTTCATTACTGAGTGACAAAAGTAATAGGTATGAAGTCTTTCGCATTCCAGTTGCTTGGTCCACCGTTGGTCGTTGGGTAGATCCAACTGTCGAATTCAGATTCCTCCACGTCGTCTTCAATGGCATTTACTCCCGAGTTACTGATGAACACAGGAGGTCTTCCAATCCTTGCACGACGAACATCCCTCTGAGCTTCTGCAGTGAAACCCAAACCAAACTTGTCAGTCTTCGGAGTGAAATCTGGAAGTCGGCCCCAGTTTGCACACTCACCCTTCTCAACCACAGCCCGGGCATCCTTTAAGGAAGCCATCTTCAAAGGATAATCTTCAATCATAGTTTCTGCTGATGCCAGTGTCTGAGGAACCTCTTCAAAGTGCTGGAACGAAGTCTCAATGAATTCCCCATCCATCTCTATGTACCGGAACGAGTTGAGGTGGCTAACCATGTATTCTTCCTCCCCCTGAACTATCTCAATCTTCCCTCTGACCGGGTATTTCAGCTTCTGATCTAATATGGAGGTCACAGCTCCAGCCTTATGGATCCATGGACGGCCCAGTAAACAAGAATAGGATTGTTGGATGTCCATTACATAGAATGTTGAATCAAAGACCTGAGAGCCAACCCTGATTGGGATATCAACCTCACCATGTACCATCCTTTTGGACCCGTCAAAGGCCCGGACAACAATGTTACTTGGCTTTAGTTCCAACCCCTCGCAGTCCAACCTGTCTAGAGATTTCTTGGGCAATACGTTCAACGAGGAACCAGTGTCAACCAGCACATGGGCAAGAGTAGTGCCCCTACATTCAATGGAGACATGCAGGGCATCGTTATGGTTCTTCCCCTTAGCAGTCAGATCAACATCGGAGAAACCCAAACCATTATCAACAGTTAAGTTGGCCACACAATTGGTAAATTGATCAGCTGACGTTTCTTGTGGCACGTGGGCCGTCTTCAGAAAGGTGATCAGAGCCTTGGCATAGGCCTCTGAACACAACAGCAGTGATAGCATAGAAATTTTTGATGGGGTGTGCCCCAGCTGCTCAACTACATTAAAATCACACTTCTTGATAATCTTAAGGATCTCTTCCATCTCCTGCTTGGAAGCTTCAACATTGGTTGTCTTCGGTGCCTCTGTATGGGCAGGCATATCAGTAGCGATCCCTTTGCCCCGAGCGTCAGACGACTCGGCAGCAGGGGTAGAAATAAGAACTTGGTCAGGAAGGGAAGCAGGCACACTTGCAGGTGTGATGACAATAGGTCTCTGGATTGTTGGTGGCGCAATATCTGGTGAGAAAAGTCTACCACTGCGAGTGACTTTAGCAGGCCCGGTGATGTTGCTGACGCCGATACTGATATCAAACTCTGGTTTAACTCCAAGCACATAAACATCTGCCCCATAGTGCCACGGGACAGCTTTGTCAGAGGTATAGGGGATGGGCCCCGGAACAGTGATGATTATAGGTGCAATCTTCTGAGCAGGCATGATTTTGACAGGCTTCTTCGGGGGAGCTTTGGGAGAATTATTGAAAATAGTAACAATGGACACTTCTTCAGTAGGGGTAGCAGGAACAACAACCTTCTCGAACAAGATCTCTTTGTTATCCATCAGGTTTTGGACGCCTGACTTCAACAAAGGACAACCAGCAAGTGACACAGAACACAGGTGGCAACCTTTACTACATCCCGGAAATAAACCGGCTAGCAACAGGTTCCTCTTGACAGTCAACAACGGAGTAATAATATCATCCACAGAGGCTACATACAAGTCTTCCTCTGCAGGATTCACTCCATGCTTGGGCATGGGAGCAGTCACAACATTGGGCCTTTCGGGTGCCTCGAACTCTATTTCTTTAGCATCAATAAGGTCCTGAACCTTATTTTTCAGAGCCCAACAATCATTTGTAGTATGCCCCGGGCTGTCAGAGTGATAAGCGCAACGGGCGTTGGGATTGTACTTTGGTGACGTTGTGTTTAAGATCTTCGGAGCTTCTTTTACAGTTACCAGATTGGTTGTCAGTAACTGTGGCAATATCTGGGACAAGGTCATGCTGAGCCGAGTGTACTTCCTTCTGGGTCTCTCACCCTTTGCTGGTTGTGTTGCTGAGGAGCAGCAGCAGGCTTTGAAATAACCACCGCGTTGACAGTTTGCCGGTGTTCCAGTTTATTCTGTCTCCTTGAACCATAAACAACACTAGATTCTTTCTTGAAGGATTTCTTTTCAGAGCTCGAGGAGGCCCCTTTCTGTATCTTCCCAGACTTGATACCAGCTTCTATTCTCTCACCAGTCAAGATCAGATCTGTAAACCCAGCAGAAGAATTTCCAATCAGATGGTTGAAGAACGGACCAGACATGGTCCCCAGGAACATATCAACAAACTCACGGTCAGTCAAAGGTGGCTGCACCCTTCCATCCAGGTCTCTCCACTTTTGTGCATACTCCTTAAATCCTTCACCCGTCCCTAGTGACATACCCTGGAGTTGGGTACGCGTAGGAGCGAGGTCGGAATTATACTGATACTGCTTATAGAACGCAGTAGCCAAGTCCTCCCAGTTACGAATACTGGCTCCATCCAGCTGATAGAACCATTCGAGTTGAGTCCCTGAAAGACTATCCTGGAAGAAATGGATCCAAAAATTCTTGTCAGCTGTATAAGGTTGGATCTTCCTCACATATAATCTGAGATGCAGCTTAGGACAGGAAGCTCCGTCGTACTTTGCAAAATCAGGTGCCTTGAACTTATGTGGGATCACCACCCCAGAGGATAAGCCTAGGTCTCCAAAGTCCAACCCAGGCACATGCTGAATCTCCATAGCACTTAAGCGGTCCTCTAGCTGTTTGTACCTATCCTCAGCAGGAGGATACTGTTCATCATTGTAATCCGTCTCGTTGTCGGAGACCACGGGACTAGGAACCCTTCTCTCCTGGGGGCTGTCTTTCCCTATAGAGGAAGTAGTCAGATCCACCTCATTTTGTAATCCATTCCCAAATCTGCGTCCAATGTTGAACAACACAGTCCTCTTCTTCTTCTTCTTCTTAAGAATCAGAGTCTTCAACTCCTGTTGACCCTGGGCTAAGCTCATGACCAACTCTTGGAACTGGGCGTTCTGGGCCTGGAGGGCCTTGATAGCTTGTTCAGTAGTAGGTTCAGAAGACATGTTGATTGCTGAAATAAACAGCGAAGAAGATAAGTGACCTGTAAAAAAGGGGTACCTGTTATGCATATGATGCATGGTATGCTATTTATGCAATGCATTCAAGGGTTTGAAAATTCAAATTCGTTGTAAACAAAAAAGGAACACACGTCATATTAAGAAGTAAATTGTTCAGTACATCAGGGCCTCGTGGGCAAAACATTACAAAATACTTAATGCCAAAAGACACTGCACATCCTCTTTGGAGCGATGTAAGTGTTGAGAGTCTTTTCCTCGTGCAGTAGGCGGGTGAGCTCCAAGACCTTCTTCTCACTGGCATGTAAACTAGCTTCAAGAGAATTCCGCTCTTCCTTGATTTGGATCCAGCTCTTTTGCATTTCTTCCCAAGATGTTGGCATGTCAGGATGTTGAATGGTGTATGGAACCTCTCCTTCCATAACTGGCTCTTTGATCACGGGGAGAATGTGAGGATATGGCATCATAAGCTTCTGGGAGCGGGCTCGTATCCACTTGAGGTAAGGCTCAAGGGGGATGGAATTCCTGTGCCCCAGTGTCTTACTATCCACCTTGTTTGGCATCCTCCAAGCTCTGATGAACCTTTGGCGAAGTCCTTGCGCATCGTTGTCGAAGTCAAAAACTATGTCAGGGATCAGCATGTCATGAGGGCTATCCCTCCGAGCATATCCAAATTGCCTCAAAGCCAGACAGGGGTTGTAAGTAATGCCTCCTCTAATTCCAAGTAAAGGAACATTAGGAAATTCTCCGCAACGATCAATGATAGTGACATTTTCTCTGGACCGAGAACACCAATGTATGTCGGAATGTGTAAGAGTCATCAGCCGTTGTGACCACCTTAAACCCCGCTCGTTCTTCAAAACTGATTGTGGAAGGTGCGAAATAAACCACCTTGGTAGGAGAGGAGTGCAGCATATTAGAACACCTCTTTTTCTCATTGTTCGAGTGTAAAATGAGTGGAGGATGTCCTCAAGCAATGTAGGTATGGGATTCCTGGACATGAAAATCTTGACAGCATTTATATCTATAAGTTGATCAGGATTTGGGAACAAGACCAACCCATAGACAAGGAGTGCCACAATTTCTTCAAAGGCTTGTAGATCGAGATAATTTCAACATTCTTGTGCCTTCTCAAACAGGAACTTTGCCAAGAATCCTTTGATACCACTTCTGATTTCCCAATGCCCCTTGATGTCAGATGGTTGCAGACGTAATGCTTGAGCAACCTCTTCAAGTTTTGGTTCTTTTTCTGTACCGTTGTAGGGTAGTTGACTAAGAATATGAATTTTCAGAAGTTGAGAAAACTCTTCCAAAGTAGGCACCAATTGATAGTCAGGGAAAGTAAAACAGTGGTGCAGGGGGTCAAAGATTTGGAAGAGAACTTTTATCATATCTTCTTCAATGGTGGTGTTGACCAAGTTGATGAGTCTACCATGCCTTTCACTGAAGGAAGAGTTCTCGAGAATCCTGGATGTAAGCTCCTTAAGCTGAGGAGGGATCCTTACAAGGTTGACCTGAATTGTTTTCCTGCGGATAGTCTCCATGTCCTACAAAACAAGAACAAAGATGAAGATTCAAACCCTTGAAGTGGTTAGTAAATGCATATGATGCTTTATGATGTTATGATGTTATGATAAAGACACACCACAAGTATTCACAAAAAGAAAACATGATAAGGCATACAAGTCACACCAGACAACCCTTAGAGTTTAGGCCAGCATGAAGTTTAGGTACTACCCTCTTGAAGTTGATTGGCTCAACACCTCTCCTATGAATAGTAACCGGGTTCTAAGGAGCTCAATATCATTGGGTTGTTTTCTATGTTCATTGTTTTGATTTAGCCACTTAACCGGCGACCAAAATATTCCAAGAAAACAACCCTCAATGAGTGTAGTATCGAGTATCTACCAACTTCGGACTGCACCAAAGTCGGTCATCTCACTACCCCTAAAGAGGCCAGGATGGTCAAGTAAGGTTCTAAGGTCAGTTGATGCTTCACGACACCACGCGGCGGCCCCGTACTCTCCTTGACTTGACTCAAGGGTTACCGGTACTCACCAAAGTGCCACATCAACGTAGCAACTGCTTCAACCATGTCGGTATACCCCGCACAGTTCCCTCATAGTTTGTTACTACTTCTAAAAGGTATCCCCCAGATCCGGGTTAGGATCTATAAAACTCCGATGCAAGCCCACAATATTAAAGCATTCAAGGCATACAATTGAAAACATGGTGATCTAATCCTAAGGTACACCTCACTTATAAAAAATCCCCAGCAGAGTCGCCAGTTCTGTGATCGGTGGAAATAGTACTGACTGTTTTGAAATGCTGGTTCACGAAATGTCGCGGTAAGCAAGAGTCGCCACCGTCTTTTATTTTCTCCAACAAGGAAAGGACAAAAGCACAGCAAAATTCCTTTTCGAGATGTTTCTCGGTTCGGGAGGTCGATTATAGAAAGGGAAGGTGTTAGCACCCTTTCTATCCGTGGTTATCCACGGGCTCTTAGGTACTTGCTCACTATGTTTTCAAAAATGTTTACTTTTCTTGTGTTTGTGGGTTTTGAAAAAAGTTTGTTTGAAAACTTCGTTTTAACTCTTGTATCTGTCCTCAAGAGTGTATGAAGTGTTGTTTGAAAACTTTTGTTTGAAAAGTGTGAGTGCGAAAAGTATTTTTTTTTTTTTGAAAGAGAAAGTATCTAAGAACCTCTACCTACTCAAAAGAAATTAAGCTGTGTAAATGTCCTTTAGACAGTGGCATCCCACTATTGAGAAGTAGGTAGCACCGTCGTTGGAGTTTTTCAGGTCAAATCGATTATAGGGACATGTGGTCACCAAAGCAATAGTAGGACGCCTTAGCGGTAACCCTAGTGTCCTAGATCCTTTTTTATCCGAGGCAACCGTTTCGAGGCAACTTGGATCTTTAGACAAGAGGGCGACCTCTAAAACACCCTATACTCAATGACCACGTCGAGGCAACCAAGTGAGGCGTACCCTAGGAGTGGCATGTGCGAGTGTGTCAGGATTCAGTTTTAAGATTATCTTTGCACATGTTATTGTGAGCTACGGGTTGATTTTATTTTCAAAACAAGTCTTGTCATGCATAACAGTTAATAATTGTGCGGAAAGTAAATTGCGGAAAATAAATCTACGCTATTACAAGGCGTCGAGTATTTACATCGCGAAAAGCAACCCTTGAAAAGTAAATGCGGGAAATAAATGAAAGCGATAAAAAGGGTCCTAATTACGCTATTACATTCTCGGAACAATTACATGAATAATGATCAAAAATTATATGCGCGAAGAGAAATTAAATCGGAGAAGTCCTTAGGATTTTGACCCTTTTTGAGAAAAGAATGAATTTTTGGTTATTTTGCATTAAATTAAACCTAATTCTAATTAATTAAATAAAAGAAATGTTTTTTAAGTTTTTTATGTTTTAATGAATATAAAATAAAAAAGGAAAACATGATTAAAAGTTGTCAAAACCTAATTCTACATGGATTTTATTTATTGTGAAAATAATTACAATTAACCTAATTAAAACAACTAAATTAATTAATTACATTTATTTACAAAAATAATAAATAAAAGGTGAAATTAATAATAATAATAATAATTATTATATTTTTTAGGTTTTCTGAATTTATTATGAAAATAGTTAATTTATGAGGTAATTAAATAACAATAATAATAATTATAATTAATAAAATAATTAAATAGAAATTAAAATAGAAAAGAAAAAGAATAAAGAAACCAGGAGGTGATGGGCCAGCTTTGGGGGTTTGTTAGCAATCTTCAAGCCCATTAAGCTCTCCAGCCTGTTTGACTTTAATAATTGTCTACGCTAGGGTTGACCAGGAGCACCATGGTCATCATCTCATGGCCATCAGATATGTGTTTGTGGCCACTTGGCGCGTTGTTGTATGGGGTACATGGTAGAACGCCTTTGGAAGCCTGCATGAGAATATGTAAGAAAAAATAATAGAAGAGTTTTGGGGGACCTGGGGATCGAACCCAGGTCCCAATGATCACCAGCCAGCGCACCTACCCACTCCACCATTTGCTTGCTTTTGATAATATAAGAACAATCAAATATAATATATACAAATTAATGCATATGCTGAAAAAAAAACAAAAACGCGCGCTCTTTTGAATTGTCCACTCAGAGGCTTACACGTCATTCGTCTTCCTCGTTTATGCCTGTAAAAAAACATGTTAGATAGCAGGGGTTTTTAACCCCCACAACCTACAGTGACCAAAAATAGCGATTAGCTCTACAGTTTACATAAATATTTCGCGATGGTGCCACTGTGTTCGTCTGGTCTCAACGATTTTAACCATAGGTCTCTCAAGGCTTGATTTTTCCTGTACTGTAAATCCCCAATTTTAGAGTTCAAGAACCCTAGAATTCATCAATGGTAACTTTCGATTATGTGCATTATAATCCAATTAACTAATACCATTAGCTTTATATGAATTCAAGCAATACAAAACAATGACAAAATCATGTTAAATATGTATGAATCATGAGTTACGATTATGAAAATAATATGCAAACCGTGAGACTGTTCTGGAGGATTTCTTGAGCTTTAACGCTTGGTTTTGAGTGCTACACGTTCCTCACACTCCCAGCAACGTGTTTGAATCCACAAAAGTCCTTGAATTGGCCTGGAATATAGAAAACAGTTTTGAGTTTTCTTTGAATTTTTTCAATATGCTTATGGCTTTGTTTGCAACAATTTCACGTGTGCATGAATAGGGTTAGCTTGCATATTTATAGAGGAAGAGAATTAGGTCAAAATCTTGCAAAGAAATCCATGGAATGATGGTTTGAATATTTGATTGAAAATCAAATATTTTTGAATATTTTGATTGAAGAAAGTTGCCAAACTTGGAGATTTTTGTCCCTTTGATTTGCACACGAAATTGCCAGCATATCTTGACCATGTTTGCTTCACAAAAGATTGAAAAATCAAATCTTTGTATTTTCCTACAATTTAAATTAATTAAATTAATTAAAATTGATTAAAAATCCAAATAATTAATAAAAATAAGAAAAATAAGTTCAAATAAGCTTTATGGGTCGTTCATAGGCCTTGGATAAAGTTTCAAGAATAAATTTGAGGCCCATTAGCAAAAACAAGGTGTTTTGAGCAAAGTTGACTTTTGCAAATTCACAAAAATTTCCCAACTTCTCCAATGTATATCTTGCTCAATTTTGATCATATGAACATGTTCTTGGACATTTTGGAAAGTCTTGAAGTCCTCTAACCAATGCCTTTGGTCCCATGTCATTTGGATTTACCAATCTCAAGTTATGGTCTTTGACTTAAAGTGCATTTTTGTTGACCTTTGAAATTGACCTATAATGTAGAAAATGATAACTTTTTGTGAGAGCATTTCTTGGACTTGGAATGTGAAGATGGATTGTAGGAAATGTCATCCCCTTCAAAATGAGCATTGGATGGGATTTTTCTGATGAACTATGAAAAAGTTATGCCCTGGTCAAGATACAATTGACTTTTCTACTGTCCAAAAATAATAACTTTTTGCATCTTGATGATTTTTGAGCCATGCTTGTGGAATCATGATAAAGACTTGATCAAATGATGATTGTGGGCTCAAAATAATATGTTGACCAAAAATCTTGACTTTTGACTGTAAAATGACCATTTTTCCCCTCCAGTTGACTGTGGATCAAATCGGGCTTTTGACTGTGGAATTTGACACTGTGAGTCTTGAGACTTGACATGTAGGTGCTTGAGGATGTATATAGGCCTATGAGACTTGATTGAACCATTGAAAACCTCAAATTCTTTTAAAGAACCAAAACCCTAATTTTGACTGGATTATGAGGTGGTTTGACTGTCTACCTCTTGAGCAAATCTTGAACCATTTGAAGATGATTCTTGACAAACCTTGAAGAATATGGGAGGGAAAATTTTGGGGTACAACAGGACCATATTCCCCGAAGTAAGTACAACAGGAGTAACATGCACCACAGGAGGTGCAGGAGTAACAGTAGTCTGAACAACTGGAGTAACTTGAGGACCAAGATTGAAACCTTCAGGCACAAAGTTCTCTGGCATTCTCCATGGATAACCTTGAGGCATGCGATTCTGAAAAACAACTGGAGTAGCAGACACAAGAACAGTTGGAGCTTTAGTAGTAACCTTTGTCTGTTGAGGTTGAACACTCGGTGGCTAATTCTGAGCAGCCACCAGAGATTCCATCAGAGCAGTAAGATTGGCCATTCCGGCCTTCAGAGCATAAACTTCCTCGCGTAGCTCGCGATTCTCTTGTTTTAAGTTGTCCATCTTCCTTCTGAAATTATCTCGAGTATTGTAGTGGTGAGACAACTTGCTGAACGATGTAAATAAGCTTGGTCAGACACCTGGATATGCATAATAAATTCAAGAAATATGTGCAATATGATGCATGATATGCAATGCACATGATTTATTTTATTATTAATATTTCAAGGGACTTAAAGATTTCTAGACACATTGCAAATGTCAAAGTAATAACACATTTGAAATATTGAATTTTTTTATTATAATAACTTCAAAATGGATTACAAGTTTCAATAATCCCAAGTACAAGATGAAAATAAAGTCTAAAACCCTAAGAAGTAAAGCTGATGGAGATCACTCTATCGCTGGCGCTTCCCTGTAAGCCTGGCAATCTGAGCCTTCAACCTCTGATTTTCTTCCGCATATCTGGTGGCAACCTCCTTCCAATCACCTTAATCAAGAAGTGAGAAACTAGCATCTGACTGAGGCTTAGAGGAAAATAAATCCCCTTGCCTCTCCATTGTCTCTACAGCCCGACTCTCAAGAATTTCAATCAAGTCGTCTTTCTCCTTCAAGTCTGCTCTATAGGAAATCTCTAAAGTTTGGCACTTATTCTTCCAAGCTTCCTTTTCTTGCTGCATCCTGACTAAAGCAAGTTGTAGCTCTTACACATCATCCAATAAGGGAGGTGTGGTCTTCACAAACATATCAGGCATATGTGCTTCCCGGGAATATGGCATCTTCAACTGAATAACTCTCGTTTGGACCCACTAGAGATAAGGCTCCAAAGAAACAGTCCTCTAGGTCCCAAGTATTTCCTACTCCTCCTATGAATGTGACACCAGGACTTCGCAATCTGCTCCCTAGCTTCCTTATGGTCTTCTCCCTCCTTCAGGAAGAAACTACTCAAATGAATACTATTTGGTTTATCCCTCATCGGATAACCAAGTTATCGTCGTGCAAGAACATGGTTGTAGTTAATTCCTTCCTTTGTACTAAGAAGAGGTACATTGGGGAAACTACCACAATTGTCGACAATCTCTACATCATGGTAAGCCCGATAATACCAATCAATATCTGAGTGAGTAAGTGCCATGATCTTAGGATCCCAACGGGGTTCCTTTCTGACATCCCAGAAAGTATCAGACTGAGGCATATGAGAATAAACCACCGGTACAACAGAGGCATGCAACAGATAATCATCCCCCCATGATAAGAATTCTGAAGATGAATAGAGTAATAAGCATCACCAAACAATGTAGGAACTGGGTTTCCAATCATAAAGATCCTGATAGCATTAATGTCAACAAACTTGTCCACAGTAGGAAACAAAAACAACCCGTAAGCAAGTAGAGCAAAGATGGCCTCAAAAGCGACTGTACTCTTCATCCTGGCAAAGTAACGAGCTTTCTCCAATAAGAACTGAGCTGGTAATCCTCTAATCCCTTCTTTATTAGTCATATGGGATTCAACCTTAGACTTCCCCGGATGAATCAAAGCAGCAATCTCGCGTGGTTTTGGCTCACCCTCCAAACTAGTAAAAGGAACACGATCGATAATAGGTAAATCCAACAGATAAGAATACTGCTCTAACGTAGGTGTTGTACCCCAAATATTTGCCCTCCCATCCCTCAGGAATTCATCTTGAACTCCCAGATTTTATCTTAAACAAAGCCAAGCCCTTTATTATCATTCCTTTCCAAGCAAACAATTTACAAGAACAAAATATTCATCTGCAAGCTTAAAAGGCAAGACTTTTGCCTTGGAAAAGTTAAATTCAAAATACTTAGAATTTTATCTAAAAAAAAGGGGGTTAAAGAAGAAAATGGCACTTCAGAACTTCTGAACCAACCTCCAGGCAGAAACGGTCAGAAGTTGCAAACTTGGCTCAGCACGTAACAATCAGTCAGAGGGTGGCTCCTTCAGCAGTTACACCAACTCAGTCAGAGATTGTAAACATGGTTCAACACTTGATCTTTGAACAGAACGTGGCTCTTTCAGCAGTTACGCAAAGTTCATCCAGAATTTGTTAGAGAAGTGTGAAGAAGGTAACAAAGCCTGAAACTCCTTCAGAACGTACTGGGATCGGAAGGTAATGGGATCAGCAGATTGGGTAAAGTACTGAAGCAGGATCACTAAGTCCATAGTCTTTAAAGACAGATCAAAGGAGCATACTGGAAAACTCTCAGAGCTTGCTGAGGCAGCAAGAGGCCAAGGTCAGAGCTTGGTTTACGTTGTTTCTGGTAAAGCAGAACTGTTGGCTCAGGTTTTAGGTAATGATGCAAAATCTGTTATTACAAGATTTTTGATGTTGATAAATCTCATCACCATTGAATGCTCATTAATGCTCACAACCACTCCTGAACATTCATCCAAGGGGTCTCTCCACGCGTGGCTTGGTAAACACCTTTGTGCAGGTTTAGGCATCGGTCTATGCGCCACTTTTCGCCTATAGGTGTCACTTCTCCTCAATCCTTGCTTACTGTTCCAGCCTAGGCTGAAAAGCTGTCCATCATCACAACTTTTCCTGAACTTCCTTAAAAAACAAGTTAACCTCTACTGCATAGTATGGGTGCCATTTAACGTTCAAAATTCAATAAAGCCTTGCCTATAAATAGGACACCATTGTCCATCACAAAAGGGGGACGTGAAAAAACATCCAGAAAAAATTGCTAGAGGAGAAACAAAAAAACTCTAGTAAGAGAAAAACCTTGCGAATCTCTGTCCAAAAATCCCTGGTATTTTCACAAACTTTGAACTTCCTACCTCCAAACTTCATTAATACCCAGTTTGCTTGGTGATCAAAGAACACCCATACAGTTTCTGACCATACATACACTTACTTTTTTTCCATCCACCCATCCTAAAAAAGAACTTGTCCATAACACCATCAGAGCTAAAGCTAGCTCCCACTCACAGACTTTTTCAACAGCCAGGTAAGCACCTGCTGACTTTCATCACGCTGCTAAGCATCATCAGCTTTACATGCTCAATAAACACAATGTAAATATCATGTTTGCTACTGAATGTGCTCTGAGTATTTTCATACCTCTGAATGCTTAAGTAGGAAGTAAATCAGTGTAGAACCTGCCTGTGACCTTGTTGGTTCTGTCTCCTGAAACACTTTGACATTTGCTGAGGTTGTCCCAAGCATGTTTTCTGTTTTGTGGAAAAATAATAAAACTGCAGATGTTCTGGATAGCACAGGGAGAAGCCAAGTTCTGACTTTGACTTTAGCATATCTGAAGCCTGTTTTGCTGAGAATAATATTAGAACTTCTGAAAATTATTGTATTTCCAGCAGGTTCAGAACTTCTGACTTCCCCACTAACAAACTTTTGTCTTGCAGCACATGGGGGTCAGAACTTCTGACCTTCCCACTAACAGGTTTCTGTTTTGCAGGTGCTAGAGTCAGAAGTTCTGACTCATACATTTTCACCAAAAGGTTGATAATCTTGCAGCAGGCCTGGGTCAGAACTTCTGACTTCCTCTCAGCAGCGCGCTATCCCTCTCTCTCTTTCTCTTTTTCTTCCCCTTTTTATTTTCTTTTCTTATCTATTTTTCTCGTTGAACCACCCCCATGTACAAATGTGTATCCCCATCCCCTAAATGCTGTAATAGTGTAGGATTTTACATTTCCGCATTTTATTGCTTTCAAATGTAAATGCTAGTAATTAGGATGTGTATGGCAAGATAAAATCAATGAAATAGAAAATCTTAATTCAAGATAAAACCTTGCATGCAATAAAACACACTTGCACATGAACACCCCTTAAGGTATCTCCACTTGGTTGCCTGAACAAATGGGCCATGGTATGCATGTTGGGTACTCTGGCAAAACAAAAACAAAACAAAAGATCATAGTCCCTCGATGACGCTATCTTGGATGCCTATACAAAATGATCTAGT
Source organism: Vicia faba (assembly GCA_948472305.1). Lineage (NCBI taxonomy): Eukaryota > Viridiplantae > Streptophyta > Magnoliopsida > Fabales > Fabaceae > Vicia > Vicia faba. The sequence continues at coordinate 211,214,383 of OX451738.1, read as the reverse complement.
CCCTCGGAAAATTGCTAAAGATACTTAGCACAATTGCTATCATGGTCTATACGATGACCCGCGCTTGTCCCGTTTAACATCCTAACACAAGGTTGTTCACCAAATACAATGGTGAAACAACGCTGTCAAAAGGGTTAAAAACATAAGAAAGATCTTTGAGTAAAATAGGGTAGACAACTCTTAGTTACTTGATCAAAAAGCTTGCAAAAACATTCTTGCTATTTTCAAACACACATCACAACACAAAACAAACTTTCAAACATTGAAATCTTTTCAAAAGACAAAAACACCTTTGTATACATTCAAAACAAGAATCATTACAAAGGTTTCCACAACGAGGGCTTCTTTTCAAAACATCTTTCAAAACCATACACAAAGCACCATTTCAAACAAATTGAAAAGCAAACGCAAGTGATCTAAAACTAAGAGCCCATGGAAAACCATGGATGAAAAGGGTGCTAGCACCTTCCCTTTTCATAATCTACTCCCCGAACCCAAGAAAACATCTCAAAGGTCTTTCCTATGCTTTTTGACCTTTCCTTAGGATAAAATAAAAAGTCGGTGGCGACTCTTGCTAAACCGAAACATTTGCGAACACAAACGCAAAACCCCAAGACAGTTCTCCCACCGTATCACAGAACTGGCGACTCTGTTGGTGATAGTTTAAAAGTGGAGTAACCTTAGGGTTTAGATCACCTTTTTATGCTTATCTTGTTTGCTTTGATTGCTTTACATTTGGTTCTTTTGTTTGGGCTTGAAATCCTCTACCCGGATTTGGGAAACATTCTTAGGTAAATAACAATGCGTTGTGGAAAATGTGTGGGGTATACCGACATGGTTGAAGCAATAGCTATATTAGTGCGACATATTTGTGAGTACCGGTAGCCTTTGAGTCAATCAAAGAGAATACAGGGCCGCTGAGTGATGTCATGAAGCACTAATGAACTCTTAGAACCTTACTTGACCATCTTGGCCTTTTTTAGGGGTAGTGAGATGACCCGCTTTGGTGCAGTCCGAAGTTGGTAGATACTTGATACTACACTCATTGAGGGTTGTTTTCTTGGAATATTTTGGTCGCCAGTTAAGTGGCTAAACCAAAACAATGAACACATAAAATAATCCAGTGATATTGAACTCCTTAGAACCCGGTTACTATTTATAGGACAGGTTGATCCAACTAGCTTCAAGAGGGTACTTACCTATGAAACCTCATGCAAGCCTGAAACTAGGAACTTGTGTGACTTGTTTGTACATGTGCATGTGCATACATCATGAACATCATAAAGCATCATATGCATCCACTAACCATTTCAAGGGTTTGGATCTTCATCTTTGTTCTTGTTTTGTAGGTCATGGAATCTCTTCGCAGGAAAACAATTCAAGTTAACCTTGTGGGAATCCATCCTCAACTCAAGGAGCTCACTTCCAAGATTCCAGAGAATTCTCTCTTCAGTGAAAGACATGGTAGACTTCTCAACTTGGTCAAATCCAACATTGAAGAAGACATGGTGAAAGTTCTCTTCCAGTTCTTTGACCCCCTACACCACTGTTTCACATTCCCTGATTACCAACTAGTACCTACTTTGGATGAATTTTCTCAACTCCTGAGAATTCCTATTATTTATCAACTACCCTACAACGGTACGGAAAAAGAACCAAAGCCTGAAGATGTTGCTCAAGCCTTACACTTGCAACCATCTGATATCAAAGGTTATTGGGAAACCAGAAGTGGTGTCAAGGGTTTCTTGGCAAAGTTTCTGTTTGAGAAGGCACAAGACTACTGGAATTCTCTAGATCTACAAGCTTTTGAGGAGATTGTAGCACTTCTCATCTATGGGTTGGTCTTGTTCCCAAACCTTGATCAACTTATAGATGTGAATGCTGTCAAGATTTTCATATCTCGGAATCCTGTACCTATATTGCTTAGGGACATCCTACACTCATTTCACACACGAACAATGAGGAAAATAGGTGTTCTCATGTGCTGTACTCCTCTTCTAGCAAGGTGGTTTATTTCTCACCTTCCCCAATCAGTTTTGAAGAATGAGCAGGGTTTAAGGTGGTCACAACGGTTGATGACCCTCACACATTATGATGTTCATTGGTGTTCTCGGTCCAGAGAAAATGTCATCATCATTGATCATTGTGGGGAACTCCTTAATGTCCCACTACTTGGCATTATGGGAGGCATTACCTACAACCCCTGTTTAGCTCTAAGACAATTTGGGTATGCCCGGAGAGATGGTCCTCGTGATATGCTGATTCCTGACCTGGTTTTTGACTTCGACAACGATGCGCAAAGACTTCGACAAAGGTTTATCAGAGCTTGGAGGATGCCCAACAAAGTGGATAGTAAGACACTGGGGCACAAGAACTCCATCCCCCTTGAGCCTTATCTCAAGTGGGTACGAACCCGCGCTCAGAGTCTTATGATGCCATATCCTCACATTCTCCCCGTGATCAAAGAGCCTGTTATGGAAGGAGAGGTTCCATACACCTCCTACATCCAGACATGCCAACATCATTAGAAGAATTACAAAAGAGTTGGATCCAACTCAAAGAATAATGGAATACTTTTGAAACCAGCTTCTATGCCAGTGAGAAGAAGATTTTGGAGCTTACCCGCCGACTTCATGAGGAGGAAACTCTCAACACTTACATCGCACCAAAGAGGATGCGCAATGTCTTTTTACATTAAGAATTTTGTAATATTTTTCCCATGGGGCACTTATGTACTAACAAATTTCTTCTTAATATGATGTGTGTTCTTTTTTGTTTGCAAGAAATTCGAATTTCTGAATCCTTGAATGCATTACATGAATAACATATCATTCATCATATGCATAAACAGGTCTTCACACCAGGTTTCCTTATCTTTCTGCTGTTTATTTCAGCAAGATGGATTTGGAGCAGACTGTTAAGGATCTGCAAGCACATAATTCTCAATTCCATTAACTCCTCATGACCTTAGCAAAGGGTCAAGAGGACCTTAAAGCAATGTTGGAGAAAGATAAAGAGAAAAATAAGAAAAGACCTGGTGTGGTCATCATGGGAATAAGGTTTGAAAGCAATGCTAGAAAAGTTCTCGAATTCCCCTCGACGTCTGATGAAGGGGTTGGTAAAGGAAAAGGAACTGCGATGCCTTATGAATCTGAAGTTGAAGGAGAAGAAGAAGAAGAGGAAGAGGATGAAGATTACTCCGAACAGCAATATCCCCCGGCTGATGTTAAATTTAAAAATCTTGAGGATCGGTTGGCAGCCATGGAGTTGCAAAGGGTACCCGGTTTAGATTTCGAAGAACTAGGGTTGGTCGCTGGGATCGTCATTCCTCCCAAGTTCAAAGTACCAACATTTTCTAAGTATGAAGGTCTGTCCTGCCCAAAGATGCATCTGAGATCCTACGTCAGAAAGATCCAACCCCACTCATCTGATAAAGACCTCTGGGTACACTTTTTTCAAGAGAGTTTGTCAGGCACACAATTGGACTGGTTCTATCAACTTGAGAGATCTGAGGTTTATAACTGGGAAGACTTAGCTGCTGCTTTCTACCGAAAATACCAATACAACACTGATTTAGCGCCCACTCATACTCAACTACAAAGTAGGGGTATGGCTTCTAACGAGGGATTTAAAGAGTATGCCCAGAAGTGGCGTGATTTGGCTGGAAGGGTGCAACCACCATTGTCGGATAGAGAGCTGGTTGACATGTTTTTAGGGACCCTGTTTGGCCCTTTCTTCAATCATTTAATCGGGAGTTCCTCTGCAGGATTCACCGAATTAATCCTGACTGGTGAAAGGGTCGAGGCCGACATTAAAAGTGGTAAGATTCAAAAAGGTGCCTCCGCGTCCACTACTATTAAGAAGACCTTCCCAGCTAAGAAGGAAGTTTCTGCTGTTCACAACCAGAGAAACCAAGGAAGAACCATGCGTCGTCCAACTGTGGGGGTTGTGATGATCCAAAACTCTTCAAATGATCAAACTCGCAGCAATCAGCCAAGATCTAATCAGCAAAGGATAGAAAGGCCACAACGGAAATTCACCCGAATCAACATGACACCGGCTCAAGTTATCCCTCATCTGTTAAATCTGAATCTTACCAATTTGAAGGAAGCGCCAAAGAACCCTAATACCTCTTCTCCATATTACCACTCCAATGCAAAGTGTGCTTAACACTCTGACAGTGTAGGGCATGATACCAACAACTGTTGGGCTCTTAAGAACAAAATCCAATACCTGATCGACGCCAAGGAGGTAGAATTCGATGTGCCCGAAAAGCCAAATGTGATTTCTGCCCAATGCCCAAGCACGGTCATAATGTTCATGCCGTTATGGAAGATCTTCATGTTACCCATGTTGCTGACCTTTTGACTCCGTTACCAGTGATTAAAGTGAATTTGATAAGAGCCGGGATATTCCCAGGCTATGGAAAAGACTGTCACTTTTGTTTAAACATACGAGCTGACTGCCCATTGTTGAAATCAAGCATCCAACGCCTGATGGATACCCAAGAGATACTCTTTCAAAAGAATCCTGTTGATACCTTCACTCCTGTTACTCCTGCCACCTTTATTACTCCTACCAATGACATTGCAATAATAACCATCTCCGACAATCTTCCCAAGGTTTGCAAAAGGCCTGTCAAGATTACGCCTGATCCTAAGTTTGTGCCGTTAAAGATCACCATGCCGGGGCCTGTCCCGTATAAATCTAACAAGACGATACCATGGAACTACGGAGGAGAAATCTTCTATCATGGTATCAAACCGATTGAATTAGTCCAAGAGAATTCGGATGATGAAACCCCTGATATAGGGAATATCGCGGGAACAAGCAAGATAACTCGCAGCGGAAGGATCTTCTCTCTGGAGATTGCTCCTCCACGAGCAGTCTTCGTACCGTCGAAAGCTTCTGTGCCTGTTAAGCCATCTGTGCAAAGCCCGATAATTGAAGAATTGGATACTCCTGAAGTTAGACCCTATGTTGATACTACCGATAAGGGTAAGGGGATACTAGAAGCGCCTGTCAGGATGAAGGATCAGACTGTGGTAATCCCCGAGACCACCCAGAAAGAAATGGAAGAAATCTTAAAAATAATCAAGAGGAGCGACTACGATGTCGTGGAACAGCTAGGGCAGACCCCTTCCAAAATCTCCATGTTGGCGCTTCTACTCTGCTTTGAGGCCCATGCTAAGGCCTTGGTCAAATTTTTAAAGACGGCACACGTTCCTCAAGAAACTTCGGCTGACCAGTTTCAAGAGTGCGTGGCCAACCTTACTGCTGATAATGGTCTTGGTTTTTCCGATGCTGATTTGACCCCCAAGGGAAGGAAGCACAACGACGCGCTGCATGTCTCAGTAGAATGCAGGGGAACCACACTTTCCCATGTCCTAGTTGATACCGGTTCATCCTTGAATGTGCTACCGAAGAAAGCGTTAGACCGTTTAGACTGTGAGGGGTTAGTGCTGAAGCCCAGTAACATCGTTGTTAGGGCCTTTGACGGGTCCAAAAGGATGGTTCATGGAGAGGTGGTCATCCCTATCAAAGTGGGCACCGAGACCTTCAACTCTACCTTTTATGTGATGGACATCCGTCCTTCATATTCTTGCTTGTTGGGAAGGCCGTGGATCCACTATGCCGGGGCAGTTACCTCCTCTTTACACCAAATGCTAAAATATCCTGTTCAAGGTAAGATTATAACAGTTCACGGTGAGGAAGAGTACATGATAAGTCACCTCAACTCCTTCCTCTATGTAGAGTTGGATGGCGAATTCATAGAAACGCCTTTCCAACATTTTGAGGAAGTTTCTCCTGAAGTCGCAGTTACAAAGACAATGGTTAATGTGCCTATAGTTTCCAAGCATGTGTCTAGGATGGCATCTCTCAAGGATGCAGAGGCTGTAATCAAAGAAGGAAGGAGTATAGTGTGGGGGCAGCTGCCTGAGTTTTCTCACAAGACAGACAAGTTCGAACTAGGTTTTACTACTGCTGGCCAGAAGGCTGTGCGTCGCTCCAGGGCCGGAGGACCACCCTTTAAAATCACTCACCATGGGATTAATGCTGTAGAAGATGATGATGAAGAAGACAACTTTGAAGATTGGATCTTTCCAACGGTCGAAGGAGGATTAAGCAACTGGGAAGCGAAGGACTTTATTCCCATCACTTTCATCAACCAGTAATTTATCTTTGAATAATTTCCTATTTTTGGTCTGTAATAATTAAACAATTCGTACACTATTTTCACCTTATGCCTTGCCCGAGGCATATAGGTCCATTTGTAAGGGCTTGATTCTCTTCATTATCATATGCCATGTTTAATGAATCATTGGACGTTTTCACCCATAAACTGTTGTGTTCATTTTCTTTCCTTTTACATTTTGTTTTGTTTAAGGATGGTTATCCCTTACAAACACCCACACTCACAAATGCAGGTACCCATCCACTCCGGATTCCATGGGTGACTATTCTGCTTTAGCCTTCGATGACTCTGAAGATTTGGTCAATTATGCCGAGTACGAAGGTGATGAAGACTGTGATGTGCCTGGAGAGTTAGCCAGACTTTTGCAACAAGAAGAGAGGGCTATTCTGCCTCATGAAGAGTTGCTAGAAACCATCAACTTGGGAACAAAGAAAGACAAGAAAGAGGTTAAGGTGGGTGCCAACCTAGAACCAAGTGTCAAAGAGCGCTTAGTGCAGTTGTTGAACGAATATGTTGAAATATTCACCTGGTCCTATGAAGACATGCCGGGACTAGACATAAACATTGTGGTTCACCGTCTCCCTACAAGAGAAGACTGTCCACCGATCAAATAAAAGGTCCACCAAATGAGGCCCAACATGTCTGAGAAGATCAAAGCTGAGGTAATGAAGCAATTCAACGCTGGCTTTCTGGCTGTTACTTCCTATCCATAATGGGTTGCTAACATTGTGCCCGTGCCTAAGAAGGACGGCGAAGTCAGAATGTGTGTGGACTACCGGGATTTTAACAGGCCTAGCCCTAAAGATGATTTTCCACTGCCACACATTGACATCTTGGTTGACAACACAGCTCAACACAAGGTATTTTCATTCATGGATGGATTCTCGGGATACGACCAGATCAAAATGGCTCCCGAAGACATGGAGAAAACTACTTTTGTTACGCAGTGGGGTACCTTCTGCTACAAAGTGATGCCATTCGGACTGAAGAATGCCAGGGCAACCCATCAATGAGCCATGGTAGCTTTGTTTCATGACATGATACATCATGAGATTGAAGTCTACGTAGACGACATGATAGCCTGTTCACATACAGAAGAGGAACACCTTGATCATCTGCAAAAGCTGTTTGTCAGATTGAAGGAGTATAAGCTCAGAATGAACCCAAGCAAGTGCACTTTTGGAGTCAGGTCTGGTAAACTTTTGGGATTTATTGTCAGCAACAAAGGCATTGAGGTTGATCCTGCTAAAGTAAAAGCTATACAAGAAATGCCTGCCCCCCGCACTGAAAAGGAGGTTAGAGGTTTCTTGGGACGCTTAAACTATATTGCGAGGTTCATCTCTCACCTAACATCTACCTGTGAGCCAATCTTCAAGCTGTTGAAGAAAGATCAGGTGATTGAATGGAACGATGATTGTCAAGTTGCTTTTGATAAGATCAATGAGTATTTGCTGGAACCTCCTATCTTGATGCCACCCGTCGAAGGAAGGCTGCTAATCATGTATCTGACTGATTTGGATAACTCAATGGGGTGTGTATTGGGCCAACATGACGAGTCTGGCCGAAAAGAGCATGCCATTTATTACCTTAGCAAAAAGTTTACCGACTGTGAGACTCGCTACTCACTGCTCGAGAAAACTTGCTGCGCTTTGGTATGGGCTGCTCGCCGGCTAAGACAGTATATGTTGACTCATACCACTTTGCTGATTTCCAAGATGAATCCGATCAAGTATATCTTCGAGAAGCCTGATTTATCTGGAAGAATCGCTAGATGGAAAATGATCCTGACTGGGTATGATATCCAGTATACTACCCAAAAATCTATAAAGGGGAGTGTACTAGCTGACCATCTAGCTCATCAAGCCGTCAAAGATTACCAATCTATGAGATTCGACTTCCCTGACGAGGACATCATGATAGTGGACAACATTGAAGGTAACGGACCGTATGACGGACCTGAACAAGGATCCCGATGGACCCTGTACTTTGATGGTGCTTCAAACGCCCTTGGCAACGGTATCGGTGCGGTACTCATTTCTCCGGAAGGTTACCATACACCCTTCACTGTCCGACTTTGCTTCAGCTGTACCAACAACATGGCTGAATATGAAGCTTGCATCTTTGGTCTCAAGGCTTCTATAGACTGGGGAATCAAATCTTTGGTCGTATTTGGGGACTCGGCTTTGGTTATCAGTCAAGTCAAAGGAGAGTGGTACACTAAACATCCTAATCTTATCCTATACAAAGAACATGTCTTGACATTGTTACCTCATTTCGAGCAGATTACCTTCGAACACTTCCTGTGAGAAGAAAATCAGCTAGCTGATGCTCTGGCTACAATGTCTTCCATGTTTAAAATCGACTGGGATAATGAGGCTCCTCAAATCACCATCGAGCGAATAGACGAACCTGCGCATTGTCATGAGATTAATACCGAAGAAGTAGTGGAGCAACCCTGGTTTCACGAAATCAAAAGGTATCTCCAGACTCGAGAATACCCTGAAGGAGCTTCCGTCAATGACAAAAAGTTCTTAAGGAGATTTGCTGCCAAGTTCTTCCTAAGCAATGGCATCCTTTATAAGCGCAGCCATGATTGTGTTCTACTTCGTTGTATGGAAAAGGTTGAAGCAGAGTTGATCATGACCGAAATACATAGTGGCACATTTGGCACCCATTTAAGCGGACATACGATGGCTAAGAAGATTCTAAGGGCAGGCTACTACTGGTTTACCATGGAAGCTGACTGTCATCAACATTCCCGTACTTGTCACAAATGCCAAGTCTATGCTGACAAGGTACATATTCCTCCTGTTCCTCTCAACATTCTAACAGCTCCTTGGTCATTCACAATGTGGGGCATCGACATGATTGGAGAGATCAAGCCTACGACATCCAATGGACATCGCTTCATCCTGGTCGCTATTGATTACTTCACCAAGTGGGTCGAAGCAGCTTCCTACGCCTCAGTTACAAAGAATGTGGTTGCCCTCTTCATCAAGCAGAACCTCATATGCCGGTATGGTTTCTCCGACAGGACCATCACAGACAACGGTACAAATTTGAACAACACTATGATCACCGCTCTGTGCGAGCAGTTCAAGATTTATCATCACAATTCATCTCCCTATCGGCCAAAGATGAACGGTGCTGTTGAAGCCGCGAACAAAAATATCAAAAAGATCATTCAAAAGATGACAGTCACCTACAAGGACTGGCATGAGATGTTACCGTTCGCTCTGCATGGATATCGTACCACGACACGTACTTCAACAGGGGGAACCCCCTTCTCTTTGGTATATGGCATGGAAGCTGTTTTACCTATGGGGGTTCAGATTCCTTCCTTAAGGATCATGAAAGATTCCGGTTTGAATGAAGACGATTGGATTCAGACCCGACTTGATCAACTTAATTTGATCGACGAGAAACGACTTACTGCTGTTTGTCATGGTCAGACGTATCAAAAACGGATGATCAAGGCTTTCAACAAGAAAGTCAGATGTCAAGTATATCAAGTCGGAGATCTTGTAATCAAGCGGATCATCTTGCCGCAAAGTGATCCCAGGGGCAAGTGGACTCATACCTATGAAGGACTATTTGTGATCAAGAGCATCTTTTCTGGTGGGGCAATGATTCTGACCACCATGGACGGCGACGACTTTCCGCACCCTGCGAACGCAGACATAGTCAAAAGATACTACGCATAAATGACCCGACAAGTTGAAAACCCGAAAGGGCGACTTGGGCAAAAATGGGCATCCCGGTGAATCGAAAACCCGAAAGGGCGGTTCAGGCAAAAATTATGGATAAACAAAAAATCTGTACACCCGGCAAGTTGAAAACTCAAAAGGGAGACTTGGGCAAAAAAGGGTTTCCCGGTGGACTGAAAACCCTAAAGGGCGGTCCAGGAAAAAGTTAGGGAATTAAAGCGTATGACTATGTCTCATCGGATCACTTTAAGAACAATCTCTTCACCAACAAGCTCCAAGCTTCTGATCAATCCAATCATCTGCGGACGAAGCAATGAATGGACAAGATACTCAGAGTCGAGAAGGCTATAGCGGAATGGGAACCCCATGGAATTGTTACACATAGCCATCTTTTCTTTCGTATAAATTTTTTCCCAATTTTACGATAACATTCTCTTACTAGGATGTCTGTCTCCTTTGTACAAAAACACTTACAAGAAGTTAATACAAAAATACTTCAAAGCGCAAAAATTTGCTTGCCTTTCCTTTCTTTTTACACTTATGTTTTATTTGAAAACGTCCAATGTTTTTTTAAATAGGCATATGCATTTGAATATAATCACTGCTTACAAATAAAACGAAATTGAGAAAGGATAATTACTGATAGGTTGAAGGTGTAGGAAGATATCCTTGTGCTATTCCAGAAGAAATCCTCTGCAGTATGTCATTCAGATCCTCAACAAAGCTAAAACCTTGGAGTACATATCCCCCAGCGGAGTTAAGCTTCAAGATCCCCAGCGGAGCCAGTACATTCTAAACTCTATTCCCCAGCTGAGTTAAGTTTCAAAGTTCCCATCAGAATTAAGTCTCCAAACTCCCGATCCCCGGTGGAGCCCGAAAACCCTGAAATACATATCCCCAGCGGAGCTAGAATATTCTAAACCTTCTTCCCCAGCAAAGTCAAAATTCAAAATATCAATCCCCATTAGGAACCATTCAATTTTCCCCAACTTCCCCAGTAGATTGGCGTACAACCCAAGCTCCTGATTTCCCCGGCCGAGTAAACACTCTCCCCACAGAGTTACTTCCCAACAGACTGAGGATTCTAGTTTTTGTTCCTCCATTCGAAGCCTCCCAGGTTTTGATTCCCCAGTAGAAGTCATTGGATTTTTTCCTTATTTCCCAGGAAAGTCATGAAGGATTCTCATTCCCCGCAGAAGTTGTCTAAGCTCTTGTTAAAACCCCACAAGTCACCAAGGATTTTTAATCCCCAACGGTGGTTCCAGGATTTCTCATTCTCGACAATCAAAAGATCTTTAATCCCCAAGCAGTTAGCAAGGATTTCTCATCTGCAACAATCAAAGATTTTTGAGTCCTCAACGTCGGTCAGGATTCACTTTCCCCGACAGCAGTCAAGGATTTCATTCTCTCCAGTCATCAAGGATTTATTTTCCTCAGCAAAACAACTACTCAGCTTACATGCACATCCATTACATTCATATATCATAAACATTGATGGAACACATTTTATTGCATCATACGCATCATGCAACATAACTTTGTGCTTTAGCTAACATTCTGCCCTTTTCAGGATGAGATTAAAAAGCTATCATTAACAACTATTCAAATTCAGATACAGTATGGATACACCCCAGACACGGCGGTCATTCTATTACTCATTCATAATTTCAAGTCCAAATACAGTATGGATACACCCCAGACACGGCGGTCATTCTATTACTCATTCAGACTTCAGCAATATGATACAGACTAGATACGCTCCAGACACGGAAGCCATTCTATTTCTCATTAAGATTCAACTAACAACTTCAAGATTCAGTTACGCTCCAAACACGGATGCCATTCTGGCCCTTACACCAGAAGTTTGATTCTCCCTAGTGCAGTCGCCACAGAAGTTATTCTGTCACTTATTCAGATCCCAGTTACAGTTTCGGATACACTCCAAGACATGGAAGTCATTCTGCTACTCATTCGGATCTCTTATCCAGATACAATATAGATACACCCCAGACACGGCGATCATTCTATTACTCATTCAGAATTTCAAGTCAAGATACAGTATGGATACACCCCAGACACGACGGTCATTCTACTACTCATTCATACTTCAGCAATCAGATACAGACTAGATACGCTCCAGACACGGAAGCCATTCTATTTCTCATGCAGATTCAACTATCAATTTCAGATACAGTCCAGATACGCACCAGACACGGTCGCCATTCTGTCACTCATTCGGAATTTATCCCCAGCCCAGAGATGCTCCATACACAGATGTTTCTCTGTTACCCATTCGCAATACAGATACACTCCAGACACGGCAGTCATTCTGATATTCAAATTTCAAATACAGTTACAGCTCAGATACACTCTAAACAAAGACGCCATTCCCTTGCTCATACAAACCCAATCTCCAGATACAACTCAGATACGTTCCAAATACGGATACCATTCTGATGTTCATTCTTCTAAAGTTCAACAAACCAATCTTAGATGGCATCTTCAAGCCCATATCCATCAAGTTTCTACCATCTCCAAATGGAATCTTTAAGCCTATTCCCTCAGCTACATTTTGACGAGTGCAAATTTAAGGGCACTCTAGTGTCCAATCCTCTTTTACCTTCGAGTCACGAAAGGCAGATTCGCCAATATAACTCTTCAGGTCCAAGAAGATTGAACAGGGGCAACTGTTGTACCCCAAAAATTTTCCCTCCCATCCCTTAGGAATTCATCCTGAACTCTCAGATTTTCTCTTAAACAAAGCCAAGCCCTTTATTATCATTCCTTTCCAAGCAAAAATTTACAAGAACAAAATATTCATCTGCAAGCTTAAAAGGCAAGACTTTTGCCTTGGAAAAGTTAAGATTCTAAATACTTAGAATTTTCTCTAAAAAAAGGGGGGGTTAAAGAAGAAAATGGCACTTCAGGACTTCTGAACCAACCTCCAGGCAGAAACGGTCAGAAGTTGCAAACTTGGCTCAGCATGTAACAGTCAGTCAGAGGGTGGCTCCTTCAGCAGTTACACCAACTCAGTCAGAGATTGTAAACATGGTTCAGCACTTGATCTTTGAACAGAACGTGGCTCTTTCAGTAGTTACGCAAAGTTCAGCCAGAATTTGTTAGAGAAGTGTGAAGAAGGTAACAAAGCCTGAAACTCCTTCAGAACGTACTGGGATCGGAAGGTAATGGGATCAGCAGATTGGGTAAAGTACTGAAGCAGGATCACTAAGTCTAGAGTCTTTAAAGACAGATCAAATGAGCATACTAGAAAACTCTCAGAGCTTACTGAGGCAGCAAGAGGCCAAGGTCAGAGCTTGGTTTATGTTGTTTCTGGTAAAGCAGAACTGCTGGCTCAAGTTTTAGGTAATGATGCAAAATCTCTTATTACAAGATTTTTGATGTTGATAAATCTCATCACCATTGAATGCTCATTAATTCTCACAACCACTCCTGAACATTCATCCAAGGGGTCTCTCCACGTGTGGCTTGGTAAACACCTTTGTGCAGGTTTAAGCATGGGTCTATGCGCCACTTTTCGCCTATAGGTGTCACTTCTCCTCAATCCTTGCTTACTATTCCAGCCTAGGCTGAAAAGCTGTCCATCATCACAACTTTTCCTGAACTTCCTTCAAAAACAAGTTAACCTCTACTGCATAGTATGGGCGCCATTTAATGTTCAACATTCCACAAAGCCTTGCCTATAAATAGGACACCATTGTCCATCACAAAAGGGGGACGTGAAAAAACATCCAGAAAAAATTTCTAGAGGAGAAACAAAAAAAAATCTAGTAAATGAAAAACCTTGCGAATATCTATCCAAAAATCCCTGGTATTTTCACAAATTTTGAACTTCCTACCTCCAAACTTCATTAATACCCAGTTTTCTTGGTGATCAAAGAACACCCATACAGTTTCTGACCATACATACACTTACTTTTTTTCCATCCACCCATCCTAAAAAAGAACTTGTCCAGAACACCATCAGAGCTAAAGCTAGCTCCCACTCACAGACTTTTTCAACAGCCAGGTAAGCACCTGCTGACTTTCATCACGCTGCTAAGCATCATCAGCTTTACATGCTCAATAAACACAATGTAAATATCATGTTTGCTACTGAATATGCTCTGAGTATTTTCATACCTCTGAATGCTTAAGTAGGAAGTAAATCAGTGTAGAACCTGCCTGTGACCTTGTAGGTTCTGTCTCCTGAAACACTTTGACATTTACTGAGGTTGTCCCAAGCATGTTTTCTGTTTTGTGGAAAAATAATAAAACTGCAGATGTTTTGGCTAGCACAGGGAGAAGCCAAGTTCTGACTTTGACTTTAGCACATCTGAAGCCTATTTTGCTGACAATAATATCAAAACTTCTGAAAATTATTGTATTTCCAGCAGGGCCAGAACTTCTGACTTCCCCACTAACAAACTTTTGTCTTGCAGTGCATGGGGTTCAGAACTTCTGACCTTCCCACTAACAGGTTTCTGTTTTGCAGGTGCTAGAGTCAGAAGTTCTGACTCATTCATTTTCACCAAAAGGTTGATAATCTTGCAGCAGGTCTGGGTCAGAACTTCTGACTTCCTCTCAGCAGCGCGCTAGCCCTCTCTCTCTCTTTCTCTTTTTCTTCCCCTTTTTATTTTCTTTTCTTATCTATTTTTCTCGTTGAACCATCCCCATGTAAAAATGTGTATCCCCATCCCCTAAATGCTGTAATAGCGTAGGATTTTACATTTCCGCATTTTATTGCTTTCAAATGTAAATGCTAGTAATTAGGATGTGTATGGCAAGATAAAATCAATGAAATAGAAAATCTTAATTCAAGATAAAACCTTGCATGCAATAAAACACACTTGCACATGAACACCCCTTAAGGTATCTCCACTTGGTTGCCTGAACAAATGGGCCATGGTATGCATGTTGGGTACTCTGGCAAAACAAAAATAAAACAAAAGATCATAGTCCCTCGATGACGCTATCTTGGATGCATATACAAAATGATCTAGTCCCTCGGAAAATTGCTGAAGATACTTAGCACAATTGCTATCATGGTCTATACGATGACCCACGCTTGTCCTGTTTAACATCCTAACACAAGGTTGTTCACCAAATACAATGGTGAAACAACGCTGTCAAAAGGGTTAAAAACATAAGAAAGATCTTTGAGTAAAATAGGCTAGACAACTCTTAGTTACTTGATCAAAAAGCTTGCAAAAACATTCTTGCTATTTTCAAACACACATCACAACACAAAACAAACTTTCAAACATTGAAATCTTTTCAAAAGACAAAAACACCTTTATATACATTCAAAACAAGAATCATTACAAAGGTTTCCACAACGATGGCTTCTTTTCAAAACATCTTTCAAAACCACACACAAAACACCATTTCAAATAAATTGAAAAGCAAACGCAAGTGATCTAAAACTAAGAGCCCATGGAAAACCATGGATGAAAAGGGTGATAGCACCTTCCCTTTTCATAATCTACTCCCCGAACCCAAGAAAACATCTCAAAGGTCTTTCCTGTGCTTTTTGACCTTTACTTAGGATAAAATAAAAAGTCGGTGGTGACTCTTGCTAAACCGAAACATTTGTGAACACAAACGCAAAACCCCAAGTCAGTTCTCCCACCGTATCACAGTAGGCATCATCTGATAGTCAGGGAAAGTAAAGCAATGATACATAGGATCATAGAACTGGACCAAGGTTGAGAGAATGCCCTCCTTCATCCTAAGCTTCATGAGAGGAATGATGGATCCATACTTCTTCCGAAAATCTACAGAACACTCAATCTCGGAATTAGACTGATCAACTCATCTATCTTGGAATCTTTGAGACTGTATTTTCCGGTCTTTCTTTTTCCAGAATCCATGGTCAAAAGGTACCAGAGATATTCACAAATGGTCAACTTTCAAGTCCCTTAAAATAAAATTTCTTCAAAAGATGCTCATGAGTGTATGGATGCATGATGCAACAATCACACACGAGATCACAAAAATAAGGTTCATAGGTTCAACGTCACGAGCATGAGGTCCAAGGTACTACCCATAAGGTATGGTCTAAAATTTATCACGTGCCGAATAAGGTTCTAGAGGATCCCAGAGTCTACATCCTTCCTTCAGATATTACTAACTTCCCGATTAACTCGGTAATTAGTAATATTCTCAAGAAAAACTCGTCCGAGCATAGTATCGCATGACAACTATTTCCAGATTACTCTGTCATATCTTCCGCACTACATCTAAAAGGCCAAGATGGGTTAGGTATTTTACGTTCCTCAACATCAGCAGGCTCATAGGTCGAAAGCAGCACATTTTCTCGATTACTCGGTAAACGACACTACAGTCAAAGGGGCCTCCACTGAGTGGGGGATCTCATGCCTCCTTTTTTGGGATTACTCCCTCAAAGTTAACATGACTATACCGCCCGTCCTATCTTAAAGTTTTCCCAAGTCCGGGTATAGGACTCATAAGTAATCACCAAGCACCCTGAAAACCAAGAAAATCAAGACAAACAGATATACATAATATAATATATAACAAACAATATTACATATACAGATATAAACAAAGATAGGCTCAACCCACTTAGGGATGGACCAGCAAGAGGTAAATCTTATCCCAGTGAAGTCGCCATTTTTTATGTAGCGGTAGAAATGTTTAAGACTAAGAAATTGGATTGACTATACTTGTACAAATCAAAATATAAATCTCCACCGTGCTTTATTGTTTTCAAAGGAATGGGAAAAGAACGAATAACCCAAAAGAGGGGGAAATATTCAAGGTATGGGGGTTGGTTATGCAAAGGGAATGTGTGATATGGTGGCCAGAACTGGGACTATTTTTTGGAATGCTGGTTTGCGTTTTGCGTTTGTGTTTGCAAAATGTCGCGGTAAGCAAGAGTCGCCACCGACTTTTATTTTATCCAACAAGGAAAGGAAAAAAGCACATAATAATTCCTTTTTCGAGATTTTCTGAGTACGGGGGGTAGATTATAGAAAGGGAAGGTATTAGCACCCTTTCTATCCGTAGTTATCTACGGGCTCTTAGGTACTTGCTCATCATTTTAAAAATTGCTTCTCTGTGTGTTTGTGTGATTTGAAAAGTTTTTGTTTTGACTTTGATTTAACTCTTGCTTCTGTCTTCAAGAGTGTAACGAAGTGTTTTTGAAAACTTTGTTTGAAAAGGAGTGTAAGTGTGAAAAAGTTTGTTTTGTTTGAGCAGGTACTTAAGAACTAATCTACCTACTCGAAAAAAGAATCTTTCTATGTTCCTTTCCTTTAGACAACGCTATCCCACTATTAGTGAGTAGGTAGCACCGTCGTTGGAGTTTGAGGGTCAATTCAAAAAGGGACGTACAGTCACTAAAGCAAGGACGTCTTAGTAATAACCCTAATGTCTTAGATCAATTATTCGAGGAAACAATATCCGAGGCAACCATTCCGAGGCAACTTTGATCTTTGAGACAGAAGGACGACCACTAAAATACCCTATACTCAATGACCGTTTACCGAAGGCAACCGAAGTTGAGTATATCCTAGGAGTGCGCATGTGCGAGTGATTCAATTTCAATTTATTTATCTTCGCACATTTTAGGGTTATCTAACCGTTTTAAAGTTAATCATACATTCTTGCCATGCATCATAATATCATACATCTAACAGTTTAATATTTTACGGAATTTAAAGTGCGGAAATTAAACTACGCTATTACAAGGCTTCAGGTATTTACATAGCCAAAAACAAACCCTTAAAAATAAAGCGATAAATGAAAATAAAGACCTAATTAACTATTACAACTTGTGAGCAATTGCAATAATAGGATAAAAATAAAACAATAAAGCGTGCGCGAGGAAATTTAGATCGGAGCGAACTAGGGTTTTGAACCCTTCTAACCTAATTAAAAGAAAAATTATTTTTTGTTGTTTTAATGAAAATAAATAAATGGCCTATTTTTGTGTTTTGGTTATTTTTTTTAGAAAAAGGAAATAGAATTAAATTAAAAATAAAACCCTAATTGTTCTAATTAATTTTAATTTATTTGCAAAAAAGAAATTAAAGTTTACCTGAAATTAAAATATAATTAAATTAATTAATTTATTGATAAAAAATAAACCTAAGTCTAATTGGGTGAAAAATATTATTATGATTTTTTGATAAAAGAAAATAATTAATTTGTTAGTAAAATAAATAAATAAAATTAAATAAAAAAATATAAAAAGAATAGAGAAAGAGTTATTGGGCCTGAGAATAGCAATTTGGGGGGTGTAAGAATCAGATTCTGGGCCCAAAAGAGAAGCCCCACGTTGACCTGTTGGATCACATGCTTTGTGTTGACTAGGCTTCATGATGCTCCCTCATTGATGGCCTTTGGATCTGGCCATCTGGCCACTTGGCACGCTGGATGAGGAGGTCCCATGGTGGAACTTGGTCTTTGGTGTGCGCTGGATCCTGAACAGGAAAATAATATGAAGAAATTGGGGGGACCTGGGATTTGAACCCATGCCCTGAAACACTTTCCAACGCTCCACTTACCAACTGTGCTAGATGCTTTTGTTGTATGTAAAACAAATAACAATTATTATATTAAGAACAAATGGAATAAAAGAAATCCGCGCGAAAATTCAAATGGACGAATTAGATGAAGCCACGTCATCATCCATGTCCTTGGTCCGTTGCTAAAAGTGAAACACTTTTACCTACGTGCGTTTGTCCGTTACTACAAACTGAGCTCGTTCCAAAACCCTCCATGAGCAATATAAATGACATCTAATGCCATGGATCAAACCGTTTTGTCATCCTGAACATGATGGTACCCTTCATGAAGGCTAATTTCGCTTGCACACAAAAACCCTAAAACGGAACCAAAAAACCTAACAATGGCAGTTCTTGATTCAGTCTATGAAAACACAATTAAATAATATAGAAAGATTGAAAATGTGACAGTGAACAAGAATATATGATTATATCATGCTATATGTGCCAGAATTATGCAAACCGAATTCAAGAAAAGTTCAGTATCGTGAATGCCTTACAGCGAGTTTCAGGGCCTGGAAATGCTTGCTCTCAATTGGTTTTGCTTGCTGGGGATCCCAGGAAGCGATTGGGATGGTTAAAGGGTCTTGAATTAACCTGGAACTATGAATTCGAATTGCTACTTTTATTTGTTTTTTGCATGTTTGGTTCTCATTGCTGCGCCCCTTTCTAGCCTTCTTTTGGGTCTGCAAATACCCCTTATGTACTGAGTAATGAATTAGGGTTGTTAATGTGATCATAATCTTCCTCCATTATTGAATTTGATTCACTTTGAATATCTTTCTAAAATTAGGCAAATTCAATCATTTTGTGCACTCCAAGCCTTTACACGATTTCAAATGCTTGCCAACTGGATTTGAGACCTGAAACAAGTACAAAATCTTTAGTTTTGAATGCTTTAGATTTTTCCATGATTTATTTTGATTAAAATTGATTTAATTCAAATAAAAATCAAAATAAATAATAAAAACAAGATAATGACAAGTGGCAAAGGCTAGGGATCGTGGAGCATGTTGCCAACTCAAAACAAGTGTAAAAGATTGGGTCCATTTGGCAAAAATTGCAATTTGAGGCACAGTTGACTTTTGGCAATTTTGCAAAAAAGGTCAACTTCACCAATGCATAACTTCCTCAATTTTGAATCTTTGAAGATTTTCTGGGACTTTTTAGAAAGATTGAGATGTCCTCTAAGCAACCCTTTTTGTCTCATCTCAATTTGGTATTCCATGTTCATGTATGAAGCTTTGACAAAAAGGTGTTTTTGTTGACTTTTCAAAATGACCTATAATGTCCAAATTCATAACTTCTTGTGAGTGCATAGTTTGAACTTGGGAGATGAAGATGGAATGTAGAGAATTGCATCCTCTTAAAAATGAGCTTTGGATGGGTCATTTCTCATAAAGTATGAGAAATTTATGCTTGGTTAAAGTTGAGTTGAGTTTTCCTACAAAACCCTAATTTAACAACTTTTGGTTCTTGATGAATTATGAGCAATCCTTGATGAATCATGATAAATCCTTGATCAAATGATGAATGATACTTTAAAATGAGGATGTTGACCAAAAATCTTGAAGTTTGACTGTATGTGGGCCACAGTTGACTTTTGCCCTAGCATAGTCGATTTTCAAGCCTTTGAGCAATTGACTGAGCAGACTTTCTCTGCAAGGCTTTAAACTTGACATGGATGATCTTGAGAACATATTAGGATAATGGTGAGAACTTGGGATCCCTTGGACTCAATTATCTTGATGCAACATGAAACCCTAATTTTAGGTAGACTGCCTTAGGAGGGGGCTTGTCTGGTCAACCCTTGGACTACCTTGAGCAACTTGAGAATTTTTCTTGAAATGTTTTGAGAAATATGGGAGGGAAAATTTTGGGGTACAACAACTGCCCCTATTCAATCTTCTTAAACCTGAAGGTTTAGATTGGCTTGTCTGCCTTTCGTGATCTGAAGGTGGAAGATGATTGAACACTAGAGTGCCCAGAAATTTGCACTCGCATGAAGTGGTACTTGTCTTGTGATGTCAGGAATGGGCTTACAGATTCCATACGAAGGAGTGTCGATCGCATAAGAGATTCCTTAGCGAGAGCTTGTATACCTGTTGTTGAGGAATATTCCGCTGGGGAATGTTGTTCTTTGTCTTAGGAGAAATAGAATTTTAGGAGCTTCGGTCATCCGTTATTCTGCTGGTGAATCGTTTGTTTAAATTTTAGGAGCTTTGGTCGTCCGTTATTCTACTGAGGAATCATATCTGTTGAAGAGGTGAGAGTGAAATACTATCTGGTCGTAATCCAGGCTTCATAGTGATAAGATCGACTGCTATCTGGTCGTAATCCAGGCTTTACAGTGACTTACATGGGAGATGAGATTATACTTGCTATCCAGTTGTAATCCGGGCTTCGCAATTTCTCGATTCTTATCTGGTCATAATCTAGGCTTCAGAAGGAATTCAAATGTTATCTGGTCGCATCCAGGCTTTAACTTGAATTTAGGGCACACTAATATCCGGTCGACTCCGGGCTTCTTAGTAATTGTCCAGGTAAAATTGCTATTTGGTCGAAATCCAAGATTCACAATGTCTTGTACCGCTATCTGGTCGTAATCCAGGCTTCACAATACCTCACTTCTTATCTAGTCAAAATCCAGGCTTCAGAAGAAATCAAGTGGTTATCCGGTCGCATCCGGGCTTCCCTTTGACTGTTGGGCCTACTAATATCCGGTTGAATCTGGGCTTCATAGTAATTGGCCGGGTAAACTGCTATTTGGTCGAAATCCAATCTTCACAGTGTCCCTCACTGTTATCTGGTCGTAATCCAGGCTTCAGTGTTCTTTACCGCTATCTGGTCGTAATCCAGGCTTCACAATACCTCATTTCTTATCTGGTCGAAATCCAGGCTTCAGAAGAAATCAAGTGGTTATCCGGTCACATCCGGGCTTCCCTTTGACTGTTGGGCCTACTAATATCCGGTCGAATCCGGGCTTCATAGTAATTGGCCAGGTAAACTGCTATTTGGTCGAAATCCAATCTTCATAGTGTCCCTCATTGTTATCTGGTCGTAATCCAGGCTTCAGTGTTCTTTATTGCTATCTGGTTGTAATCCAGGCTTCACGATGTATCATACCATTATCTGGTCGAATCCAGGCTTTATGGTGTTCAGAGGAATCAAGATACTATCCGGTCGAATCCGGGCTTCATAACTTGTATTAAATATGTACCACTATCTGGTCGTAATCCAGGCTTCGTAGTTTTCTTGGTTGCTATCTGGTTGTAATCCAGGCTTCACAACATCTTCTACCATTATCTGGTCATAATCCAGGCTTCATGGTCTTGTATTGCTATCTGGTCGTAATCCAGGATTCACAATAACTTGCTGAGCTATTATTCGGTCGTAATCTGGGCTTCACGGCTTGTGTTTATGATATACCACTATCTGGTCGTAATCCAGGATTCATGGTACTTGCTGAGATGCTATCCGGTCGTAATCCGGGCTTCGCGGCTTGTGTTTATGATATACCATTATCTGGTCGAGTCCAGGCTTCATGGTACTTTGCTAAGCTGCTATCCGGTCGTAATCCAGGCTTCACGGCTCGCTGGGGATTAAACTATTATCCGGTCGAATCTGGGCTTCATAGCTTGCTTTTAAGAGATACCACTATCTGGTCATAATCCAGGCTTTATGGTAGTCTGATACTATTATCCGGTCGTTCTTCGGGCTTCACAATATGCTGTAGAAATCAAGATACTATCCGGTCGTACCCTGGCTTCATAGAATGAGTTTGGTGAGAATTTGGTTGTATCTTTCCTGAAATGTAAATGTTAGTCGTATGTAATGCATGATATGTATCAAACAATGATGTTCTCAAAATAAATGAGATTGTGCTGTATGTATGTATATGTCATGATGTAGGGACATGCAATGTTTTTACGATATTCTCTAACTAGGGAAAATAAATCCCAGACTGTTGCTGGAGAACATGAAGAGTTTCGCTCGCTGAGGATAACGACCGAAGGTGATTGGGAGAATGATCCTGCTGGAGAATAAACCGACGAGAGGATGATTCTATGGGGGGAAGAGATGATCTGCTGAGGATTCGCTGATTTGGAGAAATAACCTTGGCTGTGGATGAATTACCGTTGCTGGCAAGGATAACTCTATTGGGGATTAATTTCTGTTTGTGGGAGAAATAAACTCCAATGGGGATAACCTACTAGACTTCGCTGGGGATAACCTTCCAGACTCCATTGGGGATAATCTTCCAGACTCCGTTGGGGAGAACCTTCCAGACTCCAGTGGGGATGGTCTTCTAGACTCTACTGGGGATAATCTTCCAGTGCTGGTGATAGATAAACCCTGCTTGGGGAGAATTTTACCGACTCATTCGCGGTTGCGAACCTCAACTGGGGAGATTTGATAATACTATATTCTGGTATTTCCTACTCTGCAGGGAGTGAGTGTATTTTTAGTCATATTCTTCAGCCAGATCTATCCCTGTACCTGGTGAATAGAACAACTGTAAGGTCTGCACATTTCTTGCTTTCCCCTGTTTATGAAATTACAAGTAATTGTCTTTTGTTTCGCATGTAAATATTTATGAGCAACAATTATTGTCAAATGCATACATCAAAAATGAACATTGGATGTTCTTTGCAAAACAAAACAGAAAAAGGAAAAACAATTTGAAATTTCTTTGTGAAAATGAATTGTATTGACTTTGAAGTTGGCCTGTGATAGGCGTTTTGTACAAGAGGCTGACGTCCTAGTAAGAGAACGTTACCAAAATGATAGAGTTTATACAATTTGTGAAAAATAAAGAAAAACAGTTATGTGAACAATCCCACTGGGTTCCAACTCTGCTATTGCCTTTATATCCTCGAGCATCTTATCACTTTGCTACTTGGTTAAAGGTAGATCAGATTGATTAGTGCCTTCCGAGCTTGATAGTCGATACCGAAGTCTGGTTGCAAGGTGATCCAATGAGACACAGTGTTGCGCTTTAATCCCTAATTTTTGCCTTGACCTCCCTTTCAGGTTTTCAGTCCACTGAGATGCCCTTTTTTGCCCAAGCCGCCTTTTCAGGTTTTCGACTTCCCGGGTGTACAGTTTTTTCATTTTCATCCCTTACTTTTGCCCGAACCCTTTTGGTTCGCCGGGAAGCCCTTATTTTTTCCTAGGCCAGTCAACCTAGCAGGTCTTTGATCATGCGTAGTATTTTTTCACTATGTCTGCATTGACGGGGTGAGGAAGGTCATCACCATCCATGGTGGTTAGAATCATAGCTCCTCCCAAGAAAATGTTCTTAACCACAAATGGCCCTTCATAAGTAGGGGTCCATTTTCCCATGGGATCACCTTGAGGTAGGATAATGCGCTTGATCACCAGATCCCCGACTTGATACTCTTGTCGTTTAAATTTCTTGTTAAATTCCTTTATCATCCGCTTTTGATACGTTTGACCATGACAAATAGCAGTAAGTCTCTTCTCGTTAATTAAGTTCAGCTGATCAAGTCGGGTTTGGATCCAATCGTCCTTGCTCAAACCTGCATCTTTCATAATCCGAAGAGAGGGTGTCTGAACTTAAATAGGCAAGACTGCCTCCATGCCATATACCAAAGAGTAGGGTGTTGCCCCTGTCGATGTCTGTGCTGAGGTACAGTACCCATGAAGAGCGAATGGTAACATCTCATGCCAATCTTTGTATGTCACCGTCATCTTCTGCACAATCTTCTTGATATTCTTATTAGCCTCTTCAACAACCCCATTCATCTTCGACCGGTAAGGAGAAGAGTTGTGATGCTGTATCTTGAACTGCTTGCAGAGCTTAGTGATCATCGTATTGTTGAGATTTGTACCATTGTCCATAATGATCCTCTCTAGTACACCGTATCGACAAATCAAATTGTGTCTAATAAACCGTGCCACGACATTCTTGGTTACTGTAGCAAAGGAAGCTGCTTCAACCCACTTTGTAAAGTAATCAATAGCCACCAGAATGAAACGATGCCCATTAGACGCGGTAGGTCTAATCTCGCCGATCATATCGATGCCCCATATTGCAAAAGGCCAAGGTGCCGTCAAGACGTTCAGAGGAACTAGAGGTATATGTACTTTATCAACATAGACTTGGCATTTATGACAGGTCCGAGAATGCTGATAATAGTCGGCTTCCATAGTAGACCAATAATATCCTGCCCGAAGGATTTTCTTTGCCATGGTATGTCCATTGGAATGAGTTCCGAAAGTACCTTCATGTAACTCTACCATAATCCTTTCTGCCTCATTCTTATCCACACATCGCAGTAAGGTGGAATCATGGTTACGCTTGTAAAGGATACCATTACTGATGAAGAACTTTGCAGCGAACCTCCTCAGAAACTTCTTATCATTAACAGATACACCCTCAGGGTATTCCTGAGCCTCAAGATACCTTTTTACTTCGTGAAACCATGGTTTAACTGCTACCTCTTCAGTCTCAATATCACAGCAGTGTGCAGGTTCATCCAACCTCTCGATGATAATCCGGGGAGCCTCATTGTCCCACCTGACCTTGAACATAGAAGACATGGTAGCTAGCGCATCCGCTAACTGATTCTCCTCTCTTGGGAAGTGTTCAAAGGTTATCTCCTCAAAGTTTGAGAGCAACGTCAATACATATTCCTTGTAAGGAATAAGATTTGGGTGTTTCGTATCCCACTAGACTTTGATCTGACTGATCACGAGAGCGAAATCTCCGAACACACTCAAGAACTTAATCCTTAGGTCAATAGCTGATCGAAGGCCCATGATGCATGCTTCATACTCCGCCATGTTGTTGGTGCAGTTAAAACATAATCGGGCGGTGAACGGAGTATGACAGCCTTCAGGAGATATAATCACGGCGCCAATACCATTACCTAAAGCGTTTGAAGCTCCATCAAAGTACATAGACCATCTGGATCCTTCCTCAGGTCCTTCACCCAGTCCAGGTTCTTCACAGTTGGTTACCAACATGATGTTCTCATCCGGAAATTCGAAGTTCATAGACTGGTAATCATCTACAGCCTGATGTGCCAAATGATCTTCCAACACACTTCCCTTGATTGCTTTTTGGGTCATGTATTGGATGCCATACTCGGTTAAGATCATCTGCCATCTTGCTATTCTTCCGGACAAGGCAGGCTTCTCAAAGATATACTTGATTGGGTCCATCTTTGATATCAATAGAGTAGTGTGAGTCAGTATATACTATCTCAGCCGACGAGCAGCCCATGCCAAAGCGCAACAAGTTTTCTCGAGCAAGGAGTATCAGGTCTCGCAGTTGGTAAACTTTTTCCTAAGGTAGTAAATAACATGCTCTTTTCGGCCAGACTCGTCATGCTGCCCCAGCATGCACCCCATTGAATTGTCGAGTATTGTCAAGTATAAAATCAAAGGTCTTCCTTCAACTGGAGGCATCAAAATAGGTGGCTCTTGGAGATATTCTTTGATCATTTCGAAAGCGGCTTGACATTCATCATTCCATTTTACCACTTGATCTTTCTTCAACAGCTTGAAGATTGGATCACAAGTAGCAGTCAGGTGTGAAATGAATCAGGAAATGTAATTCAACTGTCCCAAAAAACCTCTAACTTCTTTTTCTGTTCGGGGAGCTAGAATTTCCTATATAGCCTTCACCTTTGCAGGATCCACCTGAATACCTTTATCACTAACGACGAAACCCAGCAGCTTACCAGACCTTACCCCGAAGGTGCACTTGTTTGGGTTTAACCTCATCTTGTATAACTTCAACCTGTCAAATAACTTCTGAAGATGGTCAAGGTGTTCTTCCTCAGTCTGGGACCTTGCAATCATGTCGTCAACGTATACCTCAATCTTATGATGAATCATGTCATGGAATAAAGCGACCATGGCACGCTGATACGTTGCCCCAACATTCTTCAATCCGAACGACATGACTTTGTAGCAAAAAGTGCCCCACTGCGTGATGAAAGTCGTATTTTCCATGTCCTCGGGAGCCATCTTAATCTGATTGTAACCAGAAAAACCATCCATAAAGGATAAGATCTTATGTTGTGCGGTGTTGTCAACCAGAACATCGATATGAGGCAGAGGGAAATCATCCTTGGGGCTCGCCCTGTTCAAATCCCTATAGTCCACACACATCCGAACCTTACCATTATTCTTCGGCACTAGAACCACGTTGGCAACCCACTGTAGGTAAGAAGTAACTGCTAGAAAACCGGCATCAAACTGTTTCATAACCTCAACTTTGATTTTCTCAGACATCTCTGGGCGCATTTGGCGAACTTTCTGCTTCACTGGAGGACAGTCTTCTTTGGTTGGCAAGCGGTGTACCACGATATCAGTATCCAATCCAGGCATATCTTCATAAGACCAAGCGAAGATCTCAACATAGTCACGCAGCATCTGTATCATCCGTTGCTTGACGCCAGGCTCCATATTTTCACTTATCTTAACCTCTTTATTGTCTTCCTCTGTACCCAAATTTATTGTTTCCACTGGCTCTTCATGCGGCTGTATGACCCTCTCTTCCTGAAGTAACAATCTATCAAGTTCTCCAGGCACCTCACAATCATCCTCACCTTCGTCCTCGGCTTGGTTGATCGGACTTTCGAAGTCATAACTGGCAGTAGCAGAATCGTTATCAGTGGGATCCAGAGTGGATGTGGACCTGTATTATGATATGTGAGTGTCTGTAAGACAAATAGCTATTTTTTAAAGTGCAAGATAGAAAGTAAAAACAAGGAGCATAAAATTTGTAATGCAAGAAAACGTCCAATGTTTTATTGATGATATTTGAAAATGACAAATGATAAGCCCTCACAAACAAAGCCACGGTGTCTCGGGCAAGGCACCGGGCCGTAAAAGTTTCAAATTGTCTGTTACAAGTCTCAAAACAAAAGTCTATTACTGTGTAATAAAAGAAACGGGCACGAAGTATTTCGCCGTCCAATTGTTCAAGCCACTGTTGGTAGTCGGGTAAATCCAGCTGTCGAAGTCTGACTCTTCATCATCATCTTCAATAGCATTCACTCCCGAGTCATGCTTGGGCATGGGAGCAGTTATGACATTGGGTTTCTCCGGAGCTTCAAACTCAATCTCCTTAGCTTCAATCAGATCTTGCACTTTATTCTTCAAAGCCCAACAGTTGTTGGTATCATGCCCTGGGCTATCAGAGTGATAGGCACAGTGGGCGTTTGGATTATACAGCAGAGAGGTGGTACTGGGATTCTTCGGAGCTTCCCTTAGAGTCACCAGGTTGGTCTTCAATAACTGTGGTAAAATTTGAGATAAGGTCATACTGAGCCGAGTATACTGTCTTTACGGTCTCTCTACTCTTTGCTGATTGTTGCGTTGTGGGGCAACAATAGGTCTTGATATTACTACCACATTCACTACTTGGCGGCGCTCATGTTGGTTTTGGCTCCTCGAGCTGTAAACAGCACTGGCTTCTTTCTTGAAAGGCTTCTTTTCTGTACTTGATGACGCACCTTTATGTATCTTGCCACTTCTGATACCAGCTTCTACCCTCTCCCCAGTCATAATCAATTCAGTGAACCCAGACGATGAACTACCGATCAAATGATTGAAATATGGACCAGACAAAGTCCTAAGAAACATATCCACCAACTCCCTATCAGATAGAGGGGGTTGTAATCTTCCAGCCAGATCTCTCCACTTCTGAGCGTAGTCCTTAAAACCTTCGCTCGCACCTATAGACATACCCTGAAGCCGAGTACGCATGGGGGAAAGGTCGGCATTATACTGGTATTTCTTGTAAAAATCAGCAGCAAGGTCCTCCCAGTTGCGGAAATTATCTCCCTCCAATTGATAGAACCATTCAAGTTGAGTCCCTGACAGACTATCTTGAAAGAAATGAACCCACAGGTTTCTATCAGCAGTGTATTGTTGAATCTTTCTGACGTATGAGCGGAGGTGTAGCTTCGGGCAGGATACCCCCTCATACTTATCAAAGACTGGAGCTTTAAACTTGTGTGGGATCACCACCCCTGATTCTAGCCCCAGATCTCCAAAGTCCAAACCGGGAACCTTCTGAACCTCCATGGCACTCAAACGGTCTTCAAGTTGTTTGTACCTATCCTCAGCAGAAGGGTACTGTTCGTCATCAAAATCAGTGTCATTATCGGAGACCACAGGGCTAGGAGCCTTCCTTTCTTCTTGATTCTCTCCTCCTCTAGATGAACGAGACAAATCAACTTCTTCTCGCAACCTATTCCCAAATCTGTGACCCATATTCAACAGAACCATCTTCTTCTTCTTTTTCTTGTCCTTCAAGATGAGAGTCTTCAAATCTTGTTGACTCTTGGCCAAGTTCAAGAACATCTTCTGGAACTGAGCATTCTGAGCTTGAAGTTCCTTGATAGCTTGATCAGTAGGTGTTTTAGAAGACATGTTGTGCTGAAATAAACAGTGAAGAAGATAAGAAACCTGTAATGGTACCTGTGATGAGGTGCATGGTAATGGAATGCGTATGAAATGATTTCAAAGACTTAGGGAGATTCAAATTTGTAAAACAAAATAAAACACACTTTATTAGATTAAAACTTGTAACAATGTTTAACAATGCCTTCAAGGCGTTACAAAAGAAATACTGAGAAGAAAATCTAAACTAGAAACAATAAAAGACATCAGAAATCCCATGGTCGTTTCCCTTCGTGCTAACATAATCGTTGATTGTCCTTTCATTCTTAAGCTGCCTTGTAAGCTTCAGGATCTTGCTCTCCTGCTCATGATACTTCTCTCTGTAGGTATCCCGTTCTTCCTTCAACTGGATCCAGGATCTCTTCAATGCCCCCAGATCAGTAGGCATATAGGGATGAAGGACTGTATAAGGGACACCTTCTTCATTAGTATGCTCTACAATCACCGGCAAAACAACTTCATATGGAATCCACAGCTTTTGAGCACGGGCTCGAACCCACTGGAGATAAGGTTGCATTGGGAGAGAAGTCTTCATTCCTAGCTCATGCGGCTCAGACTTGTTCACTCTGCCCCAGGCTCGTATAAATCTGCGACGATGCCCATCAACATCCCCCTTGTAGTCAAAGACAATATCTGTAAGCAGCAACTCATGAGGACCGTCTCTCCGAGCTCGTCCAAACTGTCGTAAAGCCAAACAAGGATTGTAGGTTATACCCCCTCGTATTCCAAGCAATGGAACATTAGGTTATTCCCCACATCGATCAATGACAGCTACCCTTTCCATATCTTTAGTACTCCAAAGGATGTCTGTATGAGCAAGGGACATGATTCCGTAAGCCCAACCTACACCTTTCTCATTCTTCAATACCGACTTGGGGAGGTTCTAAATAAACCACCTCGCTAGCAGCGGTGTACAACACATGAGAGTTCCCCTTCTCCGCACATTATGGGTATAGAGAGCATGTAGAATGTCACCTAGAAGAGTAGGCACTGGATTACGAGACATGAAGATCTTAACTGCGTTCACATCTATGAAGGCATCCGGATTCAGGAAAAGAACCAAGCCTTAGATGAGGAGAGCCAGGATTTCTTCGAATGCTTGAAAGTCCAAACTATCCTAGAACTATTGAGCTTGATCCATTAGAAACTTTACCAAGAAACCTTTAACCCCACTTCGAGTCTCCCAGTTGGATACTACATCAACCCTTTTTAGATGTAGGGCTGAAGCAATGTCCTCAGGTCTAGGAACCTCCTCCAAACCTGTAAAGGGTGTCTGCTCTAGAATAGATATGCCCAGCAAGTCAGAAAACTCCTCCAAAGTAGGGACTAGCTGATAGTCCGGGAAGGTGAAACAGTGATGCAACGGGTCAAAGAACTGGAACAACACGCTCATCATTTGCTCATCCAACTTTGAAGTGACCAGGCTAAGGAGATGACCATGTCTTCTAACAAATGAATAAGTATCAGGAACCTTTGAGACTAACTCTCTGAGTTGAACAGGTATCTGCACGAAGTTGACTCGAATGGTATTTCTGTGCATAGAAGCCATGATCTGCAGAACAGAATAAAGATGAATCCCCTCGGTCTTCGAAATGCTTAGTCTAACGAAATATGCATGCTATGTCATGATGCATGATGTCATGATAAAACACACAACATGTATAGCAGGTATCAAACATGGTAAAGGCAAACAAGTCACACAATAGCCCTTAAATTTCAGGTTGGCATGGAGTTTAGGTACTACCCTCTTGCAGTTTAGTTGGTTCAACCTGTCCTAATAATAGTAACCGGGTTCTAGAGGTTCTCAATATCACTGACCATCCTCCATCGGTCATAGTTTCAGCTCACACAATCTTTTCTTGCGGCCGGAACCATCTCGAGAGTTTGGTCTCAATGAGCGTAGCATCGAGTATCAACCAGTTCCCAGCTCTACACCGAGACCGACTATCTCACTACTTCCTATGGCCAAGTTGGTCAATTATAGGTTCTAAGGTCAGTTGATGCTTAACGACCCATATAACAGCCCCGTATTCTCCTTGTTCCTCCACAAGGGATATCGGTAACAACTAATGTGCCACATCAACGTAGCTACTGCTTCAACCGTATTGGTCTATGCCGTACAGTTCCCTCACAGTTTATTGCTACTTACCTAAAAGGTGTTCCCCAGATCCGGGTTAGGATCTATAGTAACTTCGATATAAAGCCCACAAAGATAAAGCAATCAAATCAAACAATTGGAAACAATATGATGAACTATTCCTAAGGTACACCCCACTTATATATTCCCCAGCAGAGTCCCCAGTTCTCTGATACGGTGGCCAGAACCGGGACTATTTTTTGGAATGCTGGTTTGCGTTTTGCGTTTGTGTTTGCAAAGTGTCGTGGTAAGCAAGAGTCACCATCGACTTTTATTTTATCCAACAAGGAAAGGAAAAAAGCACAGAAAAATTCCTTTTTCGAGATTTTCTGAGTACAGGGGGCAGATTATAGAAAGGGAAGGTATTAGCACCCTTTCTATCCGTAGTTATCTACGGGCTCTTAGGTACTTGCTCATCATTTTCAAAATTGCTTCTCTGTGTGTTTGTGTGATTTGAAAAGTTTTTGTTTTGACTTCGATTTAACTCTTGCTTCTGTCTTCAAGAGTGCAACGAAGTGTTTTTGAAAACTTTGTTTGAAAAGGAGTGTAAGTGTGAAAAAGTTTGTTTTGTTTGAGCAAGTACTTAAGAACTAATCTACCTACTCGAAAAAAGAATCGTTCTATGTTCGTTTCCTTTAGACAGCGCTATCCCACTATTAGCGAGTAGGTAGCACCATCGTTGGAGTTTGAGGGTCAATTCGAAAAGGGACGTACGATCACTAAAGCAACGTTAGGACGTCTTAGTAATAACCCTAATGTCTTAGATCAATTATTCGAGGCAAAAATATCTGAGGCAACCATTCCGAGGCAACTTTGATCTTTGAGACAGAAGGACGACCACTAAAATACCCTATAATCAATGACCGTTTACCGAAGGCAACCGAAGTGGAGTATACCCTAGGAGTGCGCATGTGCGAGTGATTCAATTTCAATTTATTTATCTTTGCACATTTTAGGGTTATCTAACCGTTTTAAAGTTAATCATACGTTCTTGTCATGCATCCTAATATCATACATCTAACAGTTTAATATTTTGCGGAATTTAAAGTGCGGAAATTAAACTACGCTATTACAAGGCTTCGGGTATTTACATAGCCAAAAACAAACCCTTAAAAATAAAGCGATAAATGAAATTAAAGACCTAATTAACTATTACAACTTGTGAGCAATTGCAATAATAGGATAAAAATAAAACAATAAAGCGTGCGCGAGGAAATTTAGATCGGAGCGAACTAGGGTTTTGAACCCTTCTAACCTAATTAAAAGAAAAATTATTTTTTGTTGTTTTTAATTATTTTTAAGAAAAAGGAATTAAGTTTTTAAATTAAATACACAATTAATTAGCTAATTAAATAATTAATGAAAATAAATAAATGGCCTATTTTTGTGTTTTGGTTATTTTTTTGAGAAAAAGGAAATGGATTTAAATTAAAAATAAAACCCTAATTGTTCTAATTAATTTTAATTTATTTTCAAAAAAGAAATTAAAGTTTACCTAAAATTAAAATCTAATTAAATTAATTAAATTATTGATAAAAAATAAACCTAAGTCTAATTGGGTGAAAAATATTTTTATGATTTTTTGATAAAAGAAAATAATTAATTTGTTAGTAAAATAAATAAATAAAATTAAATAAAACAAATATAAAAAGAATAGAGAAAGAGTTATTGGGCCTGAGAATAACAATTTGGGGGTGGAAGAATCAAATTCTGGGCCCAAAAGAGAAGCCCCACGTTGACCTGCTGGATCACATGCTTTGTGTTAACTAGGCTTCATGATGCTTCCTCATTGATGGCCTTTGTATCTGGCCACTTGGAACGCTGGATGAGGAGGTCCCATGGTGGACCTTGGTCTTTGGTGTGCGCTGGATCCTGAAAAGGAAAATAATATGAAGAAATTGGGGGGACCTGGGATTCGAACCCAGGCCCTGAAACACTTTCCAACGCTCCACTTACCAACTGTGCTGGCTGCTTTTGTTATATGTAAAACAAATAACAATTAT
This sequence comes from Vicia faba, assembly GCA_948472305.1. Lineage (NCBI taxonomy): Eukaryota > Viridiplantae > Streptophyta > Magnoliopsida > Fabales > Fabaceae > Vicia > Vicia faba. Next base: position 211,181,363 of record OX451738.1, on the reverse strand, counting down.
TATATTAAGAACAAATGGAATAAAAGAAATCCGTGCGAAAATTCAAATGGACGAATTAGATGAAGCCACGCCATCATCCATGTCCTTGGTCTGTTGCTAAAAGTGAAACACTTTTACCTACGGACGTTTGTCTGTCACTACAAATCGAGCTCGTTCCAAAACCCTCCATGAGAAATATAAATGACATCTAATGCCATGGATTGAACCGTCTTTTCAACATGAACATGATGGTACCCTTCATGAAAGCTAATTTTTCCTGCACACAATAACCCTAAAACGGAACCAAAAAACCTAACAATGGCAGTTCATGATTCAGTCTATGAAAACGCAATTAAATAATATAGAAAGCTTGCAAATGTGATGGTGAATAAGAATATATGATTATATCATGCTATATGTGCCAGAATTATGCAAAACGAATTCAAGAAAATTTCAGTATCGTGAATGCCTTACAGCGAGTTTCAGGGCCTGGAAATGCTTGCTCTCAATTGGTTTTGCTTGCTGGGGATCCCAGGAAGCGATTGGGATGGTTAAAGGGTCTTGAATTAACCTAGAACTATGAATTCAAATTGCTACTTTTCTTTGTTTTTTGCAAGTTTGGTTCTGATTGCTGCACCTCTTTCTAGGCTTCTTTTGGGTCTGCAAATACCCCTTATGTACTGAGGAATGAATTAGGGTTGTCAATGTGATCATAATCTTCCTCCATTATTGAATTTGATTTGGATTTGATTCACTTTGAATATCTTTCTAAAATGAGGCAAATTCAATCTTTTTGTGCACTCCAAGCCTTTACACGATTTCAAATGCTTGCCAACTGGATTTGAGACCTGAAACAAGTATAAAATCTTGAGTTTTCAATGCTTTAGATTTTTCCATGATTTATTTTGATTAAAATTGATTTAATTCAAATAAAAATCAAAATAAATAATAAAAACAAGATAATGACAAGTGGCATAGGCTAGGGCTCGTGGACCATGTTGCCAACTCAAAACAAGTGTAAAAGATTGGGCCCGTTTGGCAAAAATTGCAATTTGAGGCATAGTTGACTTTTGGCAATTTTGCAAAAAAGGTTAACTTCACCAATTCATAACTTCCTCAATTTTGACTCTTTGAAGGTGTTCTTGGTCTTTTTAGAAAGCTTGAGATGTCCTATAAGCAACCCTTTTTGTCTCATCTCAATTTGGTATTCCATGTTCATGTATGAAGCTTTAACAAAAAAAGTGTTTTTGTTGACTTTTCAAAATAACGTATAATGTCCAAATTCATAACTTCTTGTGAGTGCATATTTTGAACTTGGGAGATGAATATGTATTGTATATAATTGCATCCTCTTAAAAATGAGCTTTGGATGGGTAATTTCTCATAAAGTATGAGAAAGTTATGCTTGGTCAAAGTTGAGTTGACTTTTCCTACAAAACCCTACTTTAGCAACTTTTGGTTCTTGATGAATTATGAGCAATCCTTGATGAATCATGATAAACCCTTGATCAAATGATGAATGATACTTAAAAATGAGGATGTTGACTAAAAATATTGAAGTTTGACTGTATGTGGGCCATAGTTGACTTTTGCCCTAGCACAATCGATTTTCAGGCCATTGAGCAATTGACTGAGCAAAATTTCTCTGAAAGGCTTGAAACTTGACATGGATGATCTTGAGAACATATTAGGACAATGGTGAGCACTTGGGATCCCTTGGACTCAAGTATCTTGATGCAACATGAAACCCTAATTTGAGGTAGACTGTCTTAGGAGGGGGCTTGTCTGGTCAACCCTTGGACTACCTTGAGCAACTTGAGAATTTTTCTTGAAATGTTTTGAGAAATATGGGAGGGCAAATTTTGGGGTACAACAGAATGTATTAGCACCCTAAACATATACGGTACTCCGCAGGAACCTCTTTGTAAAATCTGTATATTTTGGCTATAAAATGTTGTATAAAAATAGACGGTGGAGGTGAGAAAAGAAGTATTTTTTTTATGATTTTTGCACCCGCCACAGTTGCGAACCTTTAGTGCCTATGTACCACCTTTCATGCAATAAGGGATCATGGTACACATATTTCACCTTTAAAAATTTTAAAACACAAGTGTGTTGGTTAATTTTATGAGATAAGACATCATCGACATTGTCCATGTGGAAAACATACTTACTACCCACAATTATAAGAAAGGAGAATTTGCATCATCTCAAAGTGGAGGATGTTGTACCCCAAAATTTGCCCTCTCAATTCTCAAGGTTTTTCTTACAAGGATTCTCAAGGTCCAAGCTTGCACAAGTGCATTGGGATTTTCCAGTACCAAAATTAAAAGGAAACTGTCAAAAATGGAGAAAACAGATAAATATAACATTTTGACAAATTTGGTGGAAAACATGTCTCCTTCGATTCAGCATATTTTGATTGACTCTTGGCCTCTTTCGATTGCTCAAAATGGCTACTAGCGTGCCTCTTTCGAACCTGGACATTTGGCCTCCTGTATGCCTCTTTCGAATGCAACTTGGGTACATCCTTCGTTTGGATTGGAAACATCCTTCGGTTCAACCTTTCGATTGGACAAGTGTGCTGCCTGCATGGTTGCAATCGAAGGCCATGACCTACTAGCCACACATGCCCCCTGCAAGGAAACCCTTTTCGATTCACCAAGCGTGCTGCCTGCAAGCCTGTTTCGATTGGGACAAGTAGCTTCCTGCAAGCCTGCTTCGATTTGGACAAGTTTACTGCCTACAAACATGCTTCGATTGGGCAACATTGCTTCCTTTGAACATGGACTTTCGATTAGGAAATATGTTTGCTTCGAGCAGGAGCTTTCGATTGGGCAATAGCTTCCTTTGAGTTAGCTTGTTTCGACCACAGGCTTCGACTGAGACAGAGGCTCCCTTCGAACCAGTGCGCTTCGATCTCACTCTTGCCTTTGACTCAAAACCAAATCTCATTTGCCAGGATGTGTTGCGTCCAGATCTTTACATAGTCAGAAGTTTGCACAAGGGTTTCAAACTTTGTCTGTTGGATACTGCTATTCTGGGCTAACGACTACATACTTTTTCTTCAAGCAGAGAGTACTTTATCACAAAAGTAGCTTTCCATCTGATTTCAGTCTGAGCACAAGCAATGTCAGAGGCATAAGTCACATCTCCTGCACCCCACTGCTGCTACTGCCAACAGGCCCCCCACATGCACTGTCATGCCACATTATTTTATTATTCTTTGCAAGCTGGCTATGGACGAACATTTTCATTATTTCTCTATAAATAGAGGAATTTCTTTTCAAAAAGAGAGGATTTTTGGACCAGACGAACCTCTCCCAAATTTTCTCAAACACAGTAAAATTCTCAAAGTTCTTAAACACTTTAGAAAATCACAAAAAATCCAAAGAGGACTTTCTAGCCAGAGGAAAGAATCTGCAGAAAATTGTTCTCAAACACAACGAAAAAATCTCAAGTTCATCAACACTTGAGAAATCAAAAATATCCAGAATCCAAACACTTGTTTCCCTTAGAATCTGAAACATCTATACATCTTGTTACCCTTCGAATCCAATAGGAAGAACCTCACACTTGTTCTTCTCTGGTGAGTCCAGTATCAAGGACATAACCCCTGGTTTCTCGCTCTGAATCCAGAAGCATTCAAGGAGACCAATCAAAGGCCCAACACACGTTCCAGCCTGAAGCAAGGTAAGTTATTCTTACCTTTGAGCTTTTCGTTTCATGGCATGACATGTAAATATTCTTGTTCGTTCCAAGCATGTACATACTACTGTTCCTTTCGTTTCCACCCTGTTAACATGTTTCGTTTTGCTTACCTGAACTAGTTTTAATTAATAAACTGTTTGAAAGATAAATACTAGCATGGCCTTAGGCCATGTTGCCATTTAATGCTTGAAATGAAAGAAACAGGAAACATGAGTATGAAACGAAACCTTTGGTTTCCACACTGACTTCCAGGCCCAGCCAGAGACACGCTCACACTGATTTCACTGGCCCAATCGAAGAAGGCAACAAAGCAGAAAGGCCCAGTTGAAGGATACAACTTGCTGCTGCCTTTGCCCAATCGAAGGACAGGACCTCGCCCCTGCCAAGGCCCAATCGAAAGACATGAACTGACTGGTGCCAAAGCCCAATCGAAATATGTGACTTTGATGGCGCTAACCCCAATCGAAGGAGGCCAGCAGAATGCCAATCAAAGGCTGCTAGTCCCAATCGAAGGAGGCCAGCAGAATGCCAATCGAAGGATGTTGCTGCCTGGGTCGAAAGAGCTCTTTTTATTTCTTTTTATCTTATTTTTACCTTTACATTTTCTTGCCTTTCAATATGGTTGTAATAGCGTAGGATTTTATCTTTCTGCACTTTATTTACTTTGTACAAATGCTAGTAATTAGGTGTGTATGATAAGATAAAACCAACAAATAGACCACCAAAAAAAATCAAAGATAAATGCATGCAATAAAACACACTTTGCACACATGCACCCTTAGGGTAATCTCACTTGTTGCCTCGGAATATAGTCATGTCCCTCGAGCATGGGCGTTTTAGCAAAGACCCTCGATAAAAGATCGTAGTACCTTGATGACCCTCGATGTTGCCTTCGGTAAACAATCTAGGCCCTAAAAACGACATTGCTAAAACGTCCCATATGTTGCCTTCTATGACTATACAAACGTCCCGTGCCCATCCCGTTCAACATCCTAACGCAAGGTTGTTCACCAAATACAATGGTGAAACAACACTGTTAAAAGGGTTAAAAACATAAGAAAGATCTTTGAGTAAAATAGGGTAGATAACTCTTAGTTACTTGATCAAAAATCTTGCAAAACATCCTTTCCATTTTTCAAACACACTCCACAACACAACTTCAAAAAACAACTTTCAAAAAAAACATTGAAACATCTTTTCAAAAAGACAAACACCTTTGTAAAACATTCTAATAAGAATTGTTACAAAGGTTGCCTAGACAAGGCATCTTTTTCAAAACATTTTCAAAACCACACACACAAAGCACCATTTCAAGCACATTCAAAGCAAAGGCAAGTGATCTAAAACAAGTAACTAAGAGCCCTTGGATAACCATAGATGAAAAGGGTGCTAGCACCTTCCCTTTTCATAATCTACCCCCCGAACCCACAAAAACATCTCAAAGGTCTTTCCTTTGCTTTTTGACCTTTCCTTAGGATAAAATAAAAAGTCGGTGGCGACTCTTGCTAAACCGAACATCTGCGAACACAAATGCAAAATCCCAAGTCAGTTCTCCCACTGTATCACAGAACTGGCGACTCTGCTGGGGAGATTTCTAAAAGTGGGGTTACCTTAGGGTTTTGGATCACCTTTACATGCTTGCTTTGATTGCTTTACTTTTTGGGTTCCTTGTTTGGGTTTGCTGTAAATCCTACACCCGGATTTGGGGGCACCTTTTTAGGTAAATAACAATAAATTGTGAGGGAACTGTGCGGGGTATACCGACATGGTTGAAGCAGTAGCTATGTTAGTGTGACATATTTGTGAGTACCGGTAGCCCTTGAGTAGTCAAGGAGAATACGGGGCCGCTGAGTGATGTCATGAAGCACTAACGAACTCTTAGAACCTTACTTGACCATCTTGGCCTTTCTTAGGGGTAGTGAGATGACCAACTTTGGTGCAGTCCGAAGTTGGTAGATACTTGATACTACACTCATTGAGGATTGTTTTCTTGGAATATTTTGGTCGCCAGTTAAGTGGCTAAACCAAAACAATGAACATAGAAAATAATCCAGTGATATTGAGCTCCTTAGAACCCGGTTTCTATTTTAGGACAGGTTGAGCCAACTAACTTCAAGAGGGTACTTACCTACAAACCCCATGCAAGCCTAAACCTTAGGACTTGTCTGCTTTGTGTGAATATGATTACCTGTATATACACTTGCTTACTTCTGCATACATGTACATAACATCATAACATCATACCATAACATTTTCAATAACCACTTCAAGGATCTCGAGGGTCTTTTTGATGCAGGGTCACGTTGAACCAGACGTCTATCAAAGGGCAAGAGGGTTTTCCTCTAAACAAACGCCGTCAAAGATCAAGTGTAAAGACATCCACCATTACAAAGTTCTCCAATCAAAGATGTTGGCCAAAATTCAACCTCTAACATTTTTCATGTGTTTACCCCGAGAGATCCTTGAAAACATGCATCCACATACCATGCATCATATCATGACAGGTTTCTCCCATACAGGTCTCCTTATCTTCCTACTGTTTATTTCAGTAAGATAGATATGGAATAAACGGTGAAAGATCTCCAAGCTCAAAACGCTCAATTCCAACAAATGCTTCTGGCTATGGGTAAAGGGCAAGAGGATCTGAAAGCTCTCCTTCTCAAAGACAAGAAGAAGAAGTCCAAGAAGGCAGCGGGCATCCTGAACTTGGGAAGAAGACCTAAAACCCCAGATCTTTCAAATCCATCCAACATAGGGGATAGTCTTAAAGAAAACCATAATTTGGAGATCAATGATGGTGAAGCTGACTACTCCGAAGAACAATATCCTCCCGTTGATGACAAGTACAAACAGTTGGAGGATCGCCTCAGTGCTATGGAGATTCAACAAATACTTGTCTTGGATTTGGGAGACATGGGTTTGGTTTCTGGATTGGTCATTCCGCCAAAGTTCAAAGTCCATACCTTTGCCCTGTACGATGGATTTTCTTGCCCTAAGATGCACTTAAAGTCTTATGTCCGCAAGATTCAACCGTACACAACTGATCCAAAGCTTTAGATCCATTTCTTCCAAGAAAGCTTGGTAGGGACTCAACTCGAGTGGTTTTATCAATTGGAGAGTTCTCGCATCCACACCTGGGAGAATTTGGTTACTGCTTTCTATAAGTAGTATCAGTACAATGCTGATCTTGCACCAACTCGTGTGCAATTGCAGAACATGACCATGGGTTCCAACAAGAGCTTCAAATGATACGCCCAAAAGTGGAGAGATCTGGCTGGTAGGGTGCAACCCCCTTTAACTGACAGGGAGCTGATTGACATCTTCATGGGAACATTGACAGGGCCTTTCTTCAATCACTTAATTGGAAGCTTTTCAGCCGAATTCACCGAGCTAATACTGACCGGCGAAAGGGTCGAAGCTGGCATCAAAAGTGGGAAGATTCAAGGAGCTACACCCTCTGATGCTCAGAAAAAGCCCTACAATAGGAAGAAAGAGTCCAATGTTGTAAACAGTCAAAAGAATCGTCATGATCAACATGTAGGGGCAACCCTGATCTCCGACCCCCCCGCCTGTTCAACAAAGACAGAGAAATAGGCGTAGGGTAAGATATCAAGAAAGGCAGTACACTAACATCAACATGCCTTTGTCTCAAGCATTACAACAATTGATGAAGGTGAAACTGATCACACTAAAGGATCCTCCTCAAAATCCTGATACCTCCCCTTCTAGGTACAATCCAAGCGTAAGATGTGCTTATCGTTCTGACAGTCCCGGACATGACACCGACAGATGTCGGACTTTGAAGAACAAGATCCAAGACTTGATTGATGCCAGGGAGATCAAGTTTGACCCTCCAGAGACTCCAAACGTGATCACTGCTCCAATGCCAAATCATTGAGAGTGTCTTTGTTTCATTTGAATTTTCAAGTTGTAATTCCTTTTGTTGTTCAAACAATTATCTATTAATGTCAAACTTTGTTTCATTAATGCATTGCATATGTTTGTCTTGAATTCATCCTTTCATTTTCACTATAATTATGCTTTCTTTATAACATTCAACTCTTGCTAAAAGTTACAAGCCTTTAGAGGGAGGATGACGAAAATAATGCCATAATCTCATACAGTATGCTTTTGAACAGACCTTGCTGATGATGTACAGGCGTTTCTTTCAAATCCAAAACACTGGAGTTATAAGGAAGATAATCCCTAGTCAACCCCTTCGAGCCAAAGAAGTAGAAGTTTTCTGTTTTAAACACAAATTGAAACCTTGAATCAAAACCTGGGGCAGGGTAGTCTCTCAGTTAATTCAAACGCGCGTTAAGCTGCAAACTCTCATCTCGTAATAAAACGAATGACATCAAAAACATTCCTATGGAATTAAAAGATGGTGATGGTTCCCTACCAAATAGGCAGTCATTATCTGTCAAAAAGAAAAGCCCACTAAGTCGAAACCTACAAAGGAGACTTAAGAAAAATAGGGCATCCCGCTGACTGTAATCTCAAAACAGGAACGGTCAGGAAAAAATTAGGGATACCAAATCAAAAGAACGAGGTCGCTACAAATACTCAACAACATGAAAGATGTTGCAAAAATGACTGCCTTCCAACAAATTCAACTTGTGTGAACCATCACCAAAAACGTCGTTCCAAATTCGAATAGAGTTCGACGCACAATTAACTGAGTTTAGGATTGAAGAACATCACGAAGAGCGGGTGGGTACAAATATACTTTGAGCCTTTATCCTTTGTTTCTTAAACCGTGAACCAAGCCACGTTACAACCCTTCAAAAGTCCTAATTGAAGCTTGGGTTAGTTCGAAAGCATACTGTTACAAAAGGTATCCTGACTCCTGTAAGGCTTTGCTCTAAATCTTGTGTTGAATTTGTCTTATAAAAAGTTTTCTGCTAAAAACAACATTTTTCAAAACTTTGAGACAAACATAAACTTTGCATTACTTGAATATCACTGTTTGCATTTGGCTATTTGTTTGATAGCGGAGAAATTCACACAATGAATGTCTGATGAACGAAAGCTCTCCCAGTGAACAAAATCACTTCAAGTAGGATGAAAATTCCAACGACAAATCTCCTATCAACAAGGGGGCATGACATGTCACTATCCAGCACACCTGAGGCAGTCCAGTCAAGATTTCCATAAATCTCTGAAGAAGTGCAGAATAACCAGGGGCAGGTCTCCATCTCCGTCACTTGGGGAATTGAACGTCAACCCCGACAAAGGGTTACATACAATCAAACTTTTTGGCAATACCACAAACATTCGCTACTAGGGGCAATGATAAGTCTCCCCAAAGTCCTTATCATAGGATGATTCCCCAGCAAGAGTATAATCTCTTCCCAGCTGAATCAACCTCAAGAATCCTCGAGGACTTCCCCCAACGAAGATGTCACCTCTCTAGCAGACTGACGACAGGGTTTATTTCCCCAACAACACCAGGATTCCCTAGCTTGGGTTTGCCTCTCCAACTACTACAAATCAAAGGACCACAACTCCTCTTCTCCAGTAGACTACTCTACAATCCCCAGCAAGTTACTGTGAAACCTGGACCCGACCAGATATCAGTTCAACTTCGACTCCCCATTAGAGCAACGAACGACTAAGACTCCTAAACTCTTTTCCCAAGCAGAAATAAACATACTCCCCACAGAGTTTTCAACTTCCCCCAGCGGAGTTCTCCTCAAACAACAAAACAGGAATCCATTGGAAATATTCTAAGCAAAGTTTGAAGACACACATACTCTTCAACAGCAATCTGGGATTTAATAACTCCCCAACACTTGTCAAGGATTTATTTTCCCAGACAAAAATACATTCATTAACATTTCACATTTCATACATCCTATTTACATACATGATAAGTACATACAACACCATCTCCTTTCTTTTGAGAACATCATTACACAATGCATACATCATGACATTGCATACAACTAACTATTTACCTTTTCAGGAAAGATCAATCAACAGGAAAAGATCATCATCTTCTGAGATCCCTTCTAGAGACAGTTCAGATGCGATCCAGATATGGCTGACATTCTGATACTTTTTCCAGATTTCTTTCTAGAGACTGTTCAGATGCGATCCAAATATGGCTGACATTCTGATACTTATTCCAGATTTCTTTCTAGAGACAGTCCAGATACGATCCAGATTCGGATGTCATTCTGTCACTCATTCAAATACAGTCCAGATACGATCCAGAGTCGGATGTCATTCTGTCACTCATTCAAATACAGTCCAGATACGATCCAAATTCGGATGTCATTCTTGTTAGAACAAAGTTTGAATCTACTACCCTAAGTTAAAGTTTTGATGATAACAAAATACTAGATTAAATAAATTGTATAATTCATATGAGACATATATGCTACCTAAAAATTATATTGTGCATTTATAGAAACTCTGATGGATATCAGCATAAGAATGTCAACATCAGCATCAGAAGATGAATTATCATATGCCAGCATCAGAAGATGAAATATCATATGCCAGCATCAGAAGATCAAAGCATGTGCTTACGCTGAAGCTTGATGAACCAATCTGCGCGCAACATACTCTAAACTCTGATCAAGATCAAAACAATATCATCAGCACCTAGAAGCGTCAGAATAAGCCAAAGCCAATTAACGCTTAATTGACAAAGGTACTGTGCATTCAAGACACTTTATTACCAACAGCTGTATTCCAAGACAAAGATCTTCTCAATATGGAAAGAACGTAATGGGCATTGAAATGGAATAAGTGACTACAACGTATCTCTTCCAAAGGCTCTATAAATAAGTCAGTGAGAAATGAATTGGCTAATGCTCTACAACTCTTCACACGCATAAATCAAATCATCCTCATCCTTACTCATACAGTTTGCTATATCTCTCAAATTGCTTACTCTATAGTTATAGCATCCTAGTTTCACATAAGCTTAATTTGTGTATTATCACAGTTGTGATATAAAGTTTTTGTAGAAAACATTCAACACATAGTATTCATTTATCTGTAAGAAAGAATTTCCTTGAGAAACCGGTCTGTGGTTTAGACTCAAGAAGGCTTTAGCAGTTGTTAAAGCAGTTGTAATATTCAGTTGAATATAGTGGATTAAGACCTCGTTGGAGAGAGGCGAAATCACCTTGACGGATGGACTGGAGTAGTTTGAGATTAAACGAACCAGGATAAAAATAATGTGTTGTCTGCATTTGATTTCAAGTTTTACAATTCAACCCCCCTTCTTGTGTTTTTCACTTCTTCAATTGGTATCAGAGCGCCTGGTTCTGAGCTAAAACACTTAACCGTGTCAGTACAAGATCCAGCGTCAGAAAAACACAATGGCAGGAACATATCAACACACCAACAATGACAACAATGAAGATAGAGACAGATTCAGCGGCAAACCTCCAGTCTTTGATGGAGAGAATTTTGATTTCTGGAAAGGCAGAATTGAAAGCTTCTTTCTGGCACATGATGCTGATCTGTGGGACATGGTGACAGATGGATACACACACCCTGTGAATGCAAGTGGTCAGAAGATTGACGGGAAGGCAATGTCTGATCAACAAAAGTGTGACTTCAAAAATCACCACAAGGCCAGAACTATTCTTCTCAGCGCCATCTCTTACGCTGAATATGAAAAGATATCTAACAGAGACACTGCAAAGAGTATGTTTGACTCTCTCAGAATGACGCATGAAGGCAACATTCAGGTCAAAGAAACTAAAGCTCTTGCGCTCATTCAGAAGTATGAGGCATTCAAAATGGAAGAAAGTGAATCTATTGAAACGATGTTCTCAAGATTTCAAATTCTGGTGGCCGGTCTCAAATTTCTGGACAAAGGGTATTCTACTGCTGATCATGTCAAGAAGATCATCAGAAGCTTGCCAAAACAGTGGAGGCCAATGGTTACAGCGCTGAAGCTAGCTAAAGATCTCAACAAAATCTCTCTGGAGGAACTTATCAGCTCCCTCAGAAGTCACGAGATAGAGCTAGAAGCTGATGAACCTCAGAAGCAAGGTAAGCCTTTAGCTTTAAAGTCTAACAGAAAATCTGACTCCAAAGTTTTGCAGGCTGTTGAAGAAACCTCTGATGGGTCCTCATCAGAAGAAGACGAACTTTCCCTCCTCTCCAGAAGAGTGAACCAACTATGGAAGCAGAGGCAAAGAAAGTTCAGGAATACCAGAAGATCCGATCAGAATGAGTCCTCCTCCAGATACAGAAGATCAGACTCCTCCTATGGATTCAGAAGATCTGAAGGCTCCTCAGGAAGCAGAAAGCCAAACACCAAGGACATCATCTGCTATGAGTGCAACGAGCAAGGACACTACAAGAGTGACTGTCCAAAGTTTCAGAGGGAAAAGCCCAAAAAGAAGTTTGGAAGGGAAAACAAGAAGAGTCTCATGGCTACATGGGATGACTCTAACTCATCTGAAGCTGACTCAGAATCAGATGATGAGAGAGAAAACATAGCTCTCATGGCTAACATATCAGAAGACAGTGAAGCTTCTGAATCAGACTCTGAATCAAACACCAAAGAGGTATTCCCTGACTTTGCAATTAATTTTACTAAGGCTGAACTTGCTGAAAGCCTTAACGAAATTCTGGAAAGATATCAGCAGATCAGAGTTAAATTTAGAAACCTGAAAAGGAATCTTGATTCAGACTCTGATAAAACTGAGAGTCTTAAATTGGAAAATTCTGAGTTGAAAAATAAAATTTCAAAATTAGAAAATCTTTTACAAAACTCTCAGAAGGAAACAATTTATGAAACCCCCAGCAGCGCTGTTAAGATCATCAAGGAGTATGATCATAGCTTTCAGAAGTTCCTTGCTAAAAGCATAGATAGAAGCAAAATGGCTTCAATGATCTATGGAGTTAGCAGAAACGGCAGAAAGGGAATAGGATACCAAGGTAAGGTACCTACACCAAAGAATGCCATGGATCTAGTTATTAAACGCACTCCTCTGAATTCACACTTTGTGTATGGTCACACACATGACATTAAATATACTAGTAATAATTATTCTGTGAAACCAAAATTCAACCAGAGTTTTGGTAAAGCTAACAAATCAGGACCCAAGAAAATATGGGTACCTAAGGATAAAATAATACATGTTGCAGATATCTTTAGCAGCAAATCAGAAACTCCAATCATGGTACCTGGACTCTGGATGCTCACGACACATGACGGGAAGAAGGCATATGTTCTAAAGCCTGGAACTTAAGCCTGGAGGCCACGTAGGCTTTGGAGGCAATCAGAGGGGAAAGATCATTGGCTCTGGAACAGTAGGTAATGGAAATCTTCCCTCTATAAATAATGTTCTATTAGTAGATGGATTAATGCATAATCTGTTATCCATAAGTCAATTAAGTGATAACGGTTATGATATAATCTTTAATCAAAAATCATGTAAAGCTGTTAGTCAGAAAGATGGGACTATCCTATTTAATGGAAAGAGGAAAAACAACATTTATAAAATCAAACTTTCTGAACTGAAAAGTCAGAATGTAAAGTGTCTTCTGTCTGTTAACAACGAGCAATGGATCTGGCACAGAAGATTGGGGCATGTTAGTATGAGAAGAATATATCAGATTAACAAACTCAATCTGGTCAGAGGACTTCCTAATCTGAAGTTCAATTCAGATGCTCTGTGTGAAGCATGTCAGAAAGGCAAGTTTGCAAAACCTGCTTTCAAATCTAAAAATGTTGTTTCCACCTCTAAGCCATTAGAACTTCTGCACATTGACTTATTTGGACCAGTTAAAACTGCTTCAGTCAGTGGCAAGAAGTACAGGTTAGTAATCGTAGATGACTATAGCAGATGGACATGGGTAAAGTTCTTAAGACACAAGGACGAGTCACACTCCGTGTTTGTCACCTTCTGTAACCAAGTTCAGAATGAAAAGGATCTTAGAATCGTTAAAGTCAGAAGTGATCATGGTGGAGAATTTGAAAACAAAGATTTTGAGTCATTCTTTAATGACAGAGGCATTCTGCATGATTTTTCTTGTCCTAGAACTCCCCAGCAAAATGGAGTTGTAGAACGAAAGAACAGAACATTGCAAGAAATGGCCAGAACCATGATCAATGAGACAAACGTTGCTAAGATCTTCTGGGCAGAGGCAATAAACACAGCATGCTACATTCATAATAGAATCTCCATAAGACCTATTCTGGAAAAGACTCCATATGAATTGTGGAAGAACAGAAAGCCCAACATTTCATATTTTCATCCATTTGGATGTACTTGTTTTATGTTAAACACAAAAAATTATTTGAACAAGTTTGACTCTAAAGCACAGAAGTGTATTATATTAGGATACTCTGAACGCTCTAGAGGGTACAGAGTATACAATACAGAAACACAGATTGTGGAAGAATCAATCAGTGTTCGTTTTGATGATAAGCTTGACTCTGAAAAGTCAAAGCAGAATGAAGTCTTTGCAGGTATGGAAGTTGAGTTCACAAGTTCTGAAGACAGGTCATCAGAAGCTCTCAACAAAGACACTCCTTCAACATCAGAAAGAGGCACTGCGAGCAATCCAGCAACATCTGTTGATCAACCTTAGAAAAGACTACCCAAAAGTAGCATGCATCACCTAGAAGAAACAATCTTAGGAAGAAAGGAAGATCCAATCAGAACAAGAGACAGCTTCAGAAACTCTGAAGAATCCCTCATGGGACTTGTTTCTCTGATTGAACCTTCCTCAATTGATGAAGCACTTCTGGACAACGACTGGATTCTAGCAATGCAAGAAGAGATGAATCAATTCACCAGAAATGACGTGTGGGATCTAGTTCCTAGACCAAAAGGATTCAACGTCATTGGCACAAAATGGGTATTCAGAAACAAACTGAACGAACAAGGTGAAGTCATCAGAAACAAGACACGAATGGTAGCACAAGGTTATAGTCAGCAAGAGGGGATAGACTATACAGAAACCTTTTCTCTAGTCTCCAGGTTAGAATCTATCAGACTTTTAATTTCTTTTGCTGTCAATAAAGGCATCACTCTATATCAGATGGATGTCAAGAGTGCACTCCTAAATGGCTATATAGAAGAAGAGGTTTATGTGCACCAACCCCCTAGTTTTGAAAGTACAAAAAATCCAGAATATGTTTTCAAACTAAAGAAGTCACTGTATGGTCTGAAACAAGCTCCCAGAGCTTGGTATGAAAGACTAAGTAACTTTCTGTTAGAAAAAGAATTCACCAGAGGGAAAGTGGACACAACCTTATTCTGTAAGACAGTTAAGAATGACATCTTAGTGTGTCCGATTTATGTTGAAGATATTATATTTGGATCTACTAATCCTTCTCTTGGAAGAAAATTTGCTAAGTGTATGCATGCAAAATTTGAGATGAGCCTCATGGGGGAACTGAAATTCTTTCTAGGAATTCAGATCAATCAAACTCCAGAGGGAACTTACATTCATCAGAGCAAATATGTCAGAGAACTTCTGAAGAAATTTGATCTCTCAGAATGTAAGTCATCAAAGATTCCAATGCATCCCACGTGCATTCTGGAAAGAGATGAGGTAAGCAAAAAGGTAGAACAGAAGGTCTACAGAGGTATGATTGGTTCTCTTCTCTATTTGACGGCTTCAAGGCCTGATATTTTATTCAGTGTATGCATTTGTGCAAGATTCCAATCAGATCCTAGAGAATCTCACTTAACAGCTGTTAAGAGAATTTTCAAGTATCTGAAAGGTACTACTAATCTGGGTTTATTTTATAGAAAATCTAGTGATTACAGCTTAGTAGGTTACTGTGATGTTGACTTTGCTGGAGACAGAGTAAAGCATAAAAGTACTTCTGGAAGCTGCCAGTTTCTAGGAGAAAATCTGATCTCTTGGACCAGCAAAAGGCAATCCACAATTGCGCTATCAACAACAGAAGCTGAATACATAGCAGCAGCAGGATGCAACACACAAATGCTCTGGATGAAAAGTCAGCTTGAAGACTTCCAGATATTTGAGAGTAACATTCCTATACTCTGTGACAACACTTCTGCCATTTTCTTAAGTAAAAATCCAATTTTGCATTCTAGGGCTAAGCATATAGAAATAAAACATCATTTCATTAGGGATTACATTCAGAAAGGCATTTTAAACTTAAAATTTATTGATACAGACCATCAATGGGCTGATATCTTCACAAAACCACTTTCTGAAGATAGGTTCAACTTCATTCTGAAACATCTCAGCATGAAGCTCTGCCCAGAGTGAAAATGTTTTAATTTTATACATTAACCTTCAGAATTTGTTTTATTTTACTGTGAACTTCTGATCAATCTTCTCTCAGAAATTTAGACATGCAGATTGTATCAGATTCTATCCATAAAGATCTGAGCATTTCATTTCAAGGATAGATGTGCTGTTCACTAAATCAAACAAGTGTCATCCAGTCATCAGCTAATTCCTGAGGCAGAACACACGTGCACACTTCTAAGAAGGCAAAGCGCTGATTGGATGCATTGAGACACATGTCATGGGTAACTGTTCCAAATATCCTTCTAAATCCCCTAAAATCAGCCAACATTAAATGCGAGTAATCATAATTTAATTTTTTGAAACATTTATGTTTATGTTTTCAAAACATTTTTTGAAACCTATTTAAACACCTTAAACATCATCTATTCACTTTTTACCGTCACTTACAATCTTCAAAACATTTCTGCGTTTTTCACTTCTTACTGTGTGTTCATATTTTTCTCTCAAAGAAACCCTTTTCAAAGCTATTTCTCAAAAACCCCTGTGTGTGAACATGGCATCCTCTAGCACTCCTTCTGCAGGTTCCCAGCAAGATGCTTCTTCTGAACAGTATCAGATTCCTTTCAGAACGCTCCTCACTCCGGTCAAGAACTTGGAAGTTCTGTCAGAATTGATAGTTGATTTCAACAGTTTGAAGGAAAATGGCTTTGATTTGTATGAAGAAATTAAGGCACAAGGTTGGGAAAGGTACTTTGATAGGTTGGTGGGTCCAACGTTCCCCATCTTGGTTAAATAATTCTGGATACACGCGTATTCCTCAACTCATCAGGTTACTTCGTTTATCATGGGAAAGAAGATAGTGATTACTGAAGATCACATTGCACGGCTGATTGGATACAATGGTGGTGGTGTTCGCTGTATAGACATGGCAGAAAGGTTCTCAGATGCTGCTGTTATAGCAAGGCAGATTGTCTCACATGGGGTTCCCTCCAGCAAAATAAGAGATTTGAAAGATCAACACAAAATTTGGGCAAAGATTATTCTGGGCTGTTTCAATCACAGGAAGCCTACAAGCTCTCCTGATTATATAAACATAGATCATCAGTTTCTGATCTATTTTATTAATCAGAAGATAAAGATTAATCTGGCTCATCTTCTGTTCAACCATCTGAGGACCAGCGTCAAGGAGACTAGAGAAGAAGAAAGGACTAAAAGGGATTGGATACCCTTTGGCAGATTGATATCAGATATTCTAATGGAGAATAGGCTGATTGAACACTTGACAGAGGCACAAGAAATAAGCTCTCTAGAACCTTCTGTTGGGAAGCAGCTGAATGCTAAGAATCTCAAGAAGATGAAGCTGATAGAGAACATTAAGAAGGAGCCCAGCGTTACTTCTTTTGCTGAAATCTCCAGCAGAAGAATTCCCCTGGACGACTTCCCGATGTTCTCAGAGATTGACTCCAAGCCTCAAATAGTTCTGAGATACTTGGATGCATGCAAGGCTGATGGAACAACACCCAATCTCAACATTCAAGATATTCAGCAGAAGGCACCAGAGGTTACTCTGAAGAAGACCAAGAAGAGAAAGGCTGTATCAGAAGGATCGTCTCAGCAGACCCCAAAGAAGAGAGGTAATCTGTCTTCTGTTAATGTTTTAAATTCATCTGCTGTTCCAACATTTATTCCAACCCCAGCTTCAAGTGAAATTCCAATTCCCATTCCAATCATTGATGATACTGAACCTGAATTTGACCCTTCTGAGTCATTAACCCTCAGAAGATCCCGCACCAAATCTCACAATCCAAAACCCACAACCTCAACAGAACCAGAACTTGAAAAAGTTCTTTCAGAAATTGATCAACACTCTTCCGCTCCCAATACAGAAAATCCAAATCCTCAACCAGAAACTCCCCACTCACCTCAACCAGAAACTACACTCTCACCAATACCAGAAGATCCTCCATCTCCACAACCAGAACTTAATCCACCCTCACTTCAACACGAATCATCTCAATAACTTGAGTTTCAACACTCTGAGGCTCAAACCCCTGAACCTCAATCATCTGAATCCTCTGAACCACAAACCTTAGCCATACAATTTCCTGGTGGTACCACTGTTGATATCCCTCAACTACCATCCTCACCAGAAATTACTCCACCTAATACCCCATCCACTCCAATAATCATTTCTGATTCTCCTACACCCTCACCCAAGCAAAATCCAGATGACCACAGCAAGACCTTCATTGATCTAACAGTCCTTGGCCGCCTTGCTGCCCTTAAAAATAAAACCTCCATTCCCAAACCCAAACAACCAGATGTTGGTTCTAGCATCTTGAATTTTGAAACAGACATGCAGAAGTGGATTTCTTCTCTAAAACAGGCTAGTCCGGGAGTGATTGATCCTACTGTCTCAGACCAACTCTGGACACAATTCAGAGAATGGGTGTGCGCTTAAACCTTTAAGCTGCAAGACCAAAACTATGAACAGGCTCAACAGAACTTCAGCAATCTGCTGAAAGAAGTTGAAGGTCTGCTGAATATCAAAGGGCTTCTTCTGGACATTGAGCCTTGGTCTGAAAAGCGTCCAGCTTCAACAGTTCAACCAGCAGAAGAGCAGACGATTCCAGCTGAAGATTTAAGTCAAGAAGAAGTTATTGCAGAAAGCTCTCAGAAGCATCCTGATTCTGACACCTCTCAAGCTGCATTGGACAGGCAGACTCTTGAAGAGCTGAAGCAAAATGATCTTCGACTGCAGGAGAGAATGGATGAGAATGATCAACGAATGAAGGAAAGGATGGATGTTCAGGATAGTAAGATTGACTCGGTAGTCAGCATGGTGCATCAGCAGAAGGAAACCACTGATCAGATTAAGAACATGCTAGAAGCTCTGTTCACACGCCTTCCTCCCCAACCTTAGATTTTGTTTCTTGATTTTTTTCCCACTGATTTCTTTACATGTTATCTGTAACATTTTCTGAGCTCTGAACTGAATACAATCGTTTTTCTGCACTGATAGTTTTTAACTTCAATTATTTGCACTTTTTGATTGCTGACAAAAAGGGGGAGAAAGAATGATATTTCTCAATAACGGATTACCGAGACAAAAGTCTCAAACATTATAACACTCTGATATACTTGAATTTTTCTTTGTTCTACATAAGCTTACAGGTACAAGAATTCAATTATCTCTTATACACTGAAGCTCTGCTCTAGTAAAGGAAAGGTCTGATGCTCAAAGAAAGTTCAATAAAGATCTGATGCTAAAGGACTCATGGAATTAAAAGGGAAGTAATAAACTCAAGGGGAGTTTTTCTGATCATAACTCTGACAGTTCCTTTTATCTTCTTAACTCTGATACCTTTTTATTCCCTATCTTCTTATCTGTGATACCTTTCTGTTTATCGCTGATACAAATTTATTATTTGGTTATCTCTGATATTTTTTCTTCTTTAAATTTCAATTGAAAATATCCGGTTTTTGTCATCATCAAAAAGGGGGAGATTGTTAGAACAAAGTTTGAATCTACTACCCTAAGTTAAAGTTTTGATGATAACAAAATACTAGATTAAATAAATTGTATAATTCATATGAGACATATATGCTACCTAAAAATTATATTGTGCATTTACAGAAACTCTGATGGATATCAGCATAAGAATGACAACATCAGCATCAGAAGATGAATTATCATATTCCAGCATCAGAAGATGAAATATCACATGCCAGCATCAGAAGATCAAAGCATGTGCTTACGCTGAAGCTTGATGAACCAATCTGCGCGCAACATACTCTAAACTCTGATCAAGATCAAAACAATATCATCAGAACCTAGAAGCGTCAGAATAAGCCAAAGCCAATTAACGCTTAATTGACAATGGTACTGTGCATTCAAGACACTTTATTACCAACAGTTGTATTCCAAGACAAAGATCTTCTCAATATGGAAAGAACGTAATGGGCATTGAAATGGAATAAGTGACTACAACGTATCTCTTCCAAAGGCTATATAAACAATTCAGTGAGAAATGAATTGGCTAATGTTCTACAACTCTTCACACGCATAAAGCAAATCATCCTCATCCTTACTCATACAGTTTGCTATATCTCTCAAATTTCTTACTCTATAGTTATAGCATCCTAGTTTCACATAAGCTTAATTTGTGTATTATCACAGTTGTGATATAAAGTTTTTGTAGAAAACATTCAACACATAGTATTCATTTATCTGTAAGAAAGAATTTCCTTGAGAAACCGGTCTATGGTTTAGAATCAAGAAGGCTTTAGCAGTTGTTAAAGCAGTTGTAATATTCAGTTGAATATAGTGGATTAAGACCTCGTTGGAGAGAGGCGAAATCACCTTGACGGGTGGACTGGAGTAGTTT
Organism: Vicia faba; assembly: GCA_948472305.1. Taxonomy (NCBI): domain Eukaryota; kingdom Viridiplantae; phylum Streptophyta; class Magnoliopsida; order Fabales; family Fabaceae; genus Vicia; species Vicia faba. Next base: position 211,161,069 of record OX451738.1, on the reverse strand, counting down.
GAGATCAAACGAACCAGGATAAAAATAACGTGTTGTCTGCATTTGATTTCAAGTTTTACAATTGAACCCCCCTTCTTGTGTTTTTCACTTCTTCAATTCTGTCACTCATTCAAATACAGTCCAGATACGATCTAGATTCGGATGTCATTCTGTCACTCATTCAAAATACAGTCCAGATACGATCCAGATTCAGATGTCATTTTGTCACTCATTCAAATACAGTCCAGATACGATCCAGATTCGGATGTCATTCTGTCACTCATTCAAATACAGTCCAGATACGATCCAGATTCGAATGTCATTCTGTCACTCATTCAAATACAGTCCAGATACGATCCAGATTCGGATGTCATTCTATCACTCATTCAAATACAGTCCAGATACGATCCAGATTCGGATGTCATTCTGTCACTCATTCAAAATACAGTCCAGATACGATCCATATTCGGATTGTCATTCTGTCACTCATTCAAAATACAGTCCAGATACGATCCAAATTTGGATTGTCATTCTGTCACTCATTCAAAATACAATCCAGATACGATCCAGATTCGGATGTCATTCTGTCACTCATACAAATACAGTCCAGATTCGGATGTCATTCTGTCACTCATTCAAATACAGTCCAGATACGATCCAGATTCGGATGTCATTCTGTCACTCATTCAAATACAGTCCAGATACGATCCAGATTCAGATGTCATTCTGTCACTCATTCAAAATACAGTCCAGATACGATCCAGATTCGGATGTCATTCTGTCACTCATTCAAATACAGTCCAGATACGTTCCAGATTCAGATGTCATTCTGTCACTCATTCAAAATACAGTCCAGATACGATCTAGAGTCGGATGTCATTCTGTCACTCATTCAAATACAGTCCAGATACAATCCAGATTCGAATGTCATTCTGTTACTCATTCAAATACAGTCCAGATACGATCTAGATTCGGATGTCATTCTGTCACTCATTCAAAATACAGTCCAGATACAATCCAGATTTAGATTGTCATTCTGTCACTCATTCAAAATACAATCCAGATACGATCCCGATTCGGATGTCATTCTGTCACTCATTCAAATACAGTCCAGATACGATCCAGATTCAGATGTCATTCTATCACTCATTCAAATACAGTCCAGATACGATCCAGATTCGGATGTTATTCTGCCACTCATTCATAATACAGTCCAGATACAATCCATATTCAGATGTCATTCTGTCACTCATTCAAAATACAGTCAAGATACGATCCAGATTCGGATTATCATTCTGTCACCCATTCAAATACAGTCCAGATACGATCCAGATTCAGATGTCATTCTGTCACTCCTTCAAATACATTTCAGATACGCTCCAGACACGGACGCCATTTCTTTGGCTCATATAGACTCAGTCTCCAGATACAGTTCAAATGCATTCCAGACATGGATACCATTTTGATGCTCATTCTTCTGACCCACAACATTGCACTTACAACAAACATTCTTGGATGGCATGTTTAAGCCCATCTCCGACAAGATTTTGTCACATATCCAGATGGCATCTTTAAGCCCATCTCCGACAAGATTCTGTCACATCTCCAGATGGCATCTTTAAGCCCATCTCCAACAACTTTCTATCATCTCTCCAAATGGCATCTCTAAGCCCATTCTCCCAATCATCACATATCCGAGTGCAAATTTCTGGGCACTCTAGTGTTCAATCATCTTTCACCTTCAAGTCACAAATGGCAGATTCACCAATCTAACTCTTCAGGTGTAAGAAGATTGAACAGGGGCAACTGTTGTACCCCATAATTTGCCCTCTCAATTCTCAAGGTTTTTCTTACAAGGATTCTCAAGGTCCAAGCTTGCACAAGTGCATTGGGATTTTCCAGTACCAAAATTAAAAGGAAACTGTTAAAAATGGAGAAAACAGATAAAAATAATATTTTGACAAATTTGGTGGAAAACATGTCTCATTCGATTCAGCATACTTCGATTGACTCTTGGCCTCTTTCGATTGCTCAAAATGGCTACTAGCATGCCTCTTTCGAACCTGGACATTTGGCCTCCTGTATGCCTCTTTCGAATGCAACTTGGGTACATCCTTCGTTTGGATTGGAAACATCCTTCGGTTCAACCTTTCGATTGGACAAGTGTGCTGCCTGCATGGTTGCAATCGAAGGCCATGACCTACTGGCCACACATGCCCCCTGCAAGGAAACCCTTTTCGATTCACCAAGCGTGCTGCCTGCAAGCCTGTTTCGATTGGGACAAGTAGCTGCCTGCAAGCCTGCTTCAATTTGGACAAGTTTACTGCCTACAAACATTCTTTGATTGGGCAACATTGCTTCCTTAGAACACGGACTTTCGATTGGGAAATATGTTTGCTTCAAGCAGGAGCTTTCGATTGGGCAATAGCTTCCTTCGAGTTAGCTTGTTTCGACCACAGGCTTCGACTGAGACAGAGGCTCCCTTTGAACCAGTGCACTTCGATCTCACTCTTGCCTTTGACTCAAAACCAAATCTCGTTTTCCAGGCTGTGTTGTGTCCAGATCTTTACATAGTCAGAAGTTTGCACAAGGGTTTCAAACTTTGTCTGTTGGATACTGCTATTCTGGGCTAAAGGCTACATAATTTTTCTTCAAGTAGAGAGTACTTTATCACAAAAGCAGCTTTCCATCTGATTTCAGTCTGAGTACAAGCAATGTCAGAGGCATAAGTCACATCTCCTGCACCCCACTGCTGCTACTGCCAACAGGCCCCCCACATGCACTTTCACGCCACATTATTTTATTATTCTTTGCAAGCTGGCTATGGACGAACATGTTCATTATTTCTCTATAAATAGAGGAATTTCTTTTCAAAAAGAGAGGATTTTTGGACCAGACGAACCTCTCCCAAATTTTCTCAAACACAGTAAAATTCTCAAAGTTCTTAAACACTTTAGAAAATCACAAAAAATCCAAAGAGGACTTTCTAGCCAGAGGAACGAATCTGCAGAAAATTGTTCTCAAACACAACAAAAAAATCTCAAGTTCATCAACACTTGAGAAATCAAAAATATCCAGAATCCAAACACTTGTTTCCCTTAGAATCTGAAACATCTATACATCTTGTTACCCTTCGAATCCAGTAGGAAGAACCTCACACTTGTTCTTCTCTGTTGAGTCCAGTATTAAGGACATAACCCCTGGCTTCTCCCTCCGAATCCAGAAGCATTCAAGGAGACCAATCAAAGGCCCAACACACGTTCCAGCCTGAAGCAAGGTAAGTTATTCTTACCTTTGAGCTTTTCGTTTCATGGCATGACATGTAAATATTCTTGTTTGTTCCAAGCATCTACATACTGCTGTTCCTTTCGTTTCCACCCTGTTAACATGTTTCGTTTTGCTTACCTGAACTAGTTTTAATTATTAAACTGTTTGAAAGATAAATACTAGCATGGCCTTAGGCCATGTTGCCATTTAATGCTTGAAATGAAAGAAACAGGAAACAGGAGTATGAAACGAAACCTTTGGTTTCCACACTGACTTCCAGGCCCAACCTGAGACACGCTCACACTGATTTCACTGGCCCAATCGAAGAAGGCAACAAAGCAGAAAGGCCCAGTCGAAGGATACAACTTGCTGCTGCCTTTGCCCAATCGAAGGACAGGACCTCGCCCCTGCCAAGGCCCAATCGAAAGACATGACCTGACTGGTGCCAAAGCCCAATCGAAAGACGTGACTTTGCTGGCGCTAACCCCAATCGAAGGAGGCCAGCAGAATGCCAATCGAAGGCTGCTAGTCCCAATCGAAGGAGGCCAGCATAATGCCAATCGAAGGATGCTGCTGCCTGGGTCGAAAGAGCTCTTTTTATTTCTTTTTATCTTATTTTTGCCTTTACATTTTCTTGCCTTTCAATATGGTTGTAATAGCGTAGGATTTTATCTTTCCGCATTTTATTTACTTTGTACAAATGCTAGTAATTAGGTGTGTATGATAAGATAAAACCAACAAATAGACCACCAAAAAAAATCAAAGATAAATGCATGCAATAAAACACACTTTGCACACATGCACCCTTAGGGTAATCTCACTTGTTGCCTCAGAATATAGTCATGTCCCTCGAGCATGGGCGTTTTAGCAAAGACCCTCGATAAAAGATCGTAGTCCCTCGATGACCCTCGATGTTCCCTTCGGTAAACAATCTAGTCCCTAAAAACGACATTGCTAAAACGTCCCATATGTTGCCTTCTATGACTATACAAATGTCCCGTGCCCGTCCCGTTCAACATCCTAACGCAAGGGTGTTCACCAAATACAATGGTGAAACAACACTGTTAAAATGGTTAAAAACATAAGAAAGATCTTTGAGTAAAATAGGGTAGATAACTCTTAGTTACTTGATCAAAAATCTTGCAAAACATCCTTGCCATTTTTCAAACACACTCCATAACACAACTTCAAAAAACAACTTTCAAAAAAAACATTGAAACATATTTTCAAAAAGACAAACACCTTTGTAAAACATTCAAATAAGAATTGTTACAAAGGTTGCCTAGACAAGGCATCTTTTTCAAAACATTTTCAAAACCACACACACAAAGCACCATTTCAAGCACATTCAAAGCAAAGGCAAGTGATCTAAAACAAGAAACTAAGAGCCCATGGATAACCATGGATGAAAAGGGTGCTAGCACCTTCCCTTTTCATAATCTACCCCCTGAACCCACGAAAACATCTCAAAGGTCTTTCCTGTGCTTTTTGAACTTTCCTTAGGATAAAATAAAAAGTCGGTGGAGACTCTTGCTAAACCGAACATCTGCGAACACAAACGCAAAATCCCAAGTCAGTTCTCCCACTGTATCACAGAACTGGCGACTCTGTTGGGGAGATTTCTAAAATTGGGGTTACCTTAGGGTTTTGGATCACCTTTACATGCTTGCTTTGATTGCTTTACTTTTTGGGTTCCTTGTTTGGGTTTGCTGTAAATCCTACACCCAGATTTGGGGGCACATTTTTAGGTAAATAGTAATAAACTGTGAGGGAACTGTGCAGGGTATACCGACATGGTTGAAGCAGTAGCTATGTTAGTGTGACATATTTGTGAGTACTGGTAGCCCTTGAGTAGTCAAGGAGAATACGGTGCCGCTGAGGGATGTCATGAAGCACTAACGAACTCTTATAACCTTACTTGACCATCTTGGCCTTTCTTAGGGGTAGTGAGATGACCAACTTTGGTGCAGTCCGAAGTTGGTAGATACTTGATACTACACTCATTGGGGATTGTTTTCTTGGAATATTTTGGTCGCCAGTTAAGTGGCTAAACCAAAACGATGAACATAGAAAATAATCCAGTGATATTGAGCTCCTTAGAACCCGGTTTCTATTTTAGGACAGGTTGAGCCAACTAACTTCAAGAGGGTACTTACCTACAAACCCCATGCAAGCCTAAACCTAAGGACTTGTCTGCTTTGTGTGAATATGATTACCTGTATATACACTTGCTTACTTCTGCATACATGTACATAACATCATAACATCATACCATAGCATTTTCAATAACCACTTCAAGGATCTCGAGGGTCTTTTTGATGCAGGGTCACGTTGAACCAGACGTCTATCAAAGGGAAAGAGGGTTTTCCTCTAAACAAACGCCGTCAAAGATCAAGTGTAACAACTTGAATCAGGGGCTATGACCCACTCGACATGGTGAGCTTGATTCTCGTGGAAAGACATCCACCATTACAAAGTTCTCCAATCAAAGATGTTGGCCAAAATTCAACCTCTAACATTTTTCCTGTGTTTACCCCCAGAGATCCTTGAAAACATGCATCCACATACCATGCATCATATCATGACAGGTTTCTCCCATACAGGTCTCCTTATCTTCCTACTGTTTATTTCAGTAAGATGGATATGGAACAAACGGTGAAAGATCTCCAAGCTCAAAACGCTCAATTCCAACAAATGCTTCTGGCTATGGGTAAAGGGCAAGAGGATCTGAAAGCTCTCCTTCTCAAAGACAAGAAGAAGAAGTCCAAGAAGGCAGCGGGCATCCTGAACTTGGGAATAAGACCTAAAACCCCAGATCTTTCAACTCCATCCAACATAGGGGATAGTCTTGAAGAAAACCATAATTTGGAGATCAATGATGGTGAAGCTGACTACTCCGAAGAACAATATCCTCCCGCTGATGACAAGTACAAACAGTTGGAGGATCGCCTCAGTGCTATGAAGATTCAACAAATACCTGGCTTGGATTTGGGAGACATGGGTTTGGTTTCTGGATTGGTCATTCCGCCAAAGTTCAAAGTCCCTACCTTTGCCCTGTACGATGGAGTTTCTTGCCCTAAGATGCACTTAAAGTCTTATATCCGCAAGATTCAACCGTACACAACTGATCCGAAGCTTTGGATCCATTTCTTCCAAGAAAGCCTGGTAGGGACTCAACTCGAGTGGTTTTATCAATTGGAGAGTTCTCGCATCCACACCTGGGAGGATTTGGTTACTGCTTTCTATAAGTAGTATCAGTACAATGTTGATCTTGCACCAACTCGTGTGCAATTGCAGAACATGACCATGGGTTCCAACAAGAGCTTCAAAAGATACGCCCAAAAGTGGAGAGATTTGGCTGGTAGAGTGCAACCCCCTTTAACTGACAGGGAGCTGATTGACATCTTCATGGGAACATTGACAAGGCCTTTCTTCAATCACTTAATTGGAAGCTTTTCAGCCGGATTCACCGAGCTAATACTAACCGGCGAAAGGGTCGAAGCTGGCATCAAAAGTGGGAAGATTCAAGGAGCTACACCCTCTGATGCTCAGAAAAAGCCCTACAATGGAAAGAAAGAGTCCAATGATGTGAACAGTCAAAAGAATCGTCATGATCAACACGTAGGGGCAACCCTGATCTCCAATCCCACATCTGTTCAACAAAGACAGAGAAATAGGCGTAGGGTAAGATATCAAGAAAGGCAGTACACTAACATCAACATGCCTTTGTCTCAAGCATTACAACAATTGCTGAAGGTGAAACTAATCACACTAAAGGATCCTCCTCAAAATCCTGATACCTCCCCTTCTAGGTACAATCCGAGCGTAAGATGTGCTTATCATTCTGACAGTCCCGGACATGACACCGACGAATGTTGGACTTTGAAGAACAAGATCCAAGACTTGATTGATGCCAGGGAGATCAAGTTTGACCCTCCAGAGACTCCAAACGTGATCACTGCTCCTATTCCAAATCATTGAGAGTGTCTTTGTTTCATTTGAATTTTCAAGTTGTAATTCCTTTTGTTGTTCAAACAATTATCTATTAATGCCAAACTTTGTTTCATTAATGCATTGCATATGTTTGTCTTGAATTCATCCTTTCATTTTCACTATAATTATGCTTTCTTTATAACATTCAACTCTTGCTAAAAGTTACAAGCCTTTAGAGGGAGGATGACGAAAACAATGCCATAATCTCATACAGTATGCTTTTGAACAGACCTTGCTGATAATGTACAGGCGTTTCTTTCAAATCCTAAACACTGGAGTTATAAGTAAGATAATCCCTAGTCAACCCCTTCGAGCCAAAGAACTAGAAGTTTTCTGTTTTTAACACAAATTGAAACCTTGAATCAAAACCTGGGGCAGGGTAGTCTCTCAGTTAATTCAAACGCGCGTTAAGCTGCAAACTCTCATCTCGTAATACAACGAATGACATCAAAAACATTCCTCTGGAATTAAAAGATGGTGATGGTTCCCTACCAAATAGACAGTAATTATCTCTCAAAAAGAAAAGCCCACTAAGTCGAAACCTACAAAGGAGACTTAAGAAAAATAGGGCATCCCGCTGACTGTAATCTCAAAACAGGAACGGTCAGGCAAAAATTAGGGATACCAAATCAAAAGAACGAGGTCGCTACAAATACTCAAAAACATGAAAGATGTTGCAAAAATGACTGCCTTCCAACAAATTCAACTTGTGTGAACCATCACCAAAAACGTCGTTCCAAATTCGAATAGAGTTCGACGCACAATTAACTGAGTTTAGGATTGAAGAACATCACGAAGAGCGGGTGGGTACAAATATACTTTGAGCCTTTATCCTTTATTTCTTAAAACGTGAACCAAGCCACGTTACAACCCTTCAAAAGTCCTAATTGAAGCATGGGTTAGTTCGAAAGCATACTGTTACAAAAGGTATCCTGACTCCTGTAAGGCTTTGCTCTAAATCTTGTGTTGCATTTGTCTTATAAAAAGTTTTCTGCTAAAAAACGCATTTTTCAAAACTTCGAGACAAACATAAACTTTGCATTACTTGAATATCACCGTTTGCATTTGGCTATTTGTTTGACAGCGGAGAAATTCACACAATGAATGTCTGATGAACGAAAGCTCTCCCAGTGAACAAAATCACTTCAAGTAGGATGAAACTTCCAATGACAAATCTCCTATCAACAAGGGGGCATGACATGTCACTATCCAGAACACCTGAGGCAGTCCAGTCAAGATTTCCATAAATCTCTGAAGAAGTGCAGAATAACCAGGGGCAGGTCTCCATCTCCGTCACTTGGGGCATTGAACGTCAACCCCGACAAAGGGTTACATACAATCAAACTTTTTGGAAATACCACAAACATTCGCTACTAGGGGCAATGACAAGTCTCCCTAAAGTCCTTCTCATAGGATGATTCCCCAGCAAGAGTATAATCTCTTCCCAGCTGAATCAACCTCAAGAATCCTCGAGGACTTCCCCTAACGAAGATGTCACCTCTCTAGCAGACTGACGACAGGGTTTATTTCCCCAACAACACCAGGATTCCCCAGCTTGGGTTTGCCTCTCCGACTACTACAAATCAAAGGACCACAACTCCTCTTCTCTAGTAGACTACTCTACAATCCCCAGCAAGTTACTGTGAAACCTGGACCCGACCAGATATCAGTTTAACTTTGACTCCCCAGTAGAGCAACGGACGACTAAGACTCCTAAACTCTTTTCTCAAGCAGAAATAAACATACTCCCCACAGAGTTTTCAACTTCCCCCAGCGGAGTTCTCCTCAAACAACAAAACAGGAATCCATTAGAAATATTCTAAGCAAAGTTTGAAGACACACATACTCTTCAACAGCAATCTGGGATTTAATAACTCCCCAACACTTGTCAAGGATTTATTTTCCCAGACAAAAATACATTCATTAACATTTCACATTTCATACATCCTATTTACATACATGATAAGTACATACAACACAATCTCATTTCTTTTGAGAACATCATTACACAATGCATACATCATGACATTGCATACAACTAACTCTTTATCTTTTCAGGAAAGATCAATCAACAGGAAAAGATCATCATCTTCTGAGATCCCTTCTAGAGACAGTTCAGATGCAATCCAAATATGGCTGACATTCTGATACTTTTTCCAGATTTCTTTCTAGAGACAGTTCAGATGCGATCCAGATATGGCTGACATTCTGATACTTATTCCAGATTTCTTTCTTGAGACAGTCCAGATACGATCCAGATTCGGATGTCATTCTGTCACTCATTCAAATACAGTCCAGATACGATCCAGATTCGGATGACATTCTGTCACTCATTCAAATACAGTTCAGATACGATCCAAATTCGGATGTCATTCTTGTTAGAACAAAGTTTGAATCTACTACCCTAAGTTAAAGTTTTGATGATAACAAAATACTAGATTAAATAAATTGTATAATTCATATGAGACATATATGCTACCTAAAAATTATATTGTGCATTTACAGATTGCTGTTGAAGAGTATGTGTGTCTAGATAAATTATCAATTTAGGTTACAAGGTCTCCAACAAAGGCCAAGGTTTCTAATCCTAAGTCCAAGAAGTCCAATACTCCATAATGCCAAGGTTAGTAAACAAATAGTCTAAGTATCATTAAAGTTTTTTATGGTTTATGTTGATTATTAAGTATCTTCAAAAAGAAAAGAAAATCTCAAGTGAGCAAAATGAAAATAGCATGAAATATAAATGCTAAAGCAAATAGTACAAAAAGCATAAAAATAAAAGCATAAAGTAAAGTCAATTGTTAATAATTAGTGGTTAGGTTGATGACCATCTTGAAACTTGCATTTGGAACTCATTATAGGATTGGTAGAACCAAAGCCTCTCAGCAACAAGTTGAATTTGCTTTTTGTCAAGTATATCATCCATTTAAGAATTCTCAAGGCAACATTTAATGATCAACGATGTTTAAGTGATCCGCGTAGACCAAAATTTATGAAGATCTATTAGAGGATTGGTAGAACCAAAGACTCCACACAATGAATCTCAAGGTTATTTGATCAAAGGGATAAAATTAACATACTTGGGCTTGCAAACATAGGTTTGGGCCATGAATGATCATTTATTCGAATCAGGAAAAAATTTAGCGCTATGTTAGACAATCGTAAGTGGACTTATGTAGAAGTCACACCTATTTTGAGGCCGGTCAATAGCAATCTATGTATTTCATGTTTGGATAAATGATATACAGATCATTATCCCATAACATGTAATACAATAAGAAAGGGGAATAAGATGAAGAGGGAAGGGATTAGAGTTTTAAATATCATCAACATCATTCGTCCATTTTAATGGATTTGGTTTATCAACCTATCAAGACCCAAGATCCAATGATGTTGAAGAATTTTCCTCAAGATATGCTCCAAGTTGGTACCACATGATATTTCAAAAATCAAACAAGAATCATGTACAAAAGCTTTTAATTTACAAACATTGTTCAAAGGGAAAACCCTAAATGCACACCTAAGACAAGAATAGTTTTAAAATATGAAAATGACTTGCAAAATTATGAAATTAAAACTCTAACTTCCTAAGGTCCTATAAAAGTCAGAAATAAAATTGGGAGTCCCTGGATTGAGGTGGAAATTTTCTTTAGAAATGAAAACTTGGAGACTAGTAAGTTTGAGCCTTAAACTAGATAGTTTTGGAAAATAATTTGTGAAAAATATGAAATAACATTGTAAAATTCTAGAAAGATGATTTTTATAGCCTCAACATGCTCAAGCACTCCAAAACATTTCATTTATGATTTTATAGGTATAGTAAGTTAGAAATTCAAATCCATTAATGTGCATGATCAAGCAAAAACCCTAAAAAGAGAAAATAGGTTCAAAAATTAATCTATTAGGTCCAAAGGTTAAATAAATTTGATGTAGAATAACATAAATGTTAAGAAAACTCTAAGGATCAGAAATATTATTTTTCTTGAATTTTATATCAAAAGGAAAAAGGAAATAAAATTATTTACACAATTCATTAAAAAAACAAGGAAAAGATGAATATGTCCAATTAAATGATTTAATTTGTAATCCAATTTTTTTATAAAATAGGACAAAATATTTTCATGTAATAATCTCAGAGAGGAGTCCAAAATAATGTTTTATGATTTTTTTTTACTTAAAAGAAATAGGAAAATCAAATTCAAGATTTAAAATAAATATTAAAACCCTAATTATTTACATGATTTTATTTAATCAAGAAAATGATAAAATAATGAAATAAAAATAAAAAATGAAAATATATTGAAAAAGAAGTTTAAAATATTTTTTTGATAATTTTTGAAATGAAGAAAATATTAAAATGAAATTTAAGAAAACAAAAGAAAATTAATATATGAAGCTTTTTACACCTGTTATTCTCAATATGCGCTGTAAAAGAAAATAAAGCCATGTTCAATCAGAACACGCCATGCAGTCATCCCTACCAAACAACCATATTCTTTCTAAATTTCAATTTTGAAACAACAATTTCAGGCCACAATATCTCGCGTGTTTCTTGATGAAATTCAAAGATGTAAACATCAACATTCAAGATCGAAGTGTGCCAAACATAATAGTATAAATTTTTTATGAAATGATGCTTTGATGATGGAGAAAATAGCGAGCGGAAGTGATTGCATGAACACGGTTTTGAGTTGCATATTTTATCAAACAGATTTATGATTTGATTTTCTCCCTCAATTCTCCATCAAATCACTCGATCCAAAGACCGAAATTGATCACAAAAATGCCATGAACATGAATATGCCATTGGATCTTTCAACAAGCTCATGGATTAAATAAAAAATGCAAGGCTGCAGTTAAGGAAAATAGATGGAGCCTCTACCTTGAAACGAAATTGATGGTGCCTGGGCTCAAATAAAGAGCAATCAACTTGAGAGAATCTTGAATGTTCAGAGATGATGAGTAGAGAGAGAAATGTGAAGAAGCTTGCTTGGATATGGAGGAAATTTTTTCTTGACAATGGTGGAAGTGAAGCTTGAAACTTAAAGAGAGAGAAGAGAGCTTCGTGTGTGTGTGTGTGTGTGTGTGTGTGAGAGAGAGAGAGAGAGAGAGAGAGAGAGAGAGAGAGCTTCTGATTTATGATCCTCCAGCCCCCTTGATTGAAACAAGCACTTGCTTTATATAGAGTGAAGAATGGGAGAGTGAGAGAAATAAAGAAAAATGAGAAGTGAGAGTGAGGTGATGCATTTTATGTTGTTTGAGGGATGAAAAGTGTGCGCTTTGAATAAGTGAGAAGTGTTGGGGCATGAGCTGGCAACTGGAGTTTTGGTTGGCACAAAATATTCATACATGTCCATGCAAATTCTTACCATTTCATGAGCATGCCTTTACCTCTTTATATCTCCCTCTATGGTGCATGAAATGTCATAAATTTTGAATAAAAAATATAGAGGACATTTCATACTCAAACTTTGATGTCCAAATTTTTTTTAAATGAAGCTTGGATCAATGAGATATTTGGATATTAATGCATGCTTACAAACTACTTGATGGAATGCCAAACATGACTAGGCATTCTGCGCGCGCGTGAGGCCTGGCTGGGCAAAACATTTCAGCTTGTATGATGCCAACTTCCTTCAATCATATCTCAAAATTTATGGAGAATTTAGAGAAACTTCCTGAAGCAATATTGTTCCTCACATTTAGGGATTCAACTTTGATGTTGGACAATTTTAAAAATAATGAATATTTCACATAGAAAAGTATTGATGAATGCGCGCCCACAACATGTTTGATGAAATGACTGCCTAGCGCGCGTGACTTGCCTAGTGCTAGGCAAACTTTTAGTTTTCAACTCAAAATCCTAATCATCATATCTTTCTCTACACTTAACTATTTGAGATGATTATTGAATGAAAAATGAAGAGAAAGCTTCAATCTATAACTTTCATGTTGCCAACTTTTTTATTTGAGACCAAATGGTCATTCAAAAATGGACATGAAGAAGTCAAATTTTTGCATTTAAACCAAAATTTCACTAAGTGTCAAAAATCTTCGAAGCTTCATAACTTCTTTTCCTTTCATTTTTGGACTTGTGGCCACTCCTACAAAGTTGGATAATTTTTCATCCTCTTTCTAGGCATATAAAGTTTGCACATTTTCAATAAAAATTGAGAAAGTTATTGAAATTCCGGGAATGTCACAGACTCAGAATGTCTAAAGGAATGTTAAGACCTCTGATCTGACATTAAGCGCTGTACAGGTAGAATAGGCTGTACTTTTGATATCTGTTCTTCAACAGTCACTGGATTAACATACCAGAGCCAGCAACACGCTGGTTCTGATTTACTGAAGTTCAGAACAGTTAAGGTTAATCTTATACATTGATGTTACGAGGAATGCTGTGACATCAGAGTAAGTAACCAATACAGAAAGTAAATAACACACAGAATTGTTCACCCAGTTCGGTTCAACCAACCTACATCTGGGGGCTTCCAAGCCAGGGATAAAGTTCACTATTAGTAGTATCAATTCAAAGACTCTACAGCCAACATACCCGTTGACAGCCTTCTCACTTAATCACTACCCAATGACACTTTTACCTAAGATCCAATCCTAGATATGAGACTCCTCTCACTCCCCCTCAATCACCGCAGTGATAACTTTCTATAGTACTTAAACTGTTCAGAAGATACACTTCCATTACACATCTTGATCATGCTTAAAAGCTTCAATCAAGTACATTGCATACATCCTTTAACCTACAGGTTTCAAGGAGTATGGTGACCATCCCACAGCCCGGGTGGTTCACAACTAGCCCTAAGTGATTACATCTTGTCAATCAGCGAACACCACTAAATTAGGTTACAATGCTTCTATTTATAACCCCCTTTACCCAGCTGAATTTGAGCCTTCACATAACAGCAATGCAGCTCTAACAAACTGCATAAAATAAGCAGAAAACTTCTGCTACAAGTTAGGTCTTCAATCGAGCTTTTCTCCTTATCCTTAGCTTCTGATTGAATCTTCTAGGGCTCCACGTATGCCTTCAATTTTCGCTACTTGTTATGCATTCTATTTGGCAGAATATTCTGCATAACTTTAGGAACAGAACTGCATCAGTCTTGACAGTTCAGTAGCTTGATGTCTGGTATGATGTTATGACATCTCTTGAGACATGTTGTTCCAGAACATGTTTAGGCATTTACAATAGAATTTTCAGGCTGTTCCTATTGTACATTACATTACATTATTGTTGCTATTTGTTTTACAAGAGATGAGCCAATCCCAAACGAAGGCACTTACAATCTCCCCCTTTGGCTAATTTTGGCTAAAACAAATACAACAATAATACTCACCATTCAGGACATCTTGTGGCACAGGAGGAAGAGGATGCACCTTATTCCCTTTTAGACCACGAACCATTTCTTGTCACTGACGGTGGAAAAAGAGGACCGTGGGAGATAAACTATCCTTTCAGAGGCATCAGAGAACCTTTAAGGAGTGACCAGAATATCTCCCTTGTAACTCAGAACACAGGTCACAACTGTGTTCATAACTCAGATCACAAGTCACAAAGAAATTCACGCCATTTGAATTTCTGCTGAGTTTGTGACAAGTCTTTGTGATCACAATTTTGAGTAGTAGCTGCTGCAACGAGGACAGTTTCTAACAGTACTCCTTTCTCCCCCTTTTTGGCCAAAAATTGCCAAAGAAAGCCCTCACAAAACCAGATCCAAGAACAGTTTTCCCAAATCCGTATAAACCCCATGATGGTTGTGAGAGAAAAGAATGTGTGACAGGAGGTTATATAAGGAGATACCAGGTTCAAAAAGATGGTAATATAAAATCTTGGTCAAGGATACCTGTTAGAGCATGTGCACATTTCAGACTGACTGTGCATGTATTGTTTGTTTCTGCCAATACCACAAAAAGATCCAGTCCTAATACATGCATAAATTTTGGTCAAAGTAATTCCTGAATAAAATCAGCCTTTGACCCATTTTCGGGACTGAAGATTTATTCCTTCTAGGAAACAGACTACCAATGACGTGGCGAAGTTATTTTCCCGTATTCTTCTTGATTTTCCCAAGATTGCAATGTCGTTGATAATGTCATGACACTTACTTAGACATTACCTTGCATTTTTCCACAGCAGCCTTCTTTTTACTTCTCTCATTTAGGCACAGAGAAGGGCACTCTAACCAGCTAGTAGCAAGAGATTTTAAGCATGGCCATCACTCATGCTTTGTGTTGCTGAGATGCAATACACCAGAAGACTTCAAACTGCTTCACAGGACATCACAAATTAGTTCTAATACACAAATTTACATGCCACTTCTATTTCTTGTAGTAAAAGAACCCCTTGAACATATGCTGAATATATCTGATTTACTTCTTCTGATCTTCCATTCACTAGTAGTTGTTGGAGCTAGTGAAGTCTGATTTGCTAGACCAATTTGTTATTGATAAGATCTGAATCTTCCAAATTGCTCCAAAAGTATCAAAACTGCCACTTATGATACTTTTAAGAATTTGCTATTGAGAAGAACAATTCTTCAATCTCCTGTTGTTGAGACATTATCCATGACGTTACAATGTCATATTATCAGAACACATAAACATCAACATACCACTGCCCTCTTCTGACTTCTGATCTTCAGATTAAGTCCAACATTACAGAGTCTCCCTTCAATGTATATTGTGATTGGAAAAGTGCAACACTCAGTGACTTCCCTTGTACTAGCTCTGAGGTGGTAACTTTAAGCACCCTGAACTAGTCTTAGAATAGTAAGAACATCTCTGATTCATGCCCTTGCGTTTCCACACTTATCATGACTCTCATGTAGCCATAGTCTGAAACCAACCTCCAACCTTCTTAGTGTGCTTACAAGCTTTACTAAGATTTAGACTTTCTAGAAGGATTATCCTTTGATCATGTCATCCTTCTGTATAATATATTTACTAGTAGTTGCTAATACTAGTCAATTTCTTCAGACCACAACAGTAGTTATGCGTTGTTAAGCATACTTAAGTAGAATCTACTTATTCCAAACCAACAATAAAACTGCCACACTAGAATATTAAGATTCACAGTTCCAAGTCTCTGCCACGGACTTCTAACAATAAATGATGTTACAGCATGAACCTATCTGCTTGGATTCTGAAGTTAGCATCCAGGGGATTGATGCCCTTTTATATTCCCCATAAGAAAGGTGTGATTACTCACCAGAATTTTCTTAGAGAGAAATAAACTCTCTACCAAGTTCTGAGTAATAGGTTCAGAATACAGCTTTGCATACATATTAGACAAACAATTAGTCTCCCATCTAAGTGCTTATATATATCTTTATGCAAGATCCTAATGAATACTTAGTCTCCCGTCAAAGTATTCATTATTAGTTAGATTATGCCATCTTCTCAAGGTAGGATAATTATTCTAACAATCTTCTGCTCCATGCATGAAAGACCAACTGGTCCTTACAAGCTTCCTTTGCTGAAGCGGCCCTTCGTTTGAGATGATGTTGCACCATCAGATCTGACATTGATCTCAACCATATGAACCTGGCTTATACTATGGTTTTGGATGAACATCCAAAGCAATCAAAGCACACTTTTCTTACATCCTTTATGATCAGACCCACAACAACCACATAACCATGCAGCAACTAGCATGTATCACCTTCACCTTGACCCTTGAACAGTACAAGGAGTTAATCGTACCATACTCCTGTAGACAAGAGCAGACCAAGTTGTTTTTCTTATGTAAGGTCACCACATAAATGAACTTTAAGTAAAACGAGGGTCTTTTGAAAATAACTCCTCCTTGCTACATACAACTAACAAGTTCATCCTAGGTGATGGGGATGACTTGTCAAAGTGTAGATATCCACCATTTGACTTTGTAGAGACTTAAGTGAATTCTCCTTCACATGCTGCAGTTTTATGTGATTGGTAGACATACCCTGTTCTATTCCTATCCTCTTACTAAGATCATGAGAAATAAACTCAAGCATCTTATAGAACAAGGTAAGATGAACTCCCTTTCATATCAGCTTGATCATACAGTGTTGAGCTCTTTACTTTAGACACATAGTAAGTACTCTTCATTTGGAATTTGCCACAGGTTTCAAATTGAGAGTCCTTAGTTTACTTGCTGTACAAGTTTCAGGTTGCCACATTCTGTAACTTGTACTAGAAGAAACTTCATTATCAATCATGAGGATGTTCACTAAATCTGGAACTTATCTGTCTTTCCTCAACAACTGATGTCTTCAACAGTTGTGATGTTGTACAAGCTTTAGAACTTTTGATTCTGATTTCCACATATTTATCACATAAAGATTCTGCTTCCATTATCTAATCATACTAGATGATCATGACTGATTACTTCTTCATATTTGTTAAGTATATTTACTTGGCTGAAGACACAGAAATCATATGAGGGGAAACCTGGAAATCACACTTTAAAGTCCTTTTAAGTGCTTTTAGCTCAGTACATATACTCCCTTGATCAATTATTTCAAACCAGATGTCTCCTCTTCCAGATCAGGAGTAGGTTCCAAACATATGTATTCGCACTACAAGTGTTTAGCACCCAGAACATCTGTTCTTCAACTGGCAGTTGCATGATGTTCTAACATCCTTAAGCATATCAGTTCCATCTCCTTGGAACACATCATCCTTGATAGTCTTCAATCAGCTTGTAGACGTATATGTGAATCATTGATCAATTGATACTCATCAACACTAATAATAAATGCCTTGCCTTTATGAGTGGACTTGAGGACATTATTGATAGATTGCAAAATCTGCTTACAAATTCTGTTGAAAATAATAACCCTAGAGTTCTTCTTTCACTTTAGGCGTTGTATCAGAAGCTATGCAGCGGAACAGCAGAACTTCAACAGAACCTACACAATGCTTACTCCATATAGCAAGCATGACACATAAGGATTGAAAATAAATCAATCCTACAAGTTGTTTGCTTCTTCACCAAGCAACTTCCTAGACCCAACTCTACAGCCTGGTTAAAAAGGAAGCTTTATACACACAGATGATACCTTATCAATTTCTTCACTCCCGCATGAAGGTTTTGATAAAATTCTTCTTTGTGCTGAATATAGGTTGAACAATGCACTCCAAAATCTTCACTCCCGCATGAGGTCTTTGAATTTGTTCAAACACTTTCATCTTCCTTCAACATTGCTGATCAGATTGATCTAGTTTCTCCCAAATTGGTCCATCCTCCACTCCTAGGGACCAAACAATATGAACACTACTGGTTCAAACAATATTCTACCTTGTACACAACCGAAAAGTATCCCCCATAGATCTCATCCAGAGACAGACAGGATGCCTGCTCTGATACCAATTGAAATTCCGGGAATGTCACAGACTCAGAATGTCTAAAGGAATGTTAAGACCTCTGATCTGACATTAAGCGCTGTACAGGTAGAATAGGCTGTACTTTTGATATATGTTCTTCAACAGTCACTGGATTAACATACCAGAGCCAGCAACACGCTGGTTCTGATTTACTGAAGTTCAGAACAGTTAAGGTTAATCTTATACATTGATGTTACGAGGAATGCTGTGACATCAGAGTAAGTAACCAATACAGAAAGTAAATAACACACAGAATTGTTCACCCAGTTCGGTTCAACCAACCTACATCTGGGGGCTTCCAAGCCAGGGATAAAGTTCACTATTAGTAGTATCAATTCAAAGACTCTACAGCCAACATACCCGTTGACAGCCTTCTCACTTAATCACTACCCAATGACACTTTTACCTAAGATCCAATCCTAGATATGAGACTCCTCTCACTCCCCCTCAATCACCGCAGTGATAACTTTCTATAGTACTTAAACTGTTCAGAAGATACACTTCCATTACACATCTTGATCATGCTTAAAAGCTTCAATCAAGTACATTGCATACATCCTTTAACCTACAGGTTTCAAGGAGTATGGTGACCATCCCACAGCCCGGGTGGTTCACAACTAGCCCTAAGTGATTACATCTTGTCAATCAGCGAACACCACTAAATTAGGTTACAATGCTTCTATTTATAACCCCCTTTACCCAGCTGAATTTGAGCCTTCACATAACAGCAATGCAGCTCTAACAAACTGCATAAAATAAGCAGAAAACTTCTGCTACAAGTTAGGTCTTCAATCGAGCTTTTCTCCTTATCCTTAGCTTCTGATTGAATCTTCTAGGGCTCCACGTATGCCTTCAATTTTCGCTACTTGTTATGCATTCTATTTGGCAGAATATTCTGCATAACTTTAGGAACAGAACTGCATCAGTCTTGACAGTTCAGTAGCTTGATGTCTGGTATGATGTTATGACATCTCTTGAGACATGTTGTTCCAGAACATGTTTAGGCATTTACAATAGAATTTTCAGGCTGTTCCTATTGTACATTACATTACATTATTGTTGCTATTTGTTTTACAAGAGATGAGCCAATCCCAAACGAAGGCACTTACAGTTATAGCCAGTCAAAATTCAGCCCTATGGATACTTAGAAAATTTTCAAAACTTCAAATAACTTCCTTGACTAGTTAACTCCAATTCACACTTCCTCTTGATATTTTTACACTATTGACCATTAAATATTAGAATAAGGATATTGAATTGATGGTTGGCAAAATTTCACTTGGTCAATAATTGATTTTGACTATCTTCTAAGAAAATGACCATTTTACCCTTTTTTTTTATCAATTGAACCCTTTCAAGCCAAAATTGACGATCGAACTTCCAATGATAGATGCTCATGACTATGTAGAGAAGTATGGGATCAAGAATTACCCAAAAATCCAGAGATCTCCTGATTAAACCCCAAACCCTAGTTTTGATCCTCTATGTTAGGAGATGGTGAGATGAAGGCAACTGTGCCATGACCTACAATATAATATTCCAAACGACAAAATGCCCACATTTTGAGGTTAGTTAAAAGCATACATATACAAAGCACACAATTTAAGGCTCTTCAAGGTGCTTGGTGATTCCAAAGGCCAACCCCAAGACAAGATGAAGTAGAAGATAAACCCCAAACCCTAATTTGTGATCTGATTGCATTGTGATGGTATGAGATGATTGAGGAATCTTAGGGGTAAAAATTGGGGTACAACACACTGCACATAAAAATTTAGTTTCTTTAACAACCTCATAAAGCTCTTTTTCACTCTGCGTTATCACCAAGAAACTAGACTTCTTACCTCCTAGATTTTTATCAAAGCGAAAAATATGAGCCATAACAATTTTATGTGTTCCCTAAGTAAACATCATCAGGTTATACTATCCTTAATAAGTGATATAATTATTAAACTACCAAGAACTACCGAGTAAAAATATGGCAAACATCCATATCAAGAACATCATAAAATACATATTCTTTGTAATTCTTTTCGATGGAGATAACAACTCTATAGGCTAGTGTTACTCGAACTTGGGAGCCCTTACTTACCCAAAAGAGGGTGTAAGGCTTCTCATAGGATTCTGTGGAAAACTTCAAATAATATACCAATTTTTGTGACACCAGATTCACCATGTTGCTAATACCCACAATCAAATTATCCATATTGTTCTTGATAGAGCAATGCATTTGAGACAAATTCTTGTGTTCCCTTCATCTTTGGATTCTAGTAAAATTCTATACAACACAAAATTTACCTTCTCATCGTATTATTACTCTGCAAACTCAACCCTCGCATATTCATCATTCTGAACTGCATTTTCTTCTCTTTCCTCTTCATCTTCCCTGTATTATGCAGCAACAACGACTCTCCTTGTTGGACAAACATTTGATCTGTGACCTCTTCCATTACAATGATAACATGTGACTCCAGTGGGTTTTGCATATGAATTATGCTACCTTTGTATTAGTACTTTACCCTGCTGCACAACTACAAGGGCGGCTAGTCCACTTATGCTTAGGGTTGGAATCCTTGGTTACTGTACTCTTTCCTTTTCGCTTACTGATTTGAATTTATTCTGGGGGAGAGTACCTAAAATATGAATTTTTAGGGGATTTGTTAACCAATTTTTTGTTTAAAGCTAGACTGAAGGCCCCCATATTCTCATACAAAGATCCCTTTAAGCCACTAATATATTGAGATACCATATGGCTCTTTGATTCTACCAGTTCATTACGCTAAAAGAAACTCATGAATTCAACTGTGTATTCTATTATAGTTTTCTTCCACTAAACACACTAAATATACATCTTATAAAGAATCTACTCAGAATCCTCCAGTAAAAATCCCTTCTGCATCAATTGTTTCATTCTTCCCAATGATCTGACCCACTCTTTTCTTTGCCTCTGCCTCTGAACAATAAGCTTATCCCACCTGACAACAATTATACTCTTCATCCTGATCTCTAACTTCTTAACTTACTTATTCTCAAGAATTCTAATAACGTCGAAGAATCTGTCAACGTCGATATGCCAATCCAGAAACTCCTCCACTCTCATTGTTCTGTAGAATAACGGAATATCAGCCTTGCCTAGATAATAATGGTTATACTGATGATTCCCATAATCAATTGTCTCTTCCTTGTCGGGTTGTTCTTCTTTAAAACTCAAATTTCCAGCAATTACAACACGATTGTTCCACTCACATAAAACCCTAATTGGTTCCCTTCCTCTGTCTCCTTGTTGATTCCCATTGTTGTTGGTATCGTTCACCAGATTTGCTAAAGTCGCCATCTGTTTAGTCAAGTTAGTTAAAGTCGTGGTAAAAGCTGCAGTAACTCTCTCAAGATCTGCTTTGGGCACCAATTGATTTCTCATGGCTGATCAAGCTACAAAAATAAAAAGGAAATAACTTGCTCTGATGCCACCTGATGCATTCGAAATCACTAATGATTAGAAAGCGCTAATCCTAGAACGAAAAGACAAGTTTGCAAGTGACAAACATGCCAGATAATGTTTTAAAATCCACCAAAAGAGAAAATATTTGAATTTTATTATGATTAAATATAACCTTGACGACCACACCCAAAGGTGTTTAAATACATACTAAAAACCCTAATGGGCTATCAATCCAAAACATAAATAAAACAGAAAAATAAACCCTAATGGGCTTTTAATCCAAAGCAAAAATAAAATAGAAAATAGCATAAAACATTAAAATGTTGTATTTGGGCCTAAAACAAATCCAAATGGCATAAAAGGACGCCAAAAATATCTGTAAAGGTACAATAATAATCATTCTTATATTGGGCACTAATCCTGCATAATTGATGCCTAACCTTTTCGACGCATGACTCTTTCTTTGATACCCATAACCAGTCTTGATACATCAAAATCTAAAAAGTAAATATTTTTAGGCATATTATTCTTTTTGGTCCCATATGTTCACTTTAGGGTTCATTTTGGTCCCTTAACTTAAAAAATTTCTATATTATTCTCTTACCTCTTCAAAATGTACCATGTTAGTTCTTTTTGTCTTAATAGCAATGAAAAAACTCATAAATTAGTCATTAAATTCATCACTAGTTTTACGAAAAGAACTAATATGATACATTTTGAAGAGTTAAGGAACCAATCTGGATCTTTTTAAGTTAAGGGGCCAAAAATAAACCTTGAGATTAACATGCAGAACCAAAAAAGATATTAAACTTATTTTTATTATTTATTCCTAATTTATTATTATTTTTTATTCTTAAAATTTGTAGTTATTATTATAACTATTTTTACACTTCTTTCAATTTATAGGTGTTTAACGAGTGGACACTCGTCATTCACAAAAAAAGACTTATATGACATACGTCTGTTTATGTTGGATAACTTACTTTCTTCAGTGTTATGAGTACAACTGAACCAATATTTTGTTTGATTTTTATTGTAAAAAATGAATATGAGTCACTCTCGGCATACTTGATTAGCCATTAAATATAGTTCCTAAATTTATTGAGTAGATCGTTGAAATTGTTTTAGGATAAATGTGACAGATCAGTGAAATTGAAAGGTGAAATATATGGTGGTGTATATGTGATTTAAATAAGTTTTGAGATATTCATGATTATAGAAGCAAATTGGTTCTTCTTCAACCTTTACACGTTGATGTGTTTATATATTGGGATTTGTCTACCTATTTTTTTTACTAGGATTCATATGCATTTTTCTATTTATCGACTTTGAATATGAGGTGATGTGATAGTTGAACATCACTCCCCATCTCAGTTGAAAATGTAATTCCTTGTGTCAAAGTAGGTTACTCGACAGAAATGAGATCGTATCGAAATAGCCTAGTATATTTCAAATTTGTTTAGTTGTCGAAATGTCGAAGCAGGTTGCTCGACATGGATTTCGACTTAGGCATAATTTTCTAGTGCTAGCAGAATTAGGTATTTTGGAATTTTGTATTTTGGGCTCTATTTAGGGAGAAAGCAAACTTAACCTATAAATAGAGAGTTATCCTATTATTGTAAAGTAAGTGATTCACTTGCAGTTACAAACAATAAAATCACAGTTTTAAAAGCAGAGAGAAGCTCTACAGATAATATCTTTCCTACTTCATCTTTTTCTTTCTTCTTCCATTATCGATTTCATATCAAAATCATCTTGCAATCAAGGTTAGTTGATTCATTCGAGTGAAGAGTGAAGAATAAGAAGAAATTTGATTGATTGATTGAATCTTGTTCATCAACATTGATTCAGAATTCTCCATAACTTTAGTGTAATTATGATAATCCCTCCTCAACAATTGGTCATAAATGAGGTGTTTTGATGTTAAAAAGGAAATTTGTTAGATTCCTTTGCTGATATGAGGCATCTAAGAAAGTTGTTGGGAACATAAGGTACTGGGTCTAGATGCAAGATATTATATTTCCTGTTCTTGAAGAGAATGAAAGGAAAAGAGGTTTTGTTGGTGAATCATCCAATCATATTATCATCGCTCCCATTATTGGTGTTTTAGTTAGTAATTGTGTTCTCATAACCTCAAATGTAGTTGTTTCTTTTGTTGCTTGTGCTTCTTTCAACTACTTAATATTTCAATTTTATTTAGGATAATTAAAAGAATAATGTTATATCTCTGAAGAAGATTTAATTTCATCATGAAAAAATTGGTGAGGAAATAAATTATCAAATATCTTTATGTTGGTATTATATATTCCATAACAAATAGTGTTTGGATTAGTCTTGTTCAATGTGTGCCCGAGAAATAAAGTTTTACTATAGTAAGAAAAAAGGAAGAGGAATAAATGTTCCAATTGTAACTTTCATAGGTTTCAGAATTTGCATGGACTACAAGAAAATGAGTAAAGCCACCAAGAAGGAAGACGTCCCTTTTCCATTACTTGATGATATGTTAGATAGATTGGTAGCACAAGAGTTCTTTTTCATCCTAGATGTTTAGTAACACTATAATTAGAAAATATAACACATTACAATTGATCGTACCTGATAAGAAGATATTTTGAAGGCCCACGAGCTTCAAGTCGAGCAACAGTTGAATGTGAAGTGGAAAAGGTACTTGCAAGACACTTCGATGCCAAAGTAAGGTTCTGAGTAAGTGCAAGCAAGTACGAGAATATGAGTGAATGATTGAATACCTAACCCTCTCAAATGAGAGGGTATTTAGAGCCCCCAGTGCAGGGCCAAGGTCTTCAGTGATGGGCCACGATGAGGCCCAACAACAAAGACTGTCAAGGTTTACAGGTGTATGGATACATGGGTTATTCTCGGAGAAATAAGGGACCCGTTATTCTCGGAGGACGGAATGAGGATATGGATACATGGGTTATGCTCCTTTACTGGACGCATGGAGAAATGCCCAACAGTCCAAAATTTGGGCTGCACGCTTTTTGGGCCTTTGTAAAGGCGCTGGATTGGGCCTCCTCAATGGTGGGGCAAGTGTCAGCCCAATTCAGAACAAGATCCCCCCCCCCCCCAAGTTATTTTCCTTAGGTGAAAGGGTGATGACTTGAGATCAGTTCTAGTGTCGGGGAAGTGTTACCCGAGAGGGGAAACTACCAACTCAGAAAATATACGTGTGGTATGGTCGACCAACCTAGAGGGTAGTTCATTGGTTGACTTTGCATTATGATCACGTCGACATGGTTCCTGTTAGGGATCTAGATTCGCAGGGGGTGAGAGGAGTTCCCTCGAGTGTTCGTCTTCAACGTGCCCATCTATAAGGCGTTGCAATGATGTCGAGCGTTTACCCGCCATCGAGAGTGAAATGCCATCAATGTGCCCGTATGGAAGGCTTTGTAATGATGTTGCACATTTTCTCTCCATCGAGAGCGAAACATCATCAATGTGTCCATATGCAAGGCTTTGTAACGATTTCGCGTGTTTGCCCGCCATCGGGAGCAAAACGTCATTAATATGCCCGTATGAAAGGCTTTGTAATGATGTTGCGCGTGTGTCCACCATTAAGAATGGTGTTGTCCAGGCGCTTGGTTTTGCATGAGACCTTTATGGGCAACAATCCCTCTCGTCATCCCCACGTGGCAGTTGTCTGGGGTGCCATCATTTCATAGGGCAGTTCAAAAGCCCAAGTAATGATGACTTTTCGTGTGCTACCTCGTGAGGTGGGAACTATCTATAAAAAGGGGAATCCATAGGCTCATTTGTCATTTTCAAGCTCTATTCTCCTCTCTCCAACGTTCTCTCGTGGATCTACTATGTTCTATTGCCATCATAGAGGTCTTCAAAGATAATCTTCTCCAAGTAAGTGATATCTTCTTGATCGCACTTTTCTTAGATTTTTTAGGTTAAACACTTGTGTTTTGTAATGAACGAATGAATCTCTGGATGAAGATTCATCGGTTCTGAAATGAATCTCCATGGATGTTAATCAAAGTTCATGGATGTGTATGAAGATTCATAGGTCTATAATTTCATTATGACTCGCGTCGGGGTCGTCCCCCCCCCCCCCCCCAAATGGGAAGGATTTGCGAAATTTTCTTGTTCGACCAAATATCCTTGTGTGAGGCGTTGATCATTCTGGTGTTGCTATCGAGAGCTTAGGTCGAGGTCCATTCCCTGGCACATTCATCTCCCTTTCACTTGATTTGCGGTGGAAGGGTGAATTCGATGATGTCGAATTCACTGTTTTCCCCTGCTTTTCAGGTACGATGGCACACCAAGACAATAAAGACATCGTTTCGGACACCCACGAGGATGACACTATGGTTGCGATGACCCTTTGGCTTGGGTTGCACCTAAGCCTCATAATAAAAAGTCATGTTTTTCACTGGTCGCTTATGACGCATTCAATGTCCCCAAGGTTCGAGTAGAGGGTGCTCCTGCCAACTGGGTGCTTCAAATCCCTCACCAGAATCAGAGGATATGCTCAGTGTTCTCGGGAAAACGTTTCCCTATGTATAAGTTTACTTTTAAGGAAGATGGGATGTGTTTTCCATTCAATGACTTCCAAGTGGGGGTCTTCTAATGCGCTCGCATTTATACGAGCATTCGAGCTTGTATGCCAATACCTTCAGATTGGTGCCACCTTGACCCTCTTCTTTCATATCTTCCACTTAAAACGGCAGACCATCAGAGGGCGATAAGCCTGGGTGTCATTAAAATAGTTTAGAAAACTCTTCCAGTCGTACCTTGAATCTGTTCGACACTTCAAATAGAGGTACTTCGTTGGGAAGCCTCTTATAGATGCGGCTGTGGCCTCTTTGTATGATCACTCAAAAGAGATCGAGGGGGGTTGGACAATAGTTTTGCTCACGGCAGGGTTTCCTCTTTAGTGGTAGTGGAAACACTTTGAGCAGAAGCCCAAATATTACACAGTGAAGCCCGAGGACTTGGACGCCCAGGATCAGCTCTCTTACAACAAGTTAGTGGCTTATGTCAAGAGCTTCTCACTAGTGAAGTGTGTGGACATGGACAACAACTTCTTTTTTTGATGATCAAGGGGAGTATCTCCTCGTTCATAGACTGATTAATACCAAAGTGCTCCTCGAGTGCTCCTCCAACGAGGAGGCTTTGAGACTTCTAGGTAGGGGATGTGCCCGTGATTATTTTTTTGTATGTTTGTCTTGTGACTGACAGTTTCTTTTTTGATTGCAGATCGAATGGAGACCCTCTTTGAATGTTTACTCAAGTTAAGGCCCAATAATGTATCTAACTTGGGGCCTAAGAATCGAGTTGCTCAACTTTAGGAGCAAGCCAAAACTTCTGCCCGTCCGAGTGGTTCATCCACTCCTTCAAGGACCCGTGAAGAGGAAACATGTGGAGGACCCGAAGCATGTAGCGCCTGTCGAAGGTGAGAAGGGTGTCGGGGTAGTTTTAGTGTTGCCTCCCTATTATCTCAATCGAGGAATTTTCAGCAGGGAGAATTCTTTAGGTCTTCGTGAGGAGGAGAGGGAAACCATCTTGTTTGAGGACAAAGAAACCCGTCGGAAGAACCTATCGGACTACGTGGCCACCGTGATGAGGGCTCTTGAAACTGCTTTGACATTGAACGATGAGGTTGTGGGCTCTCAGGCCGCTCTTGACAAAGCTTTTGCACGAATCCAAAATATGAAAGGAATAAATGAAAAGCTGAAGAGTGATATCATCAACCATGAGATGAAGTACGAAGCGCAGGTGCAACTCCTCAAATATCTGAACGAGCTACGACCTCAACTTGAGGCCGCAACTAAGGAGAACGAGTGATTGGTCGCCCGAGTAAAGGATTTGGAGGGGATCGTGGCGCCTTCTGATGAAGAGACTGACAAGGAGAAAGCCCTCGTGACTAGGAAAGAGTTGATTTCTCGAAGTCGTTTTCTTGAACAAGACGTCGTGTATACTCTTATTTATGGCTTCAAAACAACCGTGGAGCAGCTCAACATCCTTAACCAAGGGGTCGAGCTGGTTGTCGAAGGCGCAGGGCCATTTAACCAGGTGGTTAACAAGAATATTTTTTATCCCCCCGTTGATAGTCTTGGGGAAGAGAGTGACAATGAGGATAAGAGTTGAGATTAAGTTTCCGGGCCTATGTGCCCACTTTTGTTATAACTTTGACTGGTGGCATGTGCACCCATATATTTTGTTTTGTAAACTTTTGACAAGGGCTTTGCCCGATTTTCTTTTATTTGGGCATGTGTGACCGTAGCTTTGTAACCCTTTGGACAACGTTGTCCTGCATGGTCGACCATCGTAAATGTCTTTATTTTGCCTTTCATTGTATGTTAGCTATTTGCTCGTCATTGTGCTTGACTTGTTTATTTTGTAAAATATGGAGTTTCCATGAGTGGAGTTTTGTGCTTGACCTTAGTTTTGGTTGACACATATTGGGATGTGCCAAGGAAGCGGAGTAGAAGTCCGTAGAGACGAGTTACAGATCACGGTTGGGGTCTTAACTTTGTGGTGTGAACTGCCCATCGCGAGCTGGGTGTTCTGCCTATTGGATACTCCGACGATGGAGCTTGATCAAGGTGTCCCCGTTGGGCTAAGGTTCTGCTCGACCAATAAGCAATTAACTTGCCTTTCATTATTGGTGGGAGGCTATGTTCGTACCTCAACATGCCTCTATGGTCTAGTGCGCTCTATCATTTGTCAGAGAGGGCACGTCGACTACTAGGCCCCGATGTTTATCAGGGACCTTGCTGTAATATTGTTTCAACTTTGTAGCGTTCCATGGTCGAGGTAGTGGTTCTCTACTTAGGCATTTGAGGTAGTAGGATCCAGTTCCTGTTGCCCCACGGACGCGGTACAATCCTTCCCAGTTGGCAGACAACTTTCCTTCACGGGAATCTTTATGATTTCTTTGCAAGACTAGGCTGCCGATCTGGAATTCGCATTTATGACTTTGGTGTCATGACACAGGGCTATATGTTGTTTCAGTGTGGCTTCGCAAAGATCTTCTCCTGATCAGATTTCTTCTACCAGGTCGAGCTCTTCCCTTAGGGCCTCGTCATTTAGTTCCTCGTCTTTAGGGACTTCAGTTCACCTGGATGGCTTCATGATTTCCATGGGGATTACGGCTTTGGTGCCATATGTTAGCAGAAATGGGGTTTCATCAATTTTCGAATGTGGTGTTGTTTAGTAGGCCTAGAGGAAACTGTGTATATCTTTAACCCATCCTTTTTTTGCTTCGCCCAACCCGCACTTGAGTCCTCCAAGATGGTTCTATTTGCAGCTTCGACTTTCCCGTTGGTTTGTGGATACTCGACGAACGTGAAGTGTTGTTTGGTGTTGAGCTCCGCGACAAACTCTTGGAAACTTCGATCGGTGAACGGCGTCCCATTGTCGGTGATGAGCGCTTATGGTATGTCGAATCGGGCAAACACATTTCATTTGTAGAAACGAATGATGTTGTATAATGTGATTACGGCCAGGGCTTCGACCTCTATCCACTTCGTGAAATAGACGACATCCACGATCAGGAATTTATTTTGATATGATTCTTGGATGAATGGTCCAAGGATGTCCATCCCCCACCAGGAGAATGACCAGGAGGAAGATAATGTTTTGAGTTCGTGTGGGGGTGCGAGGTGCATGTTCGCGTTTATGACATTTGTCGCATTTTTTACGTGCTCCTCCGCGTCTTACTGCATGGTGGGCCAGTAATAGCCTGCTCCCAGCGCCTTTTGTGCCAGAGATATTGCGCCTAAGTGCTGGGAGTTAATTCTCTCATGGATTTCTAGTAATATCTCGGGGATTTTGGATTCCTAGATGCATTTTAGGAGTGGGATACAGAATCCATGCCGATAAAGTTTATGCTCAACCACAACGTAAGAGCAGGCTCATCGTTTGGCCGCATTTACCTCTTTTTAGTCAGCGGGCAATTCTCCCTTCGTGAGAAAGTTAAATACCGAGGTCATCCAACATGAATTGTCCTTGATGGCATTCACCTCCAGAGGTGTCATGGGTTTTTCGATGCTCGGATGAGAAAGGGATTCTTGGATGATGGATTTGTTCCCACCTTTCTTTTTTGTGCTAGCGAGTTTTGAGAGTACGTCAGCCCGCGTGTGCTGTTCGCGGGGTACGTGTTTGATTTTTGCCCGGTCGAACTTTTTCATCAGTTCTTTGACTAGGTTTAGGTATTCGATGAGGCTATCGTTCTTAGCCTGATATTCTCCTAGAACTTGAGATGCAACAAGTTGGGATTTCGTGAATATTTGTACTTCTCAGGCACCTAGATATTCGGCCAGCCTTAATCCTGCGAGCATCACCTCGTACTCAGCCTAGTTGTTCGACGTGGGAAACGAGAGGGGGAGGGATTGTTCAATCACGATGCTCTTTTCGTTTTTGAGGAGAATTCTTGCTCTGCTTCCTGTCGAGCTGGAAGCTCCGCCTACAAAGATGGTCCACTTGTGTTTCTCGCTTGTAGGGGTTCGTGGGTGGTCATCTCTGTAACGAAGTCAGACAATGCTTGGTATTTAAGGGCTTTCCTACTCTCGTACTGAACGTTGAACTCTGAAAGCTCTAGGGACAATTTCAGCATTCGATCGGCCATGTCTGGTCGACCAAGGAGCTGTCTCACGGGTTGATCTGTTTGTAAGATGACTGTGTGGGCCAGGAAATAATATCTAAGTCTCCTCACTGAGTTAATGAGGGCTAAAACCAATTTTTCAATTTGTTGATATCTGACTTCAAGGCCTTGTAACGCTTTGCTAGTAAAATACACGGGTTTATGCTCGTCTGGTGTTTCGCGGACGAGGGCCGCGCTCACGGCCTCAGTGGAGACGACCAGATAAAGGAACAAAGTTTCCCCGCTCTATGGTTGTGATAACATGGATGGTTGTGACAGGGCTTGCTTGAGGTGGAGGAGATCTTGCTCGCACTCCTCCGTCCACTCGAAAACCGATTCTTTATGCAAGAGTTTGAATTTTGCCTCTAGGAGATCTTTTACAGCTTTTTTTAGCAGCCTCCACTTTTTCAGGAGACAGCCTACGCCTACATTGCACTACTACCCTAACGGCTGGATCAACAGCAAATTGATGACAGGTGAACTCAGGGTTGAGTCCGGGTATCTCTGCAGTACTCTATGCGAACAAGTCGGCATTCTCCCTCAAGCAGGCTTTAAGTTGCTTCCTCGCCAGGAGTCCAACATCGATCTTCACGCCTTTGTGAGGATCTTCCCCGAAAGGGAAGAACTCGAAGTCTCCATCGGGGACGGGTCAGAGAAAATCTTGTTCGCCATTGGGGGCTTTGACTTCATCTTTGTCAAAGCGGGTGTCAAGAAAAATGGAGTCGACCTTTGGTGGAGCTTGTTGTTCTTCGATTCGAGCAGGCTTCGATTCAAGTCGAGTTGTGGTTTCTCTTTTGGCAGGTTATTCTCTAGTATCGATCATGTTTTTCCCTTGGAAGCCACGTTGAAACATCTCTTGGAAGCTGAGATATCTCCATAGATGGTGGCGAAGCGGGCCCTCTTGGTGTAGACATTCATTTTTAAATGGACCGTGAAGGGTACGACAATCAGCTAGGCCATTATTGGTCTCCTCAGGATGCAGTTGTAGAGAGACGGGTAACCGATCACCAGAAACCACACCTTGACCTGTCAGGATGCAATTTCTTCCCCGAATGTGACAAAGAGCTCGACGTAGCCCCATGGCTTACAGGTCGATCCGTTGAATCCTTGTAGGTCGGACCCCACGTACGGTGACATGTGGGTATCATCGAGCTGCAGAGTGCGAAACAAGTGGGTGTACATGACATCGATGGAACTCCCCTTGTCGACAAGAATGTGAAGTACATCGAAGTTGGCCATCCTCGCTCTCACTAGAAGAGGAATGCTTGAGTTTGGGGCTCCTCCAGGAAGCTCCTCAAGGTAGAAAGTGTTCGGCTCAGATTTTCCCTTAAACCTTTTAAGGGTTACTACCTAAGTTGGGGCTGCATCCACCAAGTCATTGAGTTTCCTCTTTGCCGAATTTAATGAGATGTCGTTGAATCCCCTTCCAGATATGACCATGGCGGAGGGGAACTTCTCCCATCTGCTGTGTGTGGACATGGTTTCTTCATCTTTGAAGATGTCAGAGACGTCGAAGTACTCGGGCCTTGTGACAGAGAAAGCCACTTGGAAGGCACCCGATTCAAAGGATGGTCGGTTATCCTCCTTGATTTCTTTAACCTCGCAGGTATCCTAATGACGAGCGTTGTTTCGTTTGTATAACTCGAGTATCCGTGCTTTGATGAGAGTCTCAATGGCATCCTTCAGGTGGACGTAGTCTTCGATCAAATGGCATGGCCCCGATGGTACTGACAGTATTTTGTTCTGTCGGCCGCGAGTTTTGCAGGGGCAGATCGAGGACGTCTGACGCTGCCGTCCTTTAACTTAACATTGGAGCATTCCACAAAGAAATGCTCACGGGAAGCGGTCAGCAGGGTGTACTCTGTGAACCATCCGGCTGGTCTTATGTGCTTGCAGGGATCGCGATGTTTCTCCTCTCTTCTCTTCTCCCTAGTCCATTGAGAAGGTCCCACATCGAGGTTCTTTGGGATGTTAGTTGGTCTGCGGTTCCTCGAATTTTGGGCTCTGTTGGCTGCTTCTTTTTCCTTGTAGTCCATGTGTGCTCGAGATTTTTCAAGGAGAGCGTCGAAAGACCCGAGGGGCTCAATGCCGATGGCCTTTCTAAATTCATTTCTTGGGAGGAGTCCTCTCTCGAGCAGGTATCTTTTCATGTGATCTACACATGGGACCTAAGGGCCTCGTTGCTTCGCTGGACGATTGCCTCGAGGGCACCTCAGTCTTCGGATGTCGACGAGAAATATTGAAGTTGCTGATGAACTGGTTTTTTAAGGATTCTTCAAGAGGTGATCGACCTTGGGGAGAGGTTCTTGTACTAATCCATGGTTGTTTTCCTCGACATCATGGCGAACAACCTGCATTTAATTGGGCCCCTGACATTGTGGTAGTGGAGCATCGCTTCAAACCCATCGATGTGGTCGACAAGATCAACAATGTCGTCGTACTACTTCAGTAGGGGAGGCTTCTCCATTACTTTAGGAATGGGAGCCTCCATTATAGCTTGGGATAGTGGATTGTGGGGGTCATCTTTGTCGCTTCTGTTTAGAGAGCGAGACGGGGACCGGTTATAGCGGCGGTCGTTGTATCGGCTTTGGCCACGAGGAGGGTCCCTTGGTCGAGACTACTTTTCTTCATTCCCCCTGTTTCGTTTATGCTCAAGGGATTGTCGCTCCTTGCGCAACGGGTGTGACCATACTTCCTCGCAGCTTCGGGCTGGCTCCTCTCCAATGCAGGGCCTCGCCCAGTTCTGAAGGGAGAAGGGCTTCGAACATCGTCTCGTCTGTGTCTTTGCGAGGGAGATTATGGGAGGTCCTCGCTCTGTCAGGGAGGAGGAGGAGTTTGAGAGTCGGGTCTCCTGTGTCTTCTGGGGGCCCCGCGAGACTGCTCGAGCATCATCATTCGCTCACCCTGTGAGAAGATCATGTAGTTGGCCTGGTTGATTGTCGTGAACAGAGCTCTGGTCGTAGCATCAGTACCTATAGGAATGGGGATCTCCTGATATGTATTGGGATCATAATTCTGTGGAGGATGGTAGTCGTCATCGTTCATTTGCGAGTGGGTGGATGAAGATGCATTCAGTTTGTCCCTGTATTGTTGCTCGGGACCGCCCACGTCATTTTTATTGCTCGTATTGTTGTTTCCAATGTTGTTGTTGTTGGGGTTGGCGAAATGGACGTTTTGGTTTTTGTTGATAGCTTGGTTGGCCATGACAATTGTAAGGTTGATGAAGAGTTGCTTTGGTCTTGAGAGGAATATGGGGAAGATGGTTTCCACAGACGGCGCCACTGACCGTACCTTATTAGAAGGGATTGTCAAGGCCCACGAGCTTCAAGTCGAGCAGCAGTTGAATGTGAAGTGGGGGGGGGATACTTTTAAGACACTCCCATGCCAAAGTAAGGTTCCGAGTAAGTGTAAGCAAGTATGAGACTATGAGTGAATGATTGAATACCTGATCCTCTCAAGTGAGAGGGTATTTATAGCCCCTAGTGCTGCGCCAAGGTCTTCGGTGATAGGCCACGATGAGACCCAACAACAAAGACTGCCAGGGTTTACAGGTGTATGGAGTCCAGCATGGGGCCTCCTCCCTAGTCAACTGCCCAAAGAAAGCAGGGACCCGTTATTTCTTAGAGGGAAGGATGATGATGATATGGATACATGGGTTATGCTCCTTTAGTTGATACGTGGAGAAATGCCCGACGATCCATAATTTGGGATGCACACTTTTGGTCCTTTGTAAAGGCGCTGGAATGGGGCTCCCCAACGGTGGGGCAAGTGTCGGCTCAGTCCAAAAAAAAAAAAATAGAAAAGAATCTTTGAAATTCTGGTATTCAGATCTCATATGTCCTAAAAGATGTCGAGACACCTTTCTCTGAACAAACACACAATCATAAGATATATGATAAACAAAGTGAAGAAAAGTAAATAATACACGAGATTGTTAACCCAATTCGGTGTACACCAACACCTATTCTGGGGGCTATCAAGCCCGAGATCAAGTTAACTACTAATAGTATCAATTCGAAGCTAAACTCCCCCGTTTACAACTTCTCACTTAATCACTACCCTTATACGTAAGAATCCCTTAGGTATGAGACCCTTCTTAAATCTCTTACAATCACAACATAATGATTGACCAATTCTAAACACTTAGAAAAACAACAAAAAGTCACACTTGAAAGACACCCAATCATTCACTGCTTAAAAGATTTGGAATGACTGACATAACTTACAACTCAAAAACAATCTTACTTGTTCATCAATATGATAACCGGGAGGCTCACAATAACACACAAACCGTAACACATATTTGGGCTTCTCATATGCAGTTGGATATGACAGAGGCGCTGCAGAATTATATCCTCAAAGATATGACATCAATCATTAGTTTCCTCAATTATCTACATAATTAGAAACTAACAAATCTCCTTGAAATCAGCTTGAATATTTTTAAATCTTCAAGGAAAGCGCCACATAGGATAGATAATATATTACTGAATATTCTGCACCTGTAACAAACTAAAAAATCCAATATTCTAGCTGTACAAATTCACGATGTTGAAAGAACCAACATAAGACATCACATTTGGCGTGTTGCTCCAGTTGATAAAAAATCTTCATTCAACATGTCTAAGCTAAGTTATTTTTGCCAAACATAATGCCAATAACAACAAACAGAGAAATAACAATATCCCCCTTTGGCTTATTTTGCCTAAAACAACTTAGCACATCTTCCACCTAAATAACAATAGCTCAAGTTTGAGAAGCACCTCAAACACATACACGACCAAAGACACAACAACAACAAAAGTTAGAACAAAAATATCCGAGCAATAGCCAGTGGAAGCTACACAACAAGAGAATACCAAATTCTCAACATATCAGAACATCATGTCTGACAAGTCTTCAATGCACTCTAATCTAGAATACAAAATCTTCTAAGTTCCACTTCAGAGAATAACACTCTCATTATTGTTTTCATTTCTACGTAGTACACCCATAATGGAGACATTTAGGGTACATGAGGAAGAAGATAAACTACATCTTCAAAAACAACCAACACACTCCCCTCAAACTCTAAACCAACTCTTGTCACAATAACCAAGAGAATTTCCTTGCAGCCTCAAGACACCGAAAAGGATTCTAACCTGAATGACCCAAGTTAGAAGACCATGTGACAGAAACATAAAAAAATAGAAAATCATGTGACAGAAAAACACCAGACCAGACAAGATGTTAGAACATCTTGAATGACATCATGTATATAGCCAAAACTTGAGACTCATCAGATGAAGGAACAAAAAACCCTTATCCCAGAAAGTCATACTCCCCCTTAGTTGTTGCACACCATAAGCAATAACCCTCAATAAGAAAAACAAGACTCAACAATAAAAACAAAGATTACTCTACCCCTTTTTAGCCAAAATTGACACAAACTGAGCTTGAGTAGGAAAGAACATACAACTAAAAAATTTTGAGGGAAACCAATAAAAACTAATAAGAGGCATTTAAACTCCAGGGAATTTATTAGAGATTGTATCGATGCCTTGATATAAAGCAATAATCAGTCAGTGCAAGTAATTTCCAAGAAGGATAAGATACTTCTTGTTACTAGTGCACCACTCAATTTAGGAGAGAGACAAAGGACTGATCTACCTCTCTCTTTAACTATTGAACAATTCCAACATTGGTATCTCACATGTTCCTAGATTAAGGAACAATGTGGACATGCTATTTACAACAACTTGCATACCTTCCCTTCACACCCTTTGTCATACTATTAACTAAGCATGAAATAAAAGCCACAAAGATTATTTATTCAAACTCTTTGACTTCATCAGAGTTGACTAAGAGTGTTACTCTTAGCATTTTACCAAAGAAACAACCACCAAGGCAATAACTATCTGAACATAGGCAAGATAACTATATAGTTTTTAGATAAAGATGCTCCTGATTCCTAGAGACATACTAAGCTTGACATGATATCCCAACACCAGCTTGAACAATGGTATGATCACACAACTGTACACACTCGAAAGAGTTCTATCTATGAACCACCATATAATCATGGATGACCAAGGCGATTCATGATGAATCCACATATAGTAAATGTATTCTTCACACTAGTTACCTACCATTCTCCCATATTTTTCTAGATGATTGTATTTCCCCTTCAAGAGAGAATTTGAAAACAAAACACCAATAGGAACCTTTCATGATCACAATCAGAACATATGTCGTAACATTTGATAGGAAATCATTCACATGCACCACCTTTAACAATAGTAGTAAGGGAATACTATAGATAAGGTAACAAGATAATTTTGAAAATCTTCATGTGATCATCCACCTCTTGTCTCTATCAAAGATCCTCATGCATTCCTTGACTCTATCACCAATTTTAGGAGTGTCACTACTAACCTTTCATGCCATTAAATTCTTCTTCAGGTCAATCCTTTGTAAAGAGTCTTTGTTCCACTCTTTGAATGTTGTAACCATAACAAAATGGAGGAAGGATAGAGAATCTGTAGTATTCCTCCCCATCATTAATCTCTAAAATTCTTCAACATCTTTATGTTTTCCTTTGATAGTGTTCATCCAGGAAGGTTTTAAAATTTCATCAGTAATTAAACCAACATATGTCTCTCTATCAGTATTGTTAACCTGTTAGATTCCATTAGCCCCATATGACAAATGTCCGACCTCTTGGAAGTAAATTGATGATGCAACATTGCAAGTGACATATTGGTTTGCTTCCTTACTTTATATTCTCTGCAATTTTTTCTTTTCTCTACGTTCAACTTAGAAGAACCCATGGATGCTTCCTTTGGTTGGACTTTCTCCAAGCCTTTTAGGAGTAACTGTAACACCCAAAATTCTAGACTAATTATTTAATTGATTAATTTAGCGTGATTATATGAGTCAATGTGAAGTGTTTGATTTCATGATGATTATATGTGATCCTTTATAGTGATTTGTGACATTTTGATGAATATGAAGTGTACCATGATGATTGAGATAACTATGATGTTCGGATGTGACGTTCTGATGACTATGATGTATGATAGGTTACTATGAGTAATATAGAGGGAATTGAGTAATATTTACCAATTGTGTATTTTTAGAATAATTAAAATAATTATTTAGAATTATTTTATTTGAGAAAATAGAATAATAGTGGTATAGAGAAACATATGTTGGTTTAATTACTAATGAATTATAATGAGTATAGAATTATAGGTTGTTGATAGAAGATGAAACCCCTTGATTATATGGTGTTTTAGGACCTGTAAAATGATAAAATCGTAAGAGAATTGGATTAGTTTATGCATGAAATCGCAATAGGAAAACCCTGTTCAAGTTATGTCGTCGGGCGAAGATGTGTCGCCAGGAGAAAGTGAGGGCGAAGGGAGGAAAAAAAGATGACGCTTCTAGAGTGCGTCTCCCCTAGTGTCGTCGTGAGAAGTGTGATGTGAAGGTTGCGCCTCTAGGCGACAGAAGTGTGTCGCCAGGCGACAAAAGGTATAATTGGTTGTCCAAGATGGAAATCTTAAAATGATCACAACTTTAGGTCTAGAGCTCGGATTATGGTGTTGTTCCAAGCATTGGATAACTAATACAATAAACTTTAATTATATGGAGAAATATGAGAATTAAAGAGTATATCTATGAGACCTATGTTAGAATAGAATTAGGTTCCCCCTGTTGAATCACAATGATGTTTTGTTTATGATGATGATGTTACGATGTTGTGTTGATTACTATGATGATGTTATGATGTTGTGTTGATTACTATGACAATTTTATGATGTTGTGTTGATTACTATGATGATATCATGATTTTGTATTGATTACTATGATGATATTTATGATGAATCATGAATGATAATGTGTGTTGACTAGCCGTGGTCGTATTAAATATGTTGTTGTGCATCATTGCATTCATGGGATAGTTAAGACTTAAGTCTAGTGATTTTAATAGGGCTTTGATCCAGCGAAGATGATAGGACGATTTTCCAGTGAAGGCGTCAATCCTATAGTGTGGATTGAGTGAAAACTTGTGAAGTGCTCTGGTTTCAAGCGGGAATCGATCCTATTGTGGGAATCTTTTGAGATAATGATGACTGAGTCATCGGTGAAGTTTTGGTACCACGTGCATGAGTCTATGATGTTGCATTACATTCTATGTGACATTGCATGATGATTTATTTGTGATGATGGATGATACATTGTGTATGATGATATTTGTTTGTGTAATGATGAGGTTGTGAAGGTGTGAGTATAACATGAAGATATGATTATATGAGAAATTGTGCTTGTGTGCATATTTACTATGTTTATTCCTGATGTCTTATATAATGATTATGATTTACTCACCCTTTCTGTTTGAATGTTGCATCCCCATGGGTAATGCGCAGGTGATCAAGAATAGTCCGTAGAAGCATTAGAGGATAGCTTCAGAGTGTGTTTATTTTCTTTTGTTGAATATAGGAAGTCTTGATCTGATATGTAACATCAGGGTTCAAATTGAATGATTGGAACATAGGTTCTCTGTTTCACATTAAGATGTTGAGTCACCATATGTGGTACTCGATATGTTTTGATTTATAAGAGTTGTGAAGTATGACTAAATTTTATGAAATATTATAATGAGATGTTTTAAACTATGATTTCCGCTGCCATGATTCGAAGAACAAAATGTTGATTATATCTTGTTAATTCTTTGAAAACCCGTGTTACGGAGCATGATGTGTTGTTATGATGTTTTATTAAAAGATGTGACACTGTTGTTGGTGATATACTCTGATTTATTTATTGAAATAATTCCGAATATTAATTGAGGTTTAAAAGGGTGTTACATTAGTGGTTTTAGAGTTGGTCGGTCCGTCCGACCAATTTATCAAGTTTGTAGTGTGTGACTGTGGAATACTATCGAGATAACTTCTAACCATTGTGACTATTATTGATATGAAACTAAGAAATGGATGGAAGGAACGATGCTGCACTTACTGCTGCTTTGCAGGCTATTGCTCAAGCTATGCAACATTAGCCTAATGATGGATCTCGTGTTTTGGAGACGTTCTAGAGGAATCATCTTCCTGTTTTCAAGGGTAGGTTCGATCCTGATGGAGCACAAGTTTGGATTTAGGAAATTGAAATAATATTCCGAGTCATGGATTGCTTAGAGGCGCAGAAGGTGCAGTTTGGTATGCATCAACTGGCAGAAGAAGCTGGTGACTGGTGGGTTGGTACTCGTCAGTGAGTGGCAGCACTAGGTGAAGTGATTACTTGGGCTGTGCTCAAAAGGGAATTTCTGAGAAGGTAATTTCCTGAGCATGTGCGCGAGAAAAAAGAGATTGAGTTTCTAGAATTGAAACAAGGAAGTTTGACTGTGGAGGAGTATGCTTAGAAGTATGTGGTACTGGAAAACTTTTATTCACATTAAAATGAAGCAACTGTTGAGTTCTCAAAGTGTATCAAGTTTGAGAATGGTTTACATCTGGAGATCAAGCGGGCGATTGGATATCAACAGATCTGTGTTTTCAGAGTTTGTGGACAGTTGTAGGATCTATGAAGAAGACAACAAAGCTTATTCAACTCACTATAAGAGCCTGAACGAGAAAAGTGGGAAGCAATATGAAGATCGTAAGAAGCCTTATGATTCCCTGAATGATAAAGGGAAATAAAAGTCTTATGATGGGAAGAAGACAAATGGTGGAGGAGCTCCCGCTTTTGTCAAGTGCTATAGGTGCGGCGAACAAGGTCACCAGTCTGATGAGTGTGAGAATAAGGTACTAAGGGGCTACAAGAGTGGTAAGACGGGTCATCATGCTCCTGAATGCAATAACGATGGTCCGACTTATTTCAATTATGGAGAGCAGGGTCACATGAGTACCCAGTGCCAGAAACCAAGGAAGGATGTTATTGCTCAGACCAATGGTAAAGTGTTTGTGCTGAGTGGATTAGAGGAACCCAATAAGGACAACTTGGTTCGAGGTACTTTCTTTATTAACGAAGTTGAATTGGTTGCTATTATTAATACTGGTGCTGCTCATTCAATTATATCGCTTGAATGTGCTACTAAGGTCGAATTGAAACTGTCTGATATGAATGGTAGTATGATGATAGATACTCCTACTAGTTGTTCTATTACTACTACTTATGTTTGTATGAAGTGCCGTTTGACTATTTATGGTAAGATATTTGTGATGGATTTGGTGTGTCTTCCTTTACACCAATTCAATGTGATTCTTGGGGTGAATTGGTTGGAGTTCAACTATGTTCATATCAATTGTAATAATAATATGCTGAGGTTCCCTAAGTTTGGTGATAATGGAGAATTGATGTTGTTGATCGCTAAGCAAGTGAATGAACTTTTAGAAGATGAAGCCTTGATGTTTTTGATGTTTGCATCGTTGGAAGTTGATGGTAAAAGGGAGAATATGGAATTAACGGTTGTTTGTGAATCTCTAGAGGTGTTTCTAGATGACATCAATAATTTACCTCCTCAACGTGAAGTGGAGTTTTCTATAAATTTGGTGCCAGGTACAAGTCCGGTATCAATGACTCCTTACAAAATGTCAGCTCCATAGATGAGCGAGTTGAAGAAACAATTGGAAGAGATGCTCGAGAAGAAGTTCGTTCGAACAATTGTTTTACTGTGAGCTGCTCCTATGTTGCTAGTTAAGAAGAAAGATGGGAGTATGAAGTTGTGTTTTGATTATAGACAATTGAATAAAGTGACAATTAAGAATATGTATCTACTACTGAGGATTGATGATTTGATGGATCAGTTGGTGGGTGTTTGTGTTTTCAGCAAGATTGACTTGAGGTCGGGTTATCATCAAATTCGTGTTAAACCAGATGATATTTCGAAGAAATCTTTTCAAACGAGGTATGGTCATTACGAATAGATTGTGATGCCATTTGGTGTATCTAATGCGCCAAGTGTTTTTATGGAGTATATGAATAAAAAATTTCATTCCTACCTGGATAAGTTTGTTGTAGTTTTTATTGACGATATTCTGATCTATTCTAAGACGAAAGAAGAGCATGTTGGGCATTTGCGAATTGTGTTTCAAGTGTTAAAGGAAAAGAAATTGTATGCAAAGTTTTCAAAGTGTGAATTTTGGCTAAAGGAAGTTAGTTTTCTTGGTCATGTAATTTCTAGTGGTGGGATTGATGTGGATCCTTCTAAAGTCGATGTTGTATTGTAGTGGGAGGCTCCAAAGTCTACAACTAAGGTTTGAAGTTTTCTTGGTTTGGCAGGTTACTATCGAAGGTTCATTGAAGGATTTTCTAAGTTGGGTTTGCGGTTAACTCAGTTGACTCGAAAGGGTCAAGCTTATATGTGGGATGTTGCGTGCGAAGAAAGTTTTGTAGAATTAATGAAGAGGTTGACGACTGCACCGATGTTGAATTTGCCTAATCCGAGTGAGTCTTTTGTGGTGTATTGTGATGCGTCTAAGATAGGACTTGGTGGTGTGCGAATGCAAAATGGACAAGTTGTTGCTTATGCTTCTAGACAACTCAGATTTCGTGAAAGGAATTATCCTATGCATGACTTAGAGTTAGCAGCAATGGTGTTTGTATTAAGTATTTGGAGACATTATCTCTTTGGTTCTAAATTTGAAGTTTTCAGTAATCATAAGAGTTTGAAGTACTTATTTGACCAAAAAGAATTGAATATGACACAGAGGATGTTGCTTAAATTTTTGAAAGATTATGACTTTAATTTGAGTTACCATCCTGGTAAGGCAAATGTAGTTGCTGATGCATTAAGTAGGTAGTCACTGTGTTGTACCCCAAAATTTGCCCTCCCATATTCATCAAGAATTGTCAAAGTCAAGGTCACAAAATTCCCCCAGGGTTGTGCAGCTCAACTGGCTCCTATACAGTCAAAACTAGGGTTTGAGTTCTGGTCAAGGAAATGAACTTTTCAAAGGCCCAATCAAATCTCACATGCTTAAAAAGATGGTCAAACATCCTCATGTCAAGTTTCAAGGCATTCAGCTCAAAATGGCACAGTCAAAACCCTAGATTGCACTACAGTCAACTGTAGGGGCAAAATGGTCATTTGACAGTCAAAAGTTCAAATTTTTGGTCAACATATCATTTTGAAGCCACAAACATCATTTGATCAATGCTTGATCATGATTCTCAAAATTTGGCTCAGAAATCATCAAAGATGCAAAAGTTACTATATTTGGACAGCTGAAAAAGTCAACTGAAATTGACCAGGGCATAACTTTCACATGGATTATCAGAAAAATTCCATCCAAAGCTCATTTTGAAGAGAAAGACATTTCCTACAATTCATCTTCATGTTCCAAGTCCAAGAAATGCTCTCACAAAAAGTTATCAATTTCAACATTATAGGTCATTTTCAAAAGTCAACAAAAAGTGACTTTAAGTCAAAGGCCATAACTTGAGATTGGTAAATCAAAATGACATGGGACCAAAGGCATTGGTTAAAGGACTCAAAGACCTTTCCAAAATGTCCAAGAACATGTGAAAAGCTTAAAAATTGACCAAGTTATGCCTTGTGGAAGTTGGGAAATTTTTGGAAATTTTTGAAAGTCAACAATGATGCAAAAGGCCTAAAAATGCAAATGGGCCCAATTATCTTCCAAATTTCTTCATGCCAAGCCTATGCACGACCACTAGGCCCAAAGGGAAGTATTTTCATATTTTTTAATTATTTATTTGAATTAATATTAATTTATATTCATTTAAATCATTTTAATTCATGAAAAATATAAACCTTAACCTAAAAAATCTTTTTATGCACATTATAAGGTCAATATTTCGTGCTTAATTGATTAGGGCAAGTTTTGATGAGATTGGATCATGATTGAACAAAAACAACATGAAAAAGATATGAAAAAAGATTTTCCAAAATCAAATATTGAAATTCATCAATGCATAAGATTTTGTCCAATGTTTCTTGACCTAATCACTCCATATATGATCAGAATGAGAACCCTAATGCTCCAAGACTGCAAGCTGCGCCCAAACAAGCATTGGCAAATTGAAAATTTCTCATAAAACTCAAAAACTGTTTTCAAGGTTGCAGGTGGATTCAGGGCGTGAGACTGATCTCAATAGCTTCCTTGTGATTTCCTGAACGTATTCCAATCCCTAACCTTCACTCAAAGATAAAGAATTGGTAAAAGGGACTCCAACTGAACCAAGAAAATTCCAAACTCGTGCATCATGATTTACATGTTTTTACAGCATTTTGTCCATTAATTCATGTTTATAATAGTGTTTTGAAACTAACCATGTGATCTAATTGCGTTCATATGCTGTATATTCAATTTCACCATTGACGGATTTCTAGGGTTACAGGTTGTAATTTTGGGGCTTTTGCCAAGAGGAAAAATCACAGCTTTAGACCTTGGCCATTGGACTCAGTGTACCTAGACGGAGAGATTCCAACCC
Source organism: Vicia faba (assembly GCA_948472305.1). Lineage (NCBI taxonomy): Eukaryota > Viridiplantae > Streptophyta > Magnoliopsida > Fabales > Fabaceae > Vicia > Vicia faba. The sequence goes on along the minus strand of OX451738.1, from coordinate 211,116,958 downwards.
TCGCGCTCAATTTATGAGCGTCGAGGGTCTAGTCGCTATTTTTTGGTAGAGGGTCTTAGGTAACGTTTGCCAAACCGTTGCCATATGCTTTTAGTTGCAGGAACCACGAAGATGATGAAGCCGTGTCCAAACGTGATAGGTCCATTCAAACTTCGCGCGAAATTCCAAGGGCATTAGCATCTTCTTTTTATATTAGTTACGCGTTATTATATATTAATTGAAACCAAAGTGATTCAGTGGCAGGGATACGTAGTGGTAACATCAAAGACCTGGGTTCAAGTCCCAGGTCTGTATATTTGCTATATTATTTTTCAAATCAAATTCACATGCAGGCTTAACGTTAAGGTTCACCATGCACATTCAACAATCACCATCCACGCGTCCCAGGAGATCTGATCAAGGGCCAGGATTGGAGAACACCCTGAACTTGAGTCAAACGTATCACACGCTACACCAAAAGTCAATGGACCTGCATGCTTATTGGGCCAGATTACCAGGCCTTACCTCCTTATTTGGGGCAACACCCCACCCTGGTTTGATTTTCTTTTCTTTTTGTTGTTTTAATTATTGTATTATATTATTTTTATTGCTTTAATTAATTAATTTATTTTTTCTATAAAATATAAAAACATTATAAAAATCAGAAAAAGACCAAAAATAATATTTATTTTATTATAATTATTTTATTAGCATGTAAATAAATTAATTTCAAATTAGGTTTAATTTATATTTTTTTCCATAATAAAAATCCAACAAAATAGAATTAGGTTAATTAATTTTTTTATTCCTTTTAATATTTCTCCCTTTTTCAGAATAACAATATTATTTATTTATTTATTTATTTTCCTATTTAAATTGTACATAATAAATTTTAGGTTTAATATTAGATCTTATTTTAATTCTTTCTTAATAACTAAAAAATACTAGAATTAGGGTTTGTCTTTTAATTTAATTTCAATTAATTTCTTTTCCTTATTAAATCTAAAAATATAAAAAATACCAAAAAACATTTAATCATTTAATCATTTAATCATTTAATCTTTAATCCTTATGAACTTTAATTATTTGCAAAAAAGGGTCCAACGCCCTATTTTCGTCTTAATTATTTAATTTGCACATTTATCTTATGTCGTTTAATTATAATTTTGTAAATATCCCAAAGCCATGTAATTTAAATTTCTCGCACTTTTATTTATTCGCTTTATTTTCCGCTAAATCGGGTCCGGTTTAATTTTGGCGATGTGGACCCGCGCCTTTGTAATAATCTTAGATTTATTTTTCGCAACTTTATAACTGTTAAATATGCATGCAAGAATGAATGGCCTTAATTAAAATCAAGCGTAGATCGCGACAAACATGACAAGACAAATAACTGAAACATGACACACAATTCGCACACACCACCCCTAGGGTACGCCTCACTGTTGCCTTTCGAAAGGTGGTCGTCGAGTAGAGGATGTCTTAGTAAGTCCTCATGATCCGGGAACCTGGCATGAGGGTAGCTTCTAAGGTGTCTTCCTATTGCTCTGGTGATCACCATGTCCCTAAAACTCGAATTGACCCGAACACCTCCAACGGTGGTGCTACCTACCTCTCAATGGTGGGATGGCACTACTTTAAAGGACATTTACACAGACGAATTCCTTAGGGTAGGTAGGTTCTCAAGGATACTTGCTCTAATTTCAAACAAATCAAAATACTCTTTTCACCAACACTTTTCAAAAGCTTTCAAAGCAAATTTTTCAAACACTCTGACGTACGAGTCGAATTGAAATTTTTCAAAGAAACTTTTTTTAAACCCACATTGAAAAGCAAACAAAACAATTTTGAAAACACATTGAGCAAGTATCTAAGAGCCCATGGATAACCATGGATAGAAAGGGTGCTAACACCTTCCCTTTCTATAACCTACCTCCCGAACCGAGAGCAATCTCTTTAAGGAATTTTTCTGTGCTTTTGTCCTTTCCATTTGGAGAAAATAAAAGACGGTGGCGACTCTTGCTTCCGCGACATTTCGCGAACCAGCGTTAAACAGTCAGTTCCAGATCCACCGATCACAGAACTGGCGACTCTGCTGGGGACATTTATAAAGTGAGGTGTACCTTAGGACTAAGATCACTTGTGTTTTCCATTGTCTGAACTGTTTGCTTTATTATTGTGGGTATTGTCTCGGGAGTTCTATAGATCCTAACCCGGATCTGGGGATACCTTCTTAGAAAGTAGCAACAAGGCTGTGAGGGAACTGTGCGGGGTATACCGACATGGTTGAAACAGTCTGCTACGTTGATGTGGCACTTTGGTGTGTACCGGTAACCCTTGAGTTCAGTCAAGGAGAGTACGGGGCCTCCGCGTGGTGTCGTGAAGCATCAACAGACCTTAGGAACCTTAATTGAACCATCTTGGCCTCTTTAGGGTAGTGAGATAACTGACTTTGGTGCAGTCCGAGGTTGGTTGATACTCGATACTACACTCAATTGAGGGTTGCTTTCCTGGAATATTTCGGTCGCCAGTTCAGTGGCTAAGTCGAAACGATGAACAATGAAAGTAATCCCATGATATTGGGAACCCTAGAACCCGGTTACTTTGATTAGGACAGGTATGAACCCACCAACTTCAAGAGGGTAATATCTAGACCTCATGCTGGCCTGAACCCTAAGGGCTCTTTTGTGTGACTTGTGTGCCTTCGTACCTGACTACTTGCATGCTTGCTATCTGACTCTTGATGTCTTGCAGGTTTTGTTCATAGTCCTTAGTGGGGACTTATAACAGGGTGTACTAACCACTTGCAGGTTCTTGTTTATAGTCCTCAACTAGGACTCATGACAGGGTTTACTAAAATCTCTTGCAGGTTTTATTTATAGTCCTTAATGGGGACTCATAACAAAGTACACTGAATTTCTTGCAGGGTCTGTTTGTAGTCCTTAATAAGGGCTCGTAACAGGGTTTACCTACATCACCCCATGCATAGCATGACATCATACCATTGCATACCATTGCATACATCCTAACCCATTTCAAGGATCTCAAGGGCTTGTGATGCAGGTCATGATAAATCAACTGTCTAGCCAGGGGCAAAGAGGATTTATTTTCCTCTAGCCAAGGGTGTCAGGGGCTATGACCCACTGGATATGGTGAGCCTTTGACCCTTGAAGAAGGACTCTCAACAATATGCAGTGCCTTCAGTCAAGCTACCGGTTCCAAATGCTAACAAATTTTCTTGTTTACCCCGCGAGGTCCTTGAAAACATTGCATACATGTCATACTCATCATCGCATTACAGGTATCCCTTTTTGCAGGTCACTTACCTTTCTCGCTGTTTATTTCAGCAATGGCCTCACAACAAGATAACCAGGACCTTCACGCTCAAGAGTCTCAGTTCAGGGAAATCTTCTTAGGTCTATCCAAGGGGCAGGAGGAGTTGAGGGCACTCCTCATGGGGAATCTGATCAGACAAAGTCCTGAAGATGACAAGGACGAACAGCTGAAACGTCTACAAGCTGAGGTAGACACATTGAAAACTCAGATGCTGGGGCAAAGGGCCCTCATTCAAGGTTTAGCTCAGGAGCAAGGAGAGCTGAGAGCCATGGTCAGTCAGCTTCCTCAAGGCATGAAGCAACCAGCCCAAATCAGGGACCAGGTCATGGAACAGCTCCCAAGAGGGCAAAGGTCGGGTCCAGTGAATAGACCTCTCCGAGTTGCTACTACTTCACAGGTTCAACAACGATCTCGCCAGAAACAGCGGGTTGATCAGAACAGGCCGATCGAGCCTAAGAGACAATTCACCAATATCAACATGCCATGGTCACGAGCCTTGCAACACATGTTAAGGATGAACCTGATTGCGGTGATCAACCCTCCTGCGAATCCAAAGACCTCCTCTCCAAGCTACAACCCAGAAGCAAGGTGCGCTTACCATTCTGGTAGCCCGGGGCATGATACTGAGGATTGTTGGGCGCTGAAGTACAAGATTCAAGGCATGATCGACGCTGGAGAGATTCAGTTTGAAGTACCCAAGACTCCCAACATGATCACTGCTCCCATGCCAAAACATGGCTAGGATAGAAAGCACTTTTTGTTCATTCGAATTCAAGTTGTGATTTTCTTTTGTTTAAACATTTATTCATGTTAAAACATTGTTATTCCATTAATGCATCGCTTATGTCTATTTTCGAATCAATATATTCGCATTCACTATATGCAAACTGTTTTCATATTTTTTCTGATGTCAACTCTTGATCTTAAATAATTCTAAGCCTCTTGAGGGAGGATGACGAAAACGATACCGCAATCTACAGTATGCTTTTGAACAGACCCCGCTGATGAGGTACAGGCATTGTTTCAATCCCTAAACACTGGAGCTATAAGGATGATAATCCCTCGTCAACCCATCAGAGCCAAAGAAGTAGGAGTTTTTTAATTTTCGAAAATCAAAACCCTTAATCATAACCTGGGGCAGGGTAGTCTCTCAGTTGATCCAAGTGCATGACGAATGGCACCGAAGAGATCTTTACAAAATGAACAAAGACGGTGATGGTTCAGAACAATCAAAAGGACAGGCAGTCATCACCAAAATTCATAAATAAAAAGCCCAAAAAGTCTAAACCTGTAAAAGGGACTTATGAAACTGGGGCATCCCGCTGACTGTAATTCCAAAAAGGAAACAGTTCAGGCAAAAAGAAAGGGATAACAAAAATCAAGAAAGAGGTCCTATAAACCCTCAACAAGAAAGGAATGACTGCCTATTCAAAATAAGTTATCAACATCTGAACCATCACCGGAAAATCAAAGCAAAGACTCAAACAAGGTCTAACGCACGATCAACTGAGTTTAGGTTTGGAGAACATCACGAAGAGCGGGTGGGTACAAATAATTTGAGCCTTTATCCTTTGTTTCTTAAACCGTGAACCAAGCCACGTTATAACCCTTAAAAGTCCTAGCTGAAGCATGGGTTAGTTCGAAAGCATACTGTCACGAAAGGTATCCTGACTCCTGAAGGCCTACGGTAAATACGGAGTTGACATCACGTTTTACAAACATTCACTTGTTTTATGAAAAAGAATGCATTTACAAAATCTTCAAGACAGATATAAGCTTTGCATTTTTAACATAACTTTGTTTGTATATGACTTTTTGTTTGAACAGCAGGGAAATTCGCACGAGAAATACCTAGTGAGCAAAAGCACTTCCAATCAAGGGGCACGACCTGACCATGGTCCATCATCTGGGGCAGTCCAGTCAAGATTCGGAGAATCTCTCAAAGGCCAGATAGCCTGGGGCAAATCTCCGCCTGAGTCACTTGGGGCATTCCAGCAACGAATCTTGCCCGGTCAGGCATCTTGTGGGGACATGACAAAACACTTCTAAACAGGGGCAACTCCCTACATTCTGAAAGCGTGGACATAGTCGAAAAAATACTACGCATAATCAAAGACCCGCTAGGCTGACATACCTAGGCAAAAATAAGGGCTTCCCGACGAACCAAAAGGGTTCGGGCAAAAATAAGGGATGAAAATGAAAAATCTGTACACCCGGCAAGTCGAAAACCTGAAAAGGCGGCTTGGGCAAAAATGGGTATCCCGGTGGACTGAAAACCCGAAAGGGCGGTCCGGGCAAAAGTTAGGGATCAAAGCGTACGACTATGTCCTGTCATCTTGTCACCTGCCTACCAGAAGAAGGGTGGTCCATCAACAACTATCAGCGCCTCGCAGGTCTTCCTCTCCCACCTCAGAAACAGGGGCAATAAAGAGTTGTCTACAAACAATCTAATCGCTCTGTCCTCCAAGGTACCAAGGTAGGTTCAGCTAAAGAACATGACCAAGAATCTTAATTCCCCAGAGAGTAGTTCAGTAAAACAATACATTCTTCTCTAAGCAAATCATCAAATGTCAAGGAAATTGAGTATCCTCCTGTAGATCTCAATACCTCCCCAGCAACACGCATTCTTAACAAGCATCCCCGTCTTGGTCTAAAGATTGTTCCCCGGCGGTATCTCAATATTCAAAGGAATCACTTCCCCGGCATATCAAAACTTTCCCCAGAAGAGTCCAATCCAGTTTCCCCAGGAAAGTTGGAATTCATATCTCCTCAAGCAGCAAGTTTATCCCCAGTAGATTCTGGAAGCTTATACCTTCGCAGAGCACGAACGTGTCGTCCCGGCTTGATTTAAAGAGTTATTTCCGTAACAGGATATAACTGGGTTATCCTCAGCCAAAAGCCACGGAAAGAGCGTCGTCGACAAAGTCTTCTTACCCCAGCGAAGTCTTTCAACACTTTCTATACAACAAGGGTATCCCCAGCGGAGTTATCTTCATCAACTCAGCAAATCATCGCTATCCCCACAGAGTAGCACTCCCCCAGCATGATCGCTAGAGTATCTTTTCTCCCGCAGAATTATTTCATTTGCCAAGTTCATTCCTCAACGGAGTTATCTTCTCCTACCGGTATTCTTGCAACAATCATCCACAGCGGAAGCAAAATCTCTTCCTCAACATCAGCCCAGGATATGACTTCCCGGCACCCGTCAAGGATTTATTTTCCTAGACAAAAACATACATGAATCATCACATACATCATTATAGCATGCATACACGCATCATATCATATAAATCGTATCCATGTTTGCTTGATCCATATCATGCATCGCATATAACTGACCTCTACCTTTCAGGAAAGATGCAGTTGAAATTCTCAAACATATTTCAAGGACTTCTCTAGTCCAGTTAAATCGACTCCAAACAGATTTTTCTGATAAAGACTCAGTAGAAGTTCTCTTATGGTCCCCTCTCCAACGGCGTGTGAGGTGGTAATTCCTTCTTCAGATGTTCCCCTCTCCGGCATGAGCGTGAGGTGATATTCTCTTATGGTCCCCTCTCCAACGGCGTGTGAGGTGGTAATTCCTTTTTCAGATGTTTTCCTCTCCGGCATGAGCGTGAGGTGATATTCTCTTATGGTCCCCTCTCCAACGGCGCGTGAGGTGGTAATTCCTTCTCCAGATGTTTCCCTCTCCGGCATGAGCGTGAGGTGATATCTCCTTTCAGATTATAATTTCCTATAGCTCCCTCTCCAACGGCGAGTGAGGTGACTCCCTTTGAGATTATAATGTCCTTTGGTTCTCTTCCTGACACTACGAAGATGGTAATCCTCACCAAGATTTTCTCAACAAGCGTTGTTGAAGTTAAAATCATCCAAGGTTCACTTATCATTCAGGCTAAGGCAGTAACCATCCCTGGTTCATTCATCAACGTTTGAAGCTCCAGACCCAGCTCCTGTAACCTGTCAGGACATATCTATATCAAGCATCTAGAAACAGCTCCTGCGACGTGTCAGGTACTCATTTTCTTTTGCAGGTATGCAGGTTCGCGCTAAGAAATCTCCTACGCGATCAACATCCAAATGGCATCTATAAGCCCATTCCCTCATCATCACTGCTACTATGTGAGCGCAAATTTCTGGGCACTCTAGTGTCCAATCATCTTCTACCATCGGATTACGAAAGGCACGTCAGCCAATCTGCATCCTCAGGTCTAAGAAGATTGAACAGGGGCAACTGTTGTACCCCAAAATTTGCCCTCCCATATTCATCAAGAATTGTCAAAGTCAAGGTCACAAAATTCCCCCAGGGTTGTGCAGCTCAACTGGCTCCTATACAGTCAAAACTAGGGTTTGAGTTCTGGTCAAGCAAATGAACTTTTCAAAGGCCCAATCAAATCTCACATGCTTAAAAAGATGGTCAAACATCCTCATGTCAAGTTTCAAGGCATTCAGCTCAAAATGGCACAGTCAAAACCCTAGATTGCACTACAGTCAACTGTAGGGGCAAAATGGTCATTTGACAGTCAAAAGTTCAAATTTTTGGTCAACATATCATTTTGAAGCCACAAACATCATTTGATCAATGCTTGATCATGATTCTCAAAATTTGGCTCAGAAATCATCAAAGATGCAAAAGTTACTATATTTGGACAGCTGAAAAAGTCAACTGAAATTGACCAGGGCATAACTTTCACATGGATTATCAGAAAAATTCCATCCAAAGCTCATTTTGAAGAGAAAGACATTTCCTACAATTCATCTTCATGTTCCAAGTCCAAGAAATGCTCTCACAAAAAGTTATCAATTTCAACATTATAGGTCATTTTCAAAAGTCAACAAAAAGTGACTTTAAGTCAAAGGCCATAACTTGAGATTGGTAAATCAAATTGACATGGGACCAAAGGCATTGGTTAAAGGACTCAAAGACCTTTCCAAAATGTCCAAGAACATGTGAAAAGCTTAAAAATTGACCAAGTTATGCCTTGTGGAAGTTGGGAAATTTTTGGAAATTTTTGAAAGTCAACAATGATGCAAAAGGCCTAAAAATGCAAATGGGCCCAATTATCTTCCAAATTTCTTCATGCCAAGCCTATGCACGACCACTAGGCCCAAAGGGAAGTATTTTCATATTTTTTAATTATTTATTTGAATTAATATTAATTTATATTCATTTAAATCATTTTAATTCATGAAAAATATAAACCTTAACCTAAAAAATCTTTTTATGCACATTATAAGGTCAATATTTCGTGCTTAATTGATTAGGGCAAGTTTTGATGAGATTGGATCATGATTGAACAAAAACAACATGAAAAAGATATGAAAAAAGATTTTCCAAAATCAAATATTGAAATTCATCAATGCATAAGATTTTGTCCAATGTTTCTTGACCTAATCACTCCATATATGATCAGAATGAGAACCCTAATGCTCCAAGACTGCAAGCTGCGCCCAAACAAGCATTGGCAAATTGAAAATTTCTCATAAAACTCAAAAACTGTTTTCAAGGTTGCAGGTGGATTCAGGGCGTGAGACTGATCTCAATAGCTTCCTTGTGATTTCCTGAACGTATTCCAATCCCTAACCTTCACTCAAAGATAAAGAATTGGTAAAAGGGACTCCAACTGAACCAAGAAAATTCCAAACTCGTGCATCATGATTTACATGTTTTTACAGCATTTTGTCCATTAATTCATGTTTATAATAGTGTTTTGAAACTAACCATGTGATCTAATTGCGTTCATATGCTGTATATTCAATTTCACCATTGACGGATTTCTAGGGTTACAGGTTGTAATTTTGGGGCTTTTGCCAAGAGGAAAAATCACAGCTTTAGACCTTGGCCATTGGACTCAGTGTACCTAGACGGAGAGATTCCAACCCTCGCGCTCAATTTATGAGCGTCGAGGGTCTAGTCGCTATTTTTTGGTAGAGGGTCTTAGGTAACGTTTGCCAAACCGTTGCCATATGCTTTTAGTTGCAGGAACCACGAAGATGATGAAGCCGTGTCCAAACGTGATAGGTCCATTCAAACTTCGCGCGAAATTCCAAGGGCATTAGCATCTTCTTTTTATATTAGTTACGCGTTATTATATATTAATTGAAACCAAAGTGATTCAGTGGCAGGGATACGTAGTGGTAACATCAAAGACCTGGGTTCAAGTCCCAGGTCTGTATATTTGCTATATTATTTTTCAAATCAAATTCACATGCAGGCTTAACGTTAAGGTTCACCATGCACATTCAACAATCACCATCCACGCGTCCCAGGAGATCTAATCAAGGGCCAGGATTGGAGAACACCCTGAACTTGAGTCAAACGTATCACACGCTACACCAAAAGTCAATGGACCTGCATGCTTATTGGGCCAGATTACCAGGCCTTACCTCCTTATTTGGGGCAACACCCCACCCTGGTTTGATTTTCTTTTCTTTTTGTTGTTTTAATTATTGTATTATATTATTTTTATTGCTTTAATTAATTAATTTATTTTTTCTATAAAATATAAAAACATTATAAAAATCAGAAAAAGACCAAAAATAATATTTATTTTATTATAATTATTTTATTAGCATGTAAATAAATTAATTTCAAATTAGGTTTAATTTATATTTTTTTTCCATAATAAAAATCCAACAAAATAGAATTAGGTTAATTAATTTTTTTATTCCTTTTAATATTTCTCCCTTTTTCAGAATAACAATATTATTTATTTATTTATTTATTTTCCTATTTAAATTGTACATAATAAATTTTAGGTTTAATATTAGATCTTATTTTAATTCTTTCTTAATAACTAAAAAATACTAGAATTAGGGTTTGTCTTTTAATTTAATTTCAATTAATTTCTTTTCCTTATTAAATCTAAAAATATAAAAAATACCAAAAAACATTTAATCATTTAATCATTTAATCATTTAATCTTTAATCCTTATGAACTTTAATTATTTGCAAAAAAGGGTCCAACGCCCTATTTTCGTCTTAATTATTTAATTTGCACATTTATCTTATGTCGTTTAATTATAATTTTGTAAATATCCCAAAGCCATGTAATTTAAATTTCTCGCACTTTTATTTATTCGCTTTATTTTCCGCTAAATCGGGTCCGGTTTAATTTTGGCGATGTGGACCCGCGCCTTTGTAATAATCTTAGATTTATTTTTCGCAACTTTATAACTGTTAAATATGCATGCAAGAATGAATGGCCTTAATTAAAATCAAGCGTAGATCGCGACAAACATGACAAGACAAATAACTGAAACATGACACACAATTCGCACACACCACCCCTAGGGTACGCCTCACTGTTGCCTTTCGAAAGGTGGTCGTCGAGTAGAGGATGTCTTAGTAAGTCCTCATGATCCGGGAACCTGGCATGAGGGTAGCTTCTAAGGTGTCTTCCTATTGCTCTGGTGATCACCATGTCCCTAAAACTCGAATTGACCCGAACACCTCCAACGGTGGTGCTACCTACCTCTCAATGGTGGGATGGCACTACTTTAAAGGACATTTACACAGACGAATTCCTTAGGGTAGGTAGGTTCTCAAGGATACTTGCTCTAATTTCAAACAAATCAAAATACTCTTTTCACCAACACTTTTCAAAAGCTTTCAAAGCAAATTTTTCAAACACTCTGACGTACGAGTCGAATTGAAATTTTTCAAAGAAACTTTTTTTAAACCCACATTGAAAAGCAAACAAAACAATTTTGAAAACACATTGAGCAAGTATCTAAGAGCCCATGGATAACCATGGATAGAAAGGGTGCTAACACCTTCCCTTTCTATAACCTACCTCCCGAACCGAGAGCAATCTCTTTAAGGAATTTTTCTGTGCTTTTGTCCTTTCCATTTGGAGAAAATAAAAGACGGTGGCGACTCTTGCTTCCGCGACATTTCGCGAACCAGCGTTAAACAGTCAGTTCCAGATCCACCGATCACACACTGCATATGTCGATGCTTATGGTTCAAGAGTTAGAGATGATCGAGAAATTCAGAGACATGAGCTTAGTGTGTGAAGAAACTACCAATAGTGTGAAGTTAGGAATGTTGAAACTGACTAATGGTATAATAGAAGAAATCAACGAAGGTCAAAAGTTTGATTTGAGGTTAGTCGGCTAATTGACTTTGATTAACCAAGGTAAAGGAGATAAGTTAGTGTAATGAGGTTTGGCAATAGAGTGTGTGTTACAGATTTTCCAGAGCTTAAGAAAAGTATTCTTGAGGAAGGACATAGAAGTGGGTTGAGTATTCATCCTGGTGCTACGAAGATGTATCAATACTTGAAGAAGTTATTTTGGTGGCCTGGTATGAAGAAGGAGATCACTAAGTTTGTTTATTCTTGTTTGACTTAATAGAAGTCGAAGATTGAACATCAGAAGCCTATGGGTCTTATTCAACGTTTGGGTATTCGAGAGTGGAAATGGGACAATGTTTCCATGGATTTTGTGTCAGGTTTGCCAAAGACTGCTAAGGGAAATGATTCAATTTGGGTGATTGTAGATAGGTTGGCTAAGTCGGATCATTTCTCACTGATGAAGATTAATCATCCTATGGAGAAGCTAGCCGAGATGTATATTGATGAGATTATGAGGCTACATGGGATACCTTCGAGTATCATGTCAGATAGAGATCTGAGGTTTACATTGAAATTTTGGACAGGTTTGCAGAATGCCTTTGGTACTAAGTTGAAGTTGAGTTATGCATATCATTCACAGACGTATGGTCAAACAGAGAGAACTATTCAGTCTTTGGAGGATTTGTTGAGGGCTTATATGCTAGAACAAGGGAGATATTGAGACAGTCACTTGCCATTGATTGAGTTTACTTATAATAATAGTTTCAATTTTAGTATTGGGATAGCACCATATAAAGTGTTGTATGATTGGAGGTGTAGAACACCATTGTATTGGTATTAGTCAGGCGAGAGTGTTGTGCTCATACCTGAGGTTATGCAAGAGACATCTGCGAAGATAAAGATGATCCAAGAGAAGATGAAGGCTTCTCAGAGTCGTCAAAAGAGTTATCATGATAACAGGAGAAAGGACCTTGAGTTCAAGAAAGACGAACATGTGTTTTTGAAGTCGAGAAAGCTTACGCCGTGTTTTGTTGGTATGTATCAGATATTAGAGAACATATGTGAGGTGGCTTATCGGATTACTTTGCCGCCGTCACTAGCGAATTTACATGAAGTGTTTCATGTGTCTCAATTGAGTAAGTATATTCTTGATCCTTCCCATGTGATTCAAATGGATAATATACAAGTGAGAGATAACTTAAATCTCGAGGAATTACCATTGTGAATAGGAGGCTAGGAAGTGAAGCAACTGTGAGGCAAGGACATTTCCTTAGTGAAGGTATTATGGGGGCGGACCAGCTGGTAAAAGTTAGACTTGGGAACGCGAGGATCAGATGAGAGAGTCTTATCCGACGTTATTTCCGTCAGGTAATTTTCGAGGGGAAAAATTCTTTTAAGTGGGGGAGAGTTGTAACACCTATAATTCTAGATTTATTATTTAATTGATTTATTTAGCGTGACTATATGAGTTAATGTGAAATGTTTGATTTCGTGATGATTATATGTGATCCTTTATAGTGATATGTGACATTATGATGAATATAAAGTGTACCATGATGATTGAGATAACTATGATGTTCGAATGTGATGTTCTGATGACTATGATGTGTGATGGCTTACTATGAGTAATATAGAGGAAATTGAGAAATATTGACCAATTGTCTATTTTTAGAATAATTAAAGTAATTATTTTGAATTATTTTAATTAAGAAAATAGAATAATAGTGGTGTAGAGAAAATAAGGGCATTGTGGTTATTAGTGAAGGATAGGCGAGGGCGTGATGGGAAATTCATTATTAGGGGTCTAAAAGAGAAATTTTGGTATAAGGAAGAGGTTTGAGAGTTTATACTATCATTATGTACATCAAGAAAACTGACGCTGTTGAGAAAAGAAGTCTAGGGCACAATGAGGCAGGAAGAGCATATGAATCTTGGTAGAACATGAAGAGGAATCGATCTCTAGAAATAATCTTAAGGTAAGGGGAATTTTATTATTGTTATTATATTTGATTTAAGGTTTAGATGATTGGTATATTGCCTTAGGTTTTGGTAGATGGTGATTTGGTGTTGTTTGATGAGAAATTGATGAATTAGTGGTGAATAATGGTTTATAAATGAAGTATAATAAGTATAGAATTATAGGTTGTTAATAGAATATGAAACCCCTTGATTAGATGGTGTTTTAGGAATTGTAACTTGATAAAATCGCAAGAGAATTGGACTGGTTTATGCAAGAAATCCAATATTAAAACCCTATTCAAGTTTTGTTTCTGGGCGACGAAGGTAGTGTCCTTGGGAGAAAATGCATCGCCAGGAGAAAGTGAGGGCGAAGGGAGGCAGAAAAGATGACGCTTATGGAGTGTGTCGCCCCTAGTGTCTCCAGGAGAAGTGTGCCGTGAAGGTAGCGTTTTCAGGCAATGGAAGTGTGTCGCCAGGTGACAGAAGACAAAATTGGTTGTCCAAGTTAGAAATCTTAAAATGATCATAACTTTTGTTCTAGAGCTCGGATTGAGGTTAAAACAACCAACTGAAATCATCAAAGATAAAACTCAACGAAGTCACCATCGAACTTATTTTATCCTGCCGAAGGGAAAGGTAAATATCAAGAAAACTTGAAAGAGTGAAATCACGATCTTGCGACCATAGAGATCAGGTAAAGAAGTCGATTACATAAGGGGAAGGTATTAGCACCCCACACGTCTGCGGTACTCCACAGGACCCACTTATGTTTATTCTAATCTAAGGGTGTGTAAAATTTATGTCTAAAGCTTAAGAGCTGAAAAGAAAGATGCAAAGGGGAATGCATGCAAAAGAGAAAACACATGGAAAAGAAGGAAATATTACAAAGTTCGCTCGGTTGATCCCCGTGACCGGATGCCTACGTATCCCTTTTAAGGAATTAGAGTGTCGTAGTTCAGCTAGAAAGTTTCTGTTTGTTTTTTGTTTTTTAATGAACAATATTAATTTCGCCTTCTGCCGCAACTCGACCTTTGGTGACTTACGCGTCAGCATAGAAGTTAATTAACATGTTCTTTTGAAAAAAGAAAAGCCTGAAGGAAAACAAAAATTGCGTTGGTTGGCATTTTTGTTGCGGATAATAGCTAGTTGATCTCAAGAGAGAGATATTAGCCACTTCTCCACTTATTCGAGAAAGGAGTCTTTGAGACTTGAACCATACCAAAGCCTCAAATGGAAAGACAATAAGATCGAGAAGAAGCCCGCTTATCATCTCCCATACTCAACAAAGGTATGATTCTCATCAGTAATTTTTAAGTGTTTTGGAATTTTCTAGAAAAATAAGTTTTTGTTTTAATGAGATGCAAAAGAAGAAAAAAAGTCTAAGAGGGGACTAGTAAAATAGCCATAAAGTTGTCATGCATTGTTGATCCTATAGTTGAGGATAAAAGAGGGGCACGTCTACCTAATGTTAGCATACATGGAGACAAGCCTAAGGTCTATTCAGAACAAACTTAGGAAAAAGTGAATTGAAGATCCTATGAGGAGCATACAAGAGGTGTTTCCAGTAAAGAAGGGACAAGGGATGACCAAGCATCAAGAATGCTCAACATTTTTTATGATACAATAAATCAATGGATGTAAATCTTAAACACACCAATAGAGGTGGATAAGATTAAAGGTTTGATGGGAATGAAAGATGTTAGGAGTGTGAGAAAAAAAGAGGAATGGAATTTAGCAGCACCTAATAAGTGGTGTATACTATTCTAGCAATTAACCCTAAACTATGCATACATATTTTCAAACACAAGCACTTTAGTAAAGGTAAAGCCCTATGCATGCTCCTAAATAAAAATTAGGTTAAAATTAGGGAGAAAGCTTGTAAAAATTAAGTCAATTAGATCCTAACTTCCTAAAGACTTGTAAAAGTTAGAAACAAGATTTAAATTCCTTGGATTAACTTGGGGAGGTAGAAATGATTGGGAGTTAACAAGACTAGTTGATAAAAGGGTCAAACTAGAGAGTTTTAGCAAAATATTTGTGAAAAATGTAAGATCAAAAGTTAAAATTCCGAAAAAATAATTTTTATGATCTTAATTCATTCAAGGAATTCAAACGTATTTTCTTTGATTTTCATAAGTTAAGTAAGTTAGGTTTTTAAATGTTTCTTTAGGCTTAAGCAAAAAGAAAGACCAAAAATTAATATTAGTTTATAAAATTAGGAAAAATAAGAAAACTGAAAAGTAAACTCAATTAAAAATCATAGACAATTAGTTTAATACCTAAGAATAAGCAAATGTATTTTTCTGGAATTTTATTACTAGAGGAAGATATCAAACAAAAATTATTTGCACAATATAACAAAAAAGGGTAAAGAAAATGATATAACTAATGATTGATTTTATTTTCCTGTCACGAAATTTTTATAAAATAAAAAATAATAATTTTTATGAAACAGATTCAAAATGAAGCTTAGGATATTTTTTTTAATGATTTTTTAGGTTAATGAAAGTTGGAAAACAAAATTCTAGAACCTAAATGAATGGTGAAAAACTCTAATTGAACTAATTGAATTATTTAATTTTCTAAAAATGACAAAAAAAAAAGAAATAAAATTCATAATATGAAAATAGACTCAAAAAAGAAGCATAAAATATATTTTTATAATTTTTTAGTGTAAGAAAATATTAAAACAAAATTAAAGAAAACAAGTGAAAAAGTGTTAAAATTCAAATATGCTAAAGTCTATTACACCTGTTAAAGATCAAACACACTGTAAAAGAAAATTCAAATCATGTTCAATTGTAACGCGCCACGTAACCATCCTTATCCTAGCAACAAACTCTAACCTATTGGATACAGTTCATTGCACGATTTTCAGGCCAAAAATTCTTACTGGTTTCTTCATGAATTTGAACAAAATTTAGATCAAATTAAAGATCTCATGAAGATCTATAACGTGGAACCAAGAATTTCCAATAATGATTCACGACACATAGAGAAAAAAACACATGAAAATTGCTGGTTACAAGCATTTCAAACTTATCAAACATGCAGATCCAACACCTGACTTTTAAATTTGGATTTCTCTTTCAATTCTTAACCAAAATTCATGATTCGGAGTGCAAATCAAAGATATCATAGCAATCTATATCATGCATCTGACAAAATTCAAAATTATCAAGAGATCAAGTAGATATCAGAGCATGAATGCCACAGAAACTCACATTTTTGCGAAATTTTCAGAAATTCATAACATGACCTGAAATTCAAATTTGAGCAAGATTATACATCAAACCTAATGCTTGGCCAGCTATGAACATGTAATCACACTTTGAATAAATTGAAACATGCTGGAAATGAAGAACTTCATATATGGAATCATACCTTGCGAGGTGAAAAATGAATTCAACTATTGCCTCTGAATTTGTATGAAACCCCTCTGATCTTGTTTGCTAAACTTCAGTGAAAGTAAATGGATGAATATGAGAGTTATGGAGAAGAGAAATTAATCAATTTCGAAAAAGAGAAAATTGAGAGGTGAGGTGTTATTTTCGTACAAAAGCTTTATTTTTTTCTCTCCTCTATAAATGAGAGCGAAGTGAACTTTTATAGAGTGAAGAAGAGTGCAAAGTAAGTTTTCTTGAGGGTATGAAGGTCATCGCAGGCTTGAAGACCGTTGGAGGGAAATTGCATCAAATCTAGCGTATTTTAGTGAAACAAAATAAGGCATGCATTTTGTGTTGTTTCAGCTTGATTTCACAGTCATTTTGATGAGAAGTCAGGAGTGAAAATGAGGTGAAATAAGTATATATGATGATCTGTCCTTATCTGCACATGGGTGATTTTTTGAAAGAAGATGCTTTGCCAAAAATTGTAACTCACGATGGCATGAGCCTCATGCTTATGAGGTGAGTCATTTAGCTTGGTTTTGAAAGGAAAATGAAGAATACTCGTGCCAAACATGTGACTAAGTTCAAACTAAGATAAACTTATGCAAAACTGACTCAACATGGCCTTATTGATCAGGCGGCTTGTGGCTTAAACAACTCAAATTTTATACGTGTGAAATTGGTGCTTGAGAGGCCTTTAAAAAGATCTCATGATGGGCTTCATCATGAAGCTTTTAATTACTGAAAATGATGCTTACATCAGGGAGAAATTGACATGAGAAGTTTGGAAAAAGAAAGCTTGGTAGGCCAGGGCACGCGCGCATGCATGGCTTACATGCTGGTAATTTTGTCAGCTTTGAGAACCAACTTTCAAACTCTAATATCTCATCCAATAATGATCCAAATTAAGTGATTCAAAGATCAAGTTGTAGCTTTCATACCCAATTACAACTTCTTTTTGAATTCCAAATTCAATTATCACTTGTATTAAGAGATAAAGCATCATGAATAGGGGCACACCATGTGTGTGGAAATGACTGCAGGAACGTGCAACATAACTTGTAATTTGCCATCTTTATACCCTAAACTCCTAAGTTTAATAACTCACAAATACTTCATTTTTGGGACTTGAACACACACAATGATAAACTTATAGGTTTTTTTATCAAGCTTCCCAAGCATGTTGAGTTTGGCTCCATTGGATAAAAGATGAGAAAGTTATAGATGTCCATATTTCAGTACTATAGGGACTTAAGGACTTAGGAATTTTTCTAAGAGTCCAAATAACTTGTTGAACAAATAATCTCCAATTTGACATCTTCTCTTGATTCTATGACATCAATGATCATTAAATATAAAAATATGATACTTGAATTGGTAGTTGACCAAAAGTCCACTTGGTCAACTTTGACTTTGGTTGACTTTTGGTTAAAATGACTATTTTGCCCATTTTAATCAATTGAACCTATTTCAATTAAAGTTGATGATCAATCATCCACACATAGATACCCATAAACAAGTGGAGAGGCATGGAATCAAGTTTGGGTTAAAAAGTTAGACAACTTCTGATTAAAATCAAAATCCTAATTTTAGCCCTTTGTGCTAGAAGATGGTGATCAACCTTTAAATCCCTCACTCCTCTGGACAAATTGAGAGATTCTTTGAAAAAAGATGCTTCATATGATGATGAGAATATGATACTTCACAAATTTGCAATATACAAGCCTCAAACTCTTTGATTGTTCAAAAACCCTAATATGAGAGATGAATAGTAGAAATGTGATTCTTCTCAAAACCATGCAAGCTTCCAACTTCTAATGATCACATGGAATAAATGAGATGTCTTGAAATATAAAAAATCCTTGTAACTTGAGAGAGTCAAAGATTTAGGATGTGAGACCCCCTTTTGCACTAATTGACCAAACAATCATAACCTGTATAAGAGCTTGGGAACCAAGATACCTTGATCCTATCACGAGAATGCATGAGCATGTATGATGAAACATAAGCCATGTAAGGTAAAATGAAGAGGGAATATTTTAGGGTGCAACAGCTGCCCCTATTCAATCTTCTTTAACTAGAGGGTGAGATTGGAGGTAGCCATTCGAAAAATCACGGTAAAAGAGGATTGAATACTCAATAGAACCATAAAACTTGCACTCTGAAGCCAGTCAGGTATCATTGCACCTTCGGTTTTTTTTGTTGAATTTTCTATTGCCTTCTGAAAAAAAAGCGGTTACCCAAGATAAATGCATACCAGTTAGGGTGGGATACACAAAAGGAGTTGGGGTTCTATAGACATGCATTCAGAGCTGGTAATGAGCACATATTAAGAAGAGACCGGAAGAAAGGACTCCAACGTAGATATCAAAAATACATATGTTTGGATGAAAGAACATACACGAAAGATACATGTCCGGAGGACAGGACACACGACATGAGAGAACCTAGAGGAGAGGACTCTCACCAAAGATATCACAAGTACATATTCAGAAGAAAGAACAAGTACGAAAGATACTGGAAGAAAGGACTCTATAGAAGATACCAAAAATACATGTCTGGAGGAAAGGACATGTAGCAGGAAAGAGGCTGGATGAAAGGTTTTTAACCAAAGATATTTCAAATATTTGCCCAGAAGAAAAGACACACACCAGGAATAGTCCGAAGGACAAGTCTAAATAAAGATATCAAGAATACATGCCGGAGGAAAGGACACATAACAGGAATAGACCGAAAGAAAGATCTAAACAAGGATATCAAGAATACATGTCCAGAGGAAAGGACATATAATAGGAATAGACCGGAAGAAAGGTATAACCAAAAGATATCAAGAATACATGTCTGGAGGAAAGGACATGTAACGGGAATAGACCGGAAGAAAGGTCTAAACAAAGATATACTTATGGAGAAAGAATAATATTGAAGGAGAACTTACCAAATGAGAGAGAACATCGAGTGAAGGTGAATGTTAACCAACCAAAAAGGGGCATCGGGCAAAGGTGGACCTAAGACGAAAAGACACCGGGAGAAGGTGAACTTAACGGATCGGAGAGAGAACACCGAACGAAGGCAAACCTTAACCAACAAAAAAGGGGCATCGGGCGAAGGTGGACCTAAGAAGGAAAGACATCGGGTGAAGGTGAACTTATCGGATCAGAGAGAGAATGTCGGGAGAAGGCGAACCTTAACCAACAAAAAAGGGGAACTGGGCAAAGGTGGACCTAAGACAGAAAGATATCGGGTGAAGGTGAACTTACCGGATCGGAGAGAGAACATTGGGAGAAGGCGAAGCTTAACCAACAAAAAAGGGGCACCGGGCGAAGGTGAACTTACCGAATCAGAGAGAGAACGTCGGGCGAAGGCGAACTGTAACCAACAAAAAAGGGGCATCGGGCGAAGGTGGACCTAAGACGGAAAGACACCGGACGAAAGTGAACTTACTGGATCAGAGACAGAACACCGGGCGAAGGAGAAGCTTAACCAACAAAAAAGGGGCACCAGGAAAAGGTGGACCTCAGACAGAAAGACACCGAGAAAAGGTGAACTTACCGGATCAGAGATAGAATGCCGGGGGAAGGCGAACATTTACCAACAAAAAAGAGGCACTACAAAAGTGGACCTAAGACGGAAATACACTGGGCGAAGGTGAACTTATTAGATCAAAGAGAGAACGTCGGGCGAAGGCAAACCTTAACCAACCAAAAAGGGACACCGGGTGAAGGTGGACCTAAGACGGAAAGACACTAGGGGAATGTGAACTTACCTGATTGGAGAGAGAACATCGGGCGAAGGAGAACCTTAACCAACAAAAAAGCGGCATCGGGTGAAGGTGAACCTAAGACGGAAAGTCACTGGGCAAAGGTGAACTTACTGGATCAGAGAGAGAACATCGGGCGAAGGCGAACTTACTGGGGATTAGATATACACGTCTGGTCAGAGTTAAACACGCATAAAAAAGAGACTGAATGAAAGGGTTTTAAAGTGGTTGCAAATTTCGAAGGAACTATAATATTTCTCAGGCCAATGGCGGAGTATTAATTCTTCAAGAGTATCAATTATCTGAATTACCACACACCAATTATGGATCTCAAATACTGGAGAAATAAAGAAAATTTACACACTGACTCTTACTCGCACTCTGACGGCAAAGCAAACATGGGTAAAATAACCAAGGGCTTACACGGAAAGAGAACCAAGACTCACTGGGGAAATGGAAAGCACCAAATACCCGACTAGAGGTAAATCAAAATAGATTATGCTGGGGAAATGGAAAGCACCAAAGACCTAACTAGTGGTAAATCGAAACAGACTCCGCTGGGGAAACATAATAGGATCACCCCAAGCTTGTTGTGGAGATAATTCAAATATGAGCGCATAACAATCTTGTTACTGCAAGTAAACATAATTGGCTTATGCTTATGCATGTTTGAATTTTTTTTCTTCTTTTTTTGGTAGATGCAATGTAATGAGGCATGTTTAACAATGCACTGAGGAAAGCACGTCAAGAATCGGCTACTGAGAAGACAATGAACTTCCGAACAATCATTCTTGCATATTTGATCTTCTGTAGAGGAAAGGCAATTTGAACTTCAATGGGGAACCGAGATTTGGAACCACCAACCTCTAACAACTTGCACTATTTCAAAATCTTGACACAGAGTCTCATGTATTTCTCCTTCCACTTCAACATAGCGAAAGGTACTCAAATGACTGACAATATAATATTCCTCACCACTAATGCTAACCACCTTTCCATTTTAAAAAAAATTCAACTTTTGATGCAAGGTGGAAGTGACATCACGACCCCATGAATTCACAGACAGCCAAGCAGACAATAATAAGAGGGATTAATGTCCATAATGAAGAACGTTGCATCAAAAATATAGGGACCTATCTTAATAGGAAACTCAACCTCCCCGAACACAATCCTTTTAGACACATTAAACGCCTTGAAAATCAAGTCAGTTAGCCTCAACATGACTCCCTCATAATCATGTTTCATAAGAGCAGACTTAGGCAACACATTGAGAGAGGATCTCGTATCAACCAGCACACGAGATAAAGTGGTTTTCACAATCTCCATGGAGATGTGCAATGCTTTATTGTGCTTCCTCCCCATAGAGGGTAAATCAAAATCTGTAAGTCTGAGTCCATTACTCGTAGAAATACTATTCACAATCCCTTCAAATTGATTCACTGAGATCTCTTGAGGAACAAAAAAAGTTCCCAACATCTTTATTGATGCACCTCGGTGGGCCTCAGAATCCCTGAGCAAAGCAAGAATCAAAATCATAGCTGGCGTCTGGCTTAGCTGGTCAATAATATTGTAGTCACTTTTCTTTATGTACATCATCAATTCAGTCACATCTTTAGCCATCTCGACATCCAAAGTAGGAGTGTTCTGCCCCAGTTTTTCGCCACTACCCATAATCTTCTTGCCTTTAGCCTTAGCGGTGGCATCTGTACTACCTTTTGGTTGTTCCGGTAGAGAGAAAATCTGACCACCACGGGTAATCCTACTTTCACCAACGACGTCATGAATCTCAAATTTCTCTTCTTGAAACTTTCCCTTTTCAGACTTCTGAGTAGCAAGTTTCTGCCCTTGTTAATAACATTCACCACCGTAATGCCAAGGTACTTCTTTGTCGCTGACATATGCTACTAGCCCATGCATAGTGATCGTTATAGGAGACTTCCTGACAGAAACAGGAATCATAACAAGTACTTGAATGGTCTTTGCTTTAACTGGAATAGTTATCACATCAGCCTCATCCTCACCAAATTTATTCTCAGCAATTATATGGTCAAACTGCATAACTCCATTGGTAATCAAATCTTCGACTGCATCCCTTAAGCACTAGAAACCAACTGGTTGTACCAATAAATATTCACAATCAAACCCACATCCCAAAAACACACCTTTCTGCGATAACTATTATTTCACGAATAAGAGGGGTGTAGTCAGCTGGTTGACATCCATAACCAAATTCAGATTTTCATCTTCAAGGATTGTGCTGACAGTGGCACCGCCATGAGGAGGCAAAGGTTGATTCGTAATATTTGGCGCTGGGCCAAAGTTAATGGCCTGGAATCCAACAAATCTTGCACTTTATGCTTAAAAGCATAGAAATTTTCAATGGTATGGCCCTGTCCACTGGAATGGAAATCACATCTGGCATTTGGATCAAAATTAGCTGATAATTTTTCAGGGTCAGTCTTCCAAGAACACAACTCAACATGCTTCAGTTCAAGCAACTAAGGTAACAACTCAACATATGACATGGGAAGCGCATTAAACTTCCTAGGGGGAGATCTCGACATGTGTTGGTTGCTCTGTTTAGGCTCATATGCTTGCCGCTGAGGTGTAGCAACCGGAATTGTAATAGCGGCAACTTGGGGATTGGATCCCTGATAGGTCTTCCCTTTACCCTTCCTCATATAGAGTGCACTGGATTTAGTATCTTTCTTCTTCTAAAAACCCCCAAAAGGCTTTTTGGCACTGCCAACATTAATTTTTGAGACATCTTGAATCTTTCCAAGCTTGATTCCAACTTCAATTCTTTCCATATGTCACCATTTTAGAGAATGAATCGGAAGTACTACAACTCGTGTAATACTTCCCCTATAAAGTGAAAGTAAACATATCCACCATTTCACACTCCATCATAGGGGGTTAAACCCTAGCATCCAGCTTATGCCACCTCTGAGCATACTCTTTAAATGATTCATTTTATTTCTGAGATAAATTTTGTAGTTGAGTCCTCGTGGATGCCATATCAGTATTATATCGTTAGTGTTGGATGAAAGCTTCAACCAGCTCTCTCCATGTACAGATATGAGTACCATCCCGTGATCGGTGGAAATAGAATTGACTGTTTTTTAAGCTGGTTCGCGAAATGTCGCGGTAAGCAAGAGTCGCCACCGTCTTTTATGTTCTCCAACATGGAAAGGACAAAAGCACAGCAAAATTCCTTCTTTGAGAATGTCTCTCGGTTCGGGAGGTAGATTTATAGAAAGGGAAGGTGTTAGCACCCTTTCTATCCGTGGTTATCCACGGGCTCTTAGGTACTTGCTCTTATGTTTTCAAAAATTTGTTTGCTTTTCAAGTGTGTGTGGGTTTTGAAAAAAATTTCGTTTGAAAAATTTCTAAGTAACTCTTGTATCTGTCCTCAAGAGTGTATGAAAAATTTGTTTGAAAACTTTTAGAAAGTGTGAGTGTGAAAAGTATTTTGTTTGTTTGAAAAGAGCAAGTACCCATGAGATCTACCTACTCTAAGGGATTAGGCTGTGTAAGAGTCCTTTAAACAGTACTACCCCACCATTGGGAGGTAGGTAGCACCGTCGTTGGAGGTATTCGGGTCAATTCGATTAAGGGACAGTGTGGTCACCGAAGCAATAGTAGGACACCTTAGAAGTAACCCTAATGTCCTAGATCCTTTTTATCCGAGGCAACCGTTTCGAGGCAACTGGATCTTTGGACAGGAGGGAGACCTCTAAAACACCCTATACTTGACGACCATGTTCGAGGCAACCAGTGAGGCGTACCCTAAGGGTGGCATGTGCATGTGTGTTGTTTTTTCAGTTAATGTTTATCTTTGAACATGTTATTTGTGAGCTACGGATTGATTTTATTTGTCATACATTCTTGCAGGCATTTTTAACAGTTAAGAGTGCGGAAAATAAAATGCGGAAAAGGTAAATCTAGCTATTACAAGGCGCGGGTCTATACATCGCCAAAAACAAAAACCCGTTTGGAAATAAAGTGCGAGAAAAGTAAATAAAGCGATAAAGGAGGTCCTAATTAACTATTACATTTCCGGAGCAAATACTAAATAATGAAAATAAATAAATATACGCGAAAGAATGAATCGGGACGTCCTTAGGGTTTTGACCTTTTTTTTTGAGAAAGAATGAGATTGTCCCTTTTTTGCAATTAATTAAATTAAGCCTAATTACTAATTAACTAATTTATTAAAAGAAAAACGTTTTTGTGGTTTTATGTTTTTAATGAAATAAAATAAAAAGGAATTAAAAGTTGAAAATTAGTAAAAACCCTAATTTCTATATTTATTTTAGTTATTAAAAAAAAGATTAAAGTTGCCTGATTAAACTAATTAATTAATTATAATTTATTTACAAAATAATTACCTAAGTGAAATTAATAAAATATTTACATTTTTTGGTTTTCTGAATTTTTATTGAAAAATAATTATTTAGTTAATAGTTAATAAAGAAGAATAAAAAATAAAATAAGGAAAATGACAAAAATAAAAATGCAAACCCAGGGGGGTTTGGGCCAGATTTGAGAGTTTGTTTAGAAATTTCCAGGCCCATTGATTATCAAGCCTGCGTTGACTTCTGGATCAGGCGTGGAAGCATTGACTGAGAACATGGTGTGGATCACCCTTTGGCCTTTGGATCTGTCTTTTGAGACACTTGGCACCCTGATTTGTGAGGTTTATGGTGTTCACTATTTGGAAGCCTGCATAAGAACGCATTAGAAAAAATATTATCAAGCATTTGGGGGACCTGGGAATCGAACCCAGGTCCCAATGGTTCTTGGACAGGTCACCAACCACTAGGCCATCATGTTGCATTTGTTAATATATTGACAATTAATTATAATATATAAAAAACAAATAACATCCTGAAGAACAACCAAAACGCGCGCTGCTTTTTGAATGGACCACTAGTACCTTGCCAGCTCACCGTCTTCTTCGTTTTGCCTGTAAAAAAGAAATCAAATAACGGGGGTTTTAAACCCCCACAAAACAAGATGACATAAAATAGCGATTAGGCCCCTGATGATCATAAATTGTTCGCGAGGGTTGGGTTGGATTTGTCTGGCCTTGACGAATTCAACCATATGCGTCTCAAGGTCTGATTTTTCTTGTATGGGAAAACCCCAATTCTCAAGCTTAGGAACCCTAGATTTCTCCAATGGTGATTCCTGATTCCGTGCATCATAATCTAATTAACCTGCATCATTAGCTTCCTATGGACTTAAACAATGCAAAACAAAAAATAAATTGCATCAAATGCTCATGAATCATTAGTTTCAATTATGGAAAATATTGACAAACCGTGATTCTGTTTGGTGTGATTTCTTAAGCTTCAGCCCTTGATTTTGATTCCAAAAGACTCTTGAGAGTTCCTGCAAAGTGTTAGAAATGAAAAAGGCTTTGAATTACGTTGGAAGGTGGATTTCAGTTTTGACTTTTTGCTTGATTTTTTTGAATATGGTTTGGCCGTTTGTGCAGTGCTTGTGCGTGAATCAGGTCTGGAATGCTTGCATATGTATATATGTGAATGAAATTAGGTCAGCAGCTAGGCTTGAGATCCATTGCATTGATGTCTTGAGATTTTTCTTAACCACCATTGAAAGCTTTCCATACTTGGAGCAAAAACCATGATTTTGTGCACAAAATAGGCTAGCACGAATTTGGTAGCTGGCTCATGACACATAAAAGCTATTCAAACCATAAAGATGACATTCCATTAATTTTTGGATTTTATTTGAATTATTATGGATTTAAAATGAATTAAATCAATAAAAATTAAATAAAATAGAAAAATAAATGTTTGATCTTGAAATTAAGCATGGGACACGTTTATGGCATGACAAGGCTGAATCAAGTGGAAGAAAGTGGGCCCTTTTGTCAAAAATTGAAGTTTCAAGGATAGTTGACTTTTGCATATTCCCAAAAATTTCCCAACTTCTCCAATGCATATCTTGCTCAATTTTGATCATATGAACATGTTCTTTGACATTTTGGAAAGGTCTTGAAGTACTCTAACCAATGCCTTTGGTCCCATGTATTTTTGATTTACCAATCTCAAGTTATGGTCTTTGACTTAAAATGCCTTTTTGTTGACTTTTGAAAATGACCTATAATGTTGAAATTGATAACTTTTTGTGAGAGCATTTCTTGGACTTGGAATGTGAAGATGAGTTGTAGGAAATGTCATCCCCTTCAAAATGAGAATTGGATGGGATTTTTATGATGAACCATGAAAAAGTTATGCCCTGGTCAATGTACAGTTGACTTTTCAACTGTCCAAAAATGGAAACTTTTGCATCTTGATGATTTTTGAGCCATTCTTGTGGAATCATGATCAAGACTTTATCAAATGATGATTGTGGCTTAAAAATAAGATGTTGACCAAATTTTTTGACTTTTGACTGTAAAATGACCATTTTACCCCTACAGTTGATTGTGAAGCAATTAGGGCTTTTGACTGTGCAACTTGATGCTGTGAGCCTTGAAACTTGGCATGTAGATTCTTGACAATGTGTATAGGCCTATGGGACTTGATTGAGCCATTGAAAACCTTAACTTACTTGCAAGAACCAAAACCCTAATTTTGACTGGCTTAGGAGGATGGTTTGACTGTGCAACCCTTGAGTAGACTTGAACAAATTGAGATGATGCTTGTCAAAACTTTGAAGAATATGGGAGGGAAAATTTTGGGGTACAACAGTTGCCCCTGTTCAATCTTCTTATACCTGAGGATGTAGATTGGCTTACGTGCCTTTCGTGATCCGAAGGTGGAAGATGATTGAACACTAGAGTGCCCAGAAATTTGCACTCGCATAGTAGAATATCAGCAGTGTGATGGCGGGAATAGGCTTACAGATGCCATTTGGAAAGATGGTGGATAGGAGGATGGGCTTAAAGATGCCATCTGGAGATGTGACAGAACCTTGTCGGGAATGGGCTTATAGATGCCATTTGGAACTGTAATGGATAGTTGTGGAGATGGGCTTATAGATGCCATCGGGGGTGTCGATCGCGTAAGAGAAACCTTAGCGAGAACTTACGTACTTTGAGAAAGGAAGATGGTTTCCTGGCCTGTTACAGGGGTTGATCTTTAATTCTCTTCATGCAGATATGCCATGGCTGGATACAGGTATCGAATCTAAAATCAATTGCTCACAGATGTGCCCTGGCTAGATACAGGAATAGAATATGAAACTAGTCGTCTACAGATATGCCCTGGCTGGATACAGGAATCGAATCTTTAAACTCTTCATGCAGACATGCCCAGGCTGGATACAGGTATCAAATCTATAATCAGTTACTCACAGATATACCCTAGCTAGATACAGGAATCGAATCTAGAATTAGTCGTCTACAGATATGCCCTAGCTGAATACAGGAACCGAATCTGGAATTGGTCGTCTACAGATATGCCCTGGCTGGATACAGGAGTCGAATCTCTAAACTCTTCATGCAGACATGCCCTGGCTGGATACAGGAATCTCTAAACTCTTCATGCAGACATGCCCTGGTTGGATACAGGTATCGAATCTCTAAACTCTGCATGCAGACATGCCCTGGGTGGATACAGGTGTCGAATCTATAATCAGTTACTCACAGACATGCCCTGGCTAGATACAAGAATCAAATCTGGAATTGGTCGTCTACAGATATGCCCTGGATGGATACAGGAATTGAATCTCTAAACTCTTCATGCAGACATGCCCTGGCTGGATACAGGTGTCGAATCTACAATCAGTTACTTCCAGATATGCCCTGGCTAGATACAGGAATCGAATCTGGAATTGGTCGTCTACAGATATGCCCTGGCTGGATACAGGAATCGAATCTCTAAACTCTTCATGCAGACATGCCCTGGCTGGATACAGGTGTCAAATCTACAATCAGTTACTCACAGATATGCCCTGGCTAGATACAGGAATCGAATTTGGAATTGGTCGTCTACAGATATGCCCTGGCTGGATACAGGAATTGAATCTCTAAACTCTTCATGCAGATATGCCCTGGCTGGATACAGGTGTCGAATCTACAATCCGTTACTCACAGATATGCCCTGGCTAGATACAGGAATCGAATCTGGAATTGGTCGTCTATAGATATGCCCTGGCTGGATACAGGAATCGAATCTCTAAACTCTTCATGCAGACATGCCCTGGCTGGATACAGGTGTCAAATCTACAATCAGTTACTCACAGATATGCCCTGGCTAGATACGGGAATCAAATCTGGAATTTGTCATCAACAGATATGCCCTGGCTAGATACAGGAATCGAATCTGGAATTTGACAGTTGATAGTAATCATCTTTGGGTTGACCTTTTTCCTGAAAAGGCAAAACATCAGTTATATGCAATGTCATGATGTATGAAATGCATGATGTCATGATGTTCTCAAAATTGTGTGATATGATGCGTATGCACTTTATCATGTACGTAAATAGGAGATATGAAATGTGAAATGTTTATGAATGTGTTTTCGTCTAGGAAAATAAATCCTTGACGAATGCTGGGAGTTTGTTGAATCCTGGGCTGATGTTTGAAGAGTAGAGTTCTTCGTTTCTGCTGGGGATGACGGTTGCAAGCATAAACCGGTAGGAGAAGATGACTCCGTTGGGGAATGAACTTGTTGGAAAGATTACTCTGCGGGGAATTACTCTGTGGGAAGAGATACTTCGCTGAGATTTTGATGATAACTCCGCTGGGGATACCGTAATAGGTTATGTTGGGGAATTTGATGAACTCCGCTGGGGTATAGGAAGAACTTCGCTGAGGACGATCTTTCCGTGGCAATTAGCTGAGGATAACCCAGTTATAAGCTCTGGTGGAGAATAACCTTTGAATAAAGCCGGGGAGAGACGTATGTACTCTGCAGGGGATAAGCTTCCAGAATCTACTGGGGATAAGCTTCCAGAATCTACTGGGGATAAGCTTCCAGAATCTACTGGGGATAAGCTTCCAGAATCTACTGGGGAGGATAATTCAACTCTCCTGGGGAAACTTTTTGGACTATACTGGGGAAGTAACTCCACTGGGGTGTCCGTATTCCGCTGGGGAACAATCTTATACTAAGACTGCTGGGGTTTCTTGCTGAGGAACATCTGTATACTCAGCTGGGGAATATTGAGATTTTCTGGGGATATCCAACTTCCTTAAGACTGACAGTAGCCTAACTCTGCTAGGGGAGAGCGTTGCTGACTTGCTAGAGATACTGTGTCTCTTTGGGGCTGATGGGAGACCAACTCTGCTTGGGGGAGAGTACTGCTGAATCTTGTCTTACTCTGCGGGGAGTGAAGGTATCTTGGTTACATTCTTCAGCCAAACCTACCTTAGTACCTTGGTGGACAGAACAACTAGATCGCTTAGACAACTCATTATTGCCCCTGTTTCTAATGTCACCTGTAATTAGCCCTTTGTTTCGCATGCAAGTATTTATGAGTTAGCAATTAGTGTCAAATGCATATATCAAAAATGAACATTGGACGTTCTTCGCAAAACAAAACAGAAAAAGGAAAAACCAACTGGCAATTCGTCTGAAAAGTGAATTTGTATTGATTTTTGAATTTGCCTGTAAATAAGCGTTTTGTGTACAAGAGGCTGACGTCCTAGTAAGAGAATGCCACCGAACAACAGAGTTTATACATTTTGTGAAAAGGAAAACAAAAACAGCTACGTGAAAAGTCCCACTGGGTTTCAACTCTGCTATCGCCTTTATGTCTTCAAGCGTCTCATCACTTGGCTGCTTAGTTGAAAGTGAAGTTGATTGATCGATGTCGTCTGAACCTGATAGTTGATACCGGATTCTGGATGCAAGGTGATCCAATGAGACATAGTATTACGCTTTATCCCTAACTTTTGCCTGGACCGCCCTTTCGGGTTTTCAGTCCACCGGGATACCCATTTTTGCCCAAGCTGCCTTTTCAGGGTTTCGACTTGCCGGGCGTACAAATTTTTTTTATTTCATCCCTTATTTTTGCCCGAACCCTTTTGGTTCGCCGGGAAGCCCTTATTTTTGCCTAGGTGTGTCAACCTAGCGGGTCCTTAATCATGCGTAGTATCTTTTTACTATGTCTGCATTGGCGGGGTGAGGAAGGTCGTCACCATCCATGGTGGTTAAAATCATAGCTCCTCCTGAGAAGATATTCTTAACCACAAATGGCCCTTCGTACGTAGGGGTCCATTTGCCCCTGGGATCACTTTGAGGAAGAATGATGCGCTTGATTACCAGGTCTCCGACTTGATACTCTTGTCGTCTGACTTTCTTGTTAAATGCCCTGATCATCCGTTTTTGGTACGTTTGACCATGACAAATAGCGGTGAGTCTCTTTTCATCGATTAGATTTAATTGATCAAGCCGAGTCTGGATCTAGTCATCTTCGCTCAAACCTGCATCCTTCATTATCCAGAGAGAGGGTATCTAGACTTCGATAGGCAAGACTGCTTCCATGCCATAGACCAAGGAAAAGGGTGTTGCCCCTGTTGACGTCCTTGCTGAGGTACGGTACCCATGAAGAGAAAACGGTAACATCTCGTGCCAATCTTTGTAGGTCACTGTCATCTTCTGCACAATCTTCTTGATATTCTTATTTGCCGCTTCGACAGCCCCATTCATCTTCGGCCGGTAAGGAGAAGAGTTGTGGTGTTGTATATTGAATTGCTCGCAGAGCTCAGTGATCATCTTATTGTTAAGATTGGTACCATTGTCCGTAATGATCCTTTCCGGGACGCCGTATCGACAGATTAAGTTGTGCCGAATGAACCGTGCCACGATGTTCTTGGTTACCATAGCATAGGAAGCTGCTTCAACCCACTTCGTGAAGTAATCAATCGCTACCAGGATGAAGCAATGCCCGTTGGATGTCGTAGGTCTGATCTCGCCGATCATATCAATGCCCCACATTGCAAAAGGCCATGGTGCTGTCAAGACATTCAGAGGAACTGGAGGAACGTGCATCTTATCAGCATAGATCTGGAATTTGTGACACGTCCGAGAATGTTGATAACAGTCGGCTTCCATTGTGGACCAGAAATATCCTGCCCGAAGGATTTTCTTTTCCATGGTATGTCCACTGGAATGTGTTCCGAAGGTACCCTCATGCAGCTCTGCCATGATCCTTTCTGCTTCAGTCTTATCCACACAACACAGTAAGGTTGAATCATGGTTTTGCTTGTACAGAATGCCATTGCTGAGGAAGAACTTTGCAGCGAACCTTCTCAGAAACTTCTTGTCATTAACAGATGCGCCTTCGAGATATTCTTGAGCTTCCAAGTACCTCTTCACTTCATGATACCAAGGTTTTTCAGTTACCTCTTCAGCCTCAAGATCGCAGCAATGTGCAGGTTCATCCAATTTCCAGATAATGATCCGGGGAGCCTCGTTATCCCATTTGACTTTGAACATAGAAGACATCGTAGCTAACGCTTCCGCCAACTGATTCTCTTCTCTTGGGAAGTGCTCAAAGGTTATCTCCTCGAAGTGGGGAATCAATGTCAACACATACTCTTTGTAAGGAATAAGATTTGGGTGTTTCGTATCGCACTCGCCTTTGATCTGATTGATCACGAGAGCGGAATCTCCGAAGATACTCAGAAACTTGATCCTTAAGTCAATTGCAGCTTGAAGACCCATGATGCATGCCTCATACTCTGCCATGTTGTTGGTGCAGTTGAAACATAGCCGGGAAGTAAGTGGAGTATGAGTGCCTTTAGGGGATATGATCACGGCGCCAATACCGTTACCCAAAGCGTTTGAGGCTCCATCAAAGTGCATAGACCATCGGGATCCTTCCTCAGGTCCTTCATCCGGTCCAGGTACTTCACAATCAGTTACTACCATGATATCCTCGTCAGGAAATTCAAAGTTCATCGACTGGTAATCATCCACTGCCTGGTGTGCCAAATGGTCTGCCAATACACTTCCCTTGATTGCTTTATGAGTCGTGTACTGGATGTCGTATTCTGTCAAGATCATTTGCCATCTTGCTATTCTCCCGGACAGAGCAGGCTTTTCGAATATGTACTTGATTGGATCCATTTTAGAAATCAACAGAGTAGTGTGAGTCAACATATACTGTCTCAGCCGGCGAGCATCCCATACCAAAGAGCAGCAAGTTTTCTCGAGCAGTGAGTATCGGGTCTCACAGTCGGTAAACTTTTTGCTAAGGTAATAAATGGCGTGCTCTTTTCGTCCAGACTCGTCATGCTGCCCCAGCACACACCCCATTGAGTTGTCAAGTACTGTCAAGTATAAGATTAGAGGTCTCCCTTCAAATGGTGGCATAAGAATTGGTGGTTCTTGGAGATACTCTTTGATTCTTTCGAAAGCGGCCTGACATTCATCGTTCCAGCGTACTACTTGATCTTTCTTCAGTAGCTTGAAGATTGGTTCACAAGTAGCAGTTAGGTGTGAGATGAATCGGGCAATATAGTTCAGCCGTCCTAGAAAGCCTCTGACTTCTTTTTCTATCTTAGGAACTGGCATCTCTTGTATGGCTTTCACTTTGGCAGGGTCCACTTGAATACCTTTGTCACTTACGGCGAAGCCTAGCAATTTTCCAGATCTCACCCCGAAGGTGCACTTGTTCGGGTTCAACCTTAGCTTGTACAACTTCAAACGGTCAAACAGCTTCTGTAGATGGTCAAGGTGTTCCTCCTCAGTTTGGGACCTTGCAATCATATCGTCAACATATACCTCGATCTCGTGATGGATCATGTCATGAAACAAGGCAACCATGGCACGTTGGTAGGTTGCCCCAACATTTTTCAACCCAAAAGGCATGACCTTGTAGCAAAAGGTGCCCCACTGAGTAACAAAGTGGTCTTTTCCATATCTTCGGGAGCCATCTTGATTTGGTTATATCCGGAGAAACCGTCCATAAAGGAGAACACCTTGTGCTGAGCAGTGTTGTCAACCAGGACGTCAATGTGAGGCAGAGGGAAGTCATCCTTAGGGTTGGCCCTGTTCAAGTCCCTGTAATCAACACACATTCGGACCTTACCATCTTTCTTTGGCACTGGAACCACGTTGGCAACCCACTGAGGGTAAGAAGTCACTGCTAGAAAACCGGCGTCAAATTTTTTCATAACCTCAGCTTTGATTTTCTCGGACATCTCTGGACGCATACGGCGGACCTTCTGTTTTACCGGAGGGCAATATTCCTTGGTAGGAAGGTGATGAA
The DNA here is from genome assembly GCA_948472305.1 of Vicia faba. Taxonomy (NCBI): domain Eukaryota; kingdom Viridiplantae; phylum Streptophyta; class Magnoliopsida; order Fabales; family Fabaceae; genus Vicia; species Vicia faba. The sequence goes on along the minus strand of OX451738.1, from coordinate 211,083,265 downwards.
CCACAATGTCGGTATCCAACCCAGGCATGTCTTCGTAGGACCAGGCAAAGATTTCCACATAGTCATGCAGCATCTGAATCAACCGTTGTTTCACACTGAGCTCCAGATTGGCACCAATCTTGACTTCCTTTCTGTCTGTCTCAGTACCCAGATTCACCGTTTCCACTGGCTCTTCATGTGGCTGAATGGCCCTCTCTTCCTGGAGTAGCAGTCTTGCAAGCTCACCAGGCACTTCGCAATCATCTTCACCTTCGTCTTCGGCTAGGTTGATCGGATTTTCAAAGTCATAACTGGCAGTAGCAGAGTCGTTACCAGTGAGATCCAGAGTGGATTGGAACCTGTATAAGTGAGTGTGTGTAAATATAGCTGTTTTGCAATATATAATAAAGAAAGAAAAGGAGCGCAAGATTTGAAATGTAAAAACGTCCAATGCTTTTATTAATGATATATGAAAGTGACACACAAAAGCCCTCACAAATGAAGCCACGGTGCCCCGGGTAAGACACCGGGCCATAAAGTTTCAAATTATTGTTCGTTACAACTTTTAAAACAAAGGAGTTCATTACTGAGTGACAAAAGTAATAGGTGTGAAGTCTTTGGCAGTCCAGTTGCTTGGTCCACCGTTGGTCGTCGGGTAGATCCAGCTGTCGAATTCAGATTCTTCCACATCATCTTCTATAGCATTCACTCTCGGGTTGGTGATGAACACAGGAGGTCTTCCAATCCTTGCCTTACGCACAGCCTTCTGGGCTTCTGCAGTGAAACCCAAACCAAACTTGTCAGTCTTCGGAGTGAAATCAGGAAGTTGGCCCCAGTTTGCACACTCACCCTTCTCAATCACAGCCCGAGCATCTTTTAAGGAAGCCATCTTCAAAGGAGACTCTTCTTCAGTTACAGTCTCTGCTGCTGCCGATGTCTGAGGCACCTCTTCAAAATGTTGAAAGAGGGTCTCAATGAACTCCCCATCCATCTCTACGTAACGGAATGAGTTGAGGTGGCTGACCATATACTCTTCCTCCCCCTGCACTGTAACAATCTTCCCTCTGACCGGGTACTTAAGCTTCTGATGTAATGTGGAGGTCACAGCTCCAGCCTTGTGGATCCATGGACGACCCAGCAAACAAGAATAGGATGATCGGATGTCCATCACATAGAAAGTAGAATCAAAAACTTGAGAACCAACCCTGATAGGAATGTCAACTTCACCATGTACCATCCTTTTCGACCCGTCAAAGGCCCGGACAATGATGTTACTTGGTTTGAGCTCTAAACCCTCACAATCCAACCTGTCTAGGTCCTTCTTAGGTAATACATTCAACGAGGAACCAGTGTCAACCAGCACATGGGCAAGAGTAGTGCCCCTGCATTCAATGGAGACATGCAGGGCGTCGTTATGGTTCTTTCCCTTGGTAGTCAGATCGGCGTCAGAGAAACCCAACCCATTATCAGCAGTCAGGTTGGCCACACAATCATTACATTGATTAGCAGACGTCTCTTGTGGTACGTGGGCCGTCTTCAGGAAGGCAATCAGGGCTTGGCATGGGCCTCTGAACACAGTAATAGTGATAGCATAGAGATCTTAGATGGGGTGTGCCCCAGCTTCTCAACTACGTTGAAATCACTCTTCTTGATAATTTTGAGAATTTCTTCCATCTCTTGCTTGGAAGCTTCAACAGTGGTCGTCTTCGGTGCCTCCATCCGGGTAGGCACATCAGTAGCAATCCCTTTGCCCCGAGCGTCAGATGACTCAGCAGCAAGGGTAGAAACAGGAACTTGGTCAGGCAGGGAAATGGGCACACTTGCAGGTGTGATGACAAGAGGTCTCTGGATGGCTGGTGGCGCAATATCAGGTGAGAAGAGTATGCCACTGCGAGTAACCTTAGCAGGCCCGGTGATGTTACTGACGCCGGTACTAACATCAAACTCTTGCTTAACTCCGAGCACATAAACATCTGCCCCATTGTGCCAAGGGACAGCTTTGTCAGATGTATAGGGGATGAGCCCCGGAACAGTGATGGTGATAGGTTAAATCTTGTGAACATGCATAATTTTGACAGGCTTCTTTGAGGGAGCCTTAGGAGGGTTGTTGAAAATTGTGACAATGGACACTTCTTCAGCAGGGACAGTAGGAACAACAATCTTCTCGAACAAGATCTCTTTGCTATCCATCCGGTTTTGGACGCCTGACTTCAGCAAAGGACAACCAGCAGGTGAAACAACACATAAATGGCAACCTTTATTACATCCCGGAAATAAACCGGCTAGCAACAGGTTCTTTTTGACAGTCAGCAACGGAGTATCAATATCATCCACAGAGGCCACATACCGGTCTTCTTCCACAACATTCACTCCATGCTGGGGCATGGGAGCAGTCACAACATTATGCCTTTCGGGCGCCTCGAACTGTATCTCTTTAGCATCAATAAGGTCCTGAAACTTATTCCTCAGAGCCCAACAATCATCAGTAGAATGCCCCGGGCTATCAGAGTGATAAGCGCAGCGGGCGTTGGGGTTGTACTTTGGGGAGGTTGTGTTCACTACCTTCGGAGCTTCCTTGACAGTTACCAGATTGGTTGACAGCAGTTGCGGCAAGATCTGAGAGAGGGTCATGTTGAGCCGAGTGTACTGCCTTTTGGGTCTCTCACCCCTTGGCTGGTTGTATTGCTGAGGAGCAGCAGCAGGCTTAGAAATTACCACCGCGTTGACAGCTTGGCGGCGTTCCGGTTTACTTTGTCTTCTTGGACCATACACAACACTAGCTTCCTTCTTGAAGGGCTTCTTTTCAGTACTCGAGGAGGCACCCTTCTGTATCTTCGCCGACTTGATACCAGCTTCGATCCTCTCACCAGTCAAGATCAGGTCTGTAAACCCAACAGAGGAATTACCAATCAGGTGGTTAAAGAATGGACCAGACAGGGTCCCCAAGAACATGTCCACGAGTTCACGGTCAGTCAACGGTGGTTGCACCCTGCCAGCCAGGTCTCTCCACTTCTGCGCGTACTCTTTAAAACCTTCGCCCGTCCCTAGCGCCATACCCTGGAGTTGGGTACGCGTAGGAGCGAGGTCGGAATTATACTGATACTGCTTATAAAATGCAGTAGCCAAGTCCTCCCAGTTTCGAATACTGGTTCCATCCAGCTGATAGAACCACTCGAGTTGAGCCCCTGAAAGGCTATCCTGGAAGAAATGGATCCATAGGTTCTTGTCTGCAGTGTAAGGTTGGATCTTCCTTACATAAGAATGGAGGTGCAGCTTAGGGCAGGAAGCCCCGTCGTACTTCGCAAAGGCAGGTGCCTTGAACTTGTGTGGGATCACCACCCCAGAAGATAAGCCTAGGTCTCCAAAATCTAACCCAGGCACGCGTTAAATCTCCATAGCATTTAACCGGTCCTCCATCTGTTTGTACCTATCCTCAGCAGGAGGGTACTGTTCGTCATTGAAATCTGTCTCGTTGTCGGAGACTATGGGACTAGGAACCTCTCTCCCTTGAGGGCTGCCTTCCCCAACAGACGGGGTAGCCTGATCAGCCTCATTCTGCAGTGTGTTCCCAAACCTCCGTCCAGTGTTAAACAGCACAATCCTCTTCTTCTTCTTCTTCTTCTCCTTCAAGAGCAGAGTCTTCAACTCCTGCTGTCCTTGGGCTAAGCTCATGACCAGCACTTGGAACTGGGCGTTCTGGGCCTGGAGGGCCTTGATAGCTTGTTCGGTAGTAGGCTCGGAAGACATGATTATTGAGTGCTGAAATAAACAGCGAAGAAGATTAAGCAACCTGTAGAAAAAGGGTACTTGTTATGCATATGATGCAATGAGATGCGTATGATTTATGTTTTCAAAGATAATCGGGATTCAACTTTGTAGACAAAAAAGGAAACGCACTTTATTAGATTCAAACTTTAAATTGTTCAACAATTTTCCCTTAGGCATTACAAGAATGAAAATACTGAAAAGGAAATAAAAGCTGTAAAAGAAACATCCAAAGCCCATTAGTGCTCCCATGGCCTCCTCTTCTCGGTACGGATATAGTCATTCAGGATCCGTTCATTCTCCAATTGCTTAGTCAGCTTCTGGATCTTTTGTTCCTGTTCGTTGAACTTTTCCCGATAAGAATCCCGTTCTTCCTGTAGCTGCGCCCAAGACCTCTTTAGTGTATCAACGTCAGTGGGTATCTGAGGAGGGAGGACAGTTGGAGGAACCCCGTCTTTATCAGGAAATTCAAGAATAATAGGCCTGACAGCTTCATATGGCATACCTAACTTCTGAGCACGGATGCGGACCCATTTGTAATAGGATTCCATAGGCAGAGAAGTCTTTGGTCCCAACTCATGTGGGTCAGCTTTGTGAATTCTGTCCCAAGCCTTGATGAATCTACGGCGTAGCTCGTCACTATCTACCTGAAACTCAAAACTGATGTGAGGTACCAACATCTCATGAGGTCCTGCTCTTCTGGCTCTTCCAAACTGACGGAGAACTAAACATGGATTATAAGAGATTCCTCCCTGGGTACCGATCAATGGAACATTAGGATATTCTCCGCAACGATCAATAACAGCCACCTCATCTAAACCTCTGAGAGTCCAAATGATGTCATCATTAGTGAGAGACATTAACCTATGAGCCCAGCCCCTTCCTTCTTTGTCCTTCAGCACGCACTTAGGGAGGTGCGAAATAAACCACCTCACTAACAAAGGAGCACAACACCATAGAGTTCCCCGTCTTCGGGCAGTACGAGCATAGAGTTGCTGCAGGATATCACCCAAGAGAGTGGGTACAGGGTTCCGAGACATGAAGATCCTTATGGCATTGATATTGACAAAGTTATCAGGATTTGGAAACAATACTAGACCATAGATTAGGAGAGCCAGGATGTCTTCGTACGCCCTGAAGTCTAAGTCATTCCAGAAACTGTTAGCTTTACCAATCAGAAACTTAGCCAAAAAGCCCTTAACTCCACTTCTAGTCACCCAGTTATCCATCACCTCTTTGTTGGTCAAAGGAAGGGCTGCAGCAATCTCCTCAAGCCTAAGAGTCTTTTCCCAACCAGTGAAGGGAGTTTGTTCCAAAACAGGTATACCAAGCAGATCAGAGAACTCTTCCAGGGTAGGGACCAGCTGGAAGTCTTGAAAGGTGAAGCAATGGTACAGGGGATCATAAAACTGGGTCAGGACACTCATCAGTTGTTGGTCCCACTTTGAAGTGACTAAACCGAGAAGATAACCATGCCTCTGGATGAAGGAAGTAGTATTTGGAATTCTGTCAACCAACTCTTTAAGCAAATCAGGTGGGTGAACAAAGTTGAGCCGGATAGTATTCCTTCGTACAGGCATCATGATGTCCTACAAAACAGAGCAAAGGTGAAACCCTCTTGTCTTTGAAATGGGTCAGTCCTTATGCAGGATGCATGCAATGTTATGATGGTATGATGTTATGATAAATCACACCACAAGTATTCACAAAGGCAAACATGATAAGGCACACAAGTCACACAAGACAGCCCTTAGAGTTTAGGCCAGCATGAAGTTCAGGTACTACCCTCTTTTGGTTTCGTTGGTTAAGACCTGTCCTATCAAAAGTAACCGGGTTCTAGAGGATCCCAATATCACTGACTACCCTCAATCAGTCATAACTCCAGCGTCGCAATCTTTTCTTGCGGCCAGAACCATCGCGAGAGTTTAGCCTCAATGGGTGTAGCATACTGCTACTGTTCTATGGCCAAGTTGGGTCAAATTAGGGTTCTAAGGTCGATTGGTGCTTAATGACTCCTCAGAAGACCCATATTCTCCTCATTGCAACACAAGGTATATCGGTACAGACGAAGGTGTCACACCAACATAGCCACTGCTTCACCCGTGTCGGTCTACGCCGGACAGGTCCCTCACACCTTATGCTACCTAAAAGGGTATTCCCCAGATCCGGGTTAGGATCTATGAAACTCCAAGATAAGCCCACAATGTTTAAAGCAATCAAAGCAAGCAATTGAAAACATAAGTATGATCTAATCCTAAGGTACACCTCACTTTTACTTCCCCAGCAGAGTCGCCAGTTCTGTGATCGGTGGAAATAGAACTGACTGTTTTTTATGCTGGTTCGCGAAATGTCGCGGTAAGCAAGAGTTTCCACCGTCTTTTATGTTCTACAACATGGAAAGGACAAAAGCACAGCAAAATTCCTTCTTTGAGAATGTCTCTCGGTTCGGGAGGTAGATTTATAGAAAGGGAAGGTGTTAGCACCCTTTCTATCCGTGGTTATCCACGGGCTCTTAGGTACTTGCTCTTATGTTTTCAAAAATTTGTTTGCTTTTCAAGTGTGTGTGGGTTTTGAAAAAAGTTTCGTTTGAAAAATTTCTAAGTAACTCTTGTATCTGTCCTCAAGAGTGTATGAAAAATTTGTTTGAAAACTTTTAGAAAGTGTGAGTGTGAAAAGTATTTTGTTTGTTTGAAAAGAGCAAGTACCCATGAGATCTACCTACTCTAAGGGATTAGGCTGTGTAAGAGTCCTTTAAACAATACTACCCCACCATTGAGAGGTAGGTAGCACCATCGTTGGAGGTATTCGGGTCAATTCGATTAAGGGACAGTGTGGTCACTGAAGCAATAGTAGGACACCTTAGAAGTAACCCTAATGTCCTAGATCCTTTTTATCCGAGGCAACCGTTTCGAGGCAACTGGATCTTTGGACAGGAGGGCGACCTCTAAAACACCCTATACTTGACGACCACGTTCGAGGCAACCAGTGAGGCGTACCCTAAGGGTGGCATGTGCTTGTGTGTTGTTTTTTCAGTTAATGTTTATCTTTGAACATGTTATTTGTGAGCTACGGATTGATTTTATTTGTCATACATTCTTGCAGGCATTTTTAACAGTTAAGAGTGCGGAAAATAAAATGCGGAAAAGGTAAATCTAGCTATTACAAGGTGCGGGTCTATACATCTCCAAAAACAAAAACCCGTTTGGAAATAAAGTGCGAGAAAAGTAAATAAAGCGATAAAGGAGGTCCTAATTAACTATTACATTTCCGGAGCAAATACAAAATAATGAAAATAAATAAATATACGCGAAAGAATGAATCGGGACGTCCTTAGGGTTTTGACCTTTTTTTTTTGAGAAATAATGAGATTGTCCCTTTTTTGCAATTAATTAAATTAAGTCTAATTACTAATTAAATAATTTATTAAAAGAAAAACGTTTTTGTGGTTTTATGTTTTTAATGAAATAAAATAAAAAGGAATTAAAAGTTGAAAATTAGTAAAAACCCTAATTTCTATATTTATTTTAGTTATTAAAAAAAAGATTAAAGTTGCCTAATTAAACTAATTAATTAATTATAATTTATTTACAAAATAATTACCTAAGTGAAATTAATAAAATATTTACATTTTTTGGTTTTCTGAATTTTTATTGAAAAATAATTATTTAGTTAATAGTTAATAAAAAAGAATAAAAAATAAAATAAGGCAAATGACAAATAAAATGACAAAAATAAAAATGCAAACCCAGGGGGGTTTGGCCAGATTTGAGAGTTTGTTTAGAAATTTCCAGGCCCATTGATTGCCAAGCCTGCGTTGACTTCTGGATCAGGCGTGGAAGCATTGTCTGGGAACATGGTGTGGATCACCATTTGGCCTTTGGATCTGTCTTTTGAGACACTTGGCGCCCTGATTTGTGAGGTTTATGGTGTTCACTATTTGGAAGCCTACATAAGAACGCATTAGAAAAAATATTATCAAGCATTTGGGGGACCTGGGAATCGAACCCAGGTCCCAATGGTTCTTGGACAGGTCACCAACCACTAGGCCATCATGTTGCAATTGTTAATATATTGACAATTAATTATAATATATAAAATACAAATAACATCCTGAAGAACAACCAAAACGCGCGCTGCTTTTTGAATGGACCACTAGTACCTTGCCAGCTCACCGTCTTCTTCGTTTTTCCTGTAAAAAAGAAATCAAATAACGGGGGTTTTAAACCCCCACAAAACAAGATGACAGAAAATAGCGATTAGGCCCCTGATGATCATAAATTGTTCGCGAGGGTTGGGTTGGATTCGTCTGGCCTTGACGAATTCAACCATATGCGTCTCAAGGTCTGATTTTTCTTGTATGGGAAAACCCCAATTCTCAAGCTTAGGAACCCTAGATTTCTCCAATGGTGATTCCTGATTCCGTGCATCATAATCTAATTAACCTGCATCATTAGCTTCCTATGGACTTAAACAATGCAAAACAAACAATAAATTGCATCAAATGCTCATGAATCGTTAGTTTCAATTCTGGAAAATATTGACAAATCGTGATTCTGTTTGGTGCGATTTCTCAAGCTTCAGCCCTTGATTTTGATTCCAAAAGACTCCTGAGAGTTCCTGCAAAGTGTTAGAAATGAAAAAGGCTTTGAATTACGTTGGAAGGTGGATTTCAATTTTGACTTTTTGCTTGATTTTTTTGAATATGGTTTGGCCGTTTGTGCAGTGCTTGTGCGTGAATCAGGTCTGGAATGCTTGCATATGTATATGTGAATGAAATTAGGTCAGCAACTAGGCTTGGGATCCATTGCATTGATGTCATGAGATTTTTCTTAACCACCATTGAAAGCTTTCCATACTTGGAGAAAAAACCATGATTTTGTGCACAAAATAGCCTAGCACGAATTTGGTAGCTGGCTCATGACACATAAAAGCTATTTAAACCATAAAGATGCCATTCCATTAATTTTTGGATTTTATTTGAATTATTATGGATTTAAAATGAATTAAATCAATAAAAATTAAATAAAATAGAAAAATAAATGTTTGATCTTGAAATTAAGCATGGGACACGTGTATGGCATGACAAGGCTGAATCAAGTGGAAGAAAGTGGGCCCTTTTGTCAAAAATTGAAGTTTCAAGGATAGTTGACTTTTGCATATTCCCTAAAATTCCCAACTTCTCCAATGCATATCTTGGTCAATTTTGATCATATGAACATGTTCTTGGACATTTTGTTTCTTGAAGTCCTCTAACCATTGCCTTTGGTCCCATGTCGTTTTGATTTACCAATCTCAAGTTATGGTCTTTGACTTAAAATGCCTTTTTGTTGACTTTTGAAAATGACCTATAATGTTGAAATTGATAACTTTTTGTGAGAGCATTTCTTGGACTTGGAATGTGAAGATGAGTTGTAGGAAATGTCATCCCCTTCAAAATGAGCATTGGATGGGATTTTTATGATGAACCATGAAAAAGTTATGCCCTGGTCAATGTACAGTTGACTTTTCAACTGTCCAAAAATGGAAACTTTTGCATCTTGATGATTTTTGAGCCATTCTTGTGGAATCATGATCAAGACTTGATCAAATGATGATTGTGGCTTCAAAATAAGATGTTGACCAAATTTTTTGACTTTTGACTGTAAAATGACCATTTTACCCCTACAGTTGATTGTGAAGCAATTAGGGCTTTTGACTGTGCATGCCTTGATTACCATTAAGATTACCATGATTTACAACTTGACCATTTTGAAGATTTAGACCATCATTTGCATTCAGATCCATATTCTGAGCTCTACATGGGTTTCCATTCTCATTTTGACCACCATTCGAGTTCTGAGCACCTTGGTTGCCATTCAGATTCAGAGCATTGTTCACATTCTGCCCACCTGGATTACCGGCTGGACTGTTATCAATAACCCCTCGAGGATTTACAACCAAAGTCTCATTCCCATTATTCACGGTCTCAGCAGGCCTTACTATTAAGGCTCTCATATCTTCTTGTTGACGGGCCATGTTCTGGATAATCTCCATCAGTTGGTCCACACGAGTGTCCATCTTGACACCCATAGCAACAACATTTTCCTAAATTTTCTCCATTTGTCTTTTGGAAGTACTATGAGTGTTGTAACAGTGAAATTTTTTAGTAGCAATTTCCGAAAAGAAAACCCAGATTAAAGATGAGAAAACCTGTGGGAACCACCTATTATGATATGATATTCATGAATGAATCACCATGCATTAAACGTTTATCATTTCCAGGGTATCCAAATTTTTTGTCAACCCCCAGGAATATTAAACAAAAACGATAACAGAGACAATTAGAGATTGACAAGAAATATAACAACGAAAATTTACTTCATTCATAAAAGAAATGAACCTCAGGCTCAAAAGTTAATTTGTACAAGAACGAACCAAAATACATAACAAAATATAAACGATCCCATCCAACAACACTGGTGGTGATCATACGACATTAAAGAAAAATAACAATCAATGTGGTGGATCTCTGATCTCTGTGTAGTATAATGGTCCCCCTGCTAGAAGTACCCTTCACTCCCCTCTTTGGTTTCTGTGACTAATTTCTTTGTCTTTTCACGATCTCGTCCACGTGCAAAGCTATCAATCCCCACATCTTTCTGAAATAGTTGTCCTTCCAGATACACACATTACTCCAAGAAGCGATCACACTCTTTGCACTCTGGAAAAGGTATGGGCACAGGCACATCTTCCATCTCTTTTATCTTGTCTCAAAGTCTTTCATTTTATTTCATTACCTCGGTCATCTGATCTTCCTTTATTTCTAGCTCAACATAGCATCTTTAAGCTGCTTCCCAAACTCTTTGGCTTTTGCTTTGTTTCTATTATTATCCATTTGGAACTTCAAGGTCTCTTGACGATTTTTCTCTGCATCGGCAAGGGAAATATGATACTCCTCTGTAGATATAGAATAATCTTATATGCTAGGTCTTCTTTTGGTCTTCCTACCTCCAGAACTACCTTCACCTTCATATTCTTTTAACTAACAAGCTAATACTCTCTTCCTTTCTTTCAAGAAGTATATTTCTATTTTTTTGTCTTCAAGGCTCTGATGAAGATCCATATTTTCTAAATGCACTTGATAAAAGAATAGAGTAAAAAAAACTCCATGGGGTGGGTGTTGAACCCAAATTGTACTGATTGCCACTACGCCAATCGCCTGTTGGTGTTTGAGAAATATGCATTGATTAATATATATAAAACCTGCGCGTTAGTTTGAAAAATACCAAAAAATAACTATAAGACACAGGGATCGAACCCATGCCCTTCACGTTACATGCCTCTGTCTCAACCAACTGTACTGCGCTTCATTTTTGTTATTATAATATAAACAAACAAATATATAATCAAGCAAGTGAACCAGGGCAGCACTGAAGCCCTAACTCCGGTAGTCTTCTCCGGTGAGAGGATTTTCAAACTTGCAAAATAACATATGTTAGACCATAAAAAAGACTTTATCCCCCTAATTCGACCCTTGCGAATCCAATGGTGGTGTTTGTTCGGCCTGAAAACAATTGTATTATGAGTTTCGAAGAAGACATCTCAAACTGCACTAATCATGGAAAAACATGATTCTCACGTTAGAGCTTCTGTGTTTATGATTCAAACCTGTTCTAAGTAACAACATGAACTCATTTGGGAAGTTAATAAACATTGGCAATGCATGAAATTAATTATATGAATGTTTGAAAGAAAAGAAAATCGGAGAAGATGAATATGCTTGTTTCAAGCATCAATGGCCATGACTTTCGACCTATTCTTACCCTTAGATACCTCAGGAATGATTTGCAATGGATGGCTTGGACTGAAAGTGGCTGGATATTTGGTTTTGACTTCGCCCTAGTTTTGACAAAAATTGATATTTTTTGAGAGGGTGTTCTTGAGGCAATTTTCCTGTGTCCCTTGGTCTTAATGTGTTCTCTATTTATAATGGAAGATTTAGGTCAGCAAAAGTGGAATCAATCTTTTGTATTTCATGTTCAAATCTTTGAATGAAGTTTTGCATGAAATCTTTCTTTTTTAGGCAAATCATGTATCAATCAATCTTTACACGTTTTTTGCAAGTTGTCACCAGCTTTTTACATTTATGATTTGACTAAATAATAGATCTTCATGCCTTTATTCATTCACTTGGTATTTTATTTGATTTATTTTGCTTTTAAATGAATAAAATCAAAAATAAAAGAAATAAGAACCACAAAAATAAATGAATGGATTTAGGAGTCTATTATGAGGTCAAGAACATGTTTGGACCTTAAAAGGTAGGCCCATTAGCCCAAAAATTCAAATTTGCATAATTTTGATTTCATGCATTTTCTCAAAATTACCCAACTTGACAAAAAGTGTCTTTTTCTTGACTTTTAAAATGAATTGTAATGTTTTGGTCCATATCTCTCAAATGAAGCATTTTTGCCTTGGGCTTAAAAGGGACAAAGTTGTAGAGAATTAAATTTCCTTCAAAATGAGCTTTGGTTGAGAAATTTCTGATGAAGTATGTGAAAGTTACGCATGGTCAAAATTCAGTTGACTTCTCCTTAAGAAAACCCTAATTTAGTAACTTTTGACTTTTGATGAATCTTGAGTTTTCTTGATGTATCATGATCAAACTTTGATTAAATGATGAATGTGACTTCAAAATGTTGATGTTGACCAAAAATCTTGAAGTTTGACTATAAATTGGTCAAAGTTGACTTTTTGCCCAATATAGTTAATTTTCAATCATTTGACTAATTGACTGAGCAAACTTGTGCTGCAAGGCTTGGAATTTGGCATGAGGATTCTTTGAGACATATAAGAAACCATGAAATCCACTTGAGGCATTAGAAGTCCATTTTTTCTTGAGAGAAGCAAAACCCTAGTTGTAGGTTAACTACTTAGGAGGAGGGTTTGTCTAATCAATCCTTGAGTAGCCTTAAGCAATTGAGAACCCTAGAGCATGGGGATACCTATTGAAATAATTTTTATTGAATAATGGGAGGGAAAATTTTGGGGTACAACAGCTTCCCCTGTTCAATCTTCTTAAACCCGAAGAGTTAGATTGGCATGCTCGTCATTCGTGATCTGAAGGTGGAAGAGGATTGAACACTTAAGTGCCTAGAAATTTGCACTCACATGTGCACGAAGTAACACTTTTGGTTGATTGTATTGCTTGAATGTTCTTAAACATGCCAATCAGAGAGGTGATAGAGTGTCGTCAGAGATGGGCTTATAGATGCCATCCAAAGTAGCTATTGATAGGAGTATCTGAATGAGTCTACGCTTGACTTTATCTGAAGAATGCTTTTCAGAATGAATCTATCCGATCCTATCTGAGTGAAATGCTTTTCAGAATTAATCTCTGAAGGAAATTATTTTCAGAATGATGCTTTGTAGGAACTACTCGTCAGAATAAATCTCTAAGGGATGTACTTTTCAGAATAAATCTCTGAAGGAAATGCTTTTCATAATAAATCTCTGAAGGAAGGTGCTTTTCAGAAAAATCTCTAAGGGAGGTGATTTTCAGAATAAACCTCTAAAGTAAATGCTCGTCAGAACGAGTCTCTAAGGGAGATGCTCGTCAGATCCAGTCTCTGGAGGAAATTCTCGTCAGATTTAGTCTGAGGGGAATGATTTTCAGAATGAATTTCTAAAGGAAATGCTCGTTAGAACCAGTCTTTGAAGGAAATGCTTTTCAGAATAAATCTCTGAGGGAAGTGCTTGCCAGAATAAATCTCTGAGGGAGGTGCTTTTCAGAATAAATCTCTGAAGGAAGTTATTTTTAGAATAAATCTCTGAGGGAGGTGCTTTTCAGAATAAATCTCTAAAGGAAGTGCTCGTCAGAATAAATATCTGAAGGAAGTTCTTTTCTGATTTAGTTTGAGGGGAATGCTTTTCAGAATAAATCTCTGAAGGAAATCATCTGGTCATGTAGATAATCGCCCTGTCCTGTTTCGGGGATTTCTCTACAACTTGTCTATAGATGGATGATAATATTTATCTGTTTGTGAACTTAACCTGAAAAGACAAAGTTAGTTTTATGCAATGTCATGATGCATGAAATGCATTGCGTAATGATTCTCTAAGAAAATGAGAATACTATATGCGTTTCGTATGCATATGCTATGATATTCTGTAAATGATGTATGGGTGCAATATGTCGCTGGAACATATCGGTAGCTTCGTATAATATCTTTGGCTGGGGAAAATAAATCCCTGACTGTTGTTGGGGACGAAGACAGTAGCTTCTCAATTATCTTTGTTGGGGATTTATGCTTTCTCTTTGAGGACACACCGCTGGGGACATTCGACTTCTGCTTGGGGATAGAAGAATTCCAAGAAAATTGGTTGTTCATCTTTATTTTGAAGGATTTGATTTTTAGGTACCCTGACTAGGGACAAAAGAGATGGATAATCTTCTGATGTGTTGTCTGACCAAGTTTCAGATATGGATGTCAACTCTTCTGGGGAGGACAAAGTTGAATGGCATCTGGCCTGGGAAAAGAATCTTGTCGGGGAATTGCAATATCAGAGAAATAAACTCCGTTGCGGAAATAAACCCCGCTGGAGAAGAGAATTCATGTAAACTGTGTTGAGGAGATAATCTCTGATGTGGATGAGCTTGTGAAGATAGCTCTGTAGAGATAGTTCTGTGGAAATTTGTGGATGACTTGAACATTATTCCAACTCCTAGAGTCTTTAGTAAATGATAATCCTGTTTTTATGCATATATTTTGTTAACAGTAATCATGTTCAAATGCATATGTTCATTCAATGTAATCATTGGACGGTTTTGCAAACAAAATAGAGAAAGTAAAACAATTTTGAATTTTGAAATTTAATTGCATTGGTTATGAAAGTTTGCCAATAAACATGCAGTTTTATACAAAGAGATAGAAATCCTAGTAAGAAGAAATCATCGTAAAACGAATAAAGGGTACCAAGAAAAACAAAGAAAAACAATTATGTGGAAACGATCCCATCGAGTATCAACTCTTCTATTCCCCATATGTCTTCAAGCATCTCATCCCTCGCTGTCGGAAGAAGTTGATTGAATTGATTTTTACCATTTGAACTTGACATTGATAACAAATCTTACTGTAAGTAGATGGGTGATCCAGCAGGACATAGTCGTACAATTTAATCCCTAACTTTTGGCTGAACTGCCCTTTCGGGTTTCCAGTCCATCGTGATATCCATTTTTGCCGAAGCCGCCTCTTAAGGTTTTCGACTTGCCAGATGTACAATATATATATATATATATATATATATATATATATATATATATATATATATATATATATATATATATATATATATATATATATATATATATATATATATATATATATATATATATATATATATATATATATATATATATATATATATATATATATATATATATATATATATATATATATATATATCCATAATTTTTGCGCGAACCCTTTTGGTTCGCCGGGATGCCCTTATTTTTTCCTAGGCCTGTCAACGTAGCGAGTCTCTTTTATGCATAGTATTTTTTTACTATGTCCGTGTTCACAGGGTGTGGAAAATATTCATCGTCCATGGTAGAAAGTATCTTAGCACCACCAAAATATATCTTTTTGATCACAAATGGCCCTACATATGTGGCATTCCATTTTCCCCTGGGATCACCTTGTTGTAGGATAATATGCTTTATTACCAAATCACCAGCCTGGTATACCCAATGTTTGACTTTCCTGTTAAAAGCTTTGATCGTTCATTTCTGATACATCTAACCATGACAAACAGCCACAAGCCTTTTTTCATCAATCAAATTTATTTGGTCCAGTCGAGTCTGAGTCCATTTGTCTTCATCTAAACATGCATCTTTCATAATCCTTAGGGAAGGAATCTGGACTTCAACAGGTAGGACGGCCTCTATATCGTAGACTAGAGAGAACGAGGTTGCTCCAGTTGATGTACGTACTGAAGTGCGATAACCATGAAGAGAAAATGGTAACATCTCATGCCAATCTTTGTATGTCACTATCATCTTCTACAAGATCTTCTTGATATTTTTGTTGGCGGCTTCCACTATGCCATTCATCTTTGATTGGTACAGAGAAGAATTGTGACGCTTAATCCTGAACTGCATGCAGAGTTCAGTGATCATAGTATTGTTGAGATTGGCACCATTTTCCGTGATGATCCTTTCAGGGATGCCATACTAACAGATAAGGTTGTATTTAATGAACCGAGCCACAACATTCTTGGTAACAGAAGCAAATGAGGCTGCTTCAACCCACTTCCTGAAGTAATCAATAGCGACCAGGATGAAACGGTGCCCATTGGAAGAATTAGGCTTAATCTCTCCTATCATATTAATTCCCCACATTGAAAACGGCCAAGGAGCAGTCGAGACATTAAAAGGAACCAGAGGCGCATGTACTTTGTTAGCATAAATCTGGCATTTGTGGCAAGTTCTGGAATGATGATGGCAATCAGTTTCCATAGTAGAACAATAATAACCAGCTCTCAAAATCTTCTTAGCCATTGTATGCCCATTAGAGTTAGTAACAAAGAATCCTTTATGCATATCTTCCATAAATTTCTCAGCTTCCTTCTTGTCTACATAATGAAGCAAAGTCAAATCGTGGTTGCGCTTGTACAAGATTCTGTTACTCAGAAAGAACTTGGCAGAGAACCTCCTTATAAATTTATAATCATTTATATATGCTATTTTCGAATATTCTCGAGATTCGAGGTATCTTTTTACTTCGTGGTACCAAGGCTTCTCCTCTACTCCATCAATATCAACTTTGTAGCATTGCGCTGGTTCGTCTAGTCTCTCAATAGTAATTCGAGGAGCTTCATTATCCCATATGACTTTGAACATAGATGACATGGTAGCTAATGTGTCTGCCAATTGATTCTCTTCTCGTTGAATATGTTCAAAAGTGATTTCCTCGAAGTACGAAATTAATGTCAACACATGCTCTCGATAAGGAATGAGATTTGGATGCTTCGTATCCTATTCTCCCTTAATCTGACTGATCACTAGGGCTGAGTCCCCATATACATTCAAGAATTTAATTCTCATATTGACGGCAAATTTGATGCCTATGATACATGCTTCCTATTCGGAGGTGAAGGGCGTATGGAAACCCTTGGAAGAGACGATTACAACATCGATTCCATTACCAAGCGCGTTGGAAGCTCCTTCAAAAACCATAGTTCATCGGGATCCCAACTCAGGCCCTTCGTATGGTCTAGGTTCTTCATAATCTGTAACTAGCATAATATTCTCATCCGGGAACTCGAAATTCATAGACTGGTAGTCATCTACAACTTGATGAACCAAATGATCTTCTAGTACACTCCCTTTGATTACCTTATGAGTAGTATATTGAATGTTATATTCTGTCAAGACCATTTTACATCTTGTTATTCTTCCGGAGAGAACAGGTTTCTTGAATATGTATTTGATTGGATGTATCTTAGATATCAACAAATTAGTATTACTCAACATATATTGTCTTAGTCGGCGAGCAGCCCATGCCAAAGGGCAGCAAGTTTTCTCTAGCAGTGAGTATCTTATTTCACAGTCGGTAAACGTTTTGCTAAGGTAGTATATTACATGTTCTTTTTGACCAGACTTGTCATATTTCCCCAGTACACACCCCATTGAGTTCTCTAACATCATTAAGTATATGATAAGGGGTCTTCCTTCAATTGGCGGTATCAGAATCAGAGGTTCTTGGAGGTACTCCTTGATTTGTCGAAGGCTATCTGACAATCGTCATTCCACTTCACTACTTAATATTTCTTTAGTAACTTAAAGATTGGCTCACAAGTAGTGGCCAAATGGGAAATAAACCTGGTGATGTAGTTCAATCGTCCTAGGAAACCTCCGACTTCCTTCTCAGTACGGGGAGCTGGCATTTCTTGAATGGATTTAACTTTGGAGGGATCAACTTCAATACCTTTTTCACTTATGACCAAATCTAGGAATTTACCGGGTCTTATCCCAAAGGTACACTTGTTTGGATTTAACCTCAACTTGTATTTCTTCAAACTCTCGAACATCTTGTGCAGGTGGTCAAGATGTTCTTCTTCAGTATGAGACCTGGCTATCATGTCGTCGACATAAACCTCTATCTCATGATGGATCATGTCATGGAACAAAGCTACCATAGCACGTTGATATGTTGCGCCAACGTTCTTCAAACCAAAAGGCATAACTTTGTAATAGAAAGTGCCCCACTGTGTGTTAAAAGTAGTCTTATCCATGTCTTCAGGTGCCATCTTGATTTGATTATAACTAGAGAAACCATCCATGAAGGAAAATACTTTATGCTCAATGGTGTTGTCAACCAGAACATCAATATGCGGAAGCGGAAAGTCATCTTTGGGGCTTGCCTTGTTCAAATCCTTGTAGTCTATAGACATACGTACCTTGCCATCCTTCTTAGGTACTGCCACCACATTTTAAACCCACTGAGGATAGGACATAACAACTAAGAAACCTGCATTGAACTACTTCATAACCTCAACTTTGATCTTTTCAGACATCTCGGGACGCATTCGACGAACCTTTTGTTTTATAGGAGGACAACCTTCCTTCATCAGTAGACGGTGAACCATAATGTTAGTATCAAGCCCTGGCATGTCTTCGTATGACTAGGCAAAGATCTCATCATAGTCACACAACATCTGGATTAATCTCTTTTTGACACTGCATTTTAGGTTGGCACCTATCTTGACTTCTTTCTTGTCCTCTTTCGTACCCAAACTCACAACCTGAAATGGATCTTCATGTGGTTGTATGGCTCTTTCTTCCTGCATTAACAACCTAGCAAGCTCTCCAGGTACTTAACAATCTTCCTCACCTTCGTCCTCGGCTTGGTAGATCGGATTTTTGAAGTCATAATTGGCAATAGCTGAATTGTTATCAATGGGATCCAGGGTGGATATGGATTTGCAATTTGTTGTGTGGGTGTGTGTAAGAACACATAGCTATTTTAAAAGCGATAAAGTAACATAAAGACAAAGAGCGCAAAATTTGAATGCAAACGTTCAATGATTTATTAAATGAAAATATGTGAATGAAAAATGGAAACCCTAACAAATGGACCGTTGTGCCCCGGGTAAGGCACAAGGTTTAAAGTTATTATTTAAATTACATAACCAAAAACTTGAAAGCAAGAAAACAAAAAATAGAATTTACTCCTGACTAAAGAAGATTGGTATAAAGTATTTATCCTTCCAATTGTTGAGCCCATAGCTGGTAGTGGGGAAAATCCAACTGTTTATGTCAGAGTCGCTATCAGCGTCTTCCACAGTGTTGACTTGATTTTTGTAAAATCCATTGTTGTTGATGCGGAATGGTGGACTCGCATAATTAGCATGAGCATGACGGACAACCTCTGAGGTGAAACACAAACCAAATTTATCGGACTTGTAAGGTACGTTAGGAAGCTGACCCCAAACAGTTCAACCACCTTCTTCTATCACAACTCTAGCATTTTTCATAGAATCTATTCTTGGTGGTACCTTGGTAATCTTAGGAATAGCAGAAGCGACTTTAGTAACTGGATTTATTTGGGGGACAACTTCAAAGATTTGGCAGGGTGTCTCGATGAATTAATTGTCCATCTCAACATACTTGAAGGAGTTCAAGTGGCTCACCATGTATTCTTCTTCACCACAAACTGTAATAATTTTTCCTTTCACGATATATTTCAAATTTTGGTGTAAAGTAGAAGTAACAGTGCTTGCCCTATGAATCCAAGGGCGTCCAAGTAAACAGGAATAGGATGGAAAAATATCCATCACATAGAATGTAGAGTCGAAGATCTGAGAACCCACTTTGATTGGAAGATTAATCTCTCCGTGCACCATTCTCTTTGAACCATCAAAGGCTCTTACAACAATATCGCTGGGTTTCAGCACAACCCGTTCACAGTCAAGCCAGTCTAGAGCACCCTTTGGCAAGATATTCAAGGAGGAACCCATGTCAACCAACACATGAGCTAAGGTAGTGCCTCGAAATTCAATAGAGACATGAAGGGCCTTGTTATGGTTCCTTCATGCGGGAGTTAGATCAGCAGAAGAAAAGCCTAGTCCATTGTCGACTGTCAGGCTAGCAACAAAATTTTCAAACTGATCAGTGGAAGTTTCTTGTGGTACATGAGCATATTTCAAAAACTTTACCAAAGCCTGAGCATGGTCTTTAGAGCACAAAAATAGAGATAACATAGATATCTTGGAGGGAGTCTGCCTCAACTGTTCAACAATCTTATAGTCACTTTTTTGAATAATTTTTAGTACTTCGTACATCTCTTTCTTGGAGGCATCTTCAACAGTAACCTCTATTGTTGCCTCAGTCTGGGAAGACTTAGTCATCTGTTCCTTGCCTCGAGTCTTAGTAGTTGATTTAGTAGCAGTAATACGAACTGGTGTAGTAACAGTCTTTGAAGAGATTTATGGAGAGAAAACCCTTCCACTTCTGGTAAATTTACTGGTCCCAACAATATTGCTAATGTTGGGATCATTAACTTCAGTATTTTCATCTTCGACAGTCGACGATTCTCGCTTGATACCATGGTAGTAGACATCAGCTCCATAATTCTAAGGGATAACCTTGTCAGGGGAATATGGAATTGGTCCAGGTGTGGTAATGATTAGAGGAGCAACTCTAAGTTTGGTAGTATTCTTCACAGGACCTTTGGAAGTGATCCTTACAGGAATACCATAAATTACAGATATGTCTTTAGGCTACAGGTCTCAAGACACACTCTCCACAGAAGGAGTCTTCTTAAATAGAATCGCACGGTCATCCATTAGACGCTGAATACCTTCTTTTAGTAGTTTGCAGCCATTGGATTAGGCTGCACAATAGTAGCACCTTTCAATGCAACCTGAAAATAAATCGGCTTACAACAACTTCTCCTTAACAATCATCAGAGGAGTAGTCAAGTCGCTCAGAGTAGAAACATAAGAAACATCATCAATAACATTAATTCCTTTGTCATGATTAGGAATAGGAGACGTAATCACATTAGGAGTCTCAGGAGGGTCAAATTCAATCTCCTTAGAGTCAATCATATCTTGAATCTTATTTTTCAGAGCCCAACAACCATTACTGTCATGTCTAGGACTGTTTGAGTGATATGCACACCTTGCATTGGGATTGTAACTGGGAGAAGAAGTATTGGGGTTTTGAGGAGGATCCTTCAATGTAATAAGCTCAGCCTTCAACATGTGTTGCGATTCTTGAGACAACGACATGTTGATTCTTATGAACTATCTCCTGGATACGACTTTCCTATGCTTATTATTCTATTGTTATTGTTGCACTGGTGTGAGATTAGATATCAGGACTGGCCCCACATATTGGTTGTAATCTCTCTTATTATGACCCTTCTGGCCGTACACAATATTGGATTCTTTCTTACAATTATAAGGCTTCTTCATGGTACTCAAAGATGTAGCCACTTGAACTTTACCGCTTCTGATTCCATTCTCAACATGTTCTCCTGTTAATATCAATTCAGTGAAACCGGCTAAAGAAATTCCAAGTAGGTGATTATAGAAAGGACCTATTAGCATGCTCATGAACATGTCAAACAATTCCCTATCAACCAAAGGAGGTTGAACTCTGCTTGCAAGACTCTCCATTTCTGTGCATATTCTTTAAAGCATTCCTCAGAACTCATGGACATACTCTGTAGTTACATGTGGGTTGGTGCCAAATCAAAATTATTTAATACTGTTTATAGAAAGCTATAGCCAAATATTCCCATGAATGGATATTGCTACCTTCAAGTTGATAATACCATTCTAGTTGTGTTCCAGACAGACTCTCTTGAAAAAAAAGCAACCATAATTTCTTGTCAGCAGTGTGTGGTTGAATTTTCCGAACATATGATCTCAAATACAGCTTCGAGAAAGAAACGCCATCATACTTGGCAAAGGTAGGAGTTTCAAACTTAGGAGGAATGGATACTCCTAAGACTAAACCCAATTCTTCAAAGTTCAAACCAGGCACCTTCTAGATCTCCATAGCTTTCAAACGATCTTCTAACAACTTATACGTCTCATCAGCAGGGGGATATTATTCCTGCAGATAATCTTTTTCCTCCTAATCAGGAAACTTGTCAGAACCAAGATTGCTTCCTTTCTCAGTTTTAACACTCTTACCATCTTCATCCTGGTTTTCATCTTCGTCCGATGGGATATCACAATCTTGAGCTCGCTTGACTGGGCCTCTAAACCACCTCCCCATGTTAAGGATGCCAACTGGTTTCTTTGTCTTCTTCTTCTTCTTCTTCTTCTCTTGGGAGATGAGCGCCTTCAGTTCTTCTTTCCCCTTGGCTATGTTCAAGAAAATATCTTGGAACTGAGCATTCTGAGCCTGGAGATATTTGACTTCCTGTTCAAGAGACATTTTTCGGCTAAAATAAGTAGCAACAAGATGAGAAAAATTGTGTTGGAAACCTGTTATGTAATGATATTGTCATACGGTGGGAGATTTGACTTTTTGGTTTTATCCAAATGTGCGAATAGCTAGAGTCGCCACCGTCTTTTCTTTTATCCAATAAGGAAAGGGTGAAAAGAACAGGAAAGACCTTGACATTTTTAGAGTTCCGGGGGGGGGGGGGGGGGGGGTAATATATGAAAAGGGAAGGTGTTAGAACCCTTTTCATTCGTAGTCATCTAAGGGCTATTAATTACTTACCTCACTTTTGAAAACTTTCTTTGTGTATGTGATTTGTTTGAAAATATTTTGAAAATCTCCAATGTAAGGTTGACTTTATAATAATTCTTGTATCAGTCCTCAAGAATGTATACAAAGTTTTATTTTTGAAAATATTTGTTTGAAAGTGTAGTGTCAAAAAAGGTTTTTTGAGAAAAGTTGTGAGCAAGAAATTAAGATTTACTTACCCACTAAAGTATTTCTTATTATTTTCCTTCTCCTTTAGAGAGATTACTATCCATACCATTTGTTGTACCCCAAAAGTTTCCCTCCTTTTTCTCAAGACATTTCTCACAAAGATCTTTAAAAGCTCAAGCTTGCATAAGGGTTGACTTGGTCAAGCCATCTCCTCAACACTGATACCTCAAATTAGGGTTTGAGTTTGCACAAGTAAAATTGGACTTCTATTACTTCAAATTACTTTCATGGATCATTATGGACCCTCAAAATTTTTCATGTCAAGTTTCAAGTCTTAGATCACAAAATTGCTCAGTCAATTGATCAAATGACCTAAAATTAGCTGTATTGGGTAAAAAGTCAATTGTGGTCAACCTATAGTCAAACTTCAGGATTTTGGACCAATATCAACATTTTTAGGTCATATGTATCAATTGATCAAGTTTGGATCATAATTCCCCAAGAAAATTGTTCAAATCACCAAAAAGGGCAAAATGGTCAAAATTAGGGTTTTGACTCAGAATGGCTAATCTTTGACTTTTGACCTAATACATGACTTATTGGTTTGAAACATGACCTCAAGGATTCAAATGCATAATTTTGACCTAATTTCATATCTCAATTCATTTCTAAAGATCAATTGATTGATAGTTGAAATTCAGTCAACTGATACCCCAAAAGTCAAACTTTGACTTTTGATCAAAATTGAGTTTCAAAGATCACATTTCATCAAGACATTCAAAAATTTGAAACTTTATCATCAAGGAATCAAGAAAGTCAAAATTCATCTTAAAAAGTCAAACTTTTCAAGACTTAGAATTTTTCTAAGTGTTTTTAAGTCTTATTTTTTCATGACTTCATGCCAACTTTTCACCAAGATGCTAGATGATTCAAAGAAAATTTTAAACATCAAAGTTGTAGATGTTGATGAGATCTACAACTTTTCTTTACTTATCAAATCCTTGAAATTCTTGGATCTTGAGTTATAAATTAACAAAGTCATACACTTTTTATAAAAACACTTAGTGAAAATTTGACCTAGTTTAGACAGATTTTTTACCTAACTTTATGGCAATTTTTCACATAGTTCCAAATTGATTATTCAAAAATGAAAAACATGAAGGTTGTAGAGGATGTTCCAATATTTTCAAAATGTCAATGAACTCATTAAGATAATTCTTGTACTAGGAGAATCAAAGAGATGAAGTTAGGGTTTCAAACTTGAATTACAAGTCAATTTTGTGATGAACACTTGCCAAATCCATAGCCATGTTGTATAATCTTTGCTTTGCAGGCCTAAAAATTGTGTTCACTCCATAATTAATGGTTTACACAACTAATTGAGTTATTATCCAATTGATTCAAGCATTATCCAAACCAAATTTCCATTTTGGGAAGAAAGTAACCATGCCATTCTTGAAAAGTGACTTTATACACAATGTCAACTCTCCTTGAGCCCATACATTGTTGCTTCTGATTCCAAAACATTTCAAATCAAGAAGCAACATATCTACAGCTTGTTAACCATCCTACAATCCTTTGTACTTCACATTGAAACTATGCATTTCATGTTTGCTTCAAAATCAAGTCACATGGCTAAAACACGTGTTTCGTGATTTCTGACTTCTCCAAGCATCCAAACTTCTTGCATATAAATATATACACTATTTTTGAGCTAAGACACAAATACAAAAGCCTGTAAAATCCCTCAAACTCCCTCAAGCAAGAAATTTCCTCAAAACACCATTATTGTGCAATTTCTGACTTTGTACATCAAAATTCCATTCCACTCGTGTGTTTCTTGGCCAAATCATTTCTAAAGCTTCCTCACTTCATATAGAAACCATCCCAATACCCAGTACACTTCTGTAACACTTCCATCATCATCTTCCATTTTCAAAAACAGAGGTCTGCACCTGGACTTCTCTAGGACACAAAAGGAGAGCTCTAACTCAAAACACAAAACCCAATTTTGAGGTAAGTTTTCTGATTTTCAATATCTTCATATAGGCATTGTTAGATTTCCATTTTCAAAGATAAAATGTAGACATCATAGCCATGAAGTTGACCATTCCCTTAGATTTCATTTATATTGCCTGAGTAGTGTGAATTTCAAGTTTGAACTTCCTAAAAAAGCTAGGTCAAAATTTGGTACCATTAGAAATTCTTATTCGTCTTTGATTTATAGTTGTAGTTATTTACATTTCTGGAATCATGATGGAATTTAGAGCAAGATTGATGTTTACATTTTTGCGATTGGTTAAGAGATGAAGAAGTTACAGGATTTAAATTCATGACTTGTTATGGCGCAAGGTTGAAGACAAAGTTGAAACTATAAACTTAGTTTATTTTAAGTTTATTGCAAGATAGTTTACTAACGGATGAAACAGGCCACCCCAGTGGCAGAAAGCGCGCGCATAAAGGATTTGGTATGAAAGGTCCTGGGTTTGAGCCCCATCGAGACCTTTTGTGTTTTTTTTTCATATTTTTCCATCTCATTTTTTGTTTGAAACAGGCAACGC
This sequence comes from Vicia faba, assembly GCA_948472305.1. Taxonomy (NCBI): domain Eukaryota; kingdom Viridiplantae; phylum Streptophyta; class Magnoliopsida; order Fabales; family Fabaceae; genus Vicia; species Vicia faba. The sequence continues at coordinate 211,058,080 of OX451738.1, read as the reverse complement.
GCTTGGGCTTCCTCACCTCGGGCCTAATCATTTTGCTCTCTCTCACCCCTAGGGTTACTAACAATATACGCAAGCCCATGTTCCTTTTATTTACTCTTTTTTTATTCCAAACAAAAACACTTTTGGGCTTAACCAAAACCAAATATGTTTTACTTGTTTACCACCCTGTTCATTTTCAAACCCCCTTGACTTAATTTTATATTTTTATTTTATTTCTTTTTTCTTTATTTAGTTTTATTATTATTATTATTATTATTATTATTATTATTATTATTATTATTATTATTATTATTATTATTATTATTATTATTATTATTTTATTAGTCAAAAACCCCAAAAATATTTAATATTTATTATTTATATATTTAGTACACCTTTATCTTATTTAAAGAAAAAGATTAAAAAACATTTTCTTAACAAATGTTTTCTTATTAAATTTAATTTCTTTTGTTAAATTAAATCATCTTAGACTTAGGTTTTATTTTAAAATTTTCTTCTAAATAATTTAGGAATTAGGAATTTAATTGTTTTTCTATTCACTTTAGTTTGTTTAATTAAATCAAAAACCCTTTCACAAAAACCCTAAAAACATGTTTCTTAGTTTAATTTCATTAAATCAATTTAAATTAACTTAGTTTCAAATTAACTATTTTCTCTTTAGTTTAATTAAGATAAACCCTTTTATACAAGAAAAATCCAAACAAAAACAATTCTCTTTTCCTTGTATAGTACCTCCCTTTCTTGTATATTATCTCACATTTCTGTACATTTTACATTCTATTATTCAATATCGTTGTAATAGTAATTAGGTTTTAATTGCTCTCATCCCCATTTGTAATTATGTCCCCATCCCTCAAATGATGTAATAGCGTAGAACTTTATATTTTCGCAATTTATCGCTTTCAATACAAATGCTAGTAATTAGGATTTGTATGGAAAGACATAAAATCAACAAGTAGAAAACCCTAACTCAAGAACAAAATGCATGAAAAACAAACACTTGGCACACTTGCACCTCTATGATTAACCTCACTTGTTTCCTAAAGATAAAAATAGTCATGTCCCTCGAACGTGGGATACTTTAGCAATGACCCTCGAATACAAGATCGTAGTCCCTGATGACCCTTCAATGTTTCCTTCAGTAAAAGATCTTAGACCCTTACGACAAATTGCTAAGGTATCCTACAATGTTGCTTTCTATAATTGTACGATGACGCACGTCTGTCCCTTCACATCCAATAATATTATTGTTGCTTACTAACTAATAGTAAGACAACACTATTTAAAGGAGGAAGAAAATAACTAAGACTTTTTGAGTAGGTAGAACACTCGTAGTTGCTTGCTCACAACATTTCAAAACATTTTTCAAAACACACCAACATTTTCAAATGAAATATTTTCAAAAGTTAACACTTTGTATACATTTTTCGCCGAAACGAGAGTCATTACAAAGTTCGCCTAAATAAAGGAAGTTTTCAAAAATACTTTTAAACAAATCACAAACACATTTCAAACAAAGCAATTCAAAGTGAGCTAGCAACTAAGATCCCGTATATAACTACGGATGAAAAGGGTGCTAACACCTTCCCTTTTCATAACCTACCCCCGAACTCAAGAAAATTCTCAAAAGGTCTTTCATATTCTTTTCACCCTTTCCTTGACTGAATAAAAGAAAATTTGGTGAAGACTCTTGCTATCCGCAACATATGCGATAAAATGCAAAACTCCCAAGCCAGTTCTTCCACCGTATTACAGAACTAGCGACTCTGCTGGGGAGTACTTAAAAGTGGGGTTACCTTAGAGACTAGATCACCTTTAAATGCTTTCATTGTTTGACTTGTTTGTTTACATTTTTGGGCCTATGTTTGGGTTTCTTGTATAAATCCTCTACCCAGATCTGGGAACATCATTAGATAAGTAGCAATAGATTGTGGAAATTGTACGGTGTATACCGATATGGTTGAAACAATGGCTATGTTAGTGTGATACATTTGTTGGTACCGGTATCCCTTATGTTGAATCGAGGAGAATACAGGGCCACTGTGCGGTTTCATAAAGCACTAACTGACCGTAGAACCTTTAATTGAACAACTTGGCCATTAGGAAGTAGTGAGATAGCCGACTTTGGTGCAAAGTTAAAGATTGGTTGATACTCGATACTACACTCATTGATATCGGACTTTTGGGATATTTTGGCTGTAAGAAAAGATTGACTGTGCTAAAACAATGCCTAATAAAGAAAGATTAGTGATATTGAGATTCCCTAGAACCCAGTTACTTTCTAGGACATGTTTAACCAACTAAACTTCAAGAGGGTACTTGCCTATGAAACCCATGCAAGCCTAAACCTAAGGTCTTTGTGTGCTTTGTTTGTGATTATTATTCATAACATCATAAACATCATTACATCATAAGCATTCTCACTAACCATTTCAAGGATTTAGGAACTTATCTTTGTTCTATTTTGTAGGACATGGCTTCAACTCGTAGGACGAGCCCGTAGATAACTACAGATGAAAAGGGTGCTAATACCTTCCCTTTTAATAACCTACCCCCGAATTCAAGAAATAATCTCAAAAGGTCTTTCCTGTTCTTTTCATCCTTTCCTTATTGGATAAAAGAAAAGTCAATGGCGACTCTTGCTATGTGCAACAAATGCGATCAAACGCAAAACACCCAAGTCTGTTCTTCCACCATATTACAGAACTGGCGACTCTGCTGGGGAATTTACTTAAAAGTGGGGTTACCTTAGGTTTAGATCATATTTACTTGCTTTCCTTGTTTGACTTGCTTGCTTTACATTTTTGGGTCCTTGTTTGGGTTACTTCTAAAATATCCTACACCCGGATCTAGGGCACCTTTTTAGGTAAGTAGCAATAAATTATGGAGGTTGTACGGGGTATACTGATATGGACGAAGTGATAGCTATTTTAGCGTGATACTTTGGCTTGTACTAATGTTCCTTGAGTCAGTCAAGGATAACATTAGGCTTCCTTACTGTCATTAAGCACAAACTGACCTTTAGAACCTTTTAATTGACTCATCCTTGGCCGTTAGGAAGTAGTGAGATAGCCGACTTTGGTTTTGATCAAAGATTGGTTGATACTCGATACTACGCTCATTAAGATTGAACTTTCGGGATATTTCGGTCGCCATTAAAGAGGCTTGCGCTGAAACAATTCCCGATGAAGAAGGATCATAGATATTGAGATCCCCTAGAACCCAGTTACAATTACTAGGATAGGTTGAGCCAACTAAACTTCAAGAGGGTACTTACCTATCTAACACCATGCAAGCTTAAACATAAGGACTCGTCTTCTTTGTGTGTATACGACTATTTGTACATAACAACTTGCTTACTTTGCATACTTGTACATAACATCATGACATCATACCTTAACATTTTCAATAACCATTTCAAGGATCTCAAGGGTCTATGATGCAGGGTCCTATTGAACCAGACGCCTGTCAAGGGGCAAGAGGATTTATTTTCCTCTAACCAAATGTCATCAAAGATCAACAACTTGAGTCAGGAGCTATGACCCACTTGACATGGTGAACTTAATTCTCGTGGAAGGATATCCATCGATACGAAGTTCTATAATCAAAGTTGTAAGTAACTTCTAACATCTTCTTGTGTTTACCCCGCGAGATCCTTGAAAACATGCATCCACATATCGTGTATCATATCATGACAGGTTTCTCCCATACAGGTCTGCTTATCTTCCTATTGTTTATTTCAGTAAGATGGATATAAAACAAATTGTGAAGGATCTCCAAGTGCAAAATGCCCAATTCCAATAAATGTTCCTGGTCGTGGCTAATGGGTAAGAGGTCCTGAAGACTCTTCTTCTCAAAGACAAGAAGAAAAGGTCAAAGAAGTCAGTAGGCGTCCTGAATTTGGGAAGAAGACTTAAAGGACCAATCAAGAGAGCTCTAGATCTCTTAACTCCATCCAATGAGGGGAATAGTCATGAAGAAGATAACAGTCTGGGGATTGATGAAGTTGAAGCTGACTATTCTGAGGAACAATATCCTTCTGTTGATGATAAATACAAATGGTTGGAGGATCGCCTTAATGCTATGGAGATTCAACGGATACCTGGCTTGGACTTTGAAGAGTTAGGTTTGGTTTCCGGAGTGGTCATCCCACCAAAGTTCAAAATCCCTACCCTTTCCAAGTATGATGGGATCTCTTGTCCTAAAATGCAACTGAGGTTATATGTCCGCAAGATTCAGCCTCACATTGCTGACCGGAAGCTATGGGTCCATTTCTTCCAAGAAAGTTTGGATGGAACTCAATTAGAGTGGTTCTATCAGTTAGAAAGAAACGAAATTCACACCTGGGAGGACTTGGTTGCTGATTTCTACAAGAAGTACCAATACAACGTTGAACTTGAACCAACTCATGTGCAATTGCAAAATATGACCATGCATTCCAATGAGGGCTTCAAAGAGTACGCCCAAAAATGGAGAGACTTGGCAGGAAGAGTGCAACCACCCATAACTGATAGGGAGATGATTGACATCTTTATGGGAACTTTGACGGGACCTTTCTTCAATCACCTAATCATAAGCTCCTCGGTCGGGTTCACCAAGCTAATACTGATTGGTGAAATGGTAGAAGTTGGCATCAAAATCGGTAAAATCCAATGGGTGCATCTTCGAGTGCAGGGAAACAACCTTTCATTGGGAAGAAAGAGTCTGATGTTGTGTACGGTCAAAAGGGTCGTAACCAGGGTAACCACGACTAGCACATGGGGGCAGTTCTGATCTCCAATCCTACATCGGTGAAACAACGTCAACAGGGGAATCAGCGTAAGGAGGTCGTGCTTAAAAGACAATTAACTAAGATCAATATGCCACTGGCTCAAGCGCTGCAACACATGTTGAAAGCAGAGTGATTACGTTAAAGGCTCCTCTATGGAATCCCAATACTTCTGCTCCTACTTATCATCCCAATGAAAGGTGTGCATACCATTCTGATAGTCCTGGACACGACACAAAAAACTGTTGGGCTCTGAAGAACAAGATCCAAGACATGATTGATGCCAAGGAGATTGAGTTCGACCCTCCAGAGGCTCCTAACGTGATCACTTCTCCTATGCTAAATCATTAGAGCTTCTTGTTCATTTTGAATTTTCAATTGTAATCTCTTTTGTTGTTCAAACACTTATCTATTAATGTCAAACTTTGTTTCATTAATACATTGTATATGTTTGTCTTGAATTAATCCATTCATTTTCACTCTATTTAAAATATGCTTTTGACTCCCTTTATGATATCCAACTCTTGTTTTAAAAGTTGTAAGCCTTTAGAGGGAGGATGATAAAAACGATGCCATAATCTCATACAGTATGCTTTTGGATAGACCTTGCCGACGATCTATATGCATTTATTTCAATTCCTAAACACTGGAGTTATAAGGAAGATAATCCGTAGTCAACCCCTTTGAGCCAAAGAAGTAGGAGTTTTCTTTTTCACACAAATTTAAACCTTTAATCAAAACCTGGGGCAGGGTACTTTCTCAATTAATTCAAACGCGCGTCCAGTCACAAACTTTCACCTCGTATACAACGAATTACATCAAAAACATTCATCTAGAATCAAAAGACAGTGATGGTTCCCTACCAAATAGGTAGTCATTATCTCTCAAGAGAAGAGCTCACTAAGTCAAAACCTATGAAGTAGACTTAAGAAAAACTGGGGCATCCCGCTAACTGTAATCTCAAAACAAGAACAGTCAGGAAAAAATCAGGGATAGTAGATAAAAAAAGAGGATGCTACAAATCCTCAAAAAACACAAAAGTGATGCAAAAATGACTGCCTTCCAACAAACTTAACTTGTCTGAACCATCATCAAAATGTCATTCCATACTCAATTGGAGTTCAAATGCACAATTAACTGAGTTTAGGATTGGAGAACATCACGAAGAACGGGCGGGTACAAGTGCACTTTAAGCCTTATCCTTTGTTTCTTAAACCATGAACCAAGCCACGTTACAACCCTTCAAAATTCCTAATTGAAGCATGGGTTAGTTTGAAAGCATACTATTACAAAAGGTATCCTGACTCCTGTAAGGCTTACTCTAAATCCTGAGTTAAATTCACATTCTTACAAAACTTCTTTTATCTGCTAAAACACATTTTCAAAACTTCAAGACAAGCATAAACTTTGCATTATTTGAATATCGCTGTTTTCATATGGCTAATTGTTTGATAGCGGAGAAATTCACACGAGGAATATCCAGTGAACAAAAACTCTCTCAATGAACAAAATCATTTCATGTGGGAAGACACTTCCAATAACAGATCTCCTATAAGCAAGGGGCACAGCGTGATCACTGTCCAACACCTCTAGGGAAGTCAAGTCCAGATTCCAAGAAATCTCTCAAGAAGGGCTGAAAAACTAGTGATAGATTTGCATTCGAGTCACTTGGGGCATTGAATATGAACTCCAACAAAGGGTTGTATACAATCAAGCAAATGTTTCCTAGCAATACTACAAACACTTGCTACTAGGGGCAATGACAAATCCCCTACAAAGTCCTTTTCACAGGGTTATCCCCAACCAAAATTTCAATCTCTGAAAACTTCTCCCCAATTGAGTTGACTTCAAGAACCCTCGAGGTGTTCTGCCAAAAGAAAGTACCTCTCCAACAGATTGGCAATATGGTTTATTTCCCCAACAAACGGAAATATTCCCCAACTTGAATTTTCCTCCAAGACTATCACAAATCATGGGACCACAACTCCTCTTCCCTAGTATACTTTCCTCAAATCCCCAGTAAGCTTCTGCAAAACCTGGAAGACAACCAGATAACGGTTAACTCATTTATCCCTAACAAGTTGTTAGCTCCTTTTCTCTTTCATCGAGAGATAAATCCCTAGTAGAGCAACAAACACCTAAAACTCCTGAACTCCTTTGCCCAAGCAGGAATCAACACTCTCCACAGAGTTTTCCTCTCAAGCAAAATCAACACTCCCCAATGGAGTTCTCCTAAAAAAAAAATAGGATCCCCCCAGTCGAAACATTCTAAGCAAATATTGAAGATGGGTATTGTGATACGGTGGGAGAACTGACTTGAGGTTTTGCGTTTTGATTGCATTTGTGCGGTTAGCAAGAGTCGCCACCGACTTTTCTTTTCTCCAAAAGGAAAGGTAAAAAAGCACAGGAAAGACCTTTTGAGATTACTTCTCGGGTTCGGGGGGTAGATTATGAAAAGGGAAGGTGTTAGCACCCTTTTCATCCGTAGTTATCTACAGGCTCTTAGTTAATTGCTAGATCACTTACTTTTGCCTTGACAATGTGCTTGTGATGTGGGCTTTGAAAGTATTTTGAAAATGTCTTTGTAATGGTTCTCGTTTCTATAAGAACGCGTACAAAGTTTTATTTCGAAAAATAGTTCAAAGATGTGTTTGTGGAATGTGTTTTTTGAAAGTGGTTTTGAAAAGATGTTTTTTGCAATGGTTCTCATCTCTATAAGAACGTATACAAAATGTTTTGTCTTTTGAAAATATTTTGAGATGAAAGCATTGATGTGAACATGTTTTTGCCGTGAGAAAGCGAGTAACTAGGAGCGAATCTATCTACTCGAAAGGTCTTAAATGTTCTTTTCTTCCTCCTTTAGATGTTGCTATCTTACCATTGATTTGGTAAGAATCCCCATCGTTGGATGTGAAGGGATAGGCGCGGGTAAATTTTACAGTCATCGAAAGCAACTTATGAGACGCTTTAGCAATTTTCGTAAGGGACTAGATCGTTTTACCGAATGCAACATCGAGGGGCATCGAGGGACTACGATCTTTTTTATCGAAGATTCTTTGCTAAATCGTCTCTATATTCGAGGGACATGACTGTATTTCCTAAGCAACAAGCAAGGTTACCCTAGAGGTGCATGTGTGAAAAGTGTGTTTGATTCAAATTAATTTTGTCTTTGAAATTAGGTTATCTAGCGATTGATTTTAAATCTTGCCATGCACGACTACTTACTATACAGTAATAAGTAAAACAATAAAATGCAGAAATTGAAATTCTACGCTATTACAAAGCTTCGGGAATGGGGGTACAAATTAATGAATGGGGGTGATAATAAGGAATAAACATTTAAATCACACAATACAAGTCCAAACCGTTAAACAATTATTTAAGTTAAAACTATTTTCATTTGATAAAATTAATTAATAATTTAATTAATAATGTCAAACAAAACTTATTTTAAAATTAATAATTATTTAAAACAAATATTAACCTATTTGCAATTTTAAATATATGCTGAAATATATAACAAAGATCAAATAATTAAAAATAAAGGATATAAGGGAAAAGTTTAGAAATAGGCCTGTATTGGGGCAAATCTGGGGGTGCAAAAATAAATCTGGTTGGCCCAAATAAAGGGAGAAGCCCAAAGCTCCTGGCTGATCAGGTGCAGCAGTCTCCTAGATGTGCACCATGGGCATGCTCTTGTAAGGCGCTAAAGAATATTGATTGATGATGATATGAATCAGACGGAGGGATGATGAGGGTACACAAACTGTTAGCATGGGAATACAAACGCAAGATCTCTCAGGATGATTGAAGGGGTGGTGACAAGTGTCACCACTACATTGGGCATCAGGATGTAATTAACAAAAACAAAACTAATTAAGTGAATCAGAAAAACTCATAACTCTCTTTTCTTTCTCTCTCCTCATATGATGCTCTCTCTTCTCTCTTGTTGGAAGCCTTCACCGGAGAAGGCTTCTTGGCTGCAACGGAAATCGCCTTACGGCGATGACGGCGGTAACGCGACTCCAATCCTCACTTTTCTTACATGAATCTAACCGTCTCTTATCTCTAACTATTAATCTGAAGTTAATTTTTGCAGATTCTCAATCTATAACCCTAGATCTAAAAAGGGGTGAACGGAACCCTAAGTCAAAGATGTAGCGAAAAATCAATGATTTATGATGAAGGATGCAAAACGGAAAGCAAAAACGCAAAGAAAAAGGAGAGCGAAGGCCGTGTTCTTTAGATCCTTGAGCTTTAAACCTTTATGAAATTTGTCCTTCTGGTATTTATCTGAGCTTTTTCTCTTCTTTTGAATCTATGTTTGTTAGAATATGTTGAAGGGATTTCTGAATAGAATAACGATGATGATTAGGGTTTGGCTTTCTTGATAGCTTGCTATGTTTTTGTGGGATTCTTTGTATGTAGCTTTGAATGGATTCTGAGGAGGGAACAATGATGAACAAAACTTTGGCTTTTTGCTATTTTTGAGTTATTGGTTCACTGTGGATTTTTTGCCTTTTTTTGGGTTGTTGGCTATTCTTGCTGGTTTTTTGGTATTGTTTCGTATCTTACTGTGAAAGAGATATGGCCTTTTTTTTGGTGATGGTATTTGGTGATGGTATTTTTGAAGTTGTATACTTGCTGGCTATTTTGTGTCTTTGCTGTGAAAAGAGATATGGCTTTTTTTGTGATGGTATTTGGTGATTACTGCGTTTGTAAAAGAATGCAGTGGGTTTGATGGAAGTATCTCTATCTTGGTGATTTTTTCGTCCCTTTTCCTTTTTGACCTCTCTCCCTCTATATTGACAGTAAAATTGAAAAGAAACATGGGAGGGAAAAATAACAGTCCTTTGAAACTTGTGGTATACTGCGCTGATGTTTTTTTGTTGCAGTTTCTGGTTTTTTACCATTTTTGTACAAGTCTTGGGCAGGATTTGGACAGTTTTTTGGACAGTTGTGCAAAGCTTGTAGCAGAAACAACAGGGCTGTCTGTTTTATGATAACAGCTGACTTGGTAACTTTTGGATTTCTAGTGGCCTAGGTGATATCTTTCTTCTTTCCCTCTTCATATTTCTATGATACAAAGCCAAATTGCTTTTTGCTTATTATATACTTTTCTGAAGGGTTTGCTAACTTAGGGAAATGATGAAAATTGTTTGTTTGGGCATGATTGCCTCCTTGCTATATTACTGCTTTTACTTGTTGCCTGCCTTGTTGACTTAAAACAGTATTGCTACATTTTTGCACTAGCCTGCTATTTGGACTGTGGTTTGCCTGCTGCCTATTATTTGTGCTGTGACCTGTTTGCATTTCTGACCCTGCTATTTTGCTTGCTGTTGGTTTGCATTTTGTTGTTGTTGCTTGTTGTTTTGGTTTTCTGCTGCAGTTTTGGGCAGTTTATTTGCATGCTAACTTGCTGTAATTTGGTTTGCATGCTTTAGGCAGCTTGACAGCTGCTGGCCTGCTGTTAGCTGGCTTGGGCAATTTTGAACTGCTATAGTTTTGCTGGCATACTGTCTTGCTGTAGGCTTGTGCTGGCCTGCTGTTAGCTGCCCTGGGCTGTTTTGGACTGCTGCAATTTTGTGCATTTGAACTTGCTTGTTGTGTGCTTTGAACTTGCTTGTAAATTTTCCCTTTTTCTCTTTTTTTGAACCAAGAAAGACAACTTTCTTGTGATTTGCAATTGGGGGAAAATGGGATTTGATGAAACAAATAAAACATTTTGATTCCAAGCCGCAAACCCTAATGATGGATTATTTTTTTCGCATATTATTTCACTTGAATCTTGCTAACTTTCCTTTTCTTGTTTCATGAACGGAAAGCGAGGCTTGGATGTAAACAAAGATTGGATGGCTTACTTGAAGATGAAGATGAAGACTTGAAAAGGAAGCTTCTCTTTGTAAACTTGAATTTTTTGTAAACAAGACAAACAAATTGTAAATTTATTTGTAATGTAAAAATATCAAACATTTGAATAAAATTTGGTGTAGTATAATGTATTGTACAAAACTTGCAATCTTTGATTGAATACTTTGGATAAAAATCTTGCTTGATAACTTGCATTTTAAGAAAACACAATATGATCAGATAAATCATGTATTTTGCATTCTTAAACAAAATAAATGTTTAAGAGATCAAACCTAATTGATTAATTGAATCCACAATCATGGTTGTTTAAAATGATAGTCTTAATCTTCACATCTTATCCAAAAAAACATGCTTCTAAGAACAACATCAATCCTCAGTAAACAGTGGTTAAGAAAAATTTAAAATCAAACAAATGCATTGCAACGATTCAGTAGCTTTAAAATCTTCCAGGCCCAATTTTCCTTCAACTCTTTGAAGATAAACCCATGAAGGGCATCACATATGACCATGACCAGAAATTAATGCCTCAAGGTCTTGTAATTTGGGAAAATCACAATTCTTAGAGATCAGACGACTGTTGTTTGAAATTAAGTCAAAATTCATGATGCGACTTCTAACGCATTCAAATTTTGGTGATCTTCTGCGCATAATCAGCTCTTGACATGTGAAGAGAAATTTGAGATGGCATCAAGAAGAATCATACGCAAGGAAAACCACTCAAAAATATTTAATAATAAAGAAGTTACGATCGTTTGAATTTGTTCTCGCAAAAGTGCGATTTTCAAGTCAATGTAGTCGTTTTAAGTTATCTGGGCCATTGATTGGGCAAACTTGCAATGAGAGGTTTGAAAACTGACTTAAACAACCTTGAGGAGACATGATGACTTATTTGAAACCTTGACGACTCAATTTCCTTTGAGAAGTGCAAAACCCTAATTGCTGACTTGTTGCCTAGGAAGAGAATCTGTTTGATCAACTTCTCAGCCAAATTAGGTATTTGAGAAACCTTAGGATAGCATCCTGAATGAGAAATGGGAGGGAAAATTTTGGGGTACCACAGTTTCCCCTGTTCAATCTTCTTAAACTTGAAAAGTAAGATCGACATGTTCGTCGTTCGTAGCTTGAAAGTGGAAGATGATTGAACACTAGAGTGCCCAGAAATTTGCACTTGACGATGTGCTGGTTGATTGCATAGGGAATAGGCTTAAAGATGCCATTGGGAGAGATGATGGAGAGTTGTCGGAGATGGGCTTATAGATGCCATCCAAAGGTGATTGTTGACAGAAGTGGACAAAGTTTGAACTTGACTTCAACAGAAAAGAAATCAGAATAAACCTTTGGTCGATTTAAGCTGGAACTAGCATGAATCTTGAATGTTGTTTGATTTGAAAGAAATCAGAATAAATCTTGGGGCAATTTAAACTGAACCAATAGAGGTCTTGGATTAACTTTGACGGGGAAGCATCAGAATAAATCTTGGTGCAATTTATCTGAACCAGAGAAAAATGTCGGTGGGGAAAAATCAGAATAAACCGTTGAGAGGTTTAAACTGAAACAACAGAAGTCCGGAGAAGAATCAGAACAAATCATTGAGAGATTTATCTGAACCAGCAAAAATCTGGATAAGAATCAGAATAAATCATTGAGAGATTTATCTGAACCAGTAAAAATCTGGAGATGAATCAGAATAAATCGTTGAGAGATTTAACTGAACAGTAAGCATCTGGAGAAGAATCAGAATAAATCGTTGAGAGATTTATCTGAACCAGTAAGCATCTGGAGAAGAATCAGAATAAATCGTTGAGAGATTTATCTGAACCAGTAAGAATCTGGAAACGAATCAGAATAAATCGTTGAGAGATTTATTTGAACCAGTAAGAATCTGGAAATGAATCATAACAAATCATTGAGAGATTTATCTGAACCAATAAGAATCTGGAAACGAATCAGAACAAATCGTTAAGAGATTTGTCCGAACCAGTAAGAATCTGGAAACAAATCATAACAAATCGTTAAGAGATTTATCTGAACCAGTAAGCATCTGGAGAAGAACCAGAATAAATCGTTGAGAGATTTATCTGAACTAGTAAGAATCTGGAAACGAATCAGAACAAATCATTGAGAGATTTATCTGAACCAGTAAAAATCATCCTTTTCTCGGGAACTGATCTGTATTTGACTTGGTGAAATTATTTGTCTGTTAGAAATTTGTTGATGATAATTTCCTGTCGATTGATTCTTTCCTGGAAAGATGAAGAGTTAATTTTATGCAATGCTTTGATGTATGTAATGCATGGTATGATGTTTTTTTCTCAAAATAAATGAGATTGCACTGTATGTACTTGTGCTGTCAATGTCATGACATATGAATGTAATGTATGGACATATTAATTATTCGTGCCGTAGTGTTGTTGGAGTCAGGGAAAATGAATCCCTGAGTTTTACTGGGAATGTGGAATGTAAGTCTCCATATTTGAAGTTGATGTGTTGGTGGATGTATTTCCATATCTTTTAGAGAAATAAACCCTGCTGTGGAAGGAGAACTCCGTGCATTGCTTGTGAGCTTTGTGAAATCCTACTGGGGGAATCCTGGGAAGCTAGGCAACTTTCACTAGGGAACCTTTGGAGTGGTAACTGGAAGTTTTAACTTCGTCGGGGATGCGAGAGCACCGGATACCATTAGGCTGCATGCTGGGAGTACGTTAGTGGTCTTGTAGTAGGATATCTGCGGAGATTTTATGGAATAGCCTAAAGGTATTGTCATGTTCCTTAAAGCCATTAGTGATTGTCTTTCTATTTTCTGCTTATTTCTAAATAGTAATCACATTGAAATGCATATGTTCAAAAATAAATCATTGGACGTTTTTGTAAACAAAACAACAGAAATAAAGAAAAACAAATAGTTTTGCACTTTCAAAAAGGATATCTTTGTATTAACTTGAATGTGTTTTTTTTTGTACAACGGGACGAGCATTCTAGCAAGAGAATGTTGTCGTAAAAAAAGAAAAGACAACTATTTGAAGTAATCCCATGGGGTATCCATTCTGCTATAGCCTTTGTGTCTCTGAGTGTCTTGTCTACTTGTCGCTTCGGCGTAGCTGGTTGGATTGATTAGAACCGTTTGAGCTGATTGGTTGATGCTGAAGATTATCTGCAAGATGATCCAACGGGACATAGTCATACGCCTTAACTCCCTAACTTTTGCCTGGACCACCCTTTCAGGTTTTTGATCCACCAGGATACCAATTTTTGCGCAAGCCGCCCTTTCAGGTTTCAGCTTGCCAGGTGTGCATATTTTTTTTGTATTTTATCCCTAATTTTTGCCCAAACCTTTTGGTTCGCCGGGATGCCCTAATTTTTTCCCAGGTCAGTCGACCCAACGGGTCCTTGTTCATGCGTAGTATCTTTTAACTATGTCCGTATTTACAGGGTGCGGGAGATCATCGTCATCCATAGTGGTCAAGATCATTGCTCTGCCAGAGAATATGCTTTTGATTACAAATTGTCCTTCATATGTAGGAGTCCATTTGCCCCTGGGATAACCTTGTGGCAAAATGATACGCTTGATTACCAAGTCACTGACCCGATATACCTGACGTTTGACCTTTTTGTTAAAAGCTTTGACCATGTGTTTTTGGTACATCTGACCATGACAGATAGCTGCAAGTCTCTTCTCATCGATCAAGTTCAACTGGTCAAGTCGATTCTGGACCCAATCTTCTTCGCTCAACCCAACATCCTTCATGATTCTTAGAGAGGGAATCTTGACCTCAATAGGTAAGACAACCTACATGCTGTATACCGTAGAATAAGGTGTTTCCCCAGTTGATGTGCGAGCTGTGGTACGATACCTGTGGAGAGAGAATGGTAGCATCTCATGCCAGTCTTTGTATGTGACTGTCATTTTTTGTATGATATTCTTAATGTTTTTGTTAGAAGCTTCTACAACGCCATTCATCTTTGGCCGGTAAGGGGAAGAATTGTGATGCTGGATCTTGAATTGCTCGCACAAGGAGGTGATCATAGTGTTGTTTAGATTCGTACCATTACCGGCGAGGATTCTCTCTGGGATACCGTACCGACAGATGGGATTCTGTTTGATGAACCGGGCGACAACATTCTTAGTAACCGAAGCGAAGGAAGCTTCCTCAACCCACTTTGTAAAATAGTCGATGGCCACTAAGATGAAACGGTGTCCATTGGAGGTTGTCGGCTTGATTTCCACAATCACTTCGATTCCCCACATAGCGAAGGTCCAAGGAGTCGTCAAGACATTCATGGGAACCGGAGGTACGTGCACTTTGTCAGCATAAATCTAACACTTATGGCAAGTCCGAGAGTGTTGATAGCAATCTTCCTTCATGGTAGACCAATAAAAGCCTGCCCGCAAGATTTTTGTTGCCATTGTATGCCCACTGGAATGGGTGCCAAAAGTGGCTTCATGTAATTCGGTCATGATCTTTTCTACCTCAACTTTTTCCACACATCGAAGTAATACAGAGTCATGATTGCGTTTGTACAAAATGTCGTTACTAAGGAAGAACTTAGCCGAGAATCTTCTTAAGAATTTCTTGTCATTAACTGAAGCTCCTTCTGGATATTCTTGAGACTCGAGATACCTCTTAACTTCATGGAACCAAGGTTGGTCTACTACTTCTTCAGTATCGATCTTGTGACAGTAGGCTGGTTCATCCATCCGCTCAATGGTGATCTGAGGAGCCTCGTTACCCCAATTGAGTTTAAACATAAATGACATTGTAGCTAGTGCGTCTGCTAGCTGATTTTCTTCTCGCGGAAAATGCTCGAAGGTAATCTTCTCAAAATATGACAACAATGTCAAAACATGCTCTTTGTAAGGAATAAGGTTAGGGTGTTTGGTGTCTCATTCCCCTTTGATCTGACTGATGAACAAAGCAAAATCTCCGAACACCACTAAAAATTTGATCCCCAAACTTATGGCAGCTCTGAGACCAAAGATGCATGCTTAATATTCTGCCATGTTGTTTGTACAGTCGAAGAAGAGTCTCGTGGTAAATGGATTAGGACAACCTTCAGGAGATATGAGTACAACACCAATACCATTGCCAAGTGCGTTGGATGCCCCGTCAAAAAACAGGATCCATCGGGATCCTTGTTGAGGTCCGTCATATGGTCTGATCTCTTAACAATTGTCTACTGTCATGATGTCCTCATCCGGGAATTCGAACATCATGGATTGGTATTCTTCTACAGCTTGATGGGCAAGGTGATCTTCCAGTGCACTACCCTTTATTGCTTTCTGGGTAGTATATTGTATGTCATATTCCTTCAGGATCATCTCCCATCTTGCTATTCTCCCAGAGAGAGTAGGCTTCTTGAAGATGTATTTTATTGGATCCATTTTAGATATCAACAAGGTAGTATGGGTCAGCATATACTGTCTCAGCCGGCGAACAGCCCATGCCAGAGCGCAACAAGTTTTCTCGAGCAGTGAATATCTTATTTCACAGTCGGTAAACTTTTTGCTCAGGTAATAAATAGCATGCTCTTTTTGGTCAGACTCGTCATGCTGCCCCAGCACACACCCCATTGAGTTTTCTAAAGCAGTTAAATACAAGATCAATGGCCTTCCCTCGACGGGTGGAAACAACACAGGAGGCTCTTGCAAGTTTTCTTTGATTTTTTCAAAAGAAGCTTGGCATTTGTCATTCCATTTGACTACTTGATCTTTCTTCAACAATTTGAAGATCGGTTCACAAGTAGCTGTCAGGTGAGAAATGAACCTGGAAATGTAACTCAAACGTCCTAAAAATCCTCTGACTTCCTTCTCAGTACGAGGGGAAGGCATCTCTTGTATTGCTTTAACCTTGGCAGGATCAACCTCGATACCTTTGTTGCTGACGACAAAGCCTAGGAGTTTACCAGACCGTACCCCGAACGTGCATTTATTTGGGTTCAACCTCAGCTTGTATTTCTTCAGCCTCTCAAACAGCTTATCTAAATGATCAAGATTCTCTTCTTCCATTTGAGATCTGGCTATCATATCGTCCATGTAGACCTCTATTTCTTGATGTATCATGTCGTGAAATAGAGCGACCATGGCACGCTGATAGGTTGCCCCAACATTCTTCATTCCGAATGGCATGACCTTATAGCAGAATGTGCCCCACTGTGTAACAAATGTTGTTTTCTCCATATCCCTAGGTGCCATTTTGATTTGGTTGTAGCCTGAGAAACCATCCATGAAGGAAAACACTTTGTGTTATGTCGTATTGTCAACCAGAATATCATTGTGGCGGAGAGGGAAATCATCTTTGTGGCTTGCCCTACTCAAATCCCTGTAGTCCACACACATTCGCACTTTGCCGTCTTTCTTGGGTACGGGAACAACATTGGCAACCCATTGGGGATAAGAGGTGACAACCAAGAATCCAGCATCGAATTGCTTCATGACTTCTGCTTTAATATTTTCCGACATATCAGGCCCCATGTGGCGAACCTTTTGCTTTACTGGAGGACAATCTTCCCTTGTAGGCAGACGATGTACCACAATGTCTGTATCAAGTTCCGACATGTCTTCGTATGACCAGGCAAAGACCTCAACATAATCGTGCAGCAACTGAATCAGATGCTTCTTGACACTGGGTTCCAGATTGGCACCCACCTTGACCTCCTTTTTGTTCTCCTCAGTACCCAAGTTAACTGCTCCGACCGACTCTTCGTGAGGCTGAATGGTCCTTTTTTCATGTTGCAACAACCTGGCCAATTCCCCTGGCACCTCACAATCTTTCTCACTTTCATCGTCGACTTGGTAGATCGGATTTTCAAAGTCACAATAGGCCGTAGCAGAACTGTTACCTATGGGATCCTGAGTGGATGAAGATCTGCATTTTAATATGTGAGTGTGTGTAAGAGCATAGCTACTTTTGAAAGAAATAAAATGTAAGAAAGAAAAAAAAACAGAGAGCACAAAATTTGTATGCAAAAACGTCCATGATTCATTAATGACATGTGAGAATGAAGTGACAACCCTCACAAATGGAAGGTTGTGTCTCGGGTAAGACACAAGGTTTAAAAAGTCTGAATTGTTTAAATATTACAAGCCTGAAAACATTAAAAGACAATTACTCTTTAATAAAAGTAATAGGAATGAAATCTTTGGCCTCCCAATTGTTGAGCCTTCCGCTGATGGTTTGAAAAAGCCACTCATCCATATCACAACTGCCATCACTGTCTTCTACTGCATTGATTCCCTGATTAATGATACACAAAGGTGGTCCCCCGGCACGAGAACATCGAACAGCTCTTTGGGCTTCTGTAGTGAATCCCAAACCAAATTTATCAGACTTGTAGGGAATATCTGGAAGGTGACTCCAGATGGTACACCCACCTTCTTCAATTACTGCTCGAGCATCTTTCAAAGAGGCCATCTTCAGTGGAGGTCTGGTAATCTTCGATACTTTAGGAGTAGACTTGGTTGCCGCGACTGTTTTTGTAACCTCCTCAAAGTTTTGACACAGAGTCTCAATGAATTCACCATCCATTTCAACATACCTGAAAGAGTTCAGGTGGCTAACCATGTACTCCTCTTCCCCGTGAATTGTGACAATTTTTCCTCTGATCGGGTATTTTAGCATTTGGTGCAGGGTAGAAGTGACGGCACCAACACCATGGATCCAGGGTCGACCCAATAAATAGGAGTAAGATGGGTGGATGTCCATTACATAGAAAGTTGAATCAAAAGTCCGAGTTCCAACTTTTATGGGGATATTAACTTCTCAGTGTAATGTCCTTTTAGAACCATCAAAGGCCCTTACTATGATGTTGCTAGGCTTTAAGGTGAGTCCCTCGCAGTCCAGTTGGTCGAGAGCGTTTTTGGGCAAGAAATTCAATGATGAGCCGATATCCACCAGAACGTGGGCAAGTGTGGTGCCCCTGCATTCAATGGAAACATGCAAGGCATCATTGTGCTCCCTTCCCTTCGAGGTTAAATCAGCGTCAGAAAATCTCAACCCATTATCCGCAGTTAGACTGGCCACACAATTCTCAAATTGGTCGATGGAGTTCTCTTGGGGCACGTGGGCGGTCTTGAGAAATTTTACCAAAGCTTTGGCATGGGCCTCAGAACATAAAAGTAAGGACAATAATGATATCTTCGAGGGGGTCTGCCCCAACTGTTCTACAATGTTGTAGTCACTTTTCTTGATTATATTTAGTATTTCTTCTATCTCCTTTCTAGAAGCTTCAAGGATGATCTCGGGACGCTCTCTGGCTTGGATAGGCTCATTCAATACTTCTTTGCCCCTTGCCTCGGTAGCAGGGATAATAGTAGGAGTATCACTGGGAGTGTCGGTAGGAGTAGCAGTGGGAATAATCACATGAGTAGCAACGGTCTTTGGAGAAATCTCGGGCGAGAAGACTCTTCCACTTCTTGTCATCTTACTGGTCCTAGTGATATTACCGATGTCAGGATCAGTATCTCTCACAACTTCGTCTTCGGCGGCCAACTGATCTTGCTTGACGCCATAGTAATAGATGTCATCCCCATAATTCCAGGGAACAACTTTATCTGAAGAGTATGATATTGGCCTTGGCATAGTGATGATTAGAGATGCAGACCTTGGAGCAGATGTAATCATGACAGGTCTTTTGGTGGAGACCCCGGGAGGATTGTTGGAAATGGTGATTATTGAGACATCTTAATAAGAAGCTCTGGTAAGAGGAATCTTTTCAAATAAGATTTCTTTGCTAGTCATCAGGCGCTGAACGCCTATCTTCAGTAACAAACAGCCGTTCGGTAGAGACATGCATAAGTGACAATTTTTATCGCAGCCCGGGAACAGACTGGCTTGCAGCAAATTCTATTTAATGGTCAATAGAGGAGTAGTTATGTCATTCACGGAGGAGACTAAACGATTATCATCAATGGCGTTGATACCTTGGCCATGTCTGGGCATTGGTGCCGTTATTACATTAGGCGTTTCTGGGGGATCAAACTCAATCTCTTTCGCATGAATAAGGTCTTGTACCTTATTCTTCAAGGCCCAACAGTCGTTCGTATCGTGCCCCGGGATTTCAGAATGATAGGCACATCGAGCGTTCGGGTTGTAGCGAGGAGAAGCAGTATCGGGATTCTTGGGAGCTTCTTTTAAAGTTTCCAGATTGGTCTTCAAAAGGTGTGGAAAAAATTGAGACATGGTCATGCTGATCCAGGTAAATCGTCTCATGGGTGCTTCTGGCTTGCGCTGATAATTTCGCTGTTGATTTGGCATAAGATTAGAAATCATAACATCCCCTACCGCCGGGCGACGTTTAGTTTTATTGTGACTCCTATGGTCATATGCAGCACTGACCTCCTTCTTTCTGACAAAGGGTTTCTTCATCATGCTCGAGGATGCATCTCTTTGAATTTTGCCACTTTTTATACCGGCTTCGACCCGCTCACCGGTCATGATTAGTTCAGTAAATCCATTCGAGGAAATTCCGATCAGGTGGTTAAAGAATGGACCTGATAAGGTGCCTAGGAACATATCCACTAATTCTCTATCAGATAAAGGGGGCTAGACTCTACCTGCGAGATCCCTCCATTTTTGAGCATAGGTTTTGAAACCTTCACTTGCACCCATAGACATGCCTTGTAATTGCGTCTGAGTTGAAGCTAAGTCAGCATTATACTGGTATTGTTTGTAGAAGGCGGCAGCCAAATCTTCCCAATTGTGAATATTTGTCCCTTCCAACTGATAGAACCAATCCAACTGTGTCCCCGACAAGCTCTCTTGGAAAAAATACACCCATCGATTCTTATCAGTCGTATGGGGTTGAATCTTTCTGACGTATGACCTTAAATGCAGCTTCGGGCAAGAGACACCGTCATATTTAGCGAAAGTAGGGACCTTGAATTTCTGCGGGATGACAACCCCTGAGACAAGTCCTAACTCTTCAAAATCCAATCTGGGTACCCTCTGGACCTCCATAGCATTCAAACGATCTTCTAGCTCTTTGTATTTATTATCAGCAGGAGGATACTGTTCCTCAGAGTAGTCAGGTTCTTCCTCTTCTTCGGATGCTGGGTTGTTGTTCACTTACTTGGTTCGATCTTCTTGATTATCTCCTTCACACGATGATGTAGTGAAGTCTAAAGTCCGACTGACTTTTCCTTTGAACCTTCTTCCCATGATCACAATACCGGTTGGTTTCTTCGCCTTCTTCTTCTTCTCTTTGGCCAGTAGAGTCTTCAACTCCTCTTGTCCTTTTGTTAGAGTCAAGAGCATTTGTTGAAACTGGATATTCTGCTCCTGGAGATCTTTCACTATTTGTTCGATATCCATCACACTGAAATAAATAGTAGAAGGATAAGGAGACCTAATGTAAGAAACCTGTTATGATGTTATGATGAATGAAGATGCAATATGCAAATGATTTCAAGGAAATTAGAGATTTAAATTTGTTCAAACCAAAAGGAACACACGTTATATTAAATCCAAGTTTAAGTACATCATGCCTCTTTGGGCTTACAAAGAAAAGGAATAAAATACAACAAAAACTCCTAAGACAGAAAGGTTGAACGCATCCTCTTTGGAGCGATGTAGGAATTCAGATTCTGCTCTTCATGAAGCTGCTTGGTGAGTTTCAGAACCTTCTTCTCAATGGCGTAAAATTGGGCTTCAAAGGTGTCTCACTCTTCCTTGAACTGAACCCAAGCTTTCTGCAAGTCTTCGAGAGAGGTAGGCATGTTAGGATGAAGGATAGTGTATGGGACGTCTCCTTCATCAACAGGCTCTATAATAACAGGGAGGATGGAAGGGTAAGGCATCACGAGTCTCTGAGCACGAGCCTGTACCCACCTAAGGTAAGGCTCGAGAGGGATAGAGTTTTTATGTTCCAAAGTCCTACTGTCCACCTTGTTCACCATTCTCCAAGCTCGTGTAAACCTCTGGCGGTAACTTTGGTCTTCTTTGTCATAGTCGAACACCAGACCTTGAATGAGCATCTCATGAGGGCCGTCTCTTCGGGCATACCCAAACTGTCGAAGAGCTAAGCAGGGATTATAGGTGATACCTCCCCTAATACCAAGCAAAGGGACGTTATGGAATTCCCCACAGCGGTCAATGATAGAGACGTCTTCCAAGGATCTTGAACACCAACGGATGTCAGAATGGGTGAGGGACATCATCCTTTGAGACCATGTCAGTCTTTGCTCGTTCTTCAATGCTGATTGAGGTAGGTGTGAAGTGAACCACTTAGCGAGTAGGGGGATGCAACACAAGAGAGTACCTCTTTTCTTCATGGTGCGGGTATGAAGGCAATGCAAGATGTCTCCCAGTAAGGTAGGTACGGGATTGCGAGAGAGAAAGACTTTGATGGCATTAACATCTATGAATTGGTCCTAATTGGGGAACAGAACCAAACCATAAATGAGAAGAGCCAGGACGTCTTCAAAAGCTTGTAAATCCATGTCGTCCCAGAATGAACGAGCCTTCTCCAATAGAAATTTATCTAGGAAGCCTTTAACCCTGCTTCTTGTCTCCCAATTGGCTATGATGTCGGCTCTCTTCATATGCAAAGCTTCGGCAATGACTTCAGGTTTTGGAATCACTTCTAGACCGGTGAACGGTATCTGATCAAGCACGGGAACCCCTAAGAGTAGAGAGAACTCTTCCAGTGTAGGTACCAACTGATAGTCCGAGAAAGTGAAACAATGATGTATGGGATCAAAGAATTGGAACAACACACACATCATCTTTTTTGGGAAACGGGATGTAGCCAAACTGAGGAGTAGACCGTATTTCTTGGTATAAGGAGAATCCCCAAGCACTCTTGAGGCTAACTCTTGAAGTTGAGGGTGTGCTTTTACAAAGATGATTCGGATGGTGTTTCTTCGGATGGAATTCATGACCTACAAAACAAAAACAAAGATACATTTCTAAATCCTTGAAATGATTAGTGAGCATGTGCATGATGCTTATGATGTTTATGATGTTATGTACAAGTAAATATATACACACACAGCAAACAAGTCCTTATGTTTTAGGCTTGCATGGGTTTTATAGGTAAGTACCCTCTTGAAGTTTAGTTGGCTCAACCTGTCCTAGTAATAGTGATCGGGTTCTAAAGGATCTCAATATCACCGACCTTTATCTTAGGCATTGTCTCAGCACAACAATCTTTTCTTGCGGCCGAGATATCCCAAAAATACAGCCTCAACGAGTGTAGTATCGAGTATCAACCAATTTTCAGCTCTACACCCAAACCGGTTATCTCACTACGTCCTAATGGCCAAGTTTGTTCAATTAGGGTTCTAAAGTTAGTTAGTGCTTCATGACGCCACTCAACAGCCCCGTATTCTCCTCGATTCACCACGAGGGATACCGGTACCTACAAATGCATCACACTAACATAGCCATTGTTTCAACCATATCGGGCTACGCCGTACAGTTTCCACAATCTATTGTTATTTACCTAAAGAGGTGTCCCAGATCCGGGTGAAGGATCAAAGCAAGCCAAATAAAAAGAACAAAATATAAAGCATACAAAGAAACAAATAAAAAGTGATCTAACCCTAAGGTAACCCCGCTTTTAGATTAATTTCCCCAGCAGAGTCTCTGGTTCTGTGATACGGTGGGAGAACTGACTTGAGGTTTTTCATTTTGATCGCATTTGTGTGGTTAGCAAGAGTCGCCACCAACTTTTCTTTTATCCAAAAGGAAAGGTAAAAAAGCACAGGAAAGACCTTTCGAGATTACTTCTCGGTTTCAGGGGGTAGATTATGAAAAGGGAAGGTGTTAGCACCCTTTTCATCCGTTGTTATCTACGGGCTCTTAGTTACTTGCTAGATCACTTACTTCTGCCATGACAATGTGCTTGTGATGTGGGCTTTGAAAGTATTTTGAAAATGTCTTTATAATGGTTCTCGTTTCTATAAGAACGCGTACAAAGTTTTATTTCAAAAAATAGTTCAAAGATGTGTTTGTGGAATGTGTTTTTTGAAAGTGGTTTTGAAAAGATGTTTTTTTACAATGGTTCTCGTCTCTATAAGAACGTATACAAAATGTTTTGTCTTTTGAAAATGTTTTGAGATGAAAACATTGGTGTGAAAATGTTTTTGTCATGAGCAAGCGAGTAACTAGGAGCGAATCTATCTACTCGAAAGGCCTTAAATGTTATTTTCTTTCTGCTTTAGATGTTGCTATCTTACCATTAATTTGGTAAGAAGCCCCATCATTGGATGTGAAGGGACAGACGCGGGTCAATTTTACAGTCATCGAAAGCAACTTATGAGACGCTTTAGAAATTTTCGTAAGGGACTAGATCGTTTTACCGAAGGCAACATCGAGGGACATCGAAGGACTACGATCTTTTTTATCGAAGAGTCTTTGCTAAAGCGTCCCCATATTCGAGGGACATGACAGTATTCCCTAAGCAACAAGCGAGGTTACCCTAGAGATGCGTGTGTGAAAAGTGTGTTTGATTCAAATTAATTTTGTCTTTGAAATTAGGTTATCTAGTGATTGATTTTATATCTTGCCATGCACGACTAATTACTATACATTAATAAGTAAAACAATAAAATGCGGAAATTGAAATTCTACGCTATTACAAAGCTTCGGGAATGGGGGTACAAATTAATGAATGGGGGTGATAATAAGGAATAAACATTTAAATCACACAATACAAGTCCAAACGGTTAAATAATTATTTAAGTTAAAACTCTTTTCATTTGAAAAAATTAATTAATAATTTAATTAATAATGTCAAACAAAAATTATTTTAAAGTTAATAATTATTTAAAACAAATATTAACCTATTTGCAATTTTAAATATATGCTGAAATATAAAACAAAGATCAAATAATTAAAAATAAAGGATATAAGGGAAAATTTTAGAAATGGGCCTGTATTGGGGCAAATCTGGGGGTGCAAAAATAAATCTGGTTGGCCCAAATAAAGGGAGAAGCCTAAAGCTCCTGGCTGATCAGGTGCAGCAGTCTCCTGGATGTGCACCATGGGCATGCTCTTGTAAGGCACTAAAGAATATTGATTGATGATGATATGAATAAGACGGAGGGATGATGAGGGTACACAAACTGTTAGCATGGGAATACAAACGCAGGATCTCTCAGGATGATGAAAGGGTGTCACCACCGAATTGGGCATCAGGATGTAATTAACAAAAATAAAACTAATTAAGTGAATCAGAAAAACTCATAACTCTCTTTTCTTTCTCTCTCCTTACACGATGCTCTCTCTTCTCTCTTGTTGGAAGCCTTCACCAGAGAAGGCATCTTGGCTGCGCCAGAAATCGCCTTACGGCGGTGAAGGTGGCAGCGCGACTCCAATCCTTACTTTTCTTACATGAATCTAACCGTCTCTTCTCTCTAACTATTAATCTGAAGTTAATTTTTGCAGATTCTCAATATATAACCCTAGATCTAAAGAGGGGTGAACGGAACCCTAAGTCAAAGATGTAGCGAAAAATCAATGATTTATGATGAAGGATACAAAATGGAAAGCAAAAATGCAAATAAAAATGAGAACGAAGGCCGTGTTCTTTAGATCCGTGAGCTTCTAACCTTTCTGAAATTTGTGCTTTTGGTATTTATCTGAGCTTTTTCTCTTCTTCTGAATCTATGTTTGTTAGAATATGTTGAAGGGATTTCTGAATAGAATAACGATGATGATTAGGGTTTGGCTTTCTTGATAGCTTGCTATGTTTTTGTGGGATTCTTTGTATGTATCTTTGAATGGATTCTGAGGAGGGAACAATGATGAACGAAACTTTGGATTTTTGCTATTTTTCTGAGTTATTGGTTCACTGTGGATTTTTTTCCCTTTTTTGGGTTGTTGGCTATTCTTGCTGGTTTTTTTGGTATTGTTTCGTATCTTATTGTGAAAGAGATATGGCCTTTTTTTGTGATGGTATTTTTGAAGTTGTATACTTGCTGGCTATTTTGTGTCTTTGTTGTGAAAAGAGATATGGCTTTTTTTTGTGATGGTATTTGGTGATTACAGCGTTTGTACAAGAATGCAATGGGTTTGATGGAAGTATCTCTCTCTTGGTGATTTTTTCGTCCCTTTTCCTTTTTGACCTCCTTCCCTCTATATTGACAGTAAAATTGAAAAGAAAAATGGGAGGGAAAAAATAACAGTCCTTTGAAACTTGTGGTATACTGTGATGATGTTTTTTTGTTGCAGTTTCTGGTTTTTTTATCATTTTTGTACAAGTCTTGGGCCGGATTTGGACAATTTTTTGGGTAGTTGTGTAAAGCTTGTAGCAGAAATAGCAGGGTTGTCTGTTTTATGATAGCAGCTGACTTGGTAACTTTGGGAATTCTAGTGGCATAGGTGATATCTTTCTTATTTCCCTCTTCATATTTCTATGATACAAAGCCAAATTTCTTTTTGCTTATTATATACTTTTCTGAAGGGTTTGCTAACTTAGGAAAATGATGATAATTGTTTGTTTGGGAATGCTTGCCTCATTGCTATATTACTGCTTTTACTTGTTGCCTGCCATGTTGACTTAAAACAGTATTTCTACATTTTTGCACTAGCCTGTTGTTTGGACTGTGGTTTGCCTGCAGCCTATTATTTGTGATATGACCTGTTTGCATTTTTTGCCCTGCTATTTTGCTTGTTGTTGGTTTGCATTTTGTTTCCGTTGCTTGTTGTTTTGGTTTTCTGCTGCAGTTTTGGGCAGTTTGTTTGCATGCTGACTTGTTGTAATTTGGTTTACACGCTTTAGCTAGCTTGACTGCTGCTGGCCTACTATTAGCTGCCTTGGGCAGTTTTGAACTGCTGTAGTTTTTCTTGCATATTGTCTTGTTGTAGGCTTGTGCTAGCCTGCTGTTACTTGCCCTGGGAGGTTTTGGACTGCTGCAATTTTGTGCATTTGAACTTGCTTGTTGTGTGCTTTGAACTTGCTTGTAAATTTTTCCTTTTTCCCTTTTTGTGAACCAAGAAAGACAACTTTCTTGTGATTTGCAATTGGGGGAAAATGGGATGTGATGAAACAAACAAAACATTCTGATTCCAAGCCGCAAACTGTAATGATGGATTATTTTTTTCGCATATTATTTCACTTGAATCTCGCTAACTTTCCTTTTCTTGTTTCATGAACGGAAAGCGATACTTGGATGTAAACAAAGATTGGATGGCTTACTTGAAGATGAAGATGAAGACTTGAAAAGGAAGCTTCTCTTTGTAAACTTGAATTTTTTTGTAAACAAGACAAACAAATTGTAAATTCATTTGTAATGTAAAAATATCAAACACTTGAATAAAATTTGGTGTAGTAAAATTTATTTTACAAAACTTGCAATCTTTGATTGAATACTTTGGATAAAAATCTTGCTTGATAACTTGCATTTTAAGCAAACACAATATGATCAGATAAATCATGTATTTTTAATTCTTAAACAAAATAAATGTTTAAGAGCTCAAACCCAATTGATTAATTGAATCCACAATCATGATTATTTAAAATGAGAGTCTTAATCTTCACATCTTATCCAAACAAACATGCTCCTAAGAACAATATCAATCCTCAGTAAACTGTGGTTAAGAAAAATTTAAAATCAAACAAATGCCTTGCAACGATTCAATAGCTTTGAAATATTCCAAGCCCAATTTTCCTTCAACTCTTTGAAGATAAACCCATGAACGGCATCACATATGACCATGACCAGAAATAAACTCCTCAAGGTCTTGTAATTTGGAAAAATCACAATTCTTAGAGATCAGATGACAATTGTTTGAAATTAGGTCAAAATTCATGATGGGACTTCTAACACATTTGAATTTTGGCGATCTTCTACGCATAATCAGCTCTTGACATGTGAAGAGAAATTTGAGATGGCATCAAGAAGAATCAGACGCAAGGAAAGCCGCTCAAAAATATTGAATAATAAAGAAGTTACGATCGTTTGAATTTGTTCTCGCAAAAGGGCGATTTTCAAGTCAATGTAGTCGTTTTCAGTTATCTGGGCCATTGATTGGGCAAACTTTCAATGCGAGGTTTGAAAACTGACTTAAATAACCTTGAGGAGACATGATGACTGATTTGAAACCTTGATGGCTCAATTTACTTTGAGAAGTGCAAAACCCTAATTGCTGACTTGTTGCCTAGGAAGAGAATCTGTTTGATCAACTTCTGAGCCAAATTAGGTATTTGAGAAACCCTAGGATAGCATCCTGAATGAGAAATGGGAGGGAAAATTTTTGGGTACAACAGGCATACTCTTCATCCCCAACGGCCGTCTGGGATTCAGCTTCCTAAAACCTCCAACACTTGTCAAGGATTTATTTTCCAAGAGAAAATTACATTCCGACAATATTTCATGCATCATATTTACATGTATGATAAATTCATACAACATAGTCACATTTATTTTGAGAACATCATCAAGCCATGCATTCATTTTCATGCAACTAACCCTCTTCCTTGCAGGAAAAGTCAATCAGCAAAAATCCACTTTTGGCAGATATCACAACCATTTCTCAAAAGGTCAGAGATTAATTCCTGAAACAAGCCAGGGTAACTATCTCTACGACCAACAAAAAGCAGGGTCAGGAATCAATACCTGAAATAAGCCAGGACAATTATCTACACGAACAGCTGAGGCAATCTTACACGGTCTCCTTCTCATACACTCTTCTAGAAATGGTTCAGATGCGATCCAAACACGACTGACATTCTGATACTTACTCTAGATTCTCTTATAGAAATAGTTCATATGTGATCAAGATACGAGTGACATTCTGATACTTACTCCAAATTCTCTTCTAGAAACAGTTCAGATGCGATCTAGATACTGTTAGAACAAAGTTTGAATCTACTACCCTATATTTATGTTTTGATGATAACAATGTGAAAAGATATATTATGTATATGATTCATGTATGAACTATCTGCTGCCTAAAATTATTATGTTCTGACTTGCAGATACTCTGATTGATATAAGCAAGATCACACCTAATCAACATCAGAAATTTGGTTCCTGACATCAACATCAGAAGTTGCCATTTCAGAATGTCAGAATCAGATGATTAACTCACGTATATGCTGAAGTCTGATGAACAGAACTGCGCTCAACACTCTGATAAAGAAACACAACAGTTCATCAGCAGCTAAGTAGAATCAGAATGAGCCAAGCCAGAACTTGCATTAAGTAAGCAACGGTACTGTGCATTGAAAGCAAATTAATACCAACGGCCTCATTCCAGACAAGATCTTCTCGATAAGGAAAGTTTGTTATTAGCATTGAATCAAGAATATTGCTCCAACGTTCATCATCTCAGTGCTATATAAACAAGACTTTGAAGATTGAATTGGCTAATGTTCTCCAAATCTTTACACGCATAAAAGCTGATCAAAATCTTCCTTCTCTCAGTTTTGCTAAACACTACACATTCTGATATTCTATCATTGTTTAGCAATCTAGTTTCTAAGCTTTAAGTTGTGTATACATCACAGTTGTGATACAGTTTTGCAGAAAACATTCACACACTTAGATTTATTCTCTTTGTAAGAAAGTGTTTCCTTGACAAACCGGGTTGTGGTTTGCATCAAGAAGGCTTTAGCAGTTGTTAAAGCAGTATGTAATATTCAGTTGAATATAGTGGATTAAGACCTCGTTGGAGAGAGGCGAAATCACCTTGACGGGTGGACTGGAGTAGTTTGAGATCAAACGAACCAGGATAAAAATATCTTGTTCATTGCATTAGATTTCAGTTTTACAATTCAACCCCCCCTTCTTGTGTTTTTCACTACTTCAATTGGCATCAGAGCTCCTGGTTCTGAGCTAAAACACTTAACCGTGTCAGTACAAGATCCAGCGTCAGAAAAACACAATGGCAGGAAACGTTTCTCACACCAGCAATGACAACAATGAGGACAGAGACAGATTCAGCAGCAAACCTCCAGTCTTTGATGGAGAAAACTTTGATTACTGGAAAGACAGAATTGAAAGCTTCTTTCTGGCACATGATGCTGATCTGTGGGATATGGTGACAGATGGATACACGCACCCTGTGAATGCAAGCGGTCAGAAGATTGATAGAAAAACAATGTCTGACCAACAAAAGCGTGACTTCAAGAATCACCACAAGGCCAGAACCATCCTCCTCAGTGCCATCTCCTATACTGAATATGAAAAGATCTCCAACATAGACACGGCAAAGAATATTTTTGACTCACTCAGAATGACGCATGAGGGCAACGTTCAGGTCAAAGAAACTAAAGCTCTGGCGCTCATTCAGAAGTATGAGGTGTTCAAAATGGAAGAATCTGAATCCATTGAAACAATGTTCTCAAGATTCCAGATTCTGGTAGCTGGTCTCAAGGTTCTGGACAAAGGATACTCTACTGCTGACCATGTCAAGAAAATCATCAGAAGTTTACCCAAGCAGTGGAGACCTATGGTTACAGCTCTGAAGTTAGCTAAAGATCTCAACAAAATCACTCTGGAGGAACTTATCAGCTCCCTCAGAAGTCATGAGATAGAGCTAGAAGCTGACGAGCCTCAGAAGCAAGGTAAGCCTTTAGCATTAAAATGTAACAAAAAATTTGAGTCTAAAGTTTTGCATGCAGTTGAAGAAACATCTGATGGATCCTCATCAGAATAAGACAAACTCTCCCTCCTCTCAAGAAGAGTAAATCAACTGTGGAAGCAAAGACAAAGGAAGTTCAGGAATCCCAGAAGATCTGATCAGAACGAGTCTTCTTCCAGATACAGAAGGACAGATTCTTCCTCTGGATACAGAAGATCTAAAGGCTCCTCCAGTAGCAAAAAGCCAAACACCAAGGACATCATCTGCTATGAGTGTAATGAGCAAGGACACTATAAGAGTGACTGCCCAAAGCTTCAGAGGGAAAAGCCCAAAAAGAAGTTTGGAAGAGAGAAGAAGAAAAGTCTCATGGCTACATGGGATGACTCTGACTCGTCTGAAGCTGACTCAGAATCAGATGATGAGAGGGCAAACATAGCTCTCACGGCTAACATCTCAGAAGACAGTGAAGCTTCTGAATCAGACTCAGAATCAGATACTGAAGAGGTATTTCCTAACTTTGCTGTTAACTTTACAAAGGCTGAACTTGCTGAAAGCCTTAATGAGATTCTGGAACGGTATCAGCAAATTAGAGTTAAATTCAGAGACCTGAAAAGGAATCTTGAATCTGACTCTAATAAGACTGAGAGTCTCAAATTGGAGAATTCTGAGCTGAGAAATAAGATTTCAAAATTAGAAAACACTTTACAAAACTCTCAGAAGGAACCAATTTCTGAAACTCCCAGCAACGCTGATGAGATCATCAAGGAGTATGATCACAGTTTCCAGAAGTTCCTAGCTAAAAGCATAGATAGAAGCAAAATGGCTTCAATGATCTATGGAGTTAGCAGAAATGGCAGGAAAGGAATAGGATACCAAGGTAAGGTTCCTACACCAAAGAATGTCATGGACTTAACCATTAAACACACTCCTCTGAATTCACATTTTGTATATGGTCACACACATGATATTAAATACACTAGCAGTAAGCACTATGTGAAACCAAAATTCAACCAGAGTTTTGGCAAAACTAACAAATCAGGACCCAAGAAAATCTGGGTACCTAAGGATAAAATAATACATGTTGCAGATATCTTTAGCAGCAAGCCAGAAACACCAGTCATGGTACCTGGACTCTGGCTGCTCACGACACATGACGGGAAGAAGGCATATGTTCCAAAGCCTGGAACTTAAGCCTGGAGGCCACGTTGGCTTTGGAGGCAATCAGAGGGGAAAGATAATTGGCTCTGGAACTGTATGTAATGGAAATCTTCCCTCTATTAATAATGTTCTGCTAGTAGATGGATTGATGCATAATCTGTTATCCATAAGTCAATTAAGTGATAACGGTTATGATATAATCTTTAATCAAAAATCATGTAAAGCTGTTAGTCAGAAAGATGGGACTATCCTGTTTAATGGTAAGAGGAAAAACAACATCTACAAAATCAAACTTTCTGAACTAAAGAGTCAGAATGTAAAATGCCTTCTGTCTGTTAACAACGAGCAGTGGATCTGGCACAGAAGATTGGGGCATGTTAGTATGAGAAGAATATCTCAGATTAACAAACTCAATCTGGTCAGAGGACTTCCTAATTTGAAGTTCAATTCAGATGCTCTGTGTGAAGCATGTCAGAAAGGCAAGTTTGCAAAACCTTCTTTTAAATCCAAAAATTTTGTTTCTACCTCTAAGCCATTAGAACTTATGCACATTGACTTATTTGGACCAGTTAAAACTGCTTCAGTCAGTGGCAAGAAGTATGGGTTAGTAATCGTAGATGACTATAGCAGATGGACATGGGTAAAGTTCTTAAGACACAAGGACGAGTCACACTCTGTGTTTGTTACCTTCTGTAACCAAGTTCAGAATGAAAAGGATCTTAGAATCGTTAAAGTCAGAAGTGATCATGATGGAGAATTTGAAAACAAAGATTTTGAGTCATTCTTTAATGACAGAGGCATTCTGCATGATTTCTCTTGTCCTAGAACTCCCCAACAAAATGGAGTTGTAGAACGAAAGAATAGAACATTGCAAGAAATGGCCAGAACCATGATCAATGAGACAAACGTTGCTAAGACCTTCTGGGCAGAGGCAATAAACACAGCGTGCTACATTCATAATAGAATCTCAATAAGACCTATTCTAGAAAAGACTCCATATGAATTGTGGAAGAACAGAAAGCCCAACATTTCATATTTTCATCCATTTGGATGTACTTGCTTTATATTAAATACAAAGAATTATTTGAACAAGTTTGACTCTAAAGCACAGAAGTGTATTATGTTAGGATACTCTGAACGCTCAAGAGGGTACAAAGTATACAATACAGAAACACAGATTGTGGAAGAATCAATCAGTGTTCGTTTTGATGATAAGCTTGACTCTGAAAAGTCAAAGCAGAATGAAGTTTTTGCAGGTATGGAAATTGAATTTATAGGTTCTGAAGACAAGTCATCAGAAGCTCTCAACACAGACACTCCTTCAACGTCTGAAAGGAGCACTGCTAGCAATCCTACAACAGCTGCTGATCAACCTCAGAAGAGATTACCCAGAAGCAGCTTGGATCACCCAGAAGAGACTATCTTAGGAAGAAAGGAAGATCCAATCAGAACAAGAGCAAGCTTCAGAAACTCTGAAGAAACTCTTATGGGACTTGTGTCTCTGATTGAACCTTCTTCTATTGATGAAGCACTTCTGGATAATGACTGGATTCTGGCAATGCAAGAAGAGCTGAATCAATTCACCAGAAACGACGTATGGGATCTCGTTCCCAGACCAAAGGGATTCAACGTCATTGGAACAAGATGGGTGTTCAGAAACAAGCTAAATGAACAAGGTGAAGTCATCAGAAACAAGGCACGACTGGTTGCACAAGGTTATAGTCAGCAAGAGGGGATAAACTATACAGAAACCTTTGCCCCAGTCGCCAGGTTAGAATCTATCTGACTTTTAATTTCATTTGTTGTTAATAGAGGCATCACTCTGTATCAGATGGATGTCAAAAGTGCATTCTTAAATGGTTATATAGAAGAAGAAGTCTATGTACACCAACCCCCTGGGTTTGAAAATACAAAACATCCAGAACATGTTTTCAAACTAAAGAAGTCACTATATGGTCTGAAACAAGCTACCAGAGCTTGGTATGAAAGGCTGAGTAACTTTCTATTAGAAAATGAATTCACCAGAGGGAAAGTGGACACTACTCTATTCTGTAAATCAGTTAAGAATGACATCTTAGTCTGTCAAATTTATGTTGATGATATTATTTTTGGTTCTACTAATCCTTCTCTTGGAAGAAAATTTGCTAAGTGTATGCAGGCAGAATTTGAGATGAGCCTCATGGGGGAACTGAAATTCTTTCTAGTAATTCAGATCAATCAAACTCCAGAGGGAACTTACATTCATCAGAGCAAATACATCAGAGATCTTCTGAAGAAATTTGACCTCTCAGAATGTAAGCCATCAAAGATTCCAATGCATCCCACGTGCATTCTGGAAAGAGAAGAGGTAAGCAAAAATGTAGAACAGAAAGTCTACAGAGGTATGATTAGTTCTCTCCTCTATCTGACTGCTTCAAGACCTGACATATTATTCAGTGTTTGTATCTGTGCTAGATTCCAATCAGATCCTAGAGAATCTCACTTAACAGCTGTTAAGCGAATTTTCAAGTATCTGAAAGGTACTACTAATCTGGGTTTGTTTTATAGAAAATCTAGTGATTACAGCTTAGTAGGCTACTGCGATGCTGATTTTGCTGGAGACAGAGTGGAACGTAAAAGTACTTCTGGAAGCTGCCAGTTTCTGGGAGAAAATCTGATCTCTTGGTCCAGCAAAAGGCAATCAACAATTGCGCTATCAACAGCAGAAGCTGAGTACATAGCAGCAGCAGGATGTAGCACACAAATGCTCTGGATGAAAAGTCAGCTTGAAGACTTCCAGATTTTTGAGAGTAACATTCCTATACTCTGTGATAATACTTCTGCTATTTGCTTAAGTAAGAATCCCATTTTACATTCTAGAGCTAAGCATATAGAAATAAAACATCACTTCATTAGGGACTATATTCAGAAAGGAATTTTGAACTTAAAATCTATAGATACAGACCATCAATGGGCTGATATCTTTACTAAACCCCTTTCAGAAGATAGGTTTAATTTCATTCTGAAACATCTCAGCATGAAAATCTGTCCAGAGTGAAAATGTTTTAATTCCATATATTTACCTTCAGAATGTAATTGTTTTTACTGTGAACTTCTGATCAATCTTCTTTCAGAAAGATAGAACATGCAGATTGTATCAGATGCAAGTCTAAAGATCTGAGAGTCTAAGCTCAAAGAGAGACGTGCTGATCACTACATCAAACAAGTGTCATCCAATCATCAGCAAATCTCTGAAGCAGAACGCGTGCATGCTTCTGAGAAGGCAAAGCGCTGATTGGGTGCATTGAGACACATGTCTGGTAACCGTTTCTAAGTATCTTTCTCAAATCCCCCAAAATCAGCAAGCATTTAATGAAAAGTAATCACGCTTTTAAAATGCAATCATGATTTTTCTCTTTCTTAAAAACGTTTATTTTTTCAAAATATTCTGAAACTCTATTTAAACACATTAACCTCTCATTCCAATTCTTTACAGTTTCTCACTAATACTCAAGCATTCTCTGCATTTTTCTGTGTTCATCTCTTGCAAAACCTCTTTTTCTCAGATTCGTCTCAAAATCTTTTAGTGTGAACATGGCAACCTCCAGTAGTGCTTCTGCAGGTCCTCAGAAGAAAGCATCATCTGAGCAGTATCAAGTGCCATTCAGAACACTCCTCACTCCTGTGAAGAATCTTGAAGTGTTATCTGAATTGATCATTGATTTTGGAAGCTTGAAGGAGAACGGTTTTGACCTAACTGAAGAAGTTAGGGCACAGAAGTGGGAAAGGTATTTTGACAGGTTGGTTGGACCAACATTCCCTATGCTAGTCAAGGAATTCTGGATTCATGCCAAGGCTTCAACACATCTAGTCACCTCCTTCGTTATGGGGAAGAAGATTGTGATCACTGAGGATCACATTGCAAGGTTAATCGGTTACAGTGGCGGTGGCATCCGCTGTGTGGACATGGCTGAGAGATGTGCTGACGTGGGCGTGATAGCAGCAAGGATTTTCACCCATGGGGTGCCCAGCAGCAAGATCAAAGATCTGAAGGATCATTACAGAGTTTGGGCTAAGATAATTCTGGGGTGCTTCAACCATAGGAAGCCAACTAGTTCACCTGATTACATAAATGTGGATCAGCAGTTTCTGATCTACTTTATTGATCAGAAGGTAAAAATCAACTTGGCTCATTTTCTGTTCAACCACCTCAGAACAAGTGTGAAGGAAACCAGGGAAGAAGAAAGAACAAAGAGGGATTGGATACCCTTTGGAAGGTTGATATCAGATATTCTGACAGAGAATAGGCTGATAGAGCATCTGATAGAAGCTCAAGAGCTAAGCACCATTGAACCAACAGTTGGGAAACCTCTGAACGCGAAGAACTTGAAGAAAATGAAGTTGATAGAGAATATCCAAAAGGAACCCAGAGCTACTCCTATTGCTGATATCACCAGCAGAAGAGTTCCTCTGAGTGACTTTCCTTTATTCTCTGAGATAGAATCTAAACCAGAGGTGGTTCTCAGATACCTGGATGCGTGCAAGGCAGATGGTACAGATCCAAATCTAATTATCAAAGCTCTGCATCAACCTCAACAAGAAGTGACTCTGAAGAAGACGAAGAAGAGGAAGGCACCTTCAGAAGGATCATCCCAGCAGACACCCAAGAAAAGAGGTAATTTATCTGCTGCTTCTGTTTTAAATTCTTCTACTATTCCAGCATCTATTCCTCCTCAAACCTCTCATAGAATCTCAATCCCCATCCCTACCATAGATGAGACTGTACCAGAAGATGACCCTTCTGAGGCATTAAAACTCAGAAGACCCAGAACCAAACATCCCAAACCAACAATCTCAACAACATCAGTAATTGACAAAGTGTTGTCTGACATTGATCAACACACTTCTGATCACTCCACCAATCTAAACTCTGAACCACAAATTGTCCCTCCTCCAGAACCAGAACA
Source organism: Vicia faba (assembly GCA_948472305.1). Taxonomy (NCBI): domain Eukaryota; kingdom Viridiplantae; phylum Streptophyta; class Magnoliopsida; order Fabales; family Fabaceae; genus Vicia; species Vicia faba. Next base: position 211,021,811 of record OX451738.1, on the reverse strand, counting down.
ACAGCAATCTGCTGAAGAACCAGAACAACAACAACCACTCTCATCAATTCCAGAAGAACCCCTTATCCCTGAACAACCAGAAATTCCAACAACTTCTCCTCAACCAGCAATTCCGTCTCCCTCTCCTCAACCAGAAATTAATCCACCATCACCTCAACCTGAGTTTCATCACTCTGAAACTCCTTCTCCTCAACCATCTGAACCTCATTCACCACAACCATCACCTCTGGAAATCCAGCTGCCAGGTGGAACAACTATCACCTTGGCACATTTGCCATCCTCACCAGAATCTACACCACCAAATACTCCCAAAACACCACCCAATCCAATCATAATTTCTGATTCTCCCACTCCATCTCCAAAACAAACAGCTGCCAAGCAAACCACAGAAAACCCCAGCAGGACCATCATAGACTTAACCAGTCTTGACCGTCTTGTTGATATGAAACATAAAATAGCCATCCCTAAACAAAAACAACCAGATGTTGGCTCTGGTATTATGAATTTTGAAACAGGTGTGCAGCAATGGATTGCTTCTTTGAAGCAAGTCTGTCCTGGAATGATTGACCCAGCTGCTTCTGATCAGCTCTGGTCACAATTCAGATTTTGGGTACGTGCTGAAGCCCTCAAGTTGCAGGATATCAACTATGAACAGGCACAACAGAATTTCAGTAAGCTTCTGAATGAAGTTGGAAGTCAGCTTCTGAAAGAAGACGTGCTCCCTCTGGACAGTGAACCTTGGTCAGAGAAACAGCTAGCTTCAAAGGTGCAACCAGAAGAAGACAAGACCATTCAAGATGAAGCAAGTCAAGCAGAAGATGTTGCAGAAAGCTCTCAGAAGCTTCCTGCTTCTGATGCTTCTCAAGCTGCCTTGGACAGGCAGACTCTAGAAGAACTGAAGCTGAATGACATGCGTCTGCAGCAGAGGATGGATGAAAACGACCAGAAGATAAAAGAAAGAATGGATGTGCAGGATAGCAAGATTGACACTGTTGTCAGCATGGTGCACCAGCAGAAGGAGACTGCTGATCAGATCAAAGCCATGCTGGAGAACCTGTTCACACGCTTACCTCCCCAACCTTAGTCTCTTTTCATTCATGTCTTTTTCATGTTTTCCTTGATTTTCTGCTGTACTATTTGAATATGTTTTGTACTATTTTCATGTTTTAATTCTGAACCTTTCAATATGACAAGTTTTTCTGATCTTAATTATTTTAGCACTCACCTACACTTTTTGATTGCTGACAAAAAGGGGGAGAACAAGAATGATATTTTAAATAATAACGGTTAACTAAGACAGAAATTCTCAAACATTCTAACTCTATTTCTTGAAAATGTTTTTTCTGTTTTGCTTAAAGTCTACAAGTACAAGGAAGTTCCTGGACACTCTGAAGACTAAAAGATATGAAGCTCTGATCCACTCTGATACTCTGATCCAAAGCAAAGCTTTGACAAGAAAAGCTCTGATACGCTGATATGAAGCTCTGCTCTGATATGCTGATCTAAAGCTTCTGATAGTCAAAGACTCTGATACTCTGATGTTCAAAGAAAGGCAAAAAGATCTGATCCTGAAGAACACTTGTAATCAAAGGGAAGTAATAAACTCAGGGGGAGTATCTCTCAACTCTGATATCTTTTTATCTCTCATCTTTGATAAACTCTTACTCTGATGCATCTCTCTGATACCTTTTCACGTTATTTTCATTTAAAAATATCTAGTTTTTGTCATCATCAAAAAGGGGGAGATTGTTAGAACAAAGTTTGAATCTACTACCCTATATTTAAGTTTTGATGATAACAATGTGAAAAGATATATTATGTATATGATTCATGTATGAACTATCTGCTGCCTAAAATTATTATGTTCTGACTTGCAGATACTCTGATTGATATAAGCAAGATCACACCTAATCAGCATCAGAAATTTGGTTCCTGACATCAGCATCAGAAGTTGCCATTTCAGAATGTCAGAATCAGATGATTAACTCACGTATATGCTGAAGTCTGATGAACAGAACTGCGCTCAACACTCTGATAAAGAAACACAACAGTTCATCAGCAGCTAAGCAGAATCAGAATGAGCCAAGCCAGAACTTGCATTAAGTAAGCAACGGTACTGTGCATTGAAAGCAAATTAATACCAACAGCCTCATTCCAGACAAGATCTGCTCGATAAGGAAAGTTTGTTATTAGCATTGAATCAAGAATATTGCTCCAACGTTCATCATCTCAGTGCTATATAAACAAGACTTTGAAGATTGAATTGGCTAATGTTCTCCAAATCTTTACACGCATAAAAGCTGATCAAAATCTTCCTTCTCTCAGTTTTGCTAAACACTACACATTCCGATATTCTATCATTGTTTAGCAATCTAGTTTCTAAGCTTTAAGTTGTGTATACATCACAGTTGTGATACCGTTTTGTAGAAAACATTCACACACTTAGATTTATTCTCTTTGTAAGAAAGTGTTTCCTTGACAAACCGGGTTGTGGTTTGCATCAAGAAGGCTTTAGCAGTTGTTAAAGCAGTCTGTAATATTCAGTTGAATATAGTGGATTAAGACCTCGTTGGAGAGAGGCGAAATCACCTTGACGGGTGGACTGGAGTAGTTTGAGATCAAACGAACCAGGATAAAAATATCTTGTTCATTGCATTAGATTTCAGTTTTACAATTCAACCCCCCCCCCCCCCCTTCTTGTGTTTTTCACTACTTCAGATACGACTGACATTCTGATATTTACTCCCGAAACAGTTCAGATACGATCCAGAGAAGGATATTATTCTGATACTTATTCCAAATTTACTCCCAATATAGTCTAGATACGATCCAGATACATATGTCATTCTGCTACTCATTCAACATACTTCTCAAATACAGTCCAGATATGATCTAGATACGGATGTCATTCTGCTACTTATTCAACATACTTCTCAAATACAGTCCAGATACGATCCAAATACAGATGTCATTCTGCTACTCATTCAGCATACTTCTCAAATACGGTCCAGATAAGATCCAAATACGGATGTCATTCTGCTACTTATTCAACATACTTCTCAAATGCAGTCCAGATAAGATCCAGATACGGATGTCATTCTGCTACTCATTCAACATACTTCTCAAATACAATCCAGATATGATCCAGATACGAATGTAATTCTACTACTCATTCAGCATACTTCTCAAATACATTCCAGATATGTTCCAGATACAGATGTCATTCTGCTACTCATTCATCATACTTCTCAAATACATTCCAGATATGATCAGATACATATGTCATTCTGCTACTCATTCAGCATACTTCTCAAATACAGTCCAGATACAATCCAGATACGAATGTCATTCTACTACTCACTCAACATACTTCTCAAATACAGTCCAGATACGAATGTCATTCTGCTATTCATTTAGCATACTTCTCAAATATAGTCTAGATACGATTCAGATACAGTTGTCATTCTGCTACTCATTCAACATACTTCTCAAATACAGTCCAGATACGATCCAGATACAGATGTCATTCTACTACTGATTCATCATACTTCTCAAATACAGTCCAGATACGATCCAGATAAGGATGTCATTCTGCTACTCATTCAACATACTTCTCAAATACAATCTAGATATGATCCAGATACGGATGTCATCCTGACACTTATTTAGCATATTTCTCAAATACAGTCCAGATACGATCCAGATACGGATGTGATTCTGACACTCATTCAACATATTTCTCAGATACGAGTCAGATACAATCCATTTATGGATATTATTATGATACTCATCCTAATACATTTGATGTTTCAGTATAAATCAATAAGAGATTTGTTCTGATGCTTCAATCTAATTTCTGTTTACAATCACCTTTGGATGGCATCTGTCAGCCCATCTCCGACAACTCTCCATCATTTTTCCAAATGGCATCTTTAAGCCCATTCCATACATAATCAACCACCACATCATCAAGTACAAATTTCTGGGTACTCTAGTGTTCAACCATCTTCCACCTTCAAGTCACGAATGGCAGACTCGCCAATCTAAATCTTAAGCTTTAAGAAGATTGAACAGGGGCAGCTGTTGTACCCCAAAATTTTCCCTCTCACTTTTCAAGGCATTTCTCACAAGGATTCTCAAGGTTCAAGCTTTCACATGTACATTGGGATTTTCCAGTACCAAGATTAAAAGGAAACTGTCCAAAAGGAAGAAAATAGATAAATATAATCTTTTGACAAAATTGGAGAAAAATAAGTCCTTTTGTTTTAGCAATTTTGATTGGTCTTTTGGCCTCTTTCGATGCCATCCTCGCTTGCATCCTTTGACTGAGCATGGGCCTCTAGCGCGTTGGTTTAGGTTCATAAGGCAGGAGCTTCCTGTACACCATATTCGATTTCACCTTTGGCCTTACAGGGTTCAAAATGCAATAGCTACCTACGTGACTGCTTCGATTGGGTGTTTGATGCTTACATGCGTATACAAACTTTCCTTCCATGCTTGCCTTGATTCACAAAATAATGACTAGTCACATACAAGCTTTTGTTTGGGACATAACTTCTTGCATGCAAAAAGGCTTCCCCCATGTTAGCATGCACAAAATACAAATCCTCTTATAGCTACCTTTGATTCCAAGGCAAAAAGCTCCCTTTTTCCATCCTTCGATTTTCACTTTTTGCTTCCTATATGCCTCTTTCGAATCTGGACATTTTGGCTTCCTTCATACACCTTTCGTTTGGGCATGTGGTTCTTTTATTGCAAGCTTCGTTTGGGTATTTGACTCCCTTCATGCTTTCTTCGTTTGGGCACATGAATCCTTCAATACAAGCTTTTGGTCACACCTTTTGTTTGGGAATTCGATTCCCTTCATGCTTTCCTCGTTTGGGCGTATGAATCCTGCAATACAAGGTTTTGGTCAAACCTTTCGTTTGGGCATGATGTTCCCTTCATGTTTGCATAAAGTCACAAATCAGGGACCCCCTACATACACTCCTTCGTTTGACCACATGGCCCTTTGGCAAGCAAGCCTTCGACTTGACAGAACCATCTTCACAAGGTTTTATTTATAATTGTGTTCCTCTCAAATCAGTATCTTTCAAATTCAAATCTGGGCATCCCATTCGAAGGACATGCTTAATGGTCCATTCGAAGGATTTACAAGTCCACTTTAAGGCATGTTTTTGGTGACCCATCCAAGGGTCACACTTTTGGCTCCTTCGAAGGATGCACAAAAGTGACTCAATCGAAAGACACTTGTTAGAGGAAAATCAAATAGTATTGTTTGGAGAAGAGTCTGGTCGAATAAGGTTCAAAATGAAAGGATGATATTCAAAGATGCTTGCTTCCAAAATCAGGCCTGGTACACTGGCCAAAATTGCTACACAGCAGTCCTGAAACACTGCCCCATTTTTGCACCAAAATAGCATATAAGGCACTGTCTCTCGAAAGCTACAAAGAGCAGGTTACTCAATTTGTTCAAACCTTTTGTTTTCCCTCCAAAAGCTTCAGGCAGCTTTGCCTATAAATAAAAGGCTCCAACATATGTTTGAAGAGGACTTTTTGGCAAGAGGAACAAATCTTCAAATTTCTCAAACACCATAAAGCTCTCAAACACTTAAACACTTGTGAAAACAAAAACCCAGAATCTAACATTTACCTCTTTCGAATCTGAAAAGTCCCACACATTTTATTCCCTTTCGAATCCAGTAGAAAAGACATCTCATTTGTTTTTCCCCTTTGAATCAAGCAGTAGAAACGTTGTCTTCGCTCCTTCCTTCGAATCCAGGGACACTTAAGGCAACCACTCAAAGTCCAGCACACGCTCCAGCCTCAAGCTAGGTAAGTAACTGTAAAAGTTAAACTTTTTGTTTCTTACATAACATGTAAATAAAATTCCCTTTTTGTTTCAAACATATACATATCATTTGTTCCCCTTTCGTTTACACCCTTTTAGTTTGTTTTTATTGCCTTGCCTTTTGGTTTTGTTCTTTGGTTTCTTACAAATGTTTAAGAACTAACCCGACCCTAAGGTGATATTGGCATGGCCTTAGGCCATGTTGCTATTTAGTATCTCAAACTAAAGAAACAGGAGACAAGAGTATGAAATGAAGCCTCAGACTTCCTCACCGATTCCAGGCCCAGACGAAAGGCACAACATTCTGACTTCCTGGCCCAGACGAAAGGCATAACATGCTGACTTCCTGGCCCAGTCGAAAGGCATTCCCTCACTAATTTCAACCCCCAGTCGAAGGAGGCAGAAAGGCAGATTACATCTTGCACTGGTTCATGGCCTAGTTGAAAGGCACAACAGGCTGGCCTCCAGGCCCCAATCAAAAGGCACAACATGCTAACCCCCGGGCCTTAGTCGAAAGCCACACCTTCACCCCCTTTTAGACCCAATCGAAGAGAGTCAGAAAGTGCAGAATCGAAGGGTTTTCTGCCTAAATCAAAAGACCCATTTTTTCTTACTTTTATTTTATTTTTGCCTTTATATTTTCATGAAATTCAATATGGTTGTAATAGTATAGGATTTTATCTTTCTACATTTTATTACTTTTATATGATTGCTAGTAAAAGAGAGCATGCATGGCAAGATAAAAACAACAAGTAGACAACCCCTAATCAAAGAGTAAATGCATGAAAATCAAACACACCATTCACACATGCATCCTTAGGGTAATCCCACTTGTTTCCTCGGAGAAATAGTCATGTCCCTCGAATATGGGCGTTTTAACAAAGACCCTCGATGAAATATCGTAGTCCCTCGATGACCCTCAATGTTGCCTTCGGTAAACGATCTAGTCCCTAAAACGACATTGCTAAAACGTCCCATAGGTTTCCTTCTATGACTATACGAACGTCCCATGCCCGTCCCTTCACATCCAACAATGGGGCTTATTACCAAATCAATAGTAACATAGCAACATCTAAAGGAGGAGGAAAAGAACACTAAATACCTTTTGAGTAGGTAGGATGCTCCTAGTTGCTCGCTTGCTCACAACAAAAACATTTTATACACCAACACTTTCATTTTTAAACTAAGAGCCCGTAGATAACTACGAATGAAAAGGGTTCTAATACTTTCCCTTTTCATAACCTACCCCCCAAACTCAAGAAATAATCTCGAAAGGTCTTTTCTATTCTTTTCAGACTTTCCTTATTGGATAAAAGAAAAGTCGGTGGCGACTCTTGCTATCCGCAACAAATGCGATCAAACGCAAAACACCCAAGTCAGTTCTCCCACCATATTACAATTGCGCTTGTACAAAATTCTGTTTCTCAGAAAGAACTTGGTATAGAACCTCCGTAGAAATTTCTTGTCATTGATAGATGCGCTTTCAGGATACTCTTGAGTCTCGAGGTATCTTTTTACTTCGTGAAACCACTGTTTTTCTTCTACTTTGTCAGTATCAACTTCGTAGCAATGTTCTGATTTGTCTAATCTCTCAATGGAAACTCGAGGAGCTTCATTGTCCCATCTTACTTTGAACATAGATGACATGGTAGCCAATGTGTCTTCCAATTGAATCTCTTCTCGTGGGATATGTTCAAAAGTAATCTCCTCGAAGTATGGAATTAGTGTTAATACATGCTCCCGATAAGGAATGTTATTTAGATGTTTTATATCCCATTCTCCCTTAACCTGACTGATCACTAGGGATGAGTCCTTGTACACATTCAAGAACTTGATTCTCATGTCAATAGCAGCTTTGATACTCATGATGCATGCTTCGTATTCGACCATGTTATTGGTACAATCAAAGAAAAGTCTAGCGGTAAACGGTGTATGGCAACCTTTGGGAGAAATAATCATTGCACCAACTCCATTTCCAAGCGTGTTGGAAGCTCCATAAAAAACTATAGTACATCGGGATCTTGGCTCAGGACCTTCATACGGCCCAGGTTCTTCACAATCTGTAACTAGCATGATATTCTCATCCGGGAACTCGAAATTCATAGACTGATAGTTATCTACAACTTGATGAGCCAAATGATCTACCAGTTCACTCCCTTTGATTGCCTTCTGAGTAGTGTACTGAATGTCGTATTCTGTCAAGACCATTTTCCATCTTGCTGTTCTTCCGGAGAGAGCGGGTTTCTCGAATATGTACTTTATGGGGATCCATCTTAGAGATAAATAAAGTGGTGTGAGTCAACATATACTGTCTTAGCCGGCGAGCATACCATGCCAAAGCGTAGCAAGTTTTCTTAAGCAGTGAGTATCTTATTTCACAGTAGGTAAAATTTTTGCTAAGGTAGTATATTGCATGCTCTTTTCGACCAGACTCGTCATGTGGCCCCAATACACACCCCATTAAGTTCTCTAACATTGTTAGTTGCATCATCAGAGGTCTTCCTTAGACTGGTGGCATCAGAATCGGAAGTTCTTGGAGGTACTCCTTGATTTTGTCGAAGTCTATCTGACAATCTTCGTTCCACTTCACTACTTGATCTTTCTTCAGTAGCTTGAAGATTGGCTCACAAGTAGCGATCAGATGGGAAATGAGTCTGGCGATGTAGTTCAATCGTCCCAAGAAACCTCTGACTTCCTTCTTAGTATGGGGAGTCAGAATTTCTTGAATGGATTTAACCTTGTCCGGATCTAATTCAATACCTTTACCACTGACAATGAAACCTAGGAGTTTACCCGATCTTACCCAAAGGTTCACTTGTATGGATTCAGCCTCAACTTGTACTTCTTCAACCTCTCAAACAACTTGTGCAGGTGTTCAAGATGTTCTTCTTCAGTCTGAGATCTGGCTATCATGTTGTCAACATAAACCTATATCTCGTGATGGATCATGTCGTGGAACAAAGCTACAATAGCACGCTGATACATTGCGCCGACGTTCTTCAAACCAAAAGGCATAACCTTGTAAGAGAAAGTGCCACAGTGTGTGACGAAGGTAGTTTCTCCATGTCTTCAGGTGCCATCTTAATTTGATTATACCCAGAGAAATTATCCATGAATGAAAATACTTTTTGTTGAGCAGTGTTGTCAACCAGAACATCAATATGTGGAAGCGGAAAGTTATCTTTGGGGCTTGCCCTGTTCAGATCCCTATAGTCCACACACATATGCACCTCGCCATCCTTCTTAGGTACGGGATTCTCATTTGCAACCCACTAACGGTAGGACCTAACATCTAAGAAACCTGTGTTGAATTACTTCATAACCTCAAATTTGATCTTTTCAGACATCTCGGGACGCATACGACGAACCTTTTGCTTTATTGGAGAACGACCTTCTTTCACTGGTAGACGGTGAACCACAATATCAATATCAAGCCCTGGAATGTCTTCGTACGACCAATAAAAGATCTCAACATAGTCATGCAACATTTGGATTAATCTTTTTTTGACACTGTCTTCTAGGTCGACACCTATCTTGACTTCTTTCTTCTCCTCTTCAGTACCCAGGTTCACAACCTCGATTGGATCTTCATGTGGTCATATGGCTCTTTCTTCCTGCATTAACATCCTAGCGAGTTCTCTAGGTACTTAACAATCTTCTTCACCTTCGTTCTCAGCTTGGTAGATCGGGTTTTCAAAGTCATAAGTGGCAATAGCAGAATTGTTATCAATGGGGTCTAGGGTGGATATGGATCTACAATTTGTTGTACGGGTGTGTGTAAGAAAACATAACTATTTTGAAAGCAGTAAAATAAAAGAAAGAGAAACAGCGCAAAATTTGAATGCAAACGTCCAATGATTTATGGAATGAAAATATGTTAATGAAGTATGACAACCCTAACAAATGAACCGTTGTGCACCGGGTAAGGCACAAGGCTTGAAGTTATTGTATTAAAATTACATAACCCAAACTTGAAAGCAATAAAACAAGAAAATAGAATTTCTCCCTGACTAAAGGAGATTGGTATAATGTCTTTAGTCTTCCAATTGCCGAGCCCATTTCTGGTGGTAGGAAAAATCTAATTGTCTAGGTCATAGTCACTATCAGCATCTTCTATAGAAGAAACATAACCAATAGCATTAGTGCCCTTGTCGTGCTTAGGAATAGGAGCTATAATCACATTTGAAGTCTCGGGAGGATCAAACTCAATGTCTTTATTGTCAATTATATCTTGAATTTTATTCTTCAAAGCCCAACAATTATTTTTATCATGTTCGGGGACTATTGGAATGATAGGCACATCTTACATTAGGATAGTACCGATGAGAGGATGTGTTGGGATTCTAAGGAGGATCTCTTAACGTTATCAGCTCCGCATTCAATAGATGTTGCAACGCCTAAGACAATGGCATGTTGGTCTTAGTAAACTTTCTCCTGGGTGCGTCCGGCCTACGCTGATTGCCTTGTTGATGTTGTTGTATTGGCGCAGGATTAGAAATTAGCACAACTCATACCGATTGGTTGCAGTCACCTCTAGCACGACCCTTTTGGCCATACACATAATTAGATTCTTTTTTCACGTTGAATGTCTTCTTCACAGTACTTGAAGACGCAACCATCTGAATTTTACCGCTTCGGATTCTGCCTTCAACACTTTCCCCTGTTAATATCAACTTGGTGAATCCGACTGAAGAGCTTCCGATCAGATGATTAAAGAAAGTAACTGTCAAATTTCCCATAAACATGTCAACCAACTCCCAATCAGACAAAGGGGGTTGGACTCTTCCTGCTAAATCTCTCCATTTCTGGGCATACTCTTTGAAGCCTTCGTTCGAGCCTATAGTCATACTATGTAGTTACACACGGGTTGGTGCAAGATCAGCATTGTACTGGTATTTTTTGTAGAAAGCAGCAGCCAAATCTTCCTAAGTATGAATGTTGGTCCCTTCCAGTTGATAGAACCATTCTAATTGTGTTCCCGACAAACTCTCTTGAAAGAAATGCACCCATAACTTCCTGTCGGCAATGTGGGGTTGAATCATCCAGACATAAGACCTCAAATGAAGCTTTGGACATGAAACACCGTCATACTTTACGAAAGTAGGGACCTTGAATTTGTGAGGAATAACAACTCACGAGACTAATCCCAACTCTTTAAAATTCAGCCCAAGAACTTTCTGGATCTCCATGGCATTAAGTTGATCTTCCAGTTGTTTGTATTTTTCATCAGCGGGAGGATATTGTTCGTCTGAATAGTCTTATTTATTAGAATATTGGCCAGAACCAAGGTTGCTTCCTCTCTCATCTTTCACACTCTTATCATCTTCACCCTGGATGTCGTCTTCGTTTGATGGGATATCACAGTCTTGAGCTTGCTTGGGAGGACCTTTGAACCTTCTCCCCATGTTGAAGATGTCGACCGACTTTCTATTCTTCTTCTTCCTCTCTTTGGTGAAGACGGTCTTCAGCTCTTCCTGTCCCCTGGCTAAGTTCAGGAACATTTGTTGGAATTGAGCATTTTGGGCCTGAAGATCTTTAACGGTTTGTTTGAGAGCCATCTTTTACTAAAATAAACAACAAGAAGATGAGAAAACCTATCTTGGGAAATACCTGCTTTGTAATGATATGCACGGTATGCGGATGCATATGCAATGTTTTCAAGGATCTTGAGGGTTGAGAAAAAAATGAAATGTCAGAAATTGAGTCGAGCTGTAGCTTTGACTGAAGAACTTTACATCTATAAACGTCCTTCTACGAGAAATATGCTCACTGTGTCAAGTGGATCCTAGCCTTTGACTCAAGGGAACGTACTTCAGTCTTTGACAACATCTGGTTAGAGGAAAATAAATCCTTTTTCCCCTTGCTAGAAGTCTGGTTCATGATAAACCTGCACCAAAGGTCCCTAAGATCCTTGAAACAGTTAGTGAAAATTCCATGTTATAATGTCATGATGTCATGTTTGAACAGGTAGCAAACACAAACAAAGCATACAAAAATCTTAGGTTTAAAGGCTTGCATGAGGTCCATAGTTAATTACCCTTTTCTATTGAAGTTAAGTTGGCTCAACCTTTCCTAAAATAGTAACCGGGTTCTAGGACTCTCATATCACCAATCTTTCTTGCAGGTTTTATTTTAGCACGGCAACGAACTTGCCACTAAAATATCCCGAAATTCGAATCTTAATGAGCGTAGCATCGATTATCAACCAAATTTGGACTGCACCAAAGCCGGCTATCTCACTACCTTCTAATGGACAAGATGGTTCAATTAAGGTTCTAAAAGTCAGTTAGTGCTTATGACACCACGCGGCATCCTAGTGTTATCCTCGACTGACTCAAGGAACGCCAATATAAACCAAAGTGCCACACTAACGCAACCATCACTTCAACCATATCGGTCTATGCCGTATAATTTCCATGATCTATTTTTACTTACCTAAGGCATCCCTAGATCCGGATGTAGGATCTTTGTAAGAATTTAAACCCAAGCAACCCTCAAAGATAAAGCAAACAAAGCAATCAAATAAAGAAAGTAAAAAGCGATATAGACTCCAAGGTAACTCCTCTTTTTAAGTCTCCCCAACAGAGTCATCAGTTCTCTAATATAGTGGGATAACTGACTTATTTTATGTTTTATCGCAAATTTTGCAGATATCTAGAGTCGCCATCGAATTTTCTTTTATCCAATAAGGAAAGGGTGAAAGGAAAATAAAAGACCTTGATAGATTTTGAGTTTGGGGGGTAAGTTATGAAAAGGGAAGTTGTTAGCATCATTTTCATCCATAGTTATCTACGGGCTCTTAATCGCTTAGCTCACTTTGAAAATTTTCTTTGTGTGTGTTTTGAAAATATTTTGAAATTTTCCAATGTAAGGTGAAACTTTGTAATAACTCTTGTATCGGTCCTCAAGAAAGTATACAAAGTGTTTTGAAAATATTTATTAAAAGTGTGATGTGAGAATTTTTTGGTTTTGAACTGTTTGTGAGCAATCGATTAACAGTTTGTACCCACTGAAGGTTGTTCTTATACTTTTCCTTCTCCTTTAGATAGTGCCATCCATACCATTAGTTAGTAGGAAGCCCTATCTGTTAGATGTAAAGGGACATATGAAGGGTTATCGTACGATCATCGAAGGCAACTTGTAAGGATACTTTAGAAATTTCGTAAGGGACTAGATCATTTTTTGAAAGGCAACTTCTAAGGCTCATCGAGGAACTATGATCTTTTGAATTGATGGTTTTTGCTAAAGTATCCCTACTTTCGAGGGACATGACCGTTTATTCCAAAGGAAACGAAGAGAAGTTACCTAAAGGTGCGAGTGTGAAGAGTGTATTATTTTCAGTTATTTATCTTGGATTTAGGGTTTTCTAGCGTTTGGTTTTATCTTGCCATACAAAACCATAATTACTAACAGTAATAACAAATATAATAGCAGAAGATAAAGGCTGAAATGTAAACCTAAAACTATTACAAAGCTTTCGGGCAGTTATATAATAGAGGAAGTACGGAAAAGAAATCCTAAGCTATTACATACTAGGAGCAGGTACATTATAATAAAATAATCCAAGAAATAAAGGATATTACATAAGAAATAGGCGACCTATACAATTTGATCTAAGAAAATAAAAATAAGATGAAAATAGGAAAGAAAATGTTATTGGTGATTTTTTATGGAAAGAATGATTTATGATAATTAATTAAATAAACCTAAAAATCTAATTAACTTTAATTAATAAAAAAAGTTAATTAAAGACCTAATACGTAATTAACTTGGGTTTTAAAAAAAGGTTTTATAAATTAATTAAAAAAAGTTTTCCAAAAGTAAAATAGGGAAAGAAAATTCAATGTAAAAAAAGGGGTTAGAAACCAAAAAGAACACAAATGTCAAAGGTGGGTGTTGAACACACGCCCTTTTCCTCCTACCCTGCATAGTTTACCATTGCACCAACCATGCTTTGGTGTTAGTAAGACGCGCATTGTACAAAGTATAGTAAAACTGTGTAAATTGTAAAAACATGAAAAAAACACAAAAGGCAGGATCGAACTCATGCCCTGAGAGAGTAATTCCTTATCATGTGCGCGCTTGACACTGGGTAGCTGTGTCATCTGGCACATCAGTTAAAACAAATAAATATATAATAAAACAAAATACCTAGGCCGGAGAGGCGTCGGAGCCCTAGCTCTGGTCATCTTCTCCAGCGAGCTTGTTTTTCATTCTTGCAAAATAAAGAGTGTTAGTGCTTCCCAAGAACCGTACCCCCTAATTTGGGCCTCGCGAGTTCAACGGAGGCATTGGTTTTGGCTAATTCTCCATGTATAAAGAGATACGAGGAAGACACCCTAAAATGGTGTAACATGGAAAACCCTTGTCTGGTCGTTATGGGGGGCTATGCGATGGTTCAATCATGCACATTGACATCTCAGAAGAATGTTAATAAAGTTAGTATGCATTAAAACAACATGAAAACGACAATATGAATTTTATGATAAAAAAAACAAAACCGATGATGCATAGCACGAGTCTCAAGCTCTTTGGATCATCACAATTGATCCATTCTTACCCTTTGGTGTCCCTGAAGTCGAATGGGATGGTTGACTTGCTTTGAAATAGACTGAAAATAGGGTTTGTAGTTTTCCCTAGTTTTTGATAATTTTTGGAATGGTATTTATCTTGCAAGGGTTTTCGTCCTCTTGTCTTGTCTGAATGAAGAGTATATATAGGATGTGAATTAGGTCAAACAAGTGGGCTTGGACCTTTATATGAAAGACTTGATTTTATTTCATTTAATTTTGAATTTAAATAAATAAAATAAAAAATAAATGGAATAAAAATCAAAGGGGTGTATGAATGGATTCAGAGGTTCACTATGAGTTGCAAAACACGTTTGGACCTTGAAACATAAGCTCATTAGCCAAAAATTTCAAGTTTGATCAATTTAGGTTTCATGCATTTTCTAAAAAATGCCTAACTTGCACAAATCATAACTTTCTCAAATTTTATCATATGAAGGTGATCTTTGACTTTTTGGAAAGCTCAACATTTCCTCTACAATATCTATGTTGATAATTTTTTTCATTTGAACATTTATCTTAATGTAAGTTTCCTTGACAAAAAGTGTCTTGTTGTTGACTTTTGAAATGACCTATAATGTTTTGGCCCATATCTCTCAAATGAAGCATTTTTTGGACCTGAGCTTAGAGAGACAGAGTTGTAGAGAATTGAATTTCCTTCGAAATGAGATTTGGTTGAGGAAAATATGATGAAGCATGTGAACGTTGTGCTTGGTCAAAGTTCAGTTGACTTCTCCTTAAGAAAACCCTAATTTAGTAACTTTTGAGTTTTGATGAATCTTGAGTTTCTTTGAGGAATCATGATCAACCTTTGATCAAATGATGAATGTGAATTCAAAATCTTGATGTTGACCAAAAATATTGAGGTTTGACTATATGTTGACCATAGTTGACTTTTTATCCAATACAATTTATTTCCAGTCATCTGAGAAATTAACTGAGCAAACTTAAGGCTTAAAACTTGGCATGAGAATTCCTTGAGACACATGAGGAACCATGAAATTTACTTGAGGCATTAGAAGCCTAATTTCCTTGAGAAAAGTGAAACCCTAGTTGTATGTCAATTTCTTTAGGAGGAGAATTTGTCTGATCAAATCTTGAGCAATTACGAACCCGAAGAGCATAAGGAGATACCTTGAAGAAAATGGGTGAACGAATTTTGGGGTACAATTGTAATCATCAATAGTTTCAGAGATAAAATATAGAATGATGATTAGTTTTGGAGGAAAAGCTATTGGCCAAGTCTTATGAAGATAGTCTGAATGGAAGATGTTCTATTTAAGATACAATCTTGTCTCTTGGATCATAAGCAATCGAATCTCGGTTTATATTTAAGGATATGTACATTGTTGAAGAAAGATGTATTCTAAATTGTGTTGTTTACTAAAATTGTACAATGACAAACAGGATGACATGACATTGTGACAAGTTATTACAATTAAGGTACTCAAGATTGTTGGTCTTCTTGAAGAACAAAATCATTGGTGCTTGTCATCATTATGCCTAGGGTCTTGCTAGAGGAAACTATTGGCACTCATAAGCTTTGTATGTTTGAGAAGCTCTAGGAAGTATTTTTCATCTAAACTTGAGGTGCAAGTTACATTGGGAATATGAGGGGTAATTTTGGAATTGCAGTGCTGAAGAATTATAGTAGTAGCTATTTGGTCGGTTTGCCAACTATATTCCTTCATCTTGTGATGTGTGCAATCTCAGGAAAAGAATTTTCAATGACATAGAGAATATCATTTCAAATGTTGTAACATTTTCCAACAGTCAAAGTTTGGAAAGGGAGCAAGTAGGAACAAAATGTGTCTCTCTTCTATGGTAAATGGTGTACTATTATTAAGGATGATTTTATCTCCTTCCAAAAATGCTCTCATTGACTGGTATTCCATTACAAGCAAGGTTTCGTTATGAACAATGTAATTTTCCTTTTATTTAAATACCTTACTACCTCACCATCCTCATAATCTGCATTAAAACATGAGCCAATCTTCCCAAAAGGTTGATACAAAGAAGATCTAGTTGTTGGAAACCAAGAAGGAAGTGAGTTTTGGTTCAAAAAAGGTTGAGTCCAGTATTATAACAAATATTGGAACATCTCCTGGAGCATCCAGAACAGGGAAAACATACGTAACCAAGATGAAGTCCTTCAAGAAAAGCCATGTGCAAATACATGATTCAGATTCAGATGCTGATGAAGATTGGGTCAATTTCATTGACTCAGGAGGGAGGTTTGGATAGTTGTTGTCTTCTATCTTTTATAAAAAGAAAAAAAAAACAAAAAAAAGTGTATGTTCCAGTTGAGTCTTCCATTTTTGAGTTTTTATGTTTGTTTTTTTTTCTTCTTTTGTTAGTTTTTTGTTTCTTTGGGTGAGTCTTAGTTTTTCGTCTCTTTGGGTGAGTCTTAGTTTTGGCATCTTTAGGTCTAAGTTTTGGTCTCTTCGGGTCTTTGTTTTTGTCTCTTTGGATAAGATTGTTTTCTTTTAATTGGTTCTTTTTGTTTCATTTTCTTTTCAATCTGTTGTTGTCAATTTTTTGCTAAAAAGGGGGAGAAAAGTGTTATGTGTCTAGTCTAGTGTTGTTGCTTGTTGTATACAACAAGTTAGGGGGAGAATGATTTTCTGTCTTGTGAGTCTTGTGCCTCTGTTTTTGCTTCTACTTTTGATGTGGTGGTGTGTAGAATGTCATATCAGATGTTCTAACTTCATGTCTGTTGTGTCTTGTGTAAAACCTAAGGCTGAAAAGAGCAAGGAGTGGTTGCACTGCATGTAACACCCGATGCCTAAGAGGGAAAAGGTGGTCGCCACATTAGAATGAGAGGGATCCTGAGGCTATGCAGGTATGGGACTGCATGGTTGAAGGAAGTCTTATAAGGATTAATTGGTGCTACCTATACCAACAAGATGCATCTTCTTTTCGTTAGTTCGTTCCATAAAAATTCCACAAGTAACAGTGTTTGATTTGGAGTAGTATTAGGATGGGTGACCTTTTGAGAAGTTTCTCGGAAAGCGTGTGAGTGAGGATAAATCATGCTGAAAATACTCGTATTAGTTTATGGGGTCAGTTGATAATCCTGAAAGTAGCCTGTGGCGTTACAAATGGTATCAGAGCCATACCTCTCCCGGTACGATGTGGTTCAAGGACGAATCATGCGGAAGCTGGTCGGAATGTAACACTCGAGGCCGAAAAGGGCGAGGAGTGGTTGCACCGCATGTAACACCCGAGGCCTAAGAGGGCAAATGTGGTCTCCACATCAGAATGAGAGGGATCCTGAAGCTATGCAGGTATGGGACTGTATGGTTGAAGGAAGGCGTATAAGGATTAATTGGTGTTACCCATACCAACAAGATGCATCTTCTTTTCAGTAGCTCGTTCCATAAGAACTCCACAGTTAAGCTTGCTTGACTTGGAGTAGTATTGGGATGGGTGACATTCTAGAAAGTTTCCTAGAAAGCGTGTGAGTGAGGATAAATCTTGCTGAAAAGACCCATGTTAGTTTGATGGGTCAGTCGGTAATCCAAAAAGCAGTTTGGGGCGTTACATATTGTAGTTGGGTTTAGGTGAGTATAGGATTCTAGTGTTATGAGTTATGTTTATTGCTTCTGCTGCATGTTCTTATAAGGTCTTGAACTATTAGTTCAAGGTTAAGTTTAGGTTGGTTGCACCGCATGTAACATCTGAGGCCTAAGAGGGAAAATGTGGTCGCCACATCGAAATAACAGGGATCTTGAGGCTATGCAGGTATGAGAATGCATGGTTGAAGGAAGGCTTATAGGGATTAATTGGTACTACCTATACCAACAAGTTGCGTCTTCTTTTCAGTAGCTTGTTCCATAAGAACTCCACAGTTAAGCATACTTGACTTGGAGTAGTATTAGGATGGGTGACCTTTTGGGAAGAGTTCAAGGTTGTGTCCAGGTTGGTTGCACCGCATCTAACCCCCGAGGCCTAAGAGGGAAAAGATGGTCGCTACATCGGAATGAGAGGGGTCCTGAGGCTATGTAGGTATGAGGCTGCATGGTTGAAGGAATGCTTATAAGGATTAATCGGTACTACCTACACCAACAAGATGCATCTTCTTTTTAGTAGCTCGTTTCATAAGAACTCCACAGTTAAGCATGATTGAATTAGAGTAGTATTGGGATGAGTGACCTTTTGGGAAGTTTCCTAGAAAGCGTGTGAGTGAGGATAAATCATGCTGAAAAGACTCGTGTTGGTTTGTGGGGTCAGTCGGTAATCCTGAAAGTAGTCTGGGGCGTTACATATTGTAGTTGGGTTTAGGTGACTATAGGATTCTAGTGTTCTAAGTTATGTTTGTTGCTTCTACTGCATGTTCTTATAAGCTCTTGAACTCTGTTAGTTTAAGGTTGAGTTCAGGTTGGTTATCTTGTGCTTTGGGAAATGTTTCTTCTTCCTCTTGAGGGGGATATTTGTTTCTATGTGACAAGAATTGGTTTCATTTGACAGGGGGTAACTTGGGGAGATCTGAAACAACATGTTATCTTCTTCCTCATGTATAAAGTTTACATGTTTTAACATGTAGCTTATGTTTGGTTCTTTGTGGTTTTATTCCTCTCTCCGAGTTTATCATGCTTTAGTTGTTTTAGCCAAAATTTTCCAAGGGGGGAGATTGTTAGATCCATAGTTTTAGGATTGGCAGCAATTTCGCTAAAACATAGTTCATGAATAGTGTTAAGCAATATGTCATAACATCTTGATCAAACTGTTACAGCAGGGTATGAGCTTGCATTGAAGAACGGATGTTATGAAAGATGTCGTAACATCTTGAACCATAATATCAGTATGGGTTGTCTTAAACCTTTACAAATTTGATTTAATTTTGTGATATCTCTTTTGGATATTCCTCAAAGATTTGCATAAGTCAAGAAGATTTAATCTGGAACATGTGAATCAAAACTCCAACAATAGTAAAGTTTCTAAAATGGGATGTTGAGACAATTTAGGATACCTGAAGATGTGTTCCAAGATTTAAGGAGATTTTCCTGCATAATTAGTGATCCATCAGCTTGTGGATCAATGAATATTTGAGTGATGATTTCGAAGCCCATGGGTTGTTCAAGAGTATTTAAAGAGAACCTTAGACCTAATATAATTTAACTTTTAAAATTGTAAATTTAGGGGAAGTATAAGTCATAGGTTTTGAGAGTCTTTTGTGTTCTTTGTAAGTCACCCACATATCTTTTGATACAGTATGGTAGACAGTTTGTTACTTGATAGTTAATCAAGTTATTGTTCTTAGTTGAAGCTTTTAAGAAAGGCTAAGTATTGTTCTCACTCATGAGCTTTTAAGCAAATAGTTGAGTATTATTTATTTAAATGTAATCTTCTTTTGGTTTCTAATCTAGTCACAAGGTTTGTGGTTGTAGGTATCACTGCGATAATTGGAAGTGAGAGGAGGATCTCATATCTAGATAGTGATTTCTAGGTAGAAGTTGCACACGTTAGTGATTAGGCGAGAAGTTATAAACTGGGATTGTTTAGGCTTTGAACTAGTACTATCGTAGTGAGTTTCCTTCCTATCTTGGTAGCCCCCATAGTAGGTGACGTTGCACCGAACTGGGATAACAATTTGTTGTGTTATTTATCATTCTATAATTTATTTTACAGTTTGATATTATTCTGTATCAGGAACATATGTCGTAACATCTGCCTTGACATTGTGTTCTGATGTTGAATCATCAGTATTAACATGTGTTAAAGTTCCTGAATTTCACCAAGGTTATCCTTCCCATTATTTAAAACAAAACATTTACATCAAAATATATGAAGATGCAATAAATTATGTTTTCTACCTTTTAAAAGCTCATAAAGAGTTTTGTCAAGAATATGACGAATAAGTACCCTATTCAAGACATAACATGTCTTGCTAATAGCGTCGATCCAAAAGTATTTTGGTAGACCACAATCATTGAGCATTGTTCTTGCCAACTCCTCTAAAAAACGATTTGTATGCTCCACAAGACCATTTTATTATGGAGTTCTAGGAGATGAAAAGTTATCTTCAATACCAAATTTATCACAATATTATTTGGTGGTTTTCAAATTCACCTTCATGATCGCTTCAGATGGCAACTGAAGCAACTAGAGGAAATATCAAACAATGAAGTCACCATCGGATATTTATTTATCCTATAGAAGGGAAAGGAAAACATCAATGAAAACCTGAGAAGGGATAAATCAAGGTCTCACGACCAAGAGAATAGGTAAGGGGGTTAATTACGCAGGGGGAAGGTATTAGCACACCTCACTTCCGTGGTACTCCACGAGATCCACTCTTGTTGTCTAATCTAAAGGACGAGTTTGAATCTAAAGCTATCTTGCAAATGGAATGCATGGATGCAAAGAATTATATACAAAAAGAAAAAGGTTTTATTAGTGTGCCCGCCGCGGTTGCGAGCCTTTGTGCCTACGTATCACCTTTCGTGCAATAGGGGATCAAGGCACTCATAGTTCACCATAAAAATATTGGTTTGTTGTGTGTTTTTAGGCGGATAATGTTACATTCGCACTCTAGCAATAGACATAGGGTTGCTCGACCTTTGGGGGCTTTATGAGCCTTATGTGCGGAGAGGAAATAACACATCCTTATTATGAAAAGGTTTTAAAAGAAAAAGTATGAAGACAAAAATGATTTGCATTTGTTGAGTGTTTTTGTTGAGAAAATACATCAAATGGTCCCTTAAAATGTGGATGTATCTAAGTAATTCCCTCTTAATTGTGAAAGGGTTTATGTAATGTTAGAGTGTTTTATGAGTTTGATTAAGAAAAAAAGAGTTTTAGTTTTAGAAGGGATGCAAGAAGAAAAGACTAACAAAAGGGGAATATCGATCCTTCTTGTTGTCATGCTTGTGGACCTAAAGTTGGGATCAAGGGAATTCTACCTAATATTGTCATGCATGGATATCAATCATAAGGTTTACTTAGTTCAATCCTGACCAAGAATGAACTAATGATCTTATGGGGAACATGTGATCACACAAGAAGAGAATGAAAGAGAAGAATGCAAGAAATCAAGAACTTAAACAAGATATGAAAGCGAGCACACAACACATGAGAAGTAACCACTTAATCACAAAATAGGGACCTAACCAAGATACCTAAAGCATACCTACTTAGCCAAGTAAGTATCAAAGAAACAAACACCCATGCCATTAGCTAATCACCTAAGCACTAAGCATGAGCTAGCAAAACAAGAATCCAAGACGGATTACGGCGTGGGAGTCAAAAGAATCTTCTTCCACTAGAATAACTCAAGCACAAATCGAGTACAAACTTAAAGAATCAACATGTAAGAAACATGAGCTAAGTATCGTCAAAATGAAGGCAAATGTTGAGGCCGATTACGAGCCCTCCTTCCACTTTATTGACTCGATAACAAGAGAAAAGCACGATTCAAAGCATCAATGTGAAACACGAGCTAAGAATGACCAAGGGACTTAAAGTATGGGGGCTGATTGCGAGCCCTTCTTCCTCTTTATTACTAGATTGCAAGCATAAAGTAAAAAGAGAAAACAAGCTAACAATCATTGCCTACTTTCGCGCTGCAAAAAAAAACACAGTCGCCACTAAACTCTATTTATCCCGACGGAAGGAAAGATATCAAGAGAACCCCAAAGAAACAGATAGGATGGTCTTGTGACCAAGAGAAAGGGTAAGGATGTTGGTTACGCGAGCGAAAGGTATTAGCACCCCACACGTATGTGGTACTCCACAGGATCCATTTTCATTTTTTCTCATCTAAGGGTGTGTAAAAATCTATGTCTAAAGCTTACTGCTAAAAGAGAATGCATGCAAAAGAAAATACGGGGAAAAGAAGGCATATTTACAAAGTTTCGCTCGCCTAGGCCCTACAACCTATTGCCTACGTGTTTTATGTTTTTTTAATAGTATAATGCTAAGCTTCACATTCTACCATTGCTCGACCGTTGGAGACTCATGCGTCTGTAGTAGAAAGGAACTAACATGTTCATACCTGACAAGGTATCTTCAAAATAAAAATGCTCGAAGGCAGATAATGCTTCGCTCACAACTCTTTTGCAAACAAACATGATGCAACCCGACCTTTGGGGATTTACGCGTCCCACTGCCTAAAGCAGAACTAATACATCCTTTTGAGAGTTTCAATGAAAGGCCCGAAGGCAAAAAGGGTTTGGATTGGTTATTGTTTTTTACCTTGAAAAAGGGTTTTTGTATTATTAGAGTGTTTTTGAATTTTGAAAGAAAAGTAAGGTTTTAGTTTTAATGCAAATGCAAAAGAGGGAACAAAAATGCTAAAAGGGAAATGTCTACCTATGTTAGCATAGCAAAAACCTAGGGGTGAGGATAACTATCCTATAGGTAACATGCAAAGATCAAAGTCGTTATCTCAATTCTAATTGAGTGACTCATTGATCATCAATAAAGGAAGCAATAAAATCCTAAGGAGAGCATGCAAAGATCAAAGTTGTTACCTCAATTCTAATTAAGTTACATCATCGATCAACAAAAGAAAACGATAAAATCCTAAGGGTGCATGCAAAGATCAAAGTCATTGTCTTAATTCTAATTGAGTGACTCATCTATCATCAACAAAAGAAAACGAACACAAGCACAAATAACAAATAAGTGCAGAATGCCTGCTATAGGACTTTAAACAGCGACTTTGAGCACACGCTCTTTATTTACTAATTCTCATGATATCTATAAAAGTGGTAAAAGGTGCAAGAGATAAAAAGAAGCAAGGGAGAATACCAATCGAACAACAATTTATAGCAAAGCAAGAAAAAGCAAGAAAATCGAAATACTTCAAGCAAGCTTCACCAAGAAAGCGCAATAGTCAGAAATACTATCCAAAGAATATCATGTGCGAAAATAAATCGCAAGCCACGAATGCATTGCATTGCATCAGAGTCCCTGCACAAGCTAAGGAATATCCAGACAGTCGCACATAGTATGTATTTCTCATGAAATAAGAAATAAGAATGACTCGCATCGGAAGTGAATCCAAGCCAAATACTTTTAAATTACATAACCAATGCTTAGTTACATGATCGAGAGATCTCATAGTGTACCTTGAACAATCCACAAAATTGATTAGAAAATAACAACGCAACAACAAACATCAAATTACAACTCCAAAGTGATAATGGAATCCAAGTGAGTGTAATACAAATGAGCAGTGGAAGGTGAAAACCAAAACCGGGCAGCACTACAGTAATAATATGAAATAAACTGAAATATGCAACAGAACCAAGGAAACTCGAATGCAATGATGCACAAATAATCAATAAAACATAAGCATACATCATACGAATGTCAAAGCTCAAAGTATGTGTCAAACGGAGCATAATCTCCCTGTAAGCAAAAATAATGCGCAAAAATCATCGACATAAAATCGGCTCAAAATCGTATGGTTGCATCTTAACATGCCAACGAATTCAAAAAATTAGGTTTTATGAATTAATTTTAAGTGGAAGTGGCACTTTTGGTGCATTTTTGTGCACGGGAAAGCAACACTGTAAAAGCATGAACCAGGCGGAATTTTGATCCAAAAACATGAAAACTCGCTCCAAACACTATCCAAACATCCAATCCAATTACCTTTAGAAATAACCGTTAAGCGCATGTGACCTTTTACTCAAAAAGTGTTCGAAACGGTAAAAAAAAGAGTCAAAATCAAATGTTGATTTAATTTCCAAACTCTACATTTTTGCATTGAAAAGAAGAGTTTATTTATGAATGGAATTAGAAGTTAAGTCAACATATGATGCACAAAGATATCTCCACAAATAATTCCATAATTGATAAGTGAACTAAATTCGGTTTTTGAAAGATTTCAACATCTTTACCAAATTGAAAGTTAAGGTTCACATCAATTATGTAATTACTAGTAAATGCCTCTTTTCAATTTCTCCACAAAGTCCAACAAGTCAAAGTGTAAAGTGTTATGTAAAATCAAGAATGTAAACTCATGAAGCAAGGCATGTTCACTAAATTAATTTGCTCATGGAATTTTGAACAACAAAATCAAGGTTATTATGTCCTTGCATTTTAACGAACATGTAAGCTTCATAAATTTAATACATGATATATCAAGAATCCATAATCTTTGTCCAAATTCACATACTATATCAAGAATCCACAATCAATTCCTCATAGAAACAAAACTTTAAATCTTGAATAAACACTTTTCATGAAAATCAATTAACCAAATAAATGCTTATTCCAACTATCCAATTTCTGATTTCACCAACACTATCTCAATTCAATTAATAATCAACAATTAAGCTCAAATCTTAATTCAATTCCTCAATTTAAAATTCAATTAAAGAACTCATAAAAAATCACTTATTCAATTAAGCACAAAATCGATTAAGCAAAAGATGAAGCATTATCAAAAGTATGAAGAGGATTTTGGAGAAGAAGATGGATCACGATAGGAAGAGCGGACGAAGGAGGGAGGAGAGAGAGAGTAAGGCGCAGCGACGAGAGAGAGAGTAGAAGTCTTAAAGTTTTTTTTTGTGATTTTACACTTGAAGCTTGATGAATATTGAAGAAGTTGTTGTTGTTTTCTTTAGAATTTGAGAGAAAAAGTATCTTAGATCCTTTAGAGAATTGAGAGAGAAATTTTAGGTGTTTGTGGGAGTATATGAATTATGAGGCAAAAATCTGATTTTGAGAATATATAGTGTGGGTGAATTGGGCCTTTGTTGTGTAACTAGATTAGGCCTCAATTTGACAATGTGAGCATAATGCGACCACAAAATTCCACGTTATCATAGGTACAAAAACTAGGCTCAAGCTCAATATAAAAATCGAAGATTACAAAATTTGTGATGCAGTGCCGAAAGAACGGGCTCAATCGGATAAACAACGAGAAAGTTATGAATTTTTGAAAATGAACTGACAGTGTCTCAGACACATTTCTTTTCAACTTCATAATTATTTCTGTCTCACTTGCGATTTGGACCATAAACAGAAGCCTTCACAGTACTATTTGAACTCGAAGTATGATGCAATGTCAGAGCTAATGAAATTTGTGAAATTATGGCGAAAGAACATTCTTGATAAGATAAAAATCAAGAAGTTACGATTTTTACAATATAGGAAACAGTAAAATAAAATTTAGGTTCAGCACTTACAAATCTCTGGTAATTCTCACTTTCGGGGATCTTCTGAAAGGACTCAATTCTCTATCCGAACATACGGAATGAAGATAAAATCAAGACGGATTTCCCCACGATAGAATGACTCAGAAACATTGATCCAAGTGAAAGTTATGAATTTTTGAGCTTCCGAAAAATAACGGTTCAGCACAGTATTTTTATCGTTTTTCCATTATTTCTTCTCAAAGTATCCGCATGTTCGGAGTTCCTCCTCAAAGAATTGGCTTTTGAGCCGAACATGAAAGTTGACGGAGATAACAAGACATTTTTGATGCCACAAAAATTGATCCAAAATAGTATTCCAATTAGAAGTTATGAATTGTCAAGCGCTCTTGCTATGACGGAACAACAATCAAATCCAGTACACTGTCTTCAAAGAAATAAAATTTATGGAGGCCTTCTTTACAAACTTAGCCTTTGATCTGAACACAAGAAATGATAAGAAAATCATGAAGGTGTCAATGCTAGAGTAGTCAACTAAGAATACTGAATCGGATGAAAGATACGAATTTCCAAACACCCAGAAGACAAAACCAGTCATTAAATTCAAGTACTGCTTCAGAGAAATCAAATTATTTCTGATACTTTCTGCACATAATTGGATTCCGACTTAAACAGATGAAATGAAGAAAATACCAAGATGGATCTAGTGCCTGAAAAATCAACTCAAAACACCATCTGTATTGGAAGATGTGAATTTCTAAGCTTGAACTAGGAAAACACTATTTATGGATTGCACTATCTCAAATCAACTGAATGCTCGATTTCTCTATTGTTTGAAGCATATTAAGAAACATGAGAACCTGACATGATGATGGTTCAATTGACCATTGCCCTGATAGCTTGCAAAACACATGGAACACATTTGAACCTTTGAAACCCCGAGTTTTTCTTTATTGCACGGTATAACAGAATAATATCTTTTGGTTTAATTTCCAAGGAGAAAAACTTCAACCTCTTAACCACTTGTCAACTAATGATACATGCTATGTTAAATGACCTAATGGGTGATATACACATGCGAAATCTGAGATGTGTAAGCTATATGGTCCTTATAAAAGGGTAGGACAAATTTGGGGTATAACAACTGCACCTATTTAATCGTCTTAAACCTGAAAGTAAGATTGACTTGTGCCTTTCAAACATTCGAGGTAGAATATGATTAAATAACAATACCAAAAAAATTTCTAAAAAGATGGTGGGAGTAGGTTATTTGTTTCTGTAATATCTGCTGGGGAAAGACCTTTCTGTTTTTCGTGGGAGGATTTTTTAGGGTAACTTATAACGTAGCGACGATGCTAATACAATAAAGAGATTGGACTTATAACATTGCAACAGAGGCTAATACAAGGAAAGGTAATGACTTGTAACGTGGAAGTGATGCCAATACAAGACAAATATTGGACTTGTAACGCAACAACAGGGGCTAATACAAGGAAAGGTAATAACTTGTAACATGGAGGTGATGCCAATACAAGAGGAAGGTCGACTCATAACGTATCATCGGCGCTAATACAAGGATGGAGGTAAATTTTTAACGTGGAAACAATGCCAATACAAGATAAAGGCAAACTTGTAACATAGCAACGAAGGCTAATACAAGGAAAGGTAATGACTTATAACGTAGGGGTGATGCCAATATAAGGAAAGGTAATGACTTGTAACATGGTGGTGATGGCATACTAGACAAAGATTGATGTTAACCTGTAATGTGGCGGTGATGCCAATACAAGACAAATATTGGAATTGTAACGTAGAAACGAAGGCTAATACAAGGAAATGTAATGACTTGTAACATCACAGTGAAGCCAATACAAGACAAAGTTTGACATTGACCTATAATGTGGCAGTGATGCCAATACAAGACAAGGGTTGACCTATAACATGGCGGTGATGCCAATACAAGGACGTAGGTAAACGTGTAACGTGGAAACAATGGCAACACATGAGAGGGTAAAATCATAACATGGCAACAACTCCAATACAAGAGGAAGGTCAACTCGTAACGTAGCATCATCGCTAATACAATGACAAAGGTAAACTTGTAACATGGAAACAATGCCGATACAAGAGAGAGGTCAACTCGTAACGTACCATCGACGCTAATACAAGGACGGAGATAAACTTGTAAAGGGGCAACAATGACAATACAAGAGGGAGTTTGACTCGTAACATAGCATCAACACTAATACAAGGACAAAGTTAAACTTGTAATTTGGAAAAAATGCCAATACAAGAGGAAGTTCGACTCGTAAGATATAATCAACACATATATAAGGACGAAGGTAAACTTTTAACATGGAAACAATGCCAATACAAGAAGGAGGTTGACTCGTAACATATCATTGGCGCTAATAGAAGGAAAAAGTATACTTGTAACGTGGCAACATGCCAATATAAGAGGGAAGTCGACTTGTAACGTAGCATCGACACTAATACAAGGACAAAGGTGAACTTACAATGTGGCAACAATGCCAATACAAGACAAAGGCAAACTCGTAACTTGGCAACAATGCCAATACAAGGAAAGGTTGACTTGTAACGTGGCAACAATACTAACACAAGACAAAGGAGAGTATATGTTGAATAATGAATGGCTTTTTAAGAAGTGAAGTCGATGATAAAACGTTCATGTCAATAGCATACATGTTGGGAAAGAGATATATAACAAGTTTTCTGATACCCTGAATAAAATCATATGGCAAACTTACTGGGGGAAAAGGACAAACAGTAAGACTTCTATCATGTCGGCCAATGTCAGATAGCAGACTCGCTGGGGATAACGATAGGTAGATATTTTGATAGGGCCATATTCTATACAGGTACCTAACAAACAAGGATGACAGGTAAAACTCTTGTTAGCGTTGTATGCTAGACACAACCTGACAAAAATAATGATTGGTAGATATTTTGATAGCTTCGTATGCTATAGAGGTACCTAACAAAAAATATGACAACATGTGCCGACTTTACTGGGAATTTGGAGAAAAATCAACACAGGTAAGGGTTTAAGAGTACCAGGTAGCGACACCATTGGTCGGGGATTGCAACATAAGAGGGACATCAGTTGGGGATTTGGATCCATATTCTCTGTAGGGATATATCACTGGGCTAAAAGATGTAGGTTCCCATGAGGTACCTAATCTTACGTATTCTTCGTATGTATGTTTGAATTTTGTATGGCGAATGATCCATTTTACCGGATATGCTACGCACTTTGAGGATGCAATATTATGCAATGACAACTATATGCAAAGGAAAAAGAAATAAACTCTGCAAGGATGAGAATAGGTTCATCAGGAATTGTTGCTTGTTGTCATGGAATACCAATACAGATTGGTGCTTCTGGGGAATGAAGACCAAAAATCTTGGCAACTCCACTAGGGATAATGACAGATTCTCTGGCGAATAGTTATAGTCTTGACGGGGAAGAAGAGATCCGACATGACTTCTCTACATCCTGAACTACTTGGGGATTAAATTGACATGCTGGAGAGTAGATGCTGAACACCACCCACATCTCTTTGAATGCCCTGATTTGCAATGCATTGAGGGATAATACCTCGGACCATTGGGTATTAGAAGATGGACATGGATTTCTTTGATTTCCCTGGTTTGCTTATCTGCTGGAGATTTGTCAACTATCATCTGTGGGGATTGCATGTTGAACCAGATAGTACTCACCGAGTGCCCCAAGTTAATCTACTGGGGAATCATGTTGATCCACATAAAACTCTCAAATGCCCATGATTCACACTATTGTTTGAGTGTCATGTTGAATACATGGGTTGAACCGTATAAAGAACCTCAAGTGCCCCAGGTTTGCACCGCTGCTAATGAGCTTACTCAAGAAAACTACAAGGGAAAGAAGACAAGTCTTCCATGTCATCTGGGTCAAGGTGACCGTCGTGATGCGTTTATCCTGATTGTAGTTGTCTTGCATGACATGATTTGCTTGAGTAGCTTTGCGAGTATGGATGAGGAATGCCCCTGTTTATAGGATCTCTGAAAGAAACAGTGCTGAACAGAAAACCTAAATATATGTGCTACAATACGATATGAGGTGGCCTTCCCCAATGTCTTGAGCCACGAAACAAATTGTCTCTGATTATAGATTTCTTGGAGATATTTGTCGAATCTCGATGTTGTTGGCCCAGGTTGGCAGAATTCTGAAGAGATTTCTCAACGTGATAGCCTTTGATTGGTTATAGCTTGAAGATATTTATCGACATGATTTCCCCTGAATGGTTATAGCTTGAATAGATTTATCTACGTCATAACCTCAGATTGGATAACTTTTAATGAATGCCTCTTGCTTGACGGAGTCTTGGATGACAACATACCCATAGGGTTGTTCACTTACGTCTTGAAAGTAGGCTAACACCCAATCGTACTTCTCAACTTGATCTGCTCCGTGCTCAAACAGAAACTTGAAATAATTTGTCCCTTAGGACCAACTGAAAGCGATACACCATTGCTCAACGTAGATTTCTGAGCAACTAGAGCTTTTGTACAAACATCAAGATCTCAAGAAATCTGATTGTGATCATTTCTCAAACCGGTCTTATTTTACTTAATCGAGTCACTAGAAAGTATTCCCTAGAATAAGATCATCCTTTGAGATGATTTTCTTTTCGACAGATTTCTGAAGCAATTTTGTCCCTTGGGGTAATCAAACTTTTATTTGATGCTCATTATGCAAGCTCGCTTGATGTTTAAGCACTTCTTTATATGAAAAGAATGTTTTTCTAAGAATGATAATTCTAATGCAAATTCATTTCTTCTCTTAAAGTTAAAAACTTTTATTAAAAAGATGTCAAAATATCGAGTTTTTTTCTTGTATAAAAGAAAGTAAAAAAGATGGAGTGATACCAACTCAAAAGTTTTAGTAAGCCTCTTCGGAGTCAGATTACCGTACTCTCGTTATAATTTTGCTTTTGAATTAACACATTCTTTTGTTAGGACTTTCAAGTGTTGTAACGTGACCTGGTTCACAGTTTCAGAAAAATGGATTTAAGGCTCAAAATTATTTGGTGCCCACCCCCTCTTCATGATGTTCTCCAGTCCTAAGTTCAACTAACTTGACACGAGCGTTCATCTCTCAAAGGGAATTGAAACGATTGGGTAACCAACAAAAAGTTTTTCGAACATGGAAGTCACTCACATTTTGGCTTTGGTGTCTGATCACACAACCTTGTCCTTCAATTAGCAATATCATATTCCCTCTTTTCTTTTCTTTTCTTTTGCCTAAGTATTTTTTTCTTTTTTTTTCTTTTTCTTTCTTTTCTTTTATATTTTTCTGACTTAGCGGGCTTTCTCTCTTTTCTCTCCCCTTTTTTTAGTATCTCTTTTGAACAAGTCATGTGATCCTGATTCGTCTTCGATTTGTTGAAAGTAATTGTGATTTCCTCACTCCATGATCGATGAGGGATAACCATTATTGTATCATCATTTGTTGACCTCCTAATATGTAAAGGCTAACCATTGAGGTTTCGGCTTTCCTCAACCTTTTGAATGATAACACCCATTAGGGTTGATCCTCAGATGTGCACTCCTGATGAGTTTTGAATGCTTGATCAAACTAACTGAGCATTACCCTCCCCGGGTTAAATGTGAGAGTTTTTTCTAACAATAAAAGAAACTACCACTTCAAGGCTTAAAGGGGATTAATGAGGGTCTATCTCCCTTATATCTCTGGTGTTTGGAAATTTAAAACTATGCATGAACATCGTCAGCAGGGTTTTACTCAAAAGCATATCGTTTGAAATTCTAGTTATTATGTTCATCATCCTCCCTCCAGAGGTATTTTCTTTATTCACAAGAGTTGAGTAACAAAAGCAAAGAAAAACATTTAAGACTGAATACGAATGGATTAATTCAAGACAAATATATTTCAATGCATGATGATTAACATTCAAAGATAAGCAAGTTTGCATACAACAAAGTACTGAACTAAAACAAGAAAGATTACAAATGAGAATGCAAATGAGATTTGAAATTACCATATTGAGGAGACTAGTCTCCGCATGGACTTATTGCTTGAGAATATGCTCTTGCAGTGTGGGTGCTAACTTAGGCAAGAGATTACACAATACATTCGGGCCAACTGGACCAAACGAGATTGCTTTGGAGTAGATAAGGTATTGGAATTTGTACCTCAATGTTATACAGTTATCGGTTGCATGGCCTGGGGCCCCTGAATGAAATTCACAACGAGAATTAACATCATATCCTCTTGGAAGTTACGCCCATGGCAGTCCAAGTTCACGCAGCTGGATCAAATCATTAGCAAACAATTGAGGAATAAGTTGATCATATGGCATAAGAATTGGATCAATTCTTCTTTTGGGACCCCTCTGCCTCTGTTGTGCCTGTTGTCCTTATTGTTGGTTTTGCAGCTCATAGTTCTGAGGAGGAACATATTACTATTGAGGGCCATATTGGGGTTATGTAATGAAAGGTTGTTATTGGGCCACCTAGGGTTGAGAATTTGTAGCAGCAACAAACTGATTTGGAACAATAATGGGCATTGGATAATAAGGAAGCTAGACTTGTGGATAAGCAGGAGCCTTACCCTTATCAACAGTGGTAGCACTAGTCTCACCCTCTTTTTTCTTAACAAACCCAGAATACGGCTTCTTTCCATTGCCAACGTTGTTGTTAGTAGTGCCAAATGCACTAGAATTATACTAGCCTTGATGCACGTCTCAAAGTGTTCCACAATAATAACCATATCAGAGAAGGATGAAAAAATATTGCTAATCATATGCTGAAGATATGGACCTTGCAGGGTGCCCATGAACAAGTCAACCAATTAACGATCCAAGAGAGGAGCTTGAACCCTTGCAGCTAATCCATGCCACCTCTGAGCGTACTCTTTTAAGGACTCTTCAGGATTCTGATCCATGTTCTAAAGTTGGGTACG
Organism: Vicia faba; assembly: GCA_948472305.1. Classification (NCBI taxonomy): domain Eukaryota; kingdom Viridiplantae; phylum Streptophyta; class Magnoliopsida; order Fabales; family Fabaceae; genus Vicia; species Vicia faba. The sequence continues at coordinate 210,989,297 of OX451738.1, read as the reverse complement.
GCTAGGGGCCATGGCAGTATTATAGTGATAATGTTTCAAGAAGGCATCAACTAGATCTCCCCAAGTACTAACATGAGTTCTCTCTAACTGCATATACCATTCCAACGGTGCCCCGGTCAGGCTGTGTTGAAAGAAATGCATGAGTAATGGTTCATTCTCAGCATGAGTGGCCATCTTGCGACAGCAGAAACAAACATGAGTCTCTGGACAGGTGGTGCATGTGTATTTTTCAAAGTTGGGGACCTTAAACTTTAGAGGAATAACAATCCCAGGAATAAGACACATTACTGCAACATTAAATCCAGATGTTTTAGAAATTTCCATAGCTTTAGACGCTCCTCGAGAGCACGATACATCTTAGCAGTTTCAGCAAAATCAGTAGGATATCTGTAACGCCCCATTTTATTTAATATTATATTATATTAATATTTTCGAGTTACCGTTTGACGTTTATTTTTGCGACGAGAATATTTATATTAACCGTTATATCTGTTAATATATTCGGCGAAGTTTTATTGGGACCGGTAATTATTTTATTCGGTCCGGTATTTGTTTTGAGGGACCGGTAATTATTTTATTAGGTCCGGTATTTATTTTGAGGGACCGGTAATTATTTTGTTCGGTTCGGTTTTTATTCCGTTCGGTTTGGTAAAATATAATTCGGACCGATATTTAATTATTCTGAGTTATTTTAATTATTTGGAGTTATTTTGATTAAGTGGCCTTTTGAATTATATTTTGGGTTAGTAAGACTAGTGGAGGGTAGTATGGTATTTTCATGTTGTCTTAAGACCAAAATCCAAACAAAGGCATTAGTTGTTGTTTTATGAGATATAGAAGTATCATAACACAAAACACACTTAGAGAGAACTAGAGAGAGTCTTGGAGGAAGAGAAGAACAAGAACATAAAGCTTGGGTCTTGGGTTGGTTGGAACATCAAGAATCATTCAAACATCTAAGGTAAGTGGTTTGATTTGGTATATTTTGATTTGGGATAAAATTGATGTTAGGGTTCTTGCGATTTGTCGAGATAAATTAGGAGAGTTAATTTAGGTGTTAGTGTTGTGGGATTATTGTTATGTTAATAGAAATTAAATTAGAAAAACTAAATTATATTAATTAAGTTTAGTTTATAAAATAGCAGTATGTATGAAATATGGAACTTGTTTCATTTATGTATATGTACAAATACATAGTTACAAGATGTGGAATTAGTGGTTGTTGTAAATGTTCCTACTTTCTATGCAGTATGGAAATTAAATGAAGTTTTTAAAAAAAAAACTAAGAACTAGCAGTTAAGTTATAAACTAAAAATGCAGTATGGCAATTAACTTATAAAAACTGAAGCGTGCATAATGGAATTGAAGTTTAGAAACTAAAATACTAGTAGTATAGAAAACTAAACGTAATGGCAGTATTAGAAATTGAAAGTATAGTTTAGAAACAAACAAGAAATATCAGTATAGTTAAGTTTACTAAAAGAATGCAGTATAGTTAAGTTTACTAAAAGAAATAGCAGTAACTATAGTTTAGAAAGTAAACTTGCAGTATGGAATTGAAACCAAGTTTAGAAAATTAATTAATTTATGTTTTGTTTTTATTTTCTTAATTTAATATATTAAATATTTATATTAATTAAATACAAATATGACATAAGTTAGCCGATTTAATTTGGAACCCGATTATGTTCCGATTTCTCGATTTCGGCAATTTCAGCGACGGAGCAAGTTGCTCTGAATTTAACGAAAATTGACGTGCTAGCTAATTTTGACGTGTAGAACGTCTTGGTGAGGTTAGTTTTTCGAGATTACGAGTTTTTAATGAAGCGGCCCGAAATAAGTCAATTTACGGTTAAGTTGAACCGGATTGCGTTTTAGTCGGTTTAAGTCGCGTATGGACAATCCGATTGCGACGTTAATGTTTATAATTGATGCTGATTATTGTGAATGAATTTTGCAACGATTATTGATGTTTGACTATTTTTCCGTGTTTGAAATTTAGTGAATTATTTGATAATGATGTGGTGTGATTAAATATGATGTTTGCGACGGTTTATTTATAATGAATACTTGATGATATGCGATGCGGTGATATGTTTATCTCGATGTGGATGAATATGGAGAAGTGTGTTTTATACCAATTTTGATGTGCGATGATGATGTTTTGTTGTGTCATGTTTGTGATGTCGTGTTGTCGAGTCACATACATAGCATTGACGACGAGGGCTTTTATGCCAAGCGACGAGGGCTTTTATGCCAAAGTGACGATGGGCTTTTATGCCGAATGTCCCTAATTATGGACAAAGCGACGGGTACCACATGCATAACATAGTCGTGTCTCATGGAGTCGGTTATGTTTATTTTTGTGTCTTTTGGCGTTGAGTTTTATTTCATGGCTTATGATGAATTGTGATGATATATGATACTTTGTTTTGTGATGATTTTTGTGTTGAACATAAAGTGAATATGATGCATTAATTTCATGATGAGTAAGAGATGAATATAACATGACGGTAAAACAACGATATGAGTTTATGGCGATGAAGTTTATGTCTTGTTTTGGTATGATTATGATGATTACGTGACAAAATTAAAGTGTTGATTTTATACACTAAATGATGATTTAAAGTGTGTGAGATTTGGATATGTGCTGACATACTCTTATTAATCCTATATCATTTATGATTCCAAAACTATTTATATATTTTATCATGCCTTTAATTATATGTTTTGGAGTATCTCACCCTTTACTTGTTTCGTCGTTGCCTTTATATTGGTAACATGCAGGTGATCCGCGAGGATGATGAGGATTAGCTCGAGTCTCTTTATTTTGAGTCGCTCTACTCTGATAGTAGTAACACTCGGGATTTGGGCGACGTTATTATTTTGATAGGATAGTTTATGTATATTATCTTATGACTTTATGTATTGATGATAACATGATGATACATACATTTTGTGAACACATCCGATGTGTTGTGATTAGTCATATGTTTATATGATGATTTATGTTATGAATCGGTATATTCGACTTTTAATTTTGTGATGCGCATTATAATGCAAAGTGATGAAAAACACGAATATGTGATACCTCAATTTATGTTTGGATGAAATTTTGAAACTCTGATTTTATTATCAATTACGAGGGGTAGAATTAGGGTGTTACATTAGTGGTATCAGAGCAGGTCGGTCTGTCCGGCCAAGTTGTTGAGTTTGTTGTCGTCTATCAATCAAGTATTGTTATTTGTTGATTCTAATCCTTGTTTTGTTTTGAGCAGAAGTTGTTATGGCTGGAAGGAACGCTGGTAGGAATGATGAGGCTCTTGCTGCTGCTATGCAGGCAATGGCTCAGGCTTTCCAAAACCCGCCGAATGCTGACAAGAACGCTGGGTCTCGTAGTTTGGAAACCTTCCAAAGAGAGAATCCTCCTACTTTCCAAGGAAAGTATGATCCCGAAGGTGCTTTGGCGTGGCTGAAGAAGATTGAAAGAATCTTCCGTGTGATGGATTGCACTCCTGTGCAAAGGATCCGTTATGGTACTCATAAACTAAGTGCTGAAGCGTATGACTGGTGGGTTGAAACTCGTCAGAGGCTTGAGGTTGCTGGTGAGAAAGTGACATGGGAAGTTTTCAGAAGGGAATTCATGAGGAAGTATTACCCGGAAGATGTTCGGGGAAAGAAGGAGATAGAGTTCCTTGAATTAAAGCAAGGAAGCATGTCTATCACTGATTATGCTGCAAGGTTCACTATGTTGGCCAAGTTCTATCCGCATTATGATGGGCCGAATGGCGAGTTCTCTAAATGCATCAAGTTTGAAAATGGTTTGCGTCCTGAGATTAAGAAAGTTGTTGGTTATCAGAAAATCCGTGTCTTTTTGGATTTGATTGATAGTTGTAGGATCTTTGAGGAGGACAGTAATGCTCATTATAAGATTATGTCTGATAAGAGAAACAAAGGTCAACAAATCCGTGGAAAACCATATGATACTCCAGCTGGTAAATGGAAACAGAAAGCATTTCAATGGCGAAGAACTAGTGGGGGAGATGCTCCTACTAGTATTGTTTGTTACAAGTGTGGGAAACCTGGCCACAAAAGTAGTGTTAGTCGAAGCGATGTTAGAGCTAAGGAGAATAAGGTGAGATGTTTCTGATGTGGAGAAGTGGGCCATATAACTCGCGATTGTAGACATAAGGATGTGGTCTATTTTAATTATGGCGAGGGAGGTCACATTAGTGCTCAATGTAAGAAGCCTAAGAGGACTCAAGGAGCATGAAAGGTGTTTGCTTTGTCGGGTGCTCCGACGATAAACGAGGATGGTCTTGTTCGAGGTACTAGTGTCATTAATAGCTTTTCTCTTATTACTATTATTGATACTGGTGCTACTCACTGTTTTATTGTTGTTGATTGTGTAAAGAGACTGGGTCTCACTTTGTCGTCTCTGGATAGAGATATGGTGGTAGAAGTTCCGGCTAAGGGAACGGTTACTACTTCTTTTGTGTGTACAAGTTTCCCTTTATCAATCTTTGATAGAGACTTTGTGGTTGATCTTGTTTGTTTACCGCTTGTCGGGTTGGACGTGGTTTTAGGTATGGACTGGTTAAAAGCTAATTATGTCCATATCAATTGCTATGACAACATTGTGAGGTTTTCTTCCTTAGTAGAAGAAGAACAATCTTTGTTGGTGTCAACGAAGCAGTTGAATGAGTTCATGAAGGACGAGGCGTTGGTTTTCTTGTTGATGGAGAATCTTTCTGTGGAGAGTCAAGCTGTGATAGCAAACTTTCTGGTGGTGTGCGATTTTCCCGAAGTATTCCCTGATGAGATTCCTAGTGCACCTCCAGAAAGAGAAGTTGAATTTTCTATGGATCTTGTCCCTGGTACCGGACCTATCTCTATGGCACCTTACAGGATGTCCGCATTTGAGTTAGCAGAATTGAAGAGCCAATTAGAAGATTTGCTCGAGAAGAAGTTTGTTAGATCAAGTGTGTCACCGTGGGGAGCTCCTGTGTTATTGGTGAAGAAGAAAGACGGTAGCATGAGACTTTGTATTGATTATCGTCAGTTGAATAAAGTGACTATCAAGAATAGGTATCCACTTCCTAGAATTGATGATTTGATGGACCGATTGGTTGGCGCTCGCATGTTTAGTAAGATTGATTTGAGATCGGGTTACCATCAAATAAGGGTGAAAGAAGAAGATGTTCAGAAAACTGCTTTCAGGATGAGGTATGGACATTACGAATATTCGGTGATTCCTTTCGGTGTCACTAATGCATCGAGAGTATTCATGGAGTACATGAGTCGTATTTTCCAACCTTACTTGGATTGTTTCGTGGTTGTTTTCATTGATGATATTCTGGTTTATTCTAAATCAGAAGAAGAGCACGCAGAACATTTGCACATCATGTTGGAAGTTCTGAAAGAGAAGAAGCTTTATGCTAAGTTGTCAAAGTGCGAGTTCTGGTTAACTGAAGTGAGCTTTTTGGGGAATGTCATTTCTGGTGATGGCATTGTTGTAGACCCTTCTAAAGTTGATGTTGTATTGAGATGGGAAACTCCTAAGTCTGTTACTGAGATTAGAAGTTTCTTAGGATTGGCTGGTTACTATAGAAGGTTCATTGAAGGTTTTTCTAAGTTGGCGCTCCCTTTGACAAAGTTGACTTGTAAAGGAGCTGCATTTGTGTAGGATGTCAAGTGTGAAGAAAGTTTTGTTAAATTGAAGAAAAGTTTGACAACGGCTCCGATCTTGATTATACCTAATCCCGAAGAACCGTTTGTTGTTTATTGTGATGCTTCTAAGATGGATTTAGGCGGTGTACTTATGAAAAATGGCAAAGTGGTCGCTTATGCTTCTAGGCAATTGAAGATTCATGAGAATAATTATCCTACGCACGATTTGGAGCTTGCAGCGGTTGTTTTTGTGCTTAAGATTTGGAGGCATTATCTTTATGGTTCTAGATTTGAAGTATTTAGTGACCATAGAAGTTTGAAGTACTTGTTCGATCAGAAAGAGCTTAATATGAGGCAAAGACGGTGGCTTAAATTGTTGAAAGATTATGATTTTGGATTGAATTACCATCCTGGTAAAGCTAATGTGGTGGTCGATGCTTTAAGTCAAAAGACTTTGCATATGTCACTTTTGATGGTGAAAGAGTTGGAATTGATTGAGCAATTTAGAGATATGAGTCTTGTAGTAGAAGTGATGCCGAAGAGTGTTATCTTGGGAATGTTAAAGATCAATAATGATTTCCTTGATAGTGTTAGAGAAGCTCAGAAGCTTGATGTGAAACTTGTTGATTTGTTGGTTGGTATTGGACAAACTGAAAATGAAGATTTCAAGTTAGATGCTCAGGGTGTTTTGAGGTTCCGTGATAGGATTTGTATTCCCAATGATATGGATTTGAAGAGAATGATTTTGGAAGAAAGTCATAGAAGCAATTTGAGTATTCATCCCGGAGCGACCAAAATGTATCAAGATTTAAAGAAATTATTTTGGTGGTCGGGCATGAAGAGAGAGATGGCTCAGTTTGTTTATGCTTGTTTGACTTGTCAGAAGTCTAAAGTGGAGCATCAGAAACCTGCAGGATTGATGCAACCATTAGAGATTCCAGAATGGAAATGGGATAGCATTTCTATGGATTTCGTAATGGGGTTACCGAATACAGCAAGAGGACACGATGCGATTTGGGTGATTGTTGATAGGCTTACGAAGTCGACTCACTTTATTCCTATTAACATCACTAATCCCGTATCGAAGTTGGCAGAAATTTATACGCATGTGATTGTGAGATTACATGGTATTCCTTTGTGTATTGTTTCGGATAGAGATCCGAGGTTTACTTCTAAATTTTGGAAAAGCTTGCAAGAGGCTTTGGGTTCAAAGTTGAGGTTGAGTTCGGCTTATCATCCTCAGACTGATGGTCAGACGGAAAGGACAATTCAATCGATGGAAGATTTGTTACGTGCTTGTATTCTTGAGCATGGTGGTTCATGAGATACATATCTTCCTTTGATTGAGTTTACTTATAACAATAGTTTTCATGCTAGTATTGGAATGGCACCGTTCGAGGCTTTGTATGGTCGGAGGTGTAGAACTCCTTTGTGTTGGCATGAGTCGGGTGAAAGTGTGGTGCTTGGACCAGAATTGGTTAGAGAGACTACTGAGACGGTGAAGATGATTAGGGAAAAGATGAGAATTTCTCAAAGTCGACAAAAGAGTTATCATGATAAAAGGAGAAAAGACATGGAATTTCAAGATGGTGATCATGTATTTTTGCGAGTTACTCATACAACCGGCGTTGGGCGAGCATTGAAGTCGAAGAAGCTAACTCCTCGCTTTATTTGTCCTTACCAAATTACTAGTAAAGTGGGAAAAGTGGCTTATAGAGTGGCACTACCCCCAAATCTTTCAAACTTGCATGATGTGTTCCATGTGTCGCAACTTTGGAAGTATGTTCCGGATCCTTCACATGTGATTGAGATGGATGATATCCAAGTGCGAGACAATCTTACGATGGAGACGATGCCATTAAGGATCGAAGATCGTGAGATGAAGTCTCTTCGTGGAAAAGATATCTCCTTGGTTAAAGTTGTTTGGATAGGAGCAGCTGGTGAAAGTGTGACGTGGGAGTTAGAAAGCAAGATGCGGGATTCCTATCCCGAGCTTTTCGAGGACAAAACTTTTATAAGTGGGGGGAGAGTTGTAACGCCCCGTTTTATTAAATATTATATTATATTAATATTTTCTAGTTACCGTTTGACGTTTATTTTTGCGACGAGAATATTTATATTAATCGTTATATCTGTTAATATATTCGGCGACGTTTTATTGGGACCAGTAATTATTTTATTCGGTCCGGTATTTGTTTTGAGGGACTGGTAATTATTTTATTCGGTCCGGTATTTATTTTGAGGGACCGATAATTATTTTGTTCGGTCCGGTTTTTATTCCGTTCGGTTTGGTAAAATATTATTCGGACCGATATTTAATTATTCAAAGTTATTTTAATTATTTGGAGTTATTTTGATTAAGTGGCCTTTTGAATTATATTTTGGGTTAGTAAGACTAGTGGAGGGTAGTATGGTATTTTCATGTTGTCTTAAGACCAAAATCCAAACAAAGGCATTAGTTGTTGTTTTATGAGATATAGAAGTATCATAACACAGAACACACTTAGAGAGAACTAGAGAGAGTCTTGGAGGAAGAGAAGAATAAGAACACAAAGCTTGGGTTTTGGGTTGGCTGGAAAATCAAGAATCATTCAAACATCAAAGGTAAGGGGTTTGATTTTCCAATGCTTATAGTTAGGGTTTGATTTGGTATATTTTGATTTGGGATAAAATTGATGTTAGGGTTCTTGAGATTTGTTGAGATAAATTAGGAGAGTTAATTTAGGTGTTAGTGTTGTGGGATTATTGTTATGTTAATAGAAATTAAATTAGAAAAACTAAATTATATTAATTAAGTTTAGTTTATAAAATAGCAGTATGTATGAAATATGGAACTTGTTTCATTTATGTATATGTACAAATACATAGTTATAAGATGTGGAATTAGTGACGGTTGTAAATGTTCCTACTTTCTATGCAGTATGGAAATTAAATGAAGTTTTAAAAAAAAAAACTAAGAACTAGCAGTTAAGTTATAAACTAAAAATGCAGTATGGCAATTAACTTATAAAAACTGAAGCGTGCATAATGGAATTGAAGTTTAGAAACTAAAATACTAGTAGTATAGAAAACTAAATGTAATGGAAGTATTAGAAATTGAAAGTATAGTTTAGAAACAAACAAAAAATAGCAGTATAGTTAAGTTTACTAAAAGAATGCAGTATAGTTAAGTTTACTAAAAGAAATAGCAGTAAGTATAGTTTAGAAAGTAAACTTGCAGTATGGAATTGAAACCAAGTTTAGAAAATTAATTAATTTAAGTTTTTTTCTTTTCTTAATTTAATATATCAAATATTTATATTAATTAAATACAAATATGACATAAGTTAGCCGATTTAATTTGGAACCCGATAATGTTCCGATTTCCAGGATTTCGGCAATTTCGACGACGGAGCAAGTTGCTCCGAATTTAACGAAAATTGACGTGCTAGCTAATTTTGATGTGTAGAACATCATGGTGAAGTTAGTTTTTTGAGATTACGAGTTTTTAACAGAGTGACCCGAAATAAGTCATTTTACGGTTAAGTTGAACCGGGTTGCATTTTAGTCGGTTTAAGTCGCGTATGGACAATCCGATTGTGATGTTAATGTTTATAATTGATGCTGATTATTGTGAATGACTTTTGGGACGATTATTGATGTTTGACTATTTTTCCGTGTTTGAAATTTAGTGAATTATTTGATAATGATGTGGTGTGATTAAATATGATGTTTGGGACGGTTTATTTATAATGAATACTTGATGATATGCGATGCGATGATATGTTTATCTCGATGTGGATGAATATGGCGACATGGTTTTTATACCAATTTTTATGTGCGATGATGATGTTTTGTTGTGTTGTGTTTGTGATGTCGTGTTGTCGAGTCACATACATTGCATTGGCGACGAGGGCTTTTATGCCAAGCGACGAGGGCTTTTATGCCAAAGCGACGATGGGATTTTATGCCGAATGTCCCTAATTATGGACAAAGCGACGAGTACCACATGCATAACATAGTCGTGTCTCATGGAGTCGGTTATTTTTATTTTTTAGTCTTTTGGCGTTCAGTTTTATTTCATGGCTTATGGTGAATTGCGATGATATATGATACTTTGTTTTGTGATGATTTTTGTGTTGAACATAAAGTGAATTTGATGCGATAATTTCATGATGAGTAAGCGATGAATATAACATGACGGTAAAGTGACGATATGAGTTTATGGCGATGAAGTTTATGTCTTGTTTTGGTATGATTATGATGATTACGTGACGAAATTAAAGTGTTGATTTTATACACTAAATGATGATTTAAAGTGTGTCAGATTTGGATATATGCTGACATACTCTTATTAATCCTATATCATTTATGATTCCAAAACTATTTATATATTTTATCATGCCTTTAATTATATGTTTTGTAGTATCTCACCCTTTACTTGTTTCGTCGTTGCCTTTATATTGGTAATGTGTAGGTGATCCGCGAGGATGATGAGGATTAGCTTGAGTCTCTTTATTTTGAGTCGCTCTGCTCTAATAGTAGTAACACTCGGGATTTGGGCGACGTTATTATTTTGATAGGATAATTTATGTATACTATCTTATGACTTTATTTATTATTGATAACATGATGATACATACATTTTGTGAACACATCCGCTGTGCTGTGATTAGTTATATGTTTATATGATGATTTATGTTATGAATCGGTATATCCGACTTTTAATTTTGTGATGTGCATTATAATGCAAAGTGATGAAAAACACGAATATGTGATACCTCAATTTATGTTTGGATGAAATTTTGAAACTCTGATTTTATTATTAATTACGAGGGGTAGAATTGGGGTGTTACAAGATCACCCTGGGAATCATAAAGATCAATGACATTGTAATGGTCGTCAATCACATTTTTCTGAGTTTCAGGAGTAATCACAACAATAGCAGCCTTGGGAATTCCATTATGAGGATTATGGAGCCCATTAGAAGCGGAAGGAGCAACTTCTGCAATCTTAATGACATTCTGATGGACATCTTTTTGACCCTGAATAACAACATGGAGAGTCTCGAGGAGTTGATTCATTCTGGAACACATAGTATTTGTGTCCTGATGGAGAGCATTCTGATTCTGTACAAAGAGAACTATTAGTATTCATTGATTATCTCTGGTATGACACAAATGTAAGGAAGTCATTGTCGTTGATTCTGAACTCTGAATGGAAAGAATGGGACCCGATAAGCTTCTGTTATGAAATGCATGATATTATGAATGCATGTTTCATCCTTCATTTCCAAGGAAACCTAAAGACTTGTCTATCCATAAGTATCCTTTTGATAATAGCATTCATCTTTTGAAAATCTCGGTGAAAGAGACTCGTCTTTGGAATTCCTTAGAAATAAGATGTGTATACATAATGATATGATGTTATGGTATGCAACAACATTGGATCAAGGTTCTAACATCAAAAATCTGTTGTATTGTCTTTGGATGTTCCTAAAATATCAAGATCAAAGATTCAGAAATAACCAAAGTACCACAGAACCAAAGAACCATAGAATAATATGGTCACCATTTGAAAAAAGTCACCATTTGTACCTGTAATAATGATCCTTCCCCACTCAGGTGAAAGCTAGATCAGGGTAGGCAAAGGTGACTTGGAGTCATGGGTCCTCCTAAGAATACCATCGTTGTTACAATAGACGTATGTGACGATAGCAACTCATTTGAACCTCATCCAAGCAAAGACCACATGACAGTTCTAGTATGAACCTGAGTCTAGTAGCATCCATGCTCCGCTCTATTCCTAGTGTTCCTATTGTGCATAATTATGGCCTGGGTACTAGGCTTTTTACCTCATGGTAACACCCACCTAACAAGAAGCACGAATCTAGTACAGCAGATAATCAATATGGAAAGCGATAAAATGCATGCAAACATATGAAAGAAAGCATGTAAACAAAGTGGTAATAGAGCAATAACACACAAAACACCCAAATACAAGAAAACAAATGAAAGCTAGGACTGACTTGTAAAGGATGAACCAGCAATCAGTCAACTTGTCCCCAGCAGATTTGCCAGTTGTCGCGCCGTGAAAAAACATAGAGTCACCATCGAACTCTATTTATCCCGAAGGAAGGGAAGATATCGAGAGAACCGAAAAGAAACATATAGGATTATCTTGCAACCAAGAGAAAAGGTAAGGAAGTCGATTATGCGAGGGGAAGGTATTAGTATCCCGCACGTCTGTGGTACTCCATAGGATCCACTTTCGTTTGTTCTCATATAAGGGTGTGTAACAATCTATGTCTAAAGCTTACTGCTATAAGGGAATGCATGCGAAATAAAGTATGGGGAAAAGAAGGAATATTTACAAAGTTTTGGTAACCTAGGCCCCACAACCTAGTGCCTACGTACTCCCCCCTTCAATGGGAAATTCTGAGTGTCGTAGTTCGACTCACATGTTTTAGTTTGTTTTGTGTTTTTAATGGAACAACACTATGCTTTGCATTCTACCACTGCTCGACCCTTAGAGACTCACGCGTCTGTAGTAGAAAGGAACTAACATGTTCATACCTGACAAGGTATCTTTAAAAGAAAAATGCTCGAAGGCAGATAATGCTTCACTCACAACTCTTTAGCAAATAGACATGGTGCAACCCGACCTTTGAGGATTCATGCGCCGTACCTCCTAAAGTAGAACTAACACATCCTTTTGATAATTTCGATGAAAGGACCGAAGGCGAAAAGAGTTTGGATTTCTTGGTGTTTTTTACCTTTAATAGAGGTGTTATACAGTGGGAGAACTGGCTTGTTTTTGCATTCTATCGCAAATATTACGGATAGCAAGAGTCTCCACCGACTTTTCTTTTATCCAATAAGGAAAGGGTGAAAAGAACAGGAAAGACCATGATAGATTTTGAGTTCGGGGGGTAGGTTATGAAAAGGCAAGGTGTTAGCACCCTTTTCATCGGTAGTTATCTATGGGCTCTTGATCGCTTAGCTCACTTTTGAAAATTTCTTTGTGTTTGTTTTAAAATGTTTTAAAAATTTTCCAATGTAAGGCGAAACCTTGTAATAACTCTTGGGTCCTCAAGAGTGTATACAAAGTGTTTTGAAAATATATTTGAAAGTGTTTGTGAAATGTTTTTGTTTTGAAGATTTTTGTGAGCAAGCGGTTAACAGTTCTACCCACTCAAGGTCGTTCTTGTACTTTTTCTTCTCCTTTAGATAGTGCTATTTGTACAATTAATTAGCAGGAAGCCCTATCGTTGGATGTGAAGGGACAATCGAAGGGTCATCGTACAGTCATCGAAGGTAACCCGTAAGAATGCTTTAACAATTTTTGTAAGGGACTAGATCATTTATCAAAAGGCAACGTCGAAAGTGTCATCGAGGGACTATGATCTTTGATTCGAGGGACTTTGCTAAAGCGTCCCTACTTCCAAGGGATATGACCGTTTTATTCCGAAGACATCGAAGAGAGGTTACCCTAAAGGTGCAAGTGTGCGAGTTTGTTAATTTCAGTAATTTTAGTCTTGAATTTAGGTTATCTATCGATTGGTTTTTATCTTTCCATACAATCCTAAATACTAAGCAGTAGTATAGTAAATGTAAAAAATAGTAAAGCGCATAAAGTAAAGTTTATATGCTATTACATCACTTTGGGGAAATTACATAATAGTAAAGTGCAGAAAATAAACCTAGCTATTACATCCCGGGAACAGTTACAATAATAAAAAATAAAGCGGGAAACCTAGGCTATTACAATTGCGAAACTTATACAATTTATCTAATAAAATAAGAAAAAGGGAAGAGGAAAACAAAATGTTTTTTTGGCGATTTTTATGAAAAAACCTTTTTGATGATGATTAAAATAAACCTAAAAAAAGCTAATTAATTTTAATTAATAAAAGAGATTAATTAAATTAATTAAAAGGTTAATGATAGAAAAGGAAAAACTAAACCTAATTGTTTTTAGGGTTTACAAAAAAAATTATTTTTAGGTTTGTAAAAAAATAAATTAAGGTTAAAAGAATTTGGGTTAGAAAATAGAGTAAGGGAAAAAATTAAGGAAAAACAACAAGTTGGAAGAAAAACAAAGCAAACTTTCAGGGGTGGGTGTTAAACCCACACCCTTTCCCTCTTTAGTGGTATCGTTTGTCACCAGGCCAACCATGCATTGGTGTTAGCAGGATGCACGCAACACAACATGTATCAACCCTTCAAAAATTGAGAAATTATGAAAAAATGTCAAAAGGCAGGGATCAAATCCGCGCCCTAGTACACAGACGTCTTATCACGCGCGTGCTTGCCACTAGGGTGGCTGTTACATCCGGTATATTATTGAGATCAAATAAATATAATATAAACTCCAATTATTGGGCCTATGAAGCGCCAGAGCCCTAGTTTCAATCGTCTTCTCCGGTGAGTGTGTTTCTAGTCCATGCAAAATAGAAAACATTAGAGGTTCCAAAGGACCCTACCCCCCTAATTCAGGCCTTGCAAACTCAATGGTGCCACTGGTTTTGGCTAAATCATCTTGTACACAAAGATACGAAGAAGACAATCTAAAACGGTGTAAACATGGAAATCCCTTATCCGGTCTTCACGGGGGCCACGTGATGGGTCAAACCTGCACATTGATATCTCAGAAGCATATTAGTAAGGTTAGCTTCGACCAAAACACAAAGAAAACAATAATATAAATTTCATGCAATGATGGAAATTGGTTATGCATGTTCATGCATTTCAGGCCCTTTGGATCATTAAAATTGATCCAATCTTACCCTACAACACTTCAGAGATTGTTTGGAAGGGTTAGCTTGCTTGGAAAGAGACTGTAACTAGGGTTTTTGATTTGCCCAAGTTTTGAGATTTTTTTGAGATTTTGGAATTGTTTCTTGTGCAAGGGTTTCATGGCTTGTCATGTCTCAAATGATGAGAATATATAGTGCTTGAATTAGGTGAAAAGGGATTGGGCTTGGACCTTGTATGAAAGGCTTGACTTTATCTAATTTAATTTTGACTTTAAATAAATAAATAAAAAAAATAAATAGAATAAAAATCCAAGGGGTGTATGAATAAGTTCAAAGGTTCATATTGAGGCCTTATGCACGTTTGGATTTTAAACATCAGCCCATTAGCCCAAAAATTCAAGTTTAGTCACTTTAGGTTACATGCATTTTGTCAAAATTACCCAACTTGCACCAATCATAACTCTCTCAATTTTCATCATTTATAGGTGATCTTAGACTTTTTGGAAAGCCCAAGATATCCTCTACAATCTCTATGTTAATAATTTTCGCATTTTGAGCTTTTATATTGATGTAAGTTTCCTTGACAAAAAGTTTCTTTTTGTTGACTTTTGAAATGACCTATAATTTTTTGGCCCATATCTCTCAAATGAAGCATTTTTAGATTTGATCTTAGAGAGACAAAGTTGTAGAGAATTGAATTTCCTTCAAAATGTGCTTTTGTTAAGGAAAATCTAATGAAGCATGTGAAAGTTGTGCTTGGTCAAAGTTCATTTGACTTCTCCTTAAGAAAACCCTAATTTAGTAACTTTTGACTTTTGATGAATTGAGAGTTTTCTTGATGAGTCGTGATCAACCCTTGATCAAATAATGAATATAAATTCAAAAATATTGATGTTGACAAAAAATATTAAGGTATGACTGTATGTTGACCACAATTGACTTTTTGCCAAATATAGTTGATTTTCAATCATCCAAGCAATTGACTGAGGAAACTTGTGATGCAAGGCTTGAAACTTGGCATGAGCATTCCTTGAGACATATGAACCATGAAATCCACTTGAGGCCTTAGAAGCCCAATCTTCCTCGAGAAAAGTGAAATCGTAGTTGTAGGTCAATTGCTTAAGAGGAGAATTTGTCTTATCAATCCTTGAGTAACCTTGAGCAAATGAAAACCCTAGTAGCATGAGGAGATATCTTGAATAAAATTGGAGGGTAATTTTTGGGGTACAATAGCTTCCCCTGTTCAATCTTCTTAAACCTGAAGAGTTAGATTAGCATGCTCGTCATTCGTGATCTGAAGGTGGAAGAGGATTGAATACTTAAGTGCCTAGAAATTTGAACTCGCATGTGCATGAAGTAACACTTGGTTGATAATATTGCTCGAATGGGCTTAAAGATTCCATTCGGAAAGATTAAGGAGTGTCATCAGAGATGGTCTTATAGATGCCATCCAAATTAACTATTGATAGGAGTACCAGAATGAGTCTACGTTCGACAGTATCTGAGAAGTATACTAGAATGAATATATGTTTGACTGTATCTAGCAGATGTGCTGGGGAGTGTGAGATTGAATCTTATGTCTCGATTGTATCTTAAAGTGGACCAAAATGAGTCTATTTCTTGACTGTATCTGTAAGTGGACCAGAATGAGTCTTCATCCGACTGTATCTGAAATTTGTGTTATAATGAGCCTACGCCTATATGTATATGAGATCTGTATTAGAATGAGCCTACGCCTGGCTGTATCTTAGATTTATATTAGAATGAGCCTACGCCTGGAAATATCTAAGTATATACCAGAATGAATATCAGAATGGATCCACGTCTTGATCGTATTTGGGCGGTATCTGAAAGATATACTGGAATGAGTATTAGAGTGGATGCACTCTTTGACTGTATCTGGAGTATATCTGGAATATGTGCTAGAATGCGTATCATAATGGATCTATGTCTTGATCGTATCTGAACTGTATCTAGGATATGTATCGGAATAAGTCTACGCCTGACTGTATTTAAATGATCATCAGAATGAATCGTCGATTGATTGTATCTGAAGGATGAGAAATTATTGACAATGTTTATCTGTTGCACCCTAACTAAATGAAAACAAAGTTAGTTTTATGCAATGTCATGATGTATGTAATGCATTGTGTAATGATGTTCTCAAAATAAATGAGAATGATATATGCGTTTCGTATGTATATTCTATGATATTCTGTAAATGATGTATGGATGTAAGATGTTGTTGATGACAGCGGTAGCTTCGTGTGACATTTTCGGTTGGGAAAATAAATCCCTGATTGTTATCGGGGATGAAGAATTTTAGGAACATTGGTCGTTCATTGATGGATTCTTACGTACCCTTGTTGGGGGATAAAAGAGATAGATAATCCTCTGATGCATGAATGTTAACTCTTTTGGGGAGGATAAAGTTGAATGACATTTGGCCCGGGAAGAGAATCTTGTCAAGGAATTGCGATAATCGGAGAAATAACCTCTGTTTGGGAAATAAGCCCTGT
This sequence comes from Vicia faba, assembly GCA_948472305.1. Lineage (NCBI taxonomy): Eukaryota > Viridiplantae > Streptophyta > Magnoliopsida > Fabales > Fabaceae > Vicia > Vicia faba. The sequence continues at coordinate 210,972,371 of OX451738.1, read as the reverse complement.
TTGGGAAATAAACCCTGCTGGGGAAATAAACCCTACTGGGGTAATAAACCCTGCTGGAGAAGAGAATTCTGCAGGGGATTTTACAGTGTTGGAGAAATAAACTTCGCTGGAGAATTAACTTCCTGTAAACTGTATTGAGGAAATGATTTCTGATGGGAATTGGAATTTCATAGGTTGTGCGGAGGAATTTTCCACCATATGCTGGGGAAATGATCAAGCTTCCTTATACGCTAGGGGACCTACTGAGGGAGATGATCATATGAACCGCTGGAAGATTCCCCACTTTCTGTTTGAAGGCATATTAGACTTGTTGAGGAATATATCCCTGTTGGAGATGAGCTTGTGAAGGTAGCTCTGTAGAAATAGTTCCATGGAGATTGCTCTGTGGGGATTTATCTGTGAGGATTTGCGGATGACTTTAACATTATCCCAACTCCTAGAGTCTTTAGTAAATGCTAATTCATGTTTTTATGCATATATTTGTTATCAGTAATCATATTCAAATGCATATGTTCATTCAATTTAGTCATTGGGCATTTTTGTAAACAAAATAGAGAAAGTAAAACAAACTTGAATTTTGAAACATATTTGTATTGAAAGTTTTCTTATAAACAGACATTTTTATACAAATAGATAGAAATCCTAGTAATAGGAAATCGTCGTAAGATGAAAAGAGTACAAAGTAAAACAGAGAAAAACAGCTATGTGGAAACGATTCCATAAAGCTTCAGCTCCGCTATTGCCTTTATATCTTCAAGCGTCTTATGAAAAAGGAAGGTGTTAGCACCCTTTTCATTCGTAGTTATCTACGGGATCTTAGTCGCTAGCTCACTTTGTTTAGAAAATTCTTTGTGAATGTGTGTTTGAAAATATTTTGAAAATGCCAATAGTAAGGAAACATTGTAATGATCCTCGTATCTATGCTCGAGAATGTGTACAAAGTGTTTTTGTTTGAAAATATTTTTGAAGAGTGTTTTTGAAAAGAGGTTTTGTTTTTGAAATGTTTGTGAGCAAGCGATTACGAGCGATCTACCTACTCAAAGTCTTTCTTGTTATTTTCCTTCTCCTTTAGATATTACTATCCCACCATTAGTTAATAGGAAGCCCTATAATTGGATGTGAAGGGACAAGTGTGGGTCAACGTACAATCATAGAAAGCAACTCGTAGGGGCGCTTTAGCAATTTCGTAAGGGACTAGATCATTTACCGAAGGCAGCATCGAAAGGGTCATTGAGGGACTACGATCTTTGTTTCCGAGGGACAATTCTAAACTGTCCCCATGTTCGAGGGACATGACTATTTTCCGAAAGCCAACAAGGGAGGTTACCCAAGAAGTGCACATGTGTGAAGTGTGTTGTGATTCAAGTATTATTTGTTTTTCATCAGGGTTTGCTATCGTTTATCTTTAATCTTGCCATACAAGCCTAGTTACTAATAGCAACAGTAAAATAGGAAAGCGATAAAGTACGGAAAGTAAAACAGAAAATAAACTCTAAACTATTACACGACTTTAAGAGAGATACATAATAGAAAATGTAAAATTTAAACCCTAATTACTATTACAAATCATAGGTAGTTACAATAATTTAAAAATGTGTGAGAATAATAAGTTACGCGAAAATATATGATAGGAAGGCGAAAGGAGAAGGAAATTGTTTTTTTGGAGATTTTCATGATAAAAGGATTTCATGATTAACCTAATAACCTAATTAATCATAACTAATTAAAAAAAATGATTAATTAAGTTATTAAAACCTAAAAAACCCTAATTCAATTTTAATTTAAAAAATATTAATTAGTGAAAAGAAACCTAAAACAAACCTAAATTGATTGATTAAATAAAAAACTAAATAATTAATTAGGGTTGATTAAAAAAAGATTAGTGAAAAAAAACCTAAAAAACCTAAATTAGGCTTTGTTAAAGGTTTTTGTGAAGTTGAAGAAAATAAGAGGAAAAGAGTAAAAGAATAGAGAATTATGGGAAAAAAACCAAAATTGGTAGGGGTGGGTGTTGAACCCACACCCTCAGCAATTTCAACCAACACATTCACCACCAGGCCAGGCGCGCGCCTGTGTCAAGGAGAGGGAACCAGCGCCTTTAGTAATCTGCAAAACAAATAAAATCATGAAAAAAATAACAAAATGCAAAAAGGATGGGATCGAACCCACGCCTTGGCATAGTAACGTCTTTATCGCATGCGCTTCAACCGCTGGGGTTGTAATACATCCGGTGTTTAAACTGAAACAATTAAAAGAAATATTAAACAAAACACCTAGACTGGAGAGGTTCCAGATCCCTAGCTCCAATCATTTTTTTCGGTGAGAAGATTTCTTTTTTCTGCAAAAACAACACGTATTAGAGATCCAGGGGGACCCTACCCCCTAAATCAGGTTCTGCAAATTCAATGGACTGGTTTATTTGGGCTGAATCGTGCTGGTTTAGGTTCAACAATGAAAACATCATGGATCAGGGTGGTTATGGCAACTCACGATTTGATCATCATGGGAATCCCATGTTAGGTTTTTCCTACATATCTTTTCCTCATGAACATGTCAGTAACATTAATATGCGTAAAAACATAATGAAATAATAGATATGAAAAACATGCAATGATGAAAATGGTGAGGCATGTTTATGTGATTTTATCCCCTTTTGATTATGGAAGTCGACCTAGCCTTACCTTACTGAGTTCCTGGAAGTGAATGGAAGAGTTCATAGGCCCCGAGAGTGGCTGCAAGCTAGGGTTTCAAGTTTCCCTAGTTTTGAGTAATTTTTAATTTTTTGGAGGTTTCTTGGACAAGGTTCTTTATATAAGGGTTCGTCCTCTTTGTGTATGATTTAAGGAGAATATATAGCATGGAATTAGGTCAAATATATGGGCTTGGACTTGTGTCAAAAGCCCTGTCTTATTTTATCTTATTTTGACTTTTAAAATAATAAAAAATCAAAAATAAAACCAAATGACCCAAGGGGTGAATCAACAAGTCTTGAGGTGCATAAGGAGTGTATTTCAATCTTCGACTCTGAAACAATGGCCCAATAGCCCAAAATATCAAGTTTGCTCAATTTGAACTCCATGCATTTACTCAAAATTTCCCAACTTTCACTAGCCATAACTCTCCCAATTTTCATCTTTTGAAGGTGATCATGGAATTTTTGGAAAACTCAAGATGTCCTCTACAATATCTCTTTTGATCATTTTTGCATTTGGAGAATTTATCTTGATGTAAGTTGTCTTAACAAAAAGTGTCTTTTTGTTGACTTTTCAAATGACCCATAATGTATTGACTCATATCTCTCAAATGAATTATTTTTTGGACTTAAGCTTAGAGTTACAAAGTTGTAGAGAATTTAATTTCCTTCATAATGAGCTTTGGTTAAGGATAATATTATGAATCATGTGAAAGTTATGCTTGGTCAAAGTTCAGTTGACTTCTCCTGAGGAAAACCCTAATTTGGAAACTTTTGACTTTTGATGATTTGAAGGTATTCTTGACGAGTCATGGTCAACACTTGATAAAATGATGAATATGACTTCAAAACCTTGATGTTGACTAAAAATATTGAAGTTTGACTAAATGTTGAGCACAATTGACTTTTTACCTAATATAGTTGATTTTCAGTCATTTGATCAATTGACTGAGCAAACTTGCAATGAAAGGCATGAAACTTGGTATGATCATTAATGAAGAGATATGAGAGACCATGAATTCCATTTGAGACCACAGAAACCCAAATTTCCTTGTGAAAGATGAAACCCTAGTTGTGGACCTATTGCTTAAGAGGAGAATTTGTCTGATCAATTCTTGAGCAACCTTGAGCAATTGAGAACCCTAGGAGAATGTTTTGAAGAAAAGGGAGGGAAAATTTTGGGGTAAATAGCTACCCCTTTTCAATCTTCTTAAACCCTAAGAGTTAGATTGGCATGCCTGCCATTCGTGATCTGAAGGTAGAAGATGATTGAACACTTAAGTGCCCAGATATTTGCACTCGCATGTGCAAGAGGTAACATTGTTGATTGATAATATTGCTTAAATGGGCTTAAAGATGCTATTAGAATAGGTGACAGAGTGTCATCGGAGATGAGCTTATATATGTCATCCAAACTAACTGTCAATAAGAGTATCAGAATGAGTCTACGCTTGACTGTATCTGAAGAACGCTTTTCAGAATGGATCTCTGGGGAAAGTGCTTAAGTAGCTGCTTGTCAGATTTACTCTCTGAAGGAAATTGTTATCAAAATTCAGTCTGTGAGGGAAATGCTTATCAAAATTCAGTCTCTGAGGGAAATGTTTGTCATGTATATAGTCGTCCCGTCCTGTTTCGGGAATTGATCTACAGTCTGTTTTTCGTCGGTAAACCCATCCTGTTTCAGGAATTCATACCACCAGGCCATATCAATAGTTTCCCCATCCGATTTTGGGAGTTAATATTTATCTGGTTGTAAAGAGAGCTTCCACGTCCTGTTTCAGGAGTTAATCTTTGCTTGGTCATACAGATGGTTGCCCCGTCCTATTTTGGGAATTAATGTTTGACCTAATTTCATTGCTTAACCCGTCTGGTTTCGGGAATTCATGTAGCCTGGTCGTATAGATAGTTGCCTCGTCTTGTTTTGGGAATTAATCTGCGACCTGTTTGAGAATTGTTGATGATATTAATATGTTTGTATACTTTTCCTGAAAAGATAAAAAGTTAGTTGTATGCAATGTCATGATGTATGTAATTCATTGCGTAAGGATGTTCTCAAAGTAAATACGAGTGTGTTATATGCGTCTCGTATGTATATGTTATGATATTTGGCAAATGATATATGGATGTGAGATGTCGTTGAAGCGTATTGGTAGCTTCGTGTAACATCTTTAATTAGGGAGAATGAATCCCTGGCTATTGCTAGGGATGAAGATAATAATTATACAATCTTGTTTAGAATGTTTCCGTTGGGGGATTCCTGCTTTCTGTTTTGAGGAAACTCCACTGTGGAATTTCATTTCTGCTTAGGGATGGAAGAGTTAAGGAACATTGGTCGTTCATCGCTCTACTGGGGGATTTATTTCTTATATACTCTGACTGGGGATAAAAGAGATGGATAACCTTCTGAGGTGCTACCTGACCGAGTTTCTGATATGGATGCCAATTCTTCTGGGATAGACAAAGTTGAATGGTGTCTGGTCTAGTTTAATATTCTGTAGCAACTCTCTTGGGATAGCAACCTGGACTACCCTTTTTTGGAAACGAAAATCTTATCGGTGATTTGCAGTAGTCGGAGAAATAAACTCTTTTTGGGAACTTAAATTTCATTGGGGAAATAAACCCTATTGGAGAAATATACTCTGCTAAGGAAATGAACCTTGCTGGAGAAGAGAATTTTGCAGGGTTTTTTATAGTATTGGAGAAATAAACTCAGCCGGGGAAGAGAATTCCTGTGAGCTGTGTTAAGGAAATCTCTGGTGAGGACTAGAATTGTGTAGGTTGTGTGGAGGAAGTTTCCACCGTATGTTGGGGAAATGATTAAACTCCTTTATCCGCTAGGGGGATCTGTCGGGGAGTATGATTAGTTTATTTGCTAGAATATGCCCCAGTTTCTGTCTTGAAGGCCTATTAGACTTGTGGGGGAATGCATCTTTGTTGGGAATGAGCTTGTGAAGATAGCTCTGTGGAGATTTACGGACGACTTGAACATTATCCCAACTCCTAGAGTCTTTAGTAAATGCTTATTCTTGTTTTTATGCATATACTTGTTAACAATAATCATATTCATATGCATATGTTCATTCAATTTAGTCATTGGACATTTTTGCGAACAAAACAGAAAAAGTAAAACAAAATTTTGAATTTGAAATTGTATTTGTATTGATAGTTTGCCTATAAACAGGGGGGTTTTGTACAAAGAGACATAAATTCTAGTAAGAGCAAATCGTCGAACGATGAAAAGAGTACAAAGTAACAATAAAACATATAGCTATGTGTAAATGATCCCGCCGGGTTTCAACTCTACAATTGCCTTTATGTCTTCAAGCATCTCATCCCTTGCTGTCGAAAGAAGTTAACTGAATAGATCTGTACCCTTTGAATGTGACATTGGTAACAAAGCTTAATGTAGGTTATCCAACGGGACATAGTTGTACGCTTTAATCCCTAATTTTTGCCTGAACCGCCCTTTCGGGTTTTCAATCCACCGGGATACCCTTTTTTTCCCAAGCCGCCTTTTCAGGTTTTCAACTTGCCGGGTGTACAATCTTTTATATATATCCCTAATTTTTTCCCAAACCCTTTTGGTTCGCCGGGATGCTCTTACTTTTGCCTAGGCCAATCAACCTAGCTGGTCGTTTTCATGTGTAGTATCTTTTGATTATGTTTGTGTTCACAAGTTGCGAAAAATCTTCATCGTCAATGGTGGTAAGTATCATAGCACCGCCAGAAAATATTTTCTTGATTAGAAATTTCCCTTTGTAAGTGGGATTCCATTTGCCCCTGGGATCATCCTATGGTAAGATGATGCGCTTTATTACCAAATCGCCAGCCTGATATTCACAATGCTTGACTTTCTTGTTGAAGGCTTTGATCATAAACTTCTTATACATCTGACCGTGACAAACAGCCGCAAGCCTTTTCTCGTCAATCATTCAACTGGTCCAGCCTAGTCCGAATCCACTCGTCTTCGTCTAGATCTACGCCTTTCATAATCCTTAGAGAAGGAATCTGAACTTCGACCGGTAAGACAACTTCCATACCATAGACCAGGGAGAATGGGGTTGCCCCAGTTCATGTTCGTAGCAAAGTGCGGTAGCCATTAAGAGAAAATGGTAACATCTCGTGACAATCTTTATACGTCACCGTCATCTTCTGTATAATTTTCTTAATATTCTTATTGGCGGCTTCCATCTTCCCATTCATCTTCGGTCAATAAAGAGAAGAGTTATGGTGCTTGAATTTGAACTGCGTGCAGAGCTCGTGATCATAGTATTATTGAGATTGGTACCATTATTTGTGATAATTCTCTCAGGGATGCCATACCGACATATAAGGTTATGCTTAATGAGCCAAGCCAAAACATTCTTGGTAACTAATGCAAATGATGCTGCTTCAACCCACTTTGTGAAGTAATCAATAACGAAGAGAATGAAATGATGCATATTAGAAGCGGTAGGCTTAATATCTCCAATCATATCAATGCCCCATATTCCAAATGACCAAGGAGCAGTCAAGACATTCAGAGGAACCGGAGGCAGATGTACTTTGTCAGCATAGATCTGGCATTTGTGACAAGTTCTTGAGTGGTGATGGCAGTCAGTTTCCATAGTCGACCAATAGTAACCTGCTCTCAGAATCTTCTTAGCCATCGTATGTCCACTAGAGTGAGTGCCAAAGATACCTTCGTGCATATCTTCCATTATCTTCTCTGCTCCCTTCTTGTCTACACAATGAAGCAGAGCTGAATCGTGATTGCGCTCGTACAAAATTGTGTTGCTTAGAAAGAACTTGGTAGAGAACCTCTATAGGAATTTCTTTCCATTGATATATGCTCCTTCAGGATACTCTCGAGCCTCTAGGTACATCTTCACTTCATAAAACCAAGGTTTTTCTCTAATTCGTCAGTGTCGACTTTGTAGCATTGTGCCGGTTCATATAGCCTTTCAATGGTAATTCTAGGAGCTTCATTGTCCCATCTGACTTTGAACATAGATGACATGGTAGCCAATGTGTCTGCCAACTAGTTCTCCTCTTGTGGAATATGCTCAAAAGTGATCTCCTCGAAATACGGAGTTAAGGTCAACACATATTCCCGATAAGGATAGAGATTAGTGTGCTTTGTATCCTATTCTCCCTTGATCTGACTGATTACTAGGGTTGAGTCCCTGTATACATTTAAGAACTTGATACTCATATCAATACCAGCTCTGATGCCCATGATGCACTCTTCGTATTCGGCTATTATGTTTGTATATTCAAAGCATAATCTCACGGTAAAGGGTGTATGGTAACCCTTGGGAGAGATAATCAAAATACCGATTTTGAGGCCAAGTGCGTTAGAAGCTCCATAAAAAACCATAGTCCATCGGGATCCTAGCTCAGATCCTTCATACGGCCCAGGTTCTTCGCAATTTGTAACTAGCATGATATTCTCATCCGGGAACTCGAAATTCATAGATTGGTAGTCGTCTACGGCTTGATGAGCCAAATGATCTGCCAGTACACTTCCTTTGATTGCTTTCTGAGTGGTGTACTGAATTTCGTATTCTGTTAAGACCATTTTCCATTGGGCTATTCTTCGGGAGAGCACGGGCTTCTCGAATATGTACTTTATGGGATCCATTTTAGAGATCAACAAAGTGGTATGGATCAACATATATTGTCTTAGTCGGCGAGTAGCCCATGCCAAAGCGCAGAAAGTTTTCTCGAGAAGTGAGTATCTTTTTTCATAGTCTGTAAACTTTTTGTTAAGGTAGTATATTGCATGCTCTTTTCGACAAGGCTCGTCATGCTGCCCAGTACACATCCCATTGAGTTCTATAGCACTATTAGGTACATGATTAGAGGTCTTCCTTCAATTGGTGGAATAAAAATTGGAGGTTCTTGGAGGTACTCCTTGATTTTCTCAAAGGATACCTGACAGTCATCGTTCCACTTTACTACTTGATCTTTCTTCAACAACTTGAAGATCAACTCACAAGTAGCGGTCAAATGAGAAATGAATCGGGCAATGTAATTCAGTCGTCCCAAGAAGCCTCTGACTTCCTTCTCAGTACGAGGAGCAAGCATTTCTTGAATGTATTTGACTTTTGTGGGATCAACTTCAATATCTTTACCACTGACGGTGAAACCCATGAGTTTATTGGACCTCACCTCGAAGGTGCAATTGTTCGGATTCAACCTCAGCTTATATTTCTTCAGTCTCTCAAACAGCTTGTGTAGACGATCAATATGTTCCTCTTCAGTCTGGGATATTTCTATCATGTCGTCGACGTAGACCTCTATCTCTTGGTGAATCATGTCATGGAACAAAGCTACCATGGAATGCTGATATGTAGCTTCAGCATTCTTTAACCCGAAAGGCATAACCTTGTAGCAGAAAGTGCCCCACTGTGTGACGAAGGTAGTTTTCTCCATGTCTTCAGGTGCCATCTTGATATGATTATAACCTGAGAAACCATCCATGAAGGAGAATACCTTGTGTTGAGTGGTGTTGTCGACCAAAACATCAATACATGGAAGTGGGAATTCATATTTGGGGCTCGTCGTGTTCAGATCCCTGTAGTCCATACGCATACGTACCTTGCTGTATTTCTTTGGTACCGAAACCAAATTTGAAACCCATTGAGGATATAATGTAAAAGCCAAGAACCATGCATTTAATTGTTTCATAACCTCGGCCTTGATCTTCTCTGACATCTCGGGACGCATGCGACAAACCTTCTGCTTTATAGGAGAACAACCCTCTTTCATCGGCAGACGGCGAACCACAATATCAGTATCAAGCCCTGGCATGTCTTCGTATTACCAAACAAAGATCTCAACATATTCATTCAACATCTTGATTAACATGTTCTTGACACTGCCTTCTAGGTTGGTGCCTATCTTGACTTCTTTCCTGTTTGTTTCAGTACCCATGTTTACAACTTCAACTAGATCTTCATGTGGTTGAATAGCCTTTTCCTCTTGCACTAACAGTCGGGCAAGTTCTCCAGGTATTTCACAATCTTCCTCACCTTCGTCATCGGCTTGGTAGATCCGTTTTTAAAAGGCATAAGTGGCAATAGCAGAATCATTATCAACGGGATCCATAGTGGGTGTGGATCTTAATGTATTGTGTGGGTGTGTGTAAGAACACATAGCTATTTGAAAGTGATAAAAAGTAAAAGAAAAATAGATAGCACAAAATTTAAATGCAAAACCTCCAATGCTTTATTAAATGACAATATACTTATGAAAGATGACAACCCTTAACAAATGGACCATTGTTCCCCGGGTAAGGCACAAGGCTTAAAGTCATTGTTTAAAATTACATAACCAAAACTTTGAAAGCAAAAAGAAACATAAAATGGAATTTACTCCTTAGTAAAGGAGATTGAGATAAGGTCTTCAGTCTTCTAGTTTCTGAGCCCGTTATCGACGGTAGGAAAGATCCAGTTATCTAGGTTGTAGTCACTATCAACATCTTCTTCAGTAAAAACAACATCAATACTGTTGTACCCCAATTTTCCCCCCTAAGATCCCTTCATCATACCATATTTATTCAATCACAACAAGATTACATTAGGGATTTTGGTTCTCCTCCCTATATTTAGCTTTTCTCTTTGAGGAATCACCAAGCACCTTGACTTGTTTTTCTTTTATGATCATGCATGTTTTGTTTTGACTTTCCTTTTAATTAATAAAATGCAATGTTGGTTTGTCTTACTTGTTAATAATGTAGGTAAAGGCAATGTGGCTTGGCAAGTTGATCTATGGGTTCATGAGTTTATTTCCATGCCCTAGTCAATAAAGTTTGAGAAATTCAAACCTCACCATTGAAGTTGTTTTGTAAGAAATGGAATGGCAAGGTTTATTTTGGTTCACCAAATTTCAAAGTTATCAAGATTGATTCAAAAGTATAAGAGGTTGATTGAAGAAGTTGTCATGGTTGGACAAGGCCTTGTTCCCCTTGGTCACAAGTGCATATTTCTCTAAATTCTCAAGATATGGAAGTGGTTTTGGTTTCTATGAGTTCTCATTATCATCCTCAACAACTTCTATCTACAAAGCAAAAGTGTTGGTACAAGAAGTTTGTTTAAAATTGTCAAAGTTCCTCAAAGCATTTTCTAGATCTATGACATAGGGTTTTGAACTTCAAAGAAGTATATCTTGCTCATCTTTTGGTATTTTTGAATGATTCCAAAAACATCCTGCTCTTCAAAGGGTTATTAACAAATCACTTCAAAAGTTTCAAGGATTTTTCATGTGGAAGAAACTTGATGATGAAGAAAGATTACAAGTCCTCCAGCCCCAACTTCCCATGTGTGACTTCAAATGATCATAACTTGGTCAATTTTTATCACCTTGATCCCACTATTTTTTCATAATGATATTGAGGATGTGAAATTTATTCCTTCTTTTATGTTCAAAGTGAGAAAATGGATGCAAGATTCCCTAAGGATACAAAAGATTATAAGTCATTTCATGATATTTTGCCAACTTCAACAATTCATAACTCTCTCAATTTTTTGAGATTTTGAATGGTTCAAGTTTCAAAATGTCATTCAAGAGGTCTATTTCATGCCATATTTTTTGGTCAAGATAAAATTCCAAGAGGAAGGCCATGTTTGGATGCAAAACATTATAGGTAACTTTTGAAGAAAAACTTGAAATATTTCTAAGTATGGAAAGTCAACCTCTTTTTCCCAACTTTGAATCATTGCAACTTTAAGCTTAAACATCCATTTGATTCCATTATTTTCCCATTGAAAACTTGTAATATCATATTTCCAAAGCATCAAGAACCATGCCTTAAGACCCCTTGAGCTGAGAATGCCATTGTTTCAAAAGTGGTAACTTGGAATTGAAGTTTCATCGCAAGTCAGAATTTGAATTTCATGTTACAACTTCTAACCCTCAAATTAGAATGCATTTTGGGTCTAAACATGATTAGCCAACTTTCCCAAGTGGACTAGTGCATTAAAACACGCGTTATGGATGAGTTTTGACAAAAGAGAAGTCACGCTTTCTTCATGATGCAGACCCACACGAATTCCCTCCAAATTGAATCATTCACCCTTCCTTTTGATCCCATTTGCTTATCCTATAAATACATGAGCTATCCCATTCGTTTTCTCAAGCTTGAACAACCAAAATCAACCTGCCAAACTCGCTCCTTAACTCACTTTTCTGCAACTTCGAAATCATTGTTCAAGTCTTTTTCAATCCATTTTTTCTATCAATTCACCTCCCTTGATCTTCCCTGAAGCTAACAGAAGAAGAATTGAGCCTTGAAACCTTCTGAATTAATCTGACCAAGTCCATTTACAGAGCTCTGCAACTGAACTTCAATAGGTAGATTTCTCCATCAGTTCTTTCAAACTTTGATATCATTGTGAAGGTCTCATTGCCATGGTTCTAGTCGCAACACTTTCTTTTAACTAGAAAAACGTTTTGGCCATGAATTTTTAAATTCCTTTTCAAAACTTTCCTTCCAAATTTCTTGAGCTACAGTTTATATAAATTTTTCGCGAAGGTGCGGTTGTCTTTGTCTTGATGAGACGAAGCGAATGGTACCAGTCTCGTGCTCTAATTTTACAATTTGAGCAAGCTCAATTTGAGACTGGCTGGAAGTTGAAGATGACCAACGTGTCATCCTTCAACCAATGAAACATCGTCATTTGGAATATTTGAATATCTGATTTAATTAATGATCATGCGTGTTATTCACTAATGACCATGATATGCACAACGTGTCTGATCCATTGGATTAGCTTACTAACGCGTTTTGACTCTCATCCATTGGTCCACATTTTTTTGACTTTATTTTATTTTCTGATTTTTAAATTTAAATTGTTTTAAACTTCAAAAAATCATAGAAAATTCATTTTAAGTCCAAATAATCTGAAAAAATTATGAAAAATATTTTTGATTTTTCTCTTTCTGATTTTTAATTTTTTACAATTTTATTTTGTGTTTTGATATTTTTTATAAATTTTCACTTTATTTGAATTGTTTTAAATGTTTAAAAAATACTTTTATGCATTTTTAAATTCTAAAAAAAATATGGAATGATCCTATGATATTGTGACAAATATTAGTGACCTCATTTATTTTTTATTTCTGAATTTGTTATTTTTTATCATTTTTGGTTTATTTTACTCATTCTTTTAATTTTAAAAATAGTTTATGACTTTAAAAAATTACAAAAAATTTTACAAAAAGATTTGAGTTCATTCCTGATTTTTCTATGGTCTTACTTAATCTTTCTTGATTAATTTGAACATGGTTGATATTTTTCTCTCTTATTTCTATTTTAAAACATTTTAAAACCCTTTTTAATGAATATATTAAATGTAAAATTATTTTGTATTATTTTTTGGCTGATCTTGGGTTGAATTTTTAATCATGAACTTTATTAACATCATTGGATCCATGGTGTTGAGTCTAACTCCATAAAAATGGATGAATGATTTTAATAATAGTTTGATTAAATTTTAATTCAAAAATGATTTGTATATTCTATCCCACCCCTATTCATCTTATCCCTTTCTAATTGCACTAAGTGTTATTGGAGCATGATCTATATATCATGTCTCTAAACAAATGGTACATAGATTGCTATTAACCGCCCTCAAAATAGGTGTGACTTCTATATAATTCCACTTACGATTGCTTAATATAGCGCTAAATTTTGTCCTAATTCGAATAAATGATCATTTGTGGCCCAAACCTATGTTTTCAAGCCCAAGTATGTTAATTTGATCTCTTTGATCTAATACCCTTGAGATCCATTGTGTGGAGGCTTTAGTTCTACTAATTCTCTAATGGATTTATATCACTTTTGGTCAACGCAGATCATGTAAACATCATTGATCATTAAATGGTACTTTTGAGGATTCCAAAATGGATGATATACTTGACAAAAAGCAAATACAACTTATTGTGTAGAGGCTTTGGTTCTACCAATCCTCTAATGAGTTTCAAATGCAAGTTTCAAGATGATCATCAAACTAACCACTAATTTCTAAAAATTGACTTTATTTTATGCTTTTATTTTTATGCTTTATGTACCATTTACTTTAAGCACTTACATTTCATGTAATTTTTATTTTGCTCACTTGAGCATATATTTTTATGCCATTTTTATTTTGCTCACTTGAGCTTTTCTTTTCCTTTTGAAGATACTTAATAATCAACATAAACCATAAAAAACTTTAATGATACTTGGACTATTTGGTTACTATCCTTGGCATTATGGAGTATTGTACTTCTTGTACTTAGGAATAGAAGCACTGGCCTATGTTGGAGACCTTGTGACCTTATATGATATTTTGTCTGGAGTTCATGAGGTTTACCTAAAGACATTGAGTTGTTTTGTTTGTTTTGTATGCGGGTTATTGTGATTACATACTTTGTTTGTAATCTGGAATTCACACGTATACAGTCGTTACTCTGCCCAATTTTTGTGAAGACTTAATACACTTGAAATTTAGTTCTCTCAAGAGGTCTAGTGTATTTTCTTTCTTGGTTTCAATCCAAAGAATGAGAGTTCTATCTTGACTCATAATATCAAGTATTGGATTCTTGTTGTTTAGATGGTATTTCTCCCTAGCTTTTACCTCATGCTTTAGGATAGTCTCTTCTTCTCCTCCCATCTTCTTTAATTTTAAAAATCTTCTTCCTCCTTTTGAAAAATCTTCTTGTTTTGAAACTTGAACCATTTAATAATAAACTTGGACTTAGGTCCATGCATTTTCAAAACATTATCATGAATAAACTCTAAACAACTTAATAATACCTTGACATTTTTGTGAGAAGACTAAAAGTCAACCAATCTCATTTCAAACCATTTTGCCACTTTGGATTTTTTTACTTTAAAACCTTTTCTCAAAAGATTGGAGTTTTGGAAATCCTTGTAATGATGCAAACAACTATACTTCTATAATACGTAATAAAGTGAGATATTTTCCACTTGGGTGTTGAGTGCGGCATTGTTGATTTTAAAATCCAATCCATATCCTCCACTTTGAGATGATGAAAATTACCTTTTCTCATGATTGTGGGTAGTAAGTATGTTTTCCACTGGGACAATGACGATGATGTCTTATCTCATAAAATCAACCAACTCACTTGTGTTTTAAAAAAAATTTAAAAGAGGAACTACGTGTACCATAATCCCCTATTACACGGAAGGTGGTACGTAGGCACTAAAGGTTCACAACCGCGGCGGGTGCAAAAAATCATAAAAATATATATTTCTTTTCTCACCTACACCATCTTTTCTCACCTCTTCTTGGTACAAAGGGAGGAATTAACTACAACCCTGTTCTTGCACGAAGACAGCTTGGTTATCCGATGAGGGATAAACCAAATAGTATTCATTTGAGTAGTTTCTTCCTGAAGGAGGGAGAAGACCATAAGGAAGCTAGGGAGAAGATTGCGAAGGCCTGGTGTTGTACCCCAAAATTTCCCCTCCCATATTTCTCAAGACATGTCAAGAATCATCTCCAAGTTGTTCAAGATGGCTCAAGAGTTGGACAGTCAAATCACCTCCTAAGGCAGTCAAGTCAAAATTAGGGTTTTGTGTTGCATCAAGGTCCTTACATCCAAATGACCTCAAGTGCTCCCCAATGTTCTAATATGTTCTCAAGTTCATCCATGTCAAGTTTCAATCCTTGCAGAGGAAGTTTGGTCAGTCAATTGCTCAAGAGGTCCAAATACAGTCAAACCTCAAGATGTTTTGTCAACATTCTCATTTTGAAGGATAATTCGTCATTTGATCAAGGGTTGATCATGATTCATCAAGGATTGCTCAAGATTCATCAAGATTCAAAAGTTGCTAAATTAGGGTTTTGCAGGAAAAGTCACCTCAACTTTGACCAAGCATAACTTTCTCATACTTTATGAGAAATGATCCATCCAAAGCTCATTTTGAATAGGATGCAATTTCCCACAATCAATCTTCACACCCCAAGATCAAGAAATGCACTCACAAAAAGTTACAAATTTGGACATTATAGGTCTTTTTTGAAAGTCAACCAAAACACCTTTTTTCCAAAGCTTATAACTTGAGCATGGAATATCAAAATGAGATGATACAAAAAAGGTTGATTATAGGACATCTCAAGGTTTCTAAAAAGTCCAAGAACACTTCCAAAAGTTCAAAATTGAGGAAGTTATGCATTGTGGAAGTTGGGCATTTTTCCAAAATTGCCAAAAGTCAACCATCCTCAAAACTCCAATTTTTGACAAAAAGGCCCACTTTGTTCCACTTGATTTTGTCTTATCACACCACACACGTGTCCCATCTTTAATTTCATGACCAATCATTTATTTTTCTATTTTATTTAATTTTTATTGATTTAATTCATTTTAAATCAATATTAATTCAAATAAAATCTAAAAATAGATGGAATCATATCTTTTTGATCATTGCAGCTTTCAATTATCATGATTCACCAAATCAAATTTGTATCAAGCATTGTTGTGCATAAAAAATCAGATTTGGCATAGTTTTGGAAACTTTATCAATGGTGATGAAATCAAATCTTGGTTCTTCAATGCTCATGGATTAAGGCCCAAGTTTTGACCTAAATGTATTCCAATATACATACACAAGTGAGGCATAGCAAGAACACAACCTAAGGACTGCAGAAACGGCCAACTCAGAATTGAAAAAACCTTGGAAAAAGTGGAGATCGAATTCTTGTTTGGAGGTCAATTCAACTCAAAATCTCAACGTAGTGTGCTTGACTGCCATCCCCTGAAGTGATTGGAACAAAAACCAGGCCTTCTTCTTCCCTGTAATGCAATATAACTACTCACGAATATGCCCCTGAACAGGAAATCCAAACCTCTGATTCTTGCATCCTTTCATTGAAATCTTTGCATATTTGTGTTTGTCGTTTGATTTAGAACATTTTGGAAATATTCAATTTCGTTTTCATGGCCTGTAACATAGCGCTCAAATATAGGGTTCTTGTTCTTGTTTTTTAGGCATTTTGGATACAGGAAGAATCAAGGCAAATAAATGGTACAGGGATGCTCAGGGAGGAGAGACGAACACATTGGTGTTCTTGGATTGCATTTCTATGGCCTAGGGTGAATTTTTGAAGCATCCCACGAATCTTCCTGCGGATAAAAATCCCCAGGTAAATAACCAGAGATTTACTGAAGAAGACGACCACGCGTCTTCTCCTTACTGGGCCATTTAAATTTCGCGCAATGTTTTTTTATTTTTTCACGCATAATGTTTTCTTTCACATATAATATTTGTTGCATATACTAATAACAAAGGAACAAGCTAGCTGGATTGGTAAGCACGCTATTGGAAAAACCCTTGGGACCTGGGTTCGAATCCCAGGTCCCCCAAAATGTTTATTTGGTTTTTCTTCAGGTATTCCCACGCAACGCTCAGAAGGTGGTCTACCGTGTGCATCCAATTCTCAAGCGCCAGATGGACAGTAAATCAAATCCAATGGCTTAGGCTGGACATCCACCATAAACTCTGGTCAACAGGCGCATACGGAATCACAAAGGTCAAACAAGGCTGGACGAAAATGGGCCTGGAAATTGCAAGTCACACCTCCAAAATTGGGCCCAAACCCCCTGAGTTTGCTTCTTTTTTTATTTTCTTTCATTATTTTCTTATTTTATTTAATTGTTTTATTAATTATTATTATTATTTACACTAACCAATTATTTTTCTTAATAAAATCAGAAAACATAAAAAAAAACATTATTTTTATTTATTAAACTTAATTTCATTATTTTATTTTTTGTAAATAAATATTAACATAATTAACTTAGTTTTAAATAGGTGTAACATTTAATATTTTTTTGCAATAAATTAAAATCAATTTAGAATATTAGGTTTTCAATAATTTTGATCATTCTTATTTTGTTTCCTAAAATATAAAAAATCCAAAAAAAAAAAATTTTATTAATTTAATAATTAGTTTAGGTTTAATTGCTTTAAATTCAAAAATAACAAAAAACATGCTTTCTTTAATAAAAAAGGGTCAAAACCCTAAAAATGCTCCGATTTAATTTTTCACGCGTATTATTTTTATCCAATAATGTAATTGTTTCGGGAATGTAATAATTTCAATAGGACTTTTAATTATTTATCGCTTTTATTTACTTTCTGCAATTTAAATTAAAGGGTTTGTCTTTGGCGATGTAAATACCCGACGCCTTGTAATAGCTTAGATTTAATTTCCCGCAATTTAATTGCCGCACAATATTAACTGTTAGATGTTTGATAACTAGGCAATGCATGACAAGATCAATCTTTAACTTAAAATCAATAATAGCTCACCCATGACATGTACAGATAAAATTAACCGAATTAACACACTTGCACATGCCACTTTTAGGGTACACCTCACTTGGTTGCCTTCGAACGTGGTCATTGAGTATAGGAAGTTTTAGAAGTCTCCCTCTTGTCCAAAGATCATAGTTGCCTCGAAAAGGTTGCCTCGGAGAAATGATCTAGGATATTAGGGTTATCGCTAAGGCGTCCTAACATTGCTTTAGTGACCACACGTCCCTTAATCGAATTGACCCAAAAACTCCAACAACGGTGCTACCTATTCCTCAATAGTGGGATAACACTGTCTAAAGGACATTTGTACAGTTTAATTCCTTTTTGAGTAGGTAGATGGTTCTTAAGTACTTGCTCCTTTTAAAACAAAACAAAACTTTTCTCACTTACACTCCTTTCAAACAAAAAACTCTTTTCAAACCCACAATCACAAAGAAAAGCAAACTTTTGAAAACACATTGAGCAAGTACCTAAGAGCCCGTGGATAACCACAGATAGAAAGGGTGCTAACACCTTCCCTTTCTATAATCTACCTCCCGAACCCGAGAAATATCTCAAAAAGGAATTTTTCTGTGCTTTTGTCCTTTCCTTGTTGGATAAAATAAAAGACGGTGGCGACTCTTGCTTACCACGACATTTTGCGAAAACAAACGCAAACACGAACCAACATTCCAAAACAGTCAGTTCTCATTCCCACCGATCACACCTGGTGTCACATTCATAGGAAGAGTAGGAAAGACTTGCGACCTAGGGGGGCTGTTTCTTTGGAGCCTTATCTTCAGTGGGTCCAAACAAGATCTATTAAGTTGAAGATGCTGTATTCTCGGGAAGCACTTATGCCTGATTTATTTGTGAAGACCACTCCTCCCTTATTGGATGATGTGGAAGAGCTAAAACTTGCTTTATTCAGGATGCAACAGGAAAAGGATCCTTGGAAGAATAAGTTCCAAACCTTAGAGATTTCTTATAGAGCAGACTTGAAGGAGAAGGACGACTTGATTGAGATCCTTGAGAGTCGGGCTGTAGAGACAATGGAAAGGCAAGGGGATTTATTTTCCTCTAAGCCTCAGTCAGATGCTAGTTGCTCACTTCCAGATTCAGGTGATTGGAAGGAGGTTGTCACTAGAGATGCGGAATAAAACCAGAGGTTGAAGGCTCAGATTGCCATGCTTACAGGGAAGCACCAGCGTATAGAGTGATCTCCATCAACTTTACTTCTTAGGGTTTTAGACTTTATTTTCATCTTGTAATTGGGATTATTGAAATTGTAATCCATTTTGAAGTTATTATAATAAAAAATTTCAGTATTTCAAATGTGTTATTCCTTTGATATTTGCTACGTGTATATAAATCTTTAAGTCCCTTGAAATATTAATAAAATAAATCATGTGCATTGAATATCATGCATCATATTGCACATATTTCTTGCATTTATTATGCATATCCATGTGTCTTACCAAGCTTCTTTACTTTGTTCAGCAAGCTGTCTCACCAATACAATACCCGAGCTAATTTCAGAAGGAAGATGGACAACTTAGAACAAGAGAATTGCGAGCTGCGCGAGGAAGTTTCTGATTTGAAGGCCGACATGGCCAATCTCACTGCTCTGATGGAATCTCTAGTGGCTACTCAAAATCAACCACCGAGTGTTTAACCTCAACAGACAAAGGTTACTATTGAAGCTCTGATTGTTCATGTGTCTGCCATTCGAGCTGTTGTTCAGAATTGCACGCCTCAAGGTTGTCCATGGGGAATGCCAGCGAACTTTGTGCCTGAAGGTTTCAGTCTCAGTCCTCAAGTTACTCCAATTGTTCAGACTATTGTTACTCCTGCACCTCCTGTGGTGCATGTTACTCCTTTTGCACCTCCTTTGGTGAATGTGGTCCCATTTTCTAATGATGATGTGTATCATCCATTTCCTCCACCAAGTTAAGGCTTGAATCTCTATGATAGAATGGATGATTTTCAAGATCAATTTGACAAGATGCAGAGGGAGATGAAGGCCCTCAGGGGAAAGGAATTGTTTGGGAAGAATGTGAATGATTTATGCTTGGTCTCGAATGTTAAGATACCTGCGAAGTTTAAAGTCCCGAAATTCGAGAAGTACAAGGGGAACACTTGTACTCGTGCTTATCTTGTGATGTATATAAGAAGAATGTCTACCCACACTGATGATAAACGTCTGTTGATTCACTTTTTTCAAGATAGTTTGACTGGTGCTGCATTGAAGTTGTATATGAGTTTGGACAGCGTCAATATCCATACTTTTAACAACTTGGGAGAAGCATTTATCAGACAATACAAATACAACATCGATATGGCGCCTGACCGTGATCAACTCAGTGCCATGATCCAGAAGGATAGATAATCATTCAAAGAATATGCACAAAGATGGCGTGAGGTAGCCGCCCAAGTGATTCCTCCCATGGAAGAAAAAGAGATGACAAAGATTTTCCTGAAGACTCTGGGTGCTTTCTACTATGAGAGGATGGTAGCGAGTGCGCCAAGTGACTTTACTAAAATGGTGGGCGTGGGTATCCATTTGGAAGAGGCTGTGAGAGAGGGCCGTTTAACAAAAAGTGAAAGTTCTGAAAGCATGAAGAATCCATTCTATAGGTTTTCCAAAAAGAAGGAAGGAGATACAGATGTTGTTATGCAAGAGAGGAGGGTTAATCATCCTAGAAGAAATTATCAGCATCATCAACAAGTCGCCTCAATAACTCCAATTGTTGGTGTAGCTCCAACCACTGTTGCTTATCAGAGACTATCCCATCAGGGCAATCAAGGGTATACCCAGAGAAGGGAGAGTTATGACCATATCTCTATAAGCTATACAGAATTACTCCCAGTATTAACTCAAAAGAAGTTGGTTCATACCATACCACCTCCCGCTATACCATCATTGTTGCCTTGGTATTACAAGGCAGACCAAACATGTGTTTTTATCAGGGAGCACCAGGGAACAATGTTAAGAACTTTTACTCTTTGAAAACTGAAGTACAAAAACTGGTGAGGTCTGGTATCTTATCCTTCAAAGATGTTGGCCCCAATGTGAAAGATAATCTTTTGCCAAAGCATGGATGAGCAAATGCTGTGAACATGGTGGCCGGTTGTCCAGGCGACTTACGGATTTTTGATATTAAATTGGTTAGAGGAGATTTGGTAAAAATGCATGCAGACCTGTGTGAATTTAGCTATTATACACATGACCATGCTGGTTGTGCTATTTGCAGTATGGATATACAGGGTTGTGACAAGATAAAGGCTGATTTATAGGAGATGATAGATGAGGGCCTCATTCACATAATCAGGCCAAGGGAAGAGTATGAAGAGGAAGTAAACATGGTTTCTAGATGTCCTGAATAGTTCAGAATCTTTGATGTGGAACATATGAATGAGGATCTTGTACAATTTCATGCTACTTTTTGCCATATGGCTGATTAGGTAGAACATCAGTATGGATCTTGCCGAATTTGGTGCCGGGACTCCCTAGGATATTCAATTGTAAGGAAAGGTATTTAGTTGTTATTAGATAATGGAACTATCAAGGTTACAGGCCAAAGAGATGATTATCATGAGGTTAATCAGATTGAGGTTTGTTTGGCTAAAGAAGAGTCAAATGATGAGTATGCCTCTGTGGATGAGTTCTTCTCCTCAGATAAAGATATGTTTTCTAGAGATGACTCTGTAATGACTGAATGTGTTGAAGAGGGATTAATTGTTATTGTGCCTTATTTTGGTGCACCCACCCCTTTTGAAGTTGAGTATCATGGCAAGACAGCTATTACTCCATTGGTGATTAGCTTACCGGGTCCTGTCCCTTACAAGTCAGACAAGGTTGTACCCTACAAATATAATGCTACAATTTTAGAGGATGGTGTGGAAGTTCCCATCCAACAATGCCTAATGTTGGAAATATTGTTAAGACTAGCAGAATGACCCGCAGCGGTCGTGTATTTGCACCAGTTATTCGTGGAGATATTAGTACTAGAAAGAAAGTTATGGAAAGTGTTAAGGAAAGGAAGGCTACGGGTGAATCTAGTGGAGCTACAGTAGAAAAAGAGGTGGATGATATTTTGAAGATAATCAAGATGAGAGACTACAGAATTATAGATCAGCTACTGCAGACTCCTTCAAAAATATATATCTTGGCTTTATTGATGAACTCCTCTGCTCACAGAGAATCTTTGATGAGGGTATTGGACCAAGATTTTGTGGAAAGTGATATGCATGTAGACCAATTCAGTAGTGCGGTAGGGAACATTACATCATGTAATAACCTGAGTTTCTGCGATGATGAACTGCCCGATGAAGGAAGGAATCATAATCTGGCCCTCCACGTCTCTATGAACTACAAGAATAATTCATTATCCAACGTGCTGATTGATAATGGATCCGCATTAAACATTATACCAAGGAGCACACTTATGAAGTTGAAATATCAAGGAACGCCCATGCACCCAAGTGGCATTATTGTGAAAGCATTTGATGGATCAAGGAAATCTGTTATTGGTGAAGTGGACTTGCCTATTCATATAGGTCCACATATGTTTCAGATTACTTTCCAGGTCATGGATATTGTACCCGCTTATAGCTGCTTGCTGGGATGGCCGTGCATACATGAGGCAGGGGTTGTCACTTCCACTTTATACCAGAAGTTGAAGTTTGTATGTGAAGGAAAAGTGGTAATTATAAATGGAGAATACACATTATTGATATCTCATTTGTCCTCTTTCAGCATTGTGGAGGCGGATGAAGCTGCTGTTGGAACCCAGTTCCATGCTTTATCCATTGATAATATAAGAGGAAATGAGAATTATATGGCTTCTCTTAAGGATGCTCAGCAGGTTGTGCATAATGGCCACAGTGAAGTATGGGGAGAGATTGTTGATCCACCTGTAAACAAGAATAGAGTTGGCTTGGGGTTCTCTGAAGAATGATAAAGGTAAGAGAATGAAGCTGAAGTCTACTGCAGGCAAGTATCAAGGCATCATTTGTAGCGGGGGTTATCTTCATCCAACTGTTTCCGGGATTAATGCCATTGTGGAAGATGAAGCGGAGCCAAAAATGCCAAATTATGTGACACATGGAGTTAGGGTTCAGAACTGGGTCACCATTGATGCTCCCTCTTGCATACATGTTTCTAAGTAATTTGTTTTTGTTAATCTTTTTGAAAATCCTTCACTCTACCCAATGTGAAAGTATTAATATTGTATGGGCTTATCGGTTTGCTTTGATTTTTAAAATCAATAATAAAAGTTGTCTTTGTTTCCCAAATTGTATCTTTATTTTTTGCTTTTTCTTGGAAAATGGTAATCATAAAAAACCTTTCAAAATAAATAATAACTGAAATTCAATTTGCATGATCACTTGTTATATGTGTCAGTTTCTAAAAGCAATCATAAATCATATGTGCAGATTAATTAAAAAAACCGTTGAATACAATGACCCTGCACCCTATATCAACTTTGAATGTCCTGTGTATGGGGCCGAAGAAGAGGACTATGATGAGATTCCATAAGAGGTCTCACAGTTTCTTGAGCGTGAGGAGAATGCCATTCAGCCATATAAAGAGCCATTGGAAGTAATCAATTTGGGTTCAGAAGAAGATCCGAAGGAAGTCAAGATTGGAGCATTACTGCATCTTGATATGAAGAGCATGTTGATTGAGATGTTGAAAGAGTATGTGGATATTTTTTCTTGGTCTTACCAAGATATGCCTGGTTTAGATATAGATATTGTAGAGCACCATTTGCCGCTGAAGCCAGAGTGCCCTCCAGTCAAACAGAAGTTGCGAAGAACTCACCCAGATATGGAAGTGAAGATCAAAGAAGAAGTTCTAAAGCTGATTAATGGAGGATTTCTTGTGACATCAGTGTACCCTCAGTGGATTGCCAATATTGTCCCAGTACCGAAGAAAGACAGAAAAGTTCGCATGCGGGTAGATTACAGAGATCTAAATAAAGCTAGTCTAAAAGATGATTTTCCATTGCCACACATTGATATGTTAGTGGATAGCACAACAAAATTCAAAGTTTTATCGTTCATGGACAGATTTTCTGGGTATAACCAAATAAGGATGGATCCTGAGGACATGGAAAAAACAACGTTTATCACACCCTGGGGAACATTCTGTTACAAAGTGATGCCCTTCGGGTTGAAGAACACTGGTGCAACATACCAGAGGGCTATGACAACCCTATTCCATGATATGATGCACAAGGAAATTGAGGTATATGTTGATGATATGATTGCTAAATCCCATACTGAAGAAGGGCATGTAGAATATTTGTTGAAGTTGTTTTAGCGCTTGAGCAAGTATCGTCTCCGCTTGAATCCAAATAAATGTACCTTCGGTGTTCGGTCATTGAAATTGTTGGGTTTCATTGTTAGGAAGAGATGGATTAAATTTGACCCTGATAAAGTCAAAGCAATTCAAGAAATGACAGCGCCGAGAAATGAAAAGCAAATCATAGGGTTCCTCAGGCGTTTGAATTATATTTCCAGATTCATTTCCCACATGACTGCAACATGTGAACCGATCTTTAAGTTGTTAAAGAAAGATCAAGGTTGTGTGTGGACAGATGACTGCCAAAGGGCATTTGTAAGTATTAAAGAATATCTGCTTGAACCTCCTATCTTGCTCCCTCCTATTGAAAGAAGACCATTGATTATGTATCTGACAGTATTAGATAATTCCATGGGCTGTATTCTGGAACAACAAGATAAAATAGGGAATAAAGAGTACGCCATTTATTACCTCAGTAAAAAGTTTACTGATTGTGAGTCGCGGTATTCCATGCTAGAAAAGACATGTTTTCTCTAGCCTGGGCGGCAAAACGTTTATGGAAGTATATGTTGAATCACACTACTTGGTTTATCTCCAAAATGGATCCAATCAAGTACATTTTTGAAAAACCTGCTCTTAATGGGAGAATTTCCCGTTGGAAGATGATGTTATCTGAATATGACATCGAATACCGCACTCAAAAAGCTATTAAAAGCAGCGTGTTGGCAGATTATCTTGCTCACGAACCAGTTGATGATTATCAGTCTGTGATGTATGATTTCCTCGATGAGGATGTGATGTTTCTGAAAGTGAAAGATTGTGATGAACCATTTCCTGAGGATGGTCCGGATCCTGAATATCGCTGGAGCATGATATTTTATGGACTTGTGAATGCTTATGGTAAAGGAATTGTTGTTGTGATTGTCACTCCACATGGATCACATATTCCTTTTACTGCAAGGTTGACATTTGATTGTACTAATAATATGGCAGAATATGAGGCTTGCATCATGGGTCTTGAGGAAGCTATTGATCTCATAATTAAAATTCTAGATGTGTATGGCGATTCAGCTTTTGTAATAAATCAGATTAAAGGAGAATGGGATACTTGTCATCCCGGCTTGATCCCTTACAAAGATTATGCTAGAAGATTGTTACCTTTCTTTAATAAAGTTGAATTCCATCACATCCCCAGAGACGAAAATCAAATGGCGGATGCTCTGGAAACTCTGGCTTCTATGTGTCAAGTGAATATTTGGAATGATATACCTCGAATTATAGTTTGGCGATTGGATAGGCCTGCTCATGTGTTTACAACAGAAGAGGTAGCAGATGAGAAACCTTGGTATTATGATATCAAGCATTTTCTCCAGACTCAAGAATACCCGATTGGTGCATCAAATAAATATAGAAAGACATTGAGAAGATTGGTTGGCAACTTCTTCCACAGTGAAAATGTGTTGTACAAGAGAAATTATGACATGGTCTTGCTCAGATGCGTGGATAGACACAAAGCAGACATGTTGATGCATGAGATTTATGAAGGTTCATTTGGCACTCATTCCAATGGATATTCGATGGCTAAAAAGATGCTAAGGGAATGTTACTATTGGCTGACAATGGAATCCGACTGTTACATATTTTCAAAGAAGTGCCATAAATGCCAGATTTATGCGGACAAAATTCATGTGCCTCCGACACTTCTCAATGTTATTTCTTCCCTGTGGCCCTTCTCTATGTGGGGTATTGACATGATTGGAATGATAGAACCTAAAGCTTCGAATGGACATCGTTTTATCTTGGTAGCCATTGATTACTTCACCAAATGGGTGGAAGTTGCTTCATATGCTAATGTTACTAAGTAGGTGGTGGTGTGCTTCATTAAGAATAACATCATATGTCGATATGGTGTGCCGAGTAGAATCATCACCGACAATGGCTCGAATCTGAACAACAAGATGATGACAGAAATTTGTGAAGAATTCAAGATTTCCCATCACAATTCATCTCCGTACAGGCCGAAGATGAATGGGGTTGTTGAAGCTGCTAATAAGAATATCAAGAAGATCATCCAGAAGATGGTTGTTACTTATAAAGATTAGCATGAAATGCTCCCTTTTGCTTTACATGGATATCAGACATCTGTCCGCAGTTCAACATGAGCAACCCTGTACTCCCTTGTGTATGGAATGGAAGCGGTGCTCCCAATCGAGGCTGAGATTCCCTCTTTGTGTTTGATAATGGAAACCAAGTTATCAGAGGATGAATGGGTCCAGAACAGGTTTAACCAATTGAATTTGATCGAAGAGAAGAGAATGACAGCTTTGTCTCATGGATAGTTATATCAGAAGAGAA
Organism: Vicia faba; assembly: GCA_948472305.1. NCBI lineage: Eukaryota > Viridiplantae > Streptophyta > Magnoliopsida > Fabales > Fabaceae > Vicia > Vicia faba. The sequence continues at coordinate 210,945,725 of OX451738.1, read as the reverse complement.
TGAAGAAAGCTTTTGATAAGAAGGCCAAACCTCGTGAATTCAGAGAAGGTGACCTCGTGCTCAGGAAGATCATGTCTTTTAACACTGATTCTAGGGGAAAGTGGACTCCCAATTTTGAAGGCCCATATGTTGTCAAGAAAGCCTTCTCTGGCGGTGCATTAAATCTTGAAACTAGGGATGGCAAGGAGTTCCCACGTCCCATGAATGCTGATGCAGTCAAGAAATACTTCGCCTAAAGAAATAAAAGAACAGCTCATTAAGTTGAAAACACGAAAGGGCGGCTTAGGGAAAAATGAGCGTTTCGGTAGGCCGAAAACCCGAAAGGGTGGTCTAGGCAAAAATTAGACACATAAACAAAATAAAATTTCTTGCTAAGTTGAAAACCCGCAAGGGCAGCTTAGGAAAAAGTTAAGGACTTTCTTGGAAAGTAACTACATCAGACAAGACTTGATCATTGAAGCAACAATCTTCTTGGATCCTCACCATACTTCAACGGAAGCTGCTGCTCTAAATTTCAAAGTTGTTAGAGGGAATACTGGTCATTGTATCTCAATGTGTCTTTTCCATTATATATTACCATTTTCTGAACTTTGTAATCATTCGTGGAGTCTTGTCATTCGCAAACTACCATTCTATCAATAAAATTTGAGCTTTTACCCAATTCTTTATAATTCTTATTTTATTCAGCTTACAAAGACTCTATTTATTATTGATAATAATTTTCAAAGCAAAAAGATTAAATAACAAAATTATTTTTCGAAAAGAATTTACAAATTTCTTTTACTTTAGATTTTGTGATTCAAGAGGAAAACAAAAGTGGTCATCCCAGGAATGGACGAACTCCAGTAATTTTGGGAAGTTTTGTTTCCCCGGAAAGGTTTTCTCAGGTCGTTTTTGCTGGTATGCGTGTGATTTTGGTTGTATATTAAAGACGATACCGTTTTCCGTAAGGTGCAGTATTGGGTTTGTGATCCCAGTGTCCCAAGCCAAGTCTTGGTTTTTTTTTTGGTTTTCTTGGTCTGAGGCCTCTATCCCAGATTCCCCAGCGAAGTCTTCCCTCATATGATGAAAGGTCTTTTTCCCTTGGTGTGTTGAGATGGAACTATTTGCAAAATGTCACTCTTTCTGCAGTATTGGCATTATTGTTGGTATTTATTTCCCAGGCAACTAGACCAGGGAAGTATATTTTCTAAGAAGTGTTGAGACAATTGTCAACCCTTTGGGTTTTCACCTGCCAAGTGTTGGGTTTGATTTAAAATCCCCATAAGTTTGACATCTTGCTATAATGTTGACTTCTTGATTCCCCAGGAAGGCTATCCCAGGGCATCTTTTGTTGGAATAAGTTTGCATGATATGAAGAATCAATCCAAGATTCCCCAGTGAATCTTCACTATTTGATAAAAGTCTTTTCTCCCCGTGCATGCTGAGATTTGACTCATTTACGAAGAATCTCCCTTTCGGCAGTACTTGCATTTTGTTTGATTTCTCGATAATCAGGCATGGGCAATGTTTTATTTAAGAAGTGTTGAGGAATTTGTCAGTTTTTTGGTTTTTCACCCACCAAGTGCTGGGTTTGATTTAAAATCCCCCCATAAGATTGATTTCTTGCTATAATGTTTGACTTCTTAACTCCCCAAGCTGTTATCCCCATTAAGGTTTCATAATTTTTCCCCAGAGAAGTTGGTGCAATACTTACTCTCAATATTGAAGAACGTATCTTGGTTTCCCCTCTTCGATGTAGTGTTGGCCTCCCCAATAAAGTCAGCACGAGGTCCCCAGTTGATGTCTCGATGATGAGGCGTTATCTCCTCTAGTGAAATCGGTATGATGTTCCCCCAATGAAGTCAAATCGAAATCCTCAGTTGATGTTTTGTCGATATGGTTTCCATCTGCCTTATTTGAAATCAGTATTGCAATCCTCAGTAGAAGTGCGGATTGTGAAAACATTTGTTTCCCCATTGAAGTCTGGGTGCTATTCCCCGGTAAATCATGGAGAAGGATGTTATATCCATGTATATGTACTGTTTTATCTCTATGATTGGTTTACTTCAGATTATGTTCCTTCCTAGTGAAGTTAAGACGCGAAATAGGATTCTGTTTCCTCGTTTGGTGCTTATTTTCTTATGGAATGTTCATATTGGATGTGATTTAGCCGAGTGTTGATTATGCCCGAGTTGGTTTTTCCTGGTAACTCCCAGTGTTATATGTCTGTTTTGTTAGCATATACATGATAACACTTATACATTCATACATACATCATGCATAGTTAAATTTAGCAAATCACTGCTCATTCACATTCGTTAATATTTTGTTGACATATTACCCTGTTTTGCAGAGTTGTGTTGTCCCCTCTCCAATAGAGTGTTGGCCTTAAGCAGAAAGTGTATAATCTTTCAATTTCCCCACTGAGTTATCCCTCGTGGAAGATTTTTTCTTTAGCATTCCTATACAGCTCTTTGTCTAGATAGATTGGGTTTCCCTCTTGAGTTTATTTCTCAAAGGATGTATTTTGGTTGACTGTTTCACTCCAGTTTATTTCTGGTTTGAATTTTTGTTTCCCAGCAATATTATTACTTTGGATTTCTGCAAGCTTCGAGCATTGGTTTGAGAATGTGCATTTATTTTGGCACGCTAAAACTTTTATCTCCTCAGCAGGAATATGTTGGCATTTCCCCAGGAAGCTGTATTTCATTCCCCTGGAAGTCATATTTCATTCCCCACGAAGTCATATTTCTTTCCCCAGGAAGCCATATTGCTTTCCCCAAAAAGTCATTTTTACAATCCTTCACAATAGCAAGTAACGTGTCTCTTTATTTGAGCAACTTGTACTTCCCCGTAAAAGTCGACGTTACCTTTTTTCTGTCTTCTCTATGAGTGGATAGTTTGCAGTTCGTTAAATTACTCCAGTGGATGGCAAGTATTTTCAATATGACAAATACAATTCATTTTGAAAACTTTGCAAGTGGTAGTCTCTTTATTTGAGACAACTTATATATTACCCTTTCTAGGCAGAGTTCCTCGGTTAAAGAAGAAGTTGAGACCCGTTCTAGGTGAAACGCCAGAATTTTGGAGAAACTTGTTATTATTTTTGCTACCTTCAGTGAACGTTGGTAGTTCACCGTCATTGAACGTTGGTGCTATGATATTTATTTTCTCTCTACCTTCAGTGAAAGTTGGTAGTTTATCATCAGTGAACGTCGATGATTTTTTCTCTTACTACCTTCAGTATAAGTTGGTAGTTCACCATCAATGAACGTTGGTGATTGCTATCTTTTTTCTACCTTCAGTGAACGTTGGTAGTTCACCGTCAGTGAACGTCGGTGCTATGATATTTCTTTTCTCTGTACCTTCAGTGAAAGTTGGTAGTTCACCATTAGCGAATGTTGGTGATTGTTATCTTTTTGCTACCTTCAGTGAATGTTGGTAGTTCACTGTCAGTGAACGCCTGTGGTATGATATTTCTTTTCTCTCTACCTTCAGTGAAAGTTGGTAGTTCACCATCAGTGAATGTTGGTGATTGTTATCTTTTCACTACCTTCAGTGAACATTGGTAGTTCACCGTCAGTGAATGTCGGTGCTATGATATTTCTTTTCTCTCTACCTTCAGTGAAAGTTGATAGTTCACCATCAGTGAACGTTAGTGATTGTTATCTTTTTGCTACCTTCAGTGAACATTAGTAGTTCATGGTCAGTAAACGTCGGTGCTATGATATTTCTTTTCTCTCTACCTTTAGTGAAAGTTGGTAGTTCACCATCAGTGAACGTTGGTGATTGTTATCTTTTTTCTACCTTTAGTGAAAGTTGGTAGTTCATCGTCAGTGAACGTCGATGTTTGTCTCTCTACGTTTAATGAACGTTGGTATCTCACTGTCAGTGAACGTTGGTGTTGTTATTATTTTCTATTTCTACCTTCAGTGAACATTGGTAGTTTCTCCTTCAGTAAAAGTTGGTGTATCCTTTTGATCTTCTACCTTCGACTATTGAGTTTGGTAGTTAACAGTTGGTTGTCAATCACTTTTATCCTGTATTATCTCCTCTTTAGCTGAATTGATGCTACCTTATCTCTTCTTTGGGTGTTACACCAATAGAGTCGGGTCTTTTTGATTCACCAGTGATTTATTTTCCTGGTCGGGTTTCTCTTTTGATCCTTATTTCCTTTGCTACATCCCCAGTGATGTTTTGCATCCCTTTGAAGTTTTTCATATGCATTCATACTCATAAGCATTGCATGGCATATTAGGGCAAACAATAGGGTTTGTTTTATATTTAAGTATCTTCGATCACGTCGACACGAAGATTTTTAACCTTCGTATCTCCGGATAGAAGAAACTTAAATATGGGCAGCTCTTGTACCCCAATTTTTGCCCCTAAGATCCCTCCATGATACCATATTGATTCAATCACAACAAGATCACATTAGGGCTTTTGGTTCTCCTCCCTATCTTTAGCTTTGCTCTTTGAGGAATCACCAAGCACCTTGACTTGTTTTTCTTTTGTGATCATGCATGTTTTTTTTTTACTTTCCTTTTAATTAATAAAATGCAATGTTGGTTTGTCTTACTTGTTGATAATGTAGGTAAAGTCAATGTGGCTTAGCAAGTTGATCCATGGGTTCATGAGTTTATTTCCATGCCCTAGTCAATAAAGCTTGAGAAATTAAAACCTCACCATTGAAGTTGTTTTGGAAGAAATGGCACGGTAAGGTTTATTTTGGTTCACCACATTTCAAAGTTATCAAGACTGATTCAAAAGTACAAGGGGTTAATTGGAGAAGTTGTCATGGTTGGACAAGGCCTTGTTCCCATTTGTCACAAGAGCATATTTCTCTCAATTCTCAAGATATGGAAGTGGTTTTGGTTGATATGAGGTATCATTATCATCCTCAACGGTTTCTATCTACAAAGCAAAAGTGTTGGTACAATAAGGTTGTTTAAAATTGTCAAAGTTGCTCAAAGCATTTTCTTGATCTAGGAGCTAGGGTTTTGAACTTCAAAGAAGTATATCTTGCTCATCTTTTGGTATTTTTGAGTGATTCCAAAAAAAATCTTCTCTTAAAAGGGTTATTAACAAATCACTTCAAGATTTTCAAGGAGTTTTCATGTGGAAGAAACTTGATGATGAAGAAAGATTACAAGTCCTCCAGATGAACCCCCAACTTCCCATGTGTGACTTCAAATGATCATAACTTGGTCAATTTTTATCACCTTGAACCCAATATTTTTCCACAATGATCTTGAGGATGTGAAGTTTATTCCTTCTTTAATGTGCAAAGTGAGAAAATGGATGGAAGATGCCCTAAGGATACAAAAGATTATAGGTCATTTCATGATTTTTTTTCCAACTTCAACAATTCCTAACTCTCGCAATTTTTGGAGATTTTGAATGGTTCATGTTTCAAAATGTCATTAAAAAGGTCTATTTCATGCCATCTTTTTTAGTCAAGAGAAAATTCCAAGAGGAAGGCCATGTTTGGATGCAAAACAGTATAGGTCACTTTTGAAGAAAAACTTGAAATATTTCTAAGTATGGAGAGTCAACCTCTTTTTCCCAACTTTGACTCATTGCAACTTTCAGCTCAAACATCCATTTGATTCCATTCTTTTCCCATTGCAAAGCTTGTAATCTCATCTTTCTAAAGCATCAAGAACCATGCCTTAAGACCCCTTGAGTTGAGAATGCCTTTGTTTCAAAACTGGTAACTTGGAATTGAAGTTTCATCACAAGTCAGAATTTGAATTTCATGTTACAACTTCTAAGCCTCAAATTAGCACGTGTTTTGGGTCTAAACATGATTAGCCAACTTTCCCAAGTGGATTAGTGCACTAAAACGCGCGTTATGGATGAGTTTTGACAATAGAGAAGTCACACTTTCTTCATGATGCAGACCCACACAAATTCCCTACAAATTGCATCATTCACCCTTCCTTTTGATCCTATTTTATTCTCCTATAAATACATGAGATATCCCATTCATTTTCTCAAGCTTGAACAGCCAAAATCACCCTGCCAAACTCGCTCCATAACTCACTTTTTTACAACTTCGAAATTATTGTTCAAGCCTTTTTCAATCCATTTTTTCTATCAATTCACCTTCCTTGATCTTCCCTGAAGCTAACAGAAGAATAATTGAGCCTTGAAACCTTCTGAATTAATCTGACCAAGTCCATTTACAAAGCTCTGCAACTGAACTTCAATAGGTAGATTTCTCCACCAATTCTTCCAAACTTTGATATCATTGTGAAGCTCTCATTGCCCTGGTTCTAGTCGCAACACTTTCTTTTAACTGGAAACACGTTTTGGCCATGAATTTTCAAATTCCTTTTCAAAACTTTCCTTCCAAATTGCTTGAGCTACAGTTTATATAAATTTTTCCCCAAAGGTGTGGTTGTCTTCTTCTTGATGAGACGAAGCAAATGGTACCGGTCCCATGCTCTAATTTTACAGTTTGAGCAAGCTCGATTTGAGACTGGCTGGAGGTTGAAGATGACCAACGTGTCATCCTTCAACCAATGAAACAGCGCCATTTGGAAATTTTGAATATCTGATTTAATTAATGATCATGTGTGTTATTCACTAATGACCATGATATGCACAGCGCGTTTGATCCATTGGATTATCTTACTAACACGTTTTGACTCTCATCCATTGGCCCACATTTTTTTGACTTTATTTTATTTTCTGATTTTTATATTTAAATTGTTTTAAACTTCAAAAAATCATAGAAAATTCATTTTAAGTCCAAAAAATCTGAAAACATTATGAAAAATATTTTTGATTTTTCTCTTTCTGATTTTTATTTTTTTACAATTTTATTTTGTGTTTTGATATTTTTTTTATAAATTTTCACTTTATTTGAATTGTTTTAAATGTTTAAAAATACTTTTATGCATTTTTAAATTCTAAAAAAATGGAATGATCAAATGATATTGTGACAAATATTTGTGACCTCATTTTTTATTTATTTCTGACTTTGTTATTTTTTATCATTTTTGGTTTATTTTTCTCATTTCTTTTAATTTTAAAAATAGTTTCTGACTTTAAAAAATTACCAAAAATTTTATATGGTCTTACTTAATCTTTCTTGATTAATTTGAACACGGTTGATATTTTTCTCTCTTATTTCTATTTTAAAAAATTTTAAAACCCTTTTTAATGCATATATTAAATGTAATATTATTTTGTATTATTTTCTGGCTGATCTTGGGTTGAATTTTTTATCATGAACTTTATTAACATCATTGGATCCATGGTGTTGAGTCTAACTCCATAAAAATGGATGAATGATTTTAATAATAGTTTGATTAATTTAAATTCAAAAATGGTTTGTATATTCTTTCCCATCCTCTTCATCTTATCCCTTTCTTATGGCACTAAGTGTTATTGCTATTGACCGGCCTCAAAATAGGCGCGACTTCTATATAAGTTCACTTACGATTGCTTAACATAGCGCTACATTTTGTCCGAATTCGAATAAATGAACATTCGTGACCCGAACCTATGTTTGCAAGACCAAGTATGTTAATTTGATCTCTTTGATCCAATAACCTTAATATTCATTGTGTGGAGGCTTTGGTTCTACCAATCCTCTAATGGATCTACATCACTTTTGGTCAACGCGGATCACTTAAACATCGTTGATCCTTAAATGGTACTTTTGAGGATTCCAAAATAGATGATATACTTGACAAAAAGTAAATGCAACTTGTTGTGTGGAGGCTTTGGTTCTGTCAATCCTCTAATGAGTTCCAAATGCAAGTTTCAAGATGGCCATCCAACTAACCACTAATTTCTAACAATTGACTTTATTTTATGCTTTTATTTTTATGCTTTAAGTACCATTTACTTTAAGCATTTACATTTCATGCCATTTTTATTTTGCTCACTTGAGCATATATTTTTATGCCATTTTTATTTTTCTCACTTGAGATTTTCGTTTCCTTTTGAAGATACTTAATAATCAACATAAACCATAAAAAACTTTAATGATACTTGGACTATTTGGTTACTATCCTTGGCATTATGGAGTATTGGACTTCTTGGACTTAGGATCAGAAACCTTGGCCTATGTTGGAGACTTTGTGACCTTAATGGATATTTTGTCTGGAGTTATTGGGGTTTACCATAAGACATTGGGTTATTTGTTTGTTTTGTATGCAGGTTATCGTGATTACATACTTTGTTTGTAATCTGGAATTCACCCGTATACAGCCGTTACTCTGCCTAATTTTTGTGAAGACTTAATACACTTGAAGTTTAGTTATCTCAAGAGATCTAGTATCTTTGCTTTCTTGGTTTCAATCCAAGGAATGGGAATTCTATCTTGACTCATAATGTCAAGTATTGGCTTCTTGTTGGTTAGATGGTTCTTATCCCTATCTTTTACCTTATGCTTTAGGATAGTCTCTTCTTCTCCTCTCATCTTCTTTAATTTCAAAAATCTTCTTCCTCCTTTTGAAAAATCTTCTTGTTTTGAAACTTGAACCATTTTCATAATAAAATTGGACTTAGGTCCATGCATTTTCAAAATATTTTCATGAATAAACTCTAATCAACTTAATAATACCTTGACTTTTTTGTGAGAAGACTAAAAGTCAATCAATCTCATTTCAAACCATTTTGCCACTTTGGCTTTTTTGACTTTAAAAACATTTCTCAAAAGATTGGACTCTTGTCAATCCTTGTAGTGATGCAAACAACAATACTTCTACAATATGTAGCGAAGTGAGATATTTTCCACTTGGGTGTTGAGTGAGGCATTGTTGATTTTAAAATCCAAGCCATATCCTCCACTTTGAGGTGATGCAAATTCTACTTTCTCATGATTGTGGGCAGTAACTATATTTTCCATACGAACAATGACGGTGATGTCTTATCTCATAAAATCAACCAACACACTTGTGTTTTTAAAAAAATTTAAAAGAGGAACTACGTGTATCCTAATCCCCTATTGCACGGTGAAAATCGCCTGGCTGAACCTGTCATCTAGTGTAATGAAACATCAATGAAGTCTCCACCGGACGTCTTTTATCCCGCCAAAAGGGAAATGTAAACATCAAGAAAACCTGAAAAGGGAGAAATCACGGTCTTTCGACCGAGAGATCGGGTAAGGGAGTCTGTTATACGAGGGGAAGGTATTAGCACCCCACACGCCCGTAGTACTCTATGGTATCCACTCTTGTTGTCTAATCTAATGGGTGTGGTCAAAACCTGTGTCTATGGCTTAAAGCTAAGAAGGGAATGCATGCGAAAGAAAAGAAGAAAACAATGTAGGGAAAATAAAAGTTGTGCTCGGTTGGGCCCTACCCCAATGCCTATGTATCCCTTTTAAGGAATCAGAGCAGCCGTAGTTCGGTTTATATATTCTGGTTGGTTTGTGTTTTTTAGTTAAGACAACAAAAACAGTCAAGATGGCAAAACATCGAATAAAACAAGAAATAAATGAGATGGTAAAACATCGACTAAATAATAACAAAGTAACATGTCAAAGATAGCGAAACACCAAATGATAAAACATCACACCTGACAATGACATTGAGAGTCAAAGTAGGATAACCAACATGTGTGATGGCGAAACATCGGCTACAAATAAATGTGCGATGGAGAAACATCGGCTAAAAGATAACAAGGTATCATGGCAAAGATGGTGAAACATCAATAAACTGGATGACAAAACATCATACCTAACGATGATATTGAGAATCAAAGTAGGATAACAAACATGTGCGATGGCGAAACATCAGCTTCAAACAAGTGTACGATGGAGAAACATCGGCTATAAGATAACAAGGTATCATGGCAAAGATGGCTAAACATCAATAAAACAGATGACAAAACATCACACCTAACAATGATATTGAGAATCAAAGTAGGATAACAAATAGGTGCGATGGCGAAACATCGGCTTCGAACAAATGTGCGATGGCGAAACATCGGCTAACATATAACAAGATATCATGGTAAAGATGGAAAAACATCAATAAAACGGATGACAAAACATCACTCCTACCAATGATATTCAGAATCAAAGTAGGATAACAAACATGTGCGATGGCGAAACATCAGCTTCAAACAAATGTGCGATGGCGAAACATCGGCTAAAAGGTTTAAAAACAAAACCAAGAGGCACACAAACAAATAAGATTGATTTGTATCTTTTACCTTGAAGAAGGGTTTGATTTTATTAGAGGTGTATTATGGTTTTCCAATAAAACAATTTTTGTTTTAAGATGCAAAACGCAAAGGAAGGAAAAACAAATAAGGGAAACTAGCCTAGCACTATCCCTAGTGTTATCATACAATGATTGACCCTAAGGTTGAGGATAAAGGAAGTTCCTATCCTATGTTAGCATACATGGATTCCTACCTTAATCAATATGTCAAAGGAAGCTTAACAAAACTATCCTATAGGGAACAGGAAATGAGAGCGAAGTCGTGATCTCAATTTCTAAATTGAGTGACTCATCAATCAACAATTAAAGAAGAAAAAAATGAACATCCTATAGGGAACATGCACTGAGAGCAAAGTCGTGATCTCAATTTCTAAATTGAGTGACTCATCGATCAACAATTAAAGAAGAAAAACAATAAACATCCTATAGGGAGCATGCACTGAGAGCGAAGTCGTGATCTCAATTTCTAAATTGAGTGACTCATCGATCAACAATTAAAGAGACAAACACAAACACAACACATGTATCAAACAAAATAGAGGGCCTCCTGACATACATCATGCAACACAGAACTATACAAAATGAAAATAGAAGAAAGGGAATAGTGCAATAATAAACGGATAAATATCCGTAGCAACTGAACAAGAATAAAAGAAGCCCATATAACTTCAAGTGAGCTGGCATCAGCAGACAAATCAAGTCAGAAATTATGCCATCGGGATGTAAATATTGAGATTTTCAGATATGAACAGATCCCATGGGAAATGTATAGCATTCATAATCACATATATATCCTGCATAGACTATCAAATATGCCAAGCACAAGAGCAGTGCCAATATAATAAGTTGTGTTCCACAAATAAAGTGATACACAGTAGCCTCAAGTGAAAAATGGAAAACTTTTCTCAAAGTACCTCGCACATTCAACAGTCAAGTTAGTATTCTCATAAATTGAATGATGACTCTCATAAGGGATGGATGATGACACCATAATGAAGTGAGAAAACATGATAGCAACTATCAAAACATTAGATATGATAGACAAAAAGAAACAGTCATATGCACAATTTGGTCAAAAATTAGAGGAATGTTGCTCCTTTCTATCACCATATTGAATTGACAATTGAATATAAATCAAGGATCATGAGAGCTTGAGAAGAATACATTCAAAGACCATGAAGGTCAGTAGCAAACACAATTCAATCATACTCAATTACTTCATCACAGCTCACAAGCATAATAGAAGAGGAATCCCACACACTGCATCAAAAGGTTCAATCATTCAAACATGGGGCACTAAGTGAAATGACTTGAGTTTATGTGGATAAACAGAACCAACATGATCATTAGGTGCCCAATTATAGGCCTCACTCAAGTTCATTAGCCATCAAGCAAATTGCAACAAGATATGCAACATTAATTGGGTTCCTTCACTTCAAAAATACATCAAAAATAGAAAAGGATTTCAATAATTCAAACCAAAATTTCCATACCATATTTGAGATGTGTATACATCAGAAAACAAGTTTGAAGTTCATGGATAGTAGAGGAGAGGATCTAATGAGGCCCAAAGATCAAAACTAGTTGACAAAACTACCAAACTAGACAAGCTTTCAAAATAATTTGTGGAAAAATATCCAATCAAGTCAAATAATTCAAGAAAAATGGTTTTCAGATCCTCAATACATCCATGAACCTTAAACAAGATCCCAATTCCAATGGAAACCCAGGGCAAATTGGTTTTGAAAATGAAACTTGCAATGTAAGCTACAAAACCCTAATTGTTTGAATTTTAATCTTAAATATTAATTAGGTAAGATCAAAATTCAAACAATTCAAACCAAGATCATGCAAATCATAAGGAAACCCTAAATATCAGAAAACATATTTTTTCACATTTTTAGGATTAAAGAAAAAACAAAAATAAAATCAAAATTCAAACCTTTAAACAATTAAACAAAAATTCACATCTCAAAATAAAATTCTAATAAAAAATAATAAAAATATTAAACCAAAATTATATTCAATTATTAGAATTAAAAAACAGCATCCTTGATTTTTTGTGGAATTATTGAATTAAAGGAAATATTAAAATAAAATCAAACAAACAATTAAACAATTAAACTATTATTTAATGACAAAAATGCAAACCCTAGCCAAAAGTCATAAAAAGGTCAAAACAATATTATATTCAGGCACTATGATTAAAAACAAACTTATATGATTTTTTTGAGGATTTTTGAATTAAAGGAAATATTAAAACAAAAATTATGAAGCAGAAATTTCAAATGAACTTCTCAAATTAAATTTCTAATCAAAAATAGAAAAAATGCTAAAACAAAATCTGAATCAATTTCTAAATTATTTTATGAGTCAAAGATAATTTTTATGGAATTTTTAGATAAAAAAAACTATTAAAATAAAATAATCTTTGAACAAACAATTAATTAAACTTATGAAATTTTAAACCAATCAAAACATTTTTAAAAAATTCCAAAAACAATATGACAAATACTAGAAATTATTATTAGCATATGGTAATTTTTTCATGATTTTTGAAAATGTTTTGATCACAAAAATAAAATCAGAAGAAATCAATAAAAATTAAACAATATAAAATGCATTAAGAATTTAAATCATCCAATCAGAATGCGCCACCTCATCGTCTTCTACCTCAAGACAAAGCCCTAAACGCGTGTTTGCTCAGTTCGAAACCTCATGTTCTGATCAGTACTTCTTCCTTATTTCTCCACCAAAATCAATGATTCAAAACTGAAAACAAAGCCAGATCTAACCTCTATATCATGATACTTATAGATCTCAAAAAGATTAACTAGGCGATTAGAAATATGGACGCGAAAATTGCAAAAACCCATTGAATATGAATTATTCAGAAGTTCAAATAACGATCTATTCTTCAATTTCAAACAAAATTATATGTCAAACCTATTGTTTGGCCAACTATGAGCTCATAAACATGAAGTAATTCATCAAATCAAGCTGAAAATAGCAAATTAAAGTTCAAGAAGCTCACCTCAATGTGAATCTGGAAATGTCGATTCCTTAGTTACAGAAGCAAATAAACTCCATGATCTTGATCTACACACTTCAAGGAAGATGAATCCACAGGAAATTTGATGAATGTGCGAAGAAGATGAGAGAATCGAAGGAAACTTCAGCAAGAGCAGAAAAAGTTCAGATCCGGATTTATGATAACTGGAGCACCTTTTTTCTGAAATGGGGCTTGCAATACATTATATAGTGTGAGTAGAGAAGGTTAGAAGAGGAAATTGGTCCTCAAAATTGTTCAAGGGCCTGATTGGAAAATTTGGCCAAAAAAACAGTGTACATGGGCCTCAGCCATTTGCTCGTGCGTTTCCTCACTTTATTTTCATTTCATGAGCCAAATAACCTCAGAAACAAATCCTCAAAGTTCCAGGTCATGATTATTTGAAATGAGAGAGTATGGATGAATTTGCCAAATTGAGCATCTTTGTGATTTTTTTCAATCAAGCAAGTACACCAAGCACATGGGGACGAAATGGCCGGCATCATGGGTTTCCACAAGTCACAAATGGGTCATGGGCCTCATTAGAAGTGAAGAGAATGACTGAAAATGAAGTTCTCAAGTTTTGACATTTTGCTTGCTTGGTCAAAATTCAATGAAATGCCTCAAAATTCCAAAGCTCATAAATTGCTCATATTTTTGAATTTGGACACAAATGAGTACAATTTGGAAAGGTATTGAAAAGATATACAATCCCTTAATTTTGAGTTTTTGCAATTTAATCCATTAAGGTCCTCAAAATTTGACATGAAACTCACTAATTTTGGAAAATGACCTATAATTTTAAATTGAGGCATGAACTTCCAAAGACCATAACTCTTGACTCTTTGACAATTTGGACATGATACCAAAAGGAGATGAAATATCACCTTCTTATCTTTCCAATAATACTTCATTTGCATTTTTTTGATCAAATGTGAATAAAATATGAATTTTTGAAGTTAAGTCCTCATTTTCCAAAATTAGAAACTTTTAGGGTTTCTTCATGAACAAGTTTCAACCCAAACCTAAATCTTTTTGATCCAATGATCAAAATGGACTTGAAATATGAAAAGTACATCCTTGAATTGATGGTTGACCAAAAGTTCATTTGGTCAACCTTGACTTTGACTGATTTTGACCAAAATGACCATTTTTCCCCTTTGAATCAATTGATCCACTTCCCTTCAAAATTGATGATCAAGGCTTCAAACATATGATCTTCCAGACATATAGAGGCTATGTAAAAAGTTTAACCTCAAAATTCTCAAGAAATCTTGATGAAATCCTAAACCCTAGTTTTGGTTAACCCCTTAGGAGACTGATGAATCATCTCCAAAATTTCAAATCCTCTGGGCATCTTGACCAATTTCATGTACAAAGACTTTTCAAATACGAATGAGATGTTGTAGCTTCCAAATCAAGACTTGTACATTGATCAATAGCCTTGATCAAACAAAACCCTAATTTTACTGGTGAATCAAAAGAGTGATTCTTTTTATAATAAATCTCAAACTTCAATCCTCTGATGATCCAAAGAGATGGATAAAATATCTTGAGATATGCAATAACTTTTGAGCTTGAAAGATCCAGAGGTTTAGATGATAAGGGTCTACTTGAGCAACTTTGTCAATGCAATCAACCTTCAAAGCTTGAGGAAGACTTGATAACCAAAGTAATTTGATCCCATCACAATGTATGAATGCAATGCAATATGATATTCATGATGAAACATAAACCTAAATCAAGAGGGTAAATTTTGGGGTGCAACAACTGCCCCTATTCAAATATCTTCAATATGATAAGTGAGAAAAGTGACAACTTTCGAGCGTTCAGAGTTGAAGATGATTGAATACAAAAGAACCCGAAAATTCACACTCTTGAAGAAGAAAGAAACAAAAGCAGAAACCCCCAAGACATGCGTCAGAATAAAGATGTAATGCAGGTTGAAACAGAACAAAAACAAAGAAGAGTAGACGCAACTAAACTTCTGGACAAATGTGCCAGGGCAAAACTGGGCTTCAAAAAAGGTGAGATAAAACTCAAACCATAGAGTATAGGCGAAACTAAGCTCTGGAAAAGAAAACGTACGCGGGTGAGGAGACGAAACTCTGAGCTCGAACCAAAGCAAAGTGGCTAGAGTGCGTGATTCTAGGAGCACTTGCTAATCTCAACTAAGATAGACAGTATGAAGGGACTAAAAGAATCCTTGAAAAGAGGAACAAAAGCAAGACGAAACTCGACTCAATAACCAGTTAGACGAAACTAAACTAGATGAGTACCAGGACAAAACTGGATTTCACGCACGGGTAACGAGGCGAAACTCGACCCATAGCAAAATGATGAGAGTGCATGTTTCTCAGAGCACCTGCTGGTCTCAGATCAAAGGATAAACAGTGACGAAAAATGATAGAAGAATCCAAGGAACAAAAGACACTGATTTCAAACCAGGGACGCAGTACGAACATTGCACTCGGTAAACGAACACCGTCAAAGGGTCCAAGGTATGAAAGCAAAAATAAGACGAAACTCGACTCAATAACTAGTTAGGCGAAACTAAACTAGATGAGTACCAGGATGAAACTGGATTTCATGCACAGGCGACAAGGCGAAACTCGACCCAAAGCGAGAGTGATGAGAGCGCATGTTTCTCAGAGAACCTGCTAGTCTCAGTTCAATGGATAAATAGTGACGGAAACTGATAGAAGAATCCATGGAACAAAAGAGACTGACTTCAAACCAGGGACGCAGTACGAACACTGTACTTGGTAAACGAACACCGTCAAAGGGTCTAAGGTATGAAAGCAAAAACGAGACGAAACTCGACTCAATAACTACTTAGGCGAAACTAAACTAGATGAGCACTAGGACGAAACTGGATTTCATGCGCAAGGAGAGGAGACGAAACTCTGAACTCAACCAAAAACAAGGAGATTAGGGCGTACACCTAAAAACCTGCTGAAAGCGAATATCAGGACGAAACTGGTATTCGAAAGGTGCATCAATAGACATTGGAATGAACCAGAGAGGGTAGTGAAGACTAAACCCGAGAAGACCGCGCCAGAGAGAAACTGAACTACAGTCAAGAGTAGACACTCAAACAAACAAATGATTGACATCAAAAGGATATTGGTATGGGGAGGAAACCGAGATAATGAGGACGAAGACCTCGCTGGGGATTTAATCTGAAGTATTACCAAATTCGCTGGGGACAACAAAAACAATAATGGCTTATGTTCCAATGCATGCTTCAATTCTTTCTATATAGCGTAATGTTCCATATAATGGAAATGCTACGCGTTTTGGTAGATACAATGTAAAGATGCATGTTTAAAAGTTTCACTGGGGAATGGCCAATTGAGAAGCCAATAACCAAGAATTCCGAATCTGAAAATACTTGCAAAAATAAATTGCAAAATCCAAAGGAGAGGAGAAAATATGGGGAACCGCTAGAGAGGGAACCTCGAAGAGACAAAGCTTTGCGGGGAATAACAAACGAGAAACTAGTAGAAACGGGCCACAAACATTGAGAGGAGCTGCAAAAATAAATTGCAAACTCCTAGGGAAGATCAGATCGACACTGTAGCTTCTGGAGAGGGACGCCATCTGAAGATCATACATTGAGGAAGAAGATCAGGGCAAGACTGTAATCTCTGGAAAAGACAGCGCGCAGACATGTTAAGGATGATACCAAGACAAGAAACCCGACGTGAGGGGTGAAAACCTTTGCTGGGGGAACCAAGCTCTGCTGAGGAAACGGGACTTTACCGGGGAGACAAAACTCTGTTGAAGATTCTCGTTGGAGAGAGATTTTTTCTTGAATGCAACCATTGGATGGATCACGCAGATAGTCACACAGTATCGACCTTACTAGGGATAAGGAAAGATCTTATCATAAGGATGCCCCAATCAACAGACCAGCTGGGAAATGAGAGGTCATGGCGAGGGATATCTGTTGGCAACTCTGTTGGGGATATGCGATATCCTCAAATCCGGAGTCTCAGAATGAAGCTTTTAAAAGAAGATTCCTGGGGCAATAAAACTTTGTTACGGAAACGAAACCTCATTGGGGATAGGTAAAGCCCTATTCATACATGGGCTCTGTCTAACAGAAGAAAAACCAAATATTCCCCTCCTTGCAATCATTAAGCTCTTTACAGGTGTTCGACGTGTAAACTCTTTTTTTGATGTCAAACAAATGTTTTGCATGCAAAAAGATGTTTATTTTGGGAATGACAGACCTGATGTGATGATTATTCAAGCCTTGAAGTTGAAAACCTTAACAAAGGGTCGCATCTCTGTTGTGAATGAATCAATAGCTAGAGTGCAAAAATTTCAAAACTTTTCTTCCCCTTCTATTTTTTTTCAAAAAAACGAGTCAAGATGCGGGTGGTAAGATACCAACATGAATATGCAACACATATTTGGGAGTTTAGGAAATGTTATCCTGTTGTAGTATGCTTTTGAGTTAAACCCTTGTTTCAGTTAGGACTTTTAGAGGTTGTAACGTGGCCTGGTTCGAGGTTTTTTTAGAAAAAAAAGTTTTTCAAGGCTCAAGTTATTTGGTGCCCACCCCCTTCGTGATATTCTCCTATCCTAAGTTCAGCTGATTTATAACAAGCATTCATCTTTCAAAAGGATTTATAATGGTTGAGTGATCACGACAAATTCTCCAACATGATTGTCACTTAACTTCTGCTGCTTTTGTTTTTTTGATATTATTGTTCCTCTTCTTTTGATGAAAATTTTATTGAATAATACTTTTTTTTGGCCTTTTAGGCTCTCTTTTCCCTAACTTTTTCCTGGACAAAATCTTTTGAATTTCAATTTTTTGGAGTCCAGCGGGATGCCCTAACTTTTTCCTAAGCGACTTGCTTTCAAGTTTTGACTTAGCAGCGCTTTTTGTTTCTTTCTTATTCATACTTTCCACTTCGAACAAGTCAACATGACTTTAGGTCTTTGAACTTTTTCTTTCTAACTCTCTCTTTTTTTTGAAGAAAACAAATGCCTCATTCCTTGGTCGGCAAGGGATAGCCATTATTGTATCGATTCGATCTCGACCTCAGGACTTTGTGAGGAAATGAACATCATGGTTTAGACATTTTTTCTGATCTCATGATGCGAAAGAAAAAATGTGGTGATTCTCAGATGTGACATTCCTTCTGAAATTTGAATGCTTGGTCACATTAACTGAACATCTACCCTACCCCTGGTTAAAAAAAGTTTTTTTTAACGGAAAAGAAACTCCTACTTCGAAGGCTCGGAGGGGTTAACGAGGGTCTAACTCCCTTATATCTCTGGTGTTTGGGGATTGAAACAATGCATGTACATCACCAACGGGGTTCTACTGAAAAGCATACCATTACAATCATCGTTTTTATATAAATTCCTTCCTCCAAACTCTTGGCTAAGCAAAAGAGTTGGTACAGTTGGTATCAGGATGCCCGAAAAAACGATTAAAGAGTGATATTGGATGTATTAAGTAAAATGAAACAATTTTTTTCAAGGAAAAAATATTCAACGCATCAAGACTGACATTCGGCCATAAACAAAATCCTATATGCAAACAATGATAAAACAATCAATCATGATAACACATGAAAGTGCGGAAAAGAAACGTAATAAAAGCCATTATGGGGAAGAAATATCTCCAACTAGGTTCACCGATCTCGCCGACCTGCGGTAATCTTGATATTACCCTGACCCATAACCTTCACCAACAACACGGGGTTGTGAAACAAAATGGCAAGGCATCCGCCAGTAAAGTGAATGAGAATCCCACCAAACACAGAACCAAACACGCCTCTTGCACAGTAGTAGTTGTGTTTCTTATCTGTGTTTCAAGCGATCAACTAACCATGACTTAGATTACCATTTCCGTGTAAGGCCCGAGAAGTTTATATGCACATGCTTATCAAAAATATTGGACGTTTTTGCAAACAAAATAGTAAAAAGGGAGAAAAGAAACATATACGTATACTTGAAAGAAGATATTCTATTGATTTTGAGAAATCAGCCTGTGAAAAAGGAATTTACATTTGGAAGCAAGTAATTACAAAATCAAAGCAAACAAGTGTTTAAAAATGGCAATGTGAATGTGAATATCCACCAAGTCCTGACTCTGCTATGACTCTTATGACTCTTACGCTTTTATCTTCCTGCTTTCAGACAGATCGTTCTTGGATTAGCTTCGAGCTTATACCAGGTGACGGAACGAAGGAAAGAAACAAAGGATCTCATGCCGAGCGTAGTTATTTGCTTTAAGTCCCTAACTTTTTCCTGAATCGCCCTTTCAAGTTTTCAATTCACCAGGACACCCTCTTTTTGCCTAAACCACCCTTTCGGGTTTTCAGTTTAGCGGGTTTTATTTTTATTTTTTATGCAAATTATTTTTTAACTACGTCAGCATTCACAGGGAGAGGGAAGTGCTCTCCATCCATAGTCGTGAGCATCATTTCTCCTCCAGAGAAAATTTTTCTGACCACGAAAGGACCTTCATAAGTCGGAACCCACTTGCCCCTGGGATCTCCCTAGGGGAGAATTATCCTTTTTAGCACAAGGTCACTTGGCTTGTAACACTGAGGCCGTACCTTCTTATCAAAAGCTTTCCTCATCCTTTGTTGATATACCTGACCATGACATACAACCGTCAACCTCTTCTCGTCAATAAGTTCCAACTGATCCAGCCGATTCTGTACCCATTCACTTTCATCCAGCTCAACATCCCTCATGATCCTAAGAGAAGGAATCTCAACTTCTACCGACAATGCGGCTTCCATGCCGTAAAACAATGAAAATGGGGTTGCTCCAGTCGAAGTACGCATAGTGGTGCGATAACCATGCAAAGCGAAAGGCAACATCTCATGCCAATCTTTATAGGTTACCACCATCTTCTGTACGATCTTCTTAATATTCTTATTGGCCACTTCGACATCACCGTTCATCTTTGGTCGGTATAGGGAAGAGTTACGATGCTTGATTTTGAAGGACTCACAAAGCTCCTTCATCATTTTGTTGTTCAAATTAGATCCATTATCGGTAATGATATTTTCAGGCACTCCGTAGCGACAGATAATATTGTGCTTAATGAACCGAGTTACCACCTGCTTGGTGACATTGGCATAGGATGCAGCTTCGACCCATTTTGTAAAATAATCGATGGCAACTAGAATGAAACGGTGCCCGTTGGATGCAGTCGGTTCAATTTTGTCGATCATATCAATTCCCCACATCGCAAACGGCCAAGGGGAAGTCAAGAAATTCAAAGGTACAGGCAGCACATGCACTTTATCAGCATAGACTTGACATTGGTGGCAAACCCGTGCATGATTGTAACAGTCAGTCTCCATGGTGGACTAATAATAACCTGCTCGCAAAATCTTTTTAGCCATGGTATGCCTGTTGGAATGGGTCCCGAAATCACCTTCATGTATCTCCTCAATGATTCTAGCTGCTTCTTTCTTGTCAACACATCTGAGCAGTAAACTGTCATGATTCCTTCTATACAACACACCGCCACTGAGAAAGAACTTGGCTGAAAATCTGCTCAAGAACTTCTTATCTGTGAAAGATGCCTCTTCAGGGTACTCTTGTGTTTCAAGATATAGTTTAACATCATAAAACCAAGGATTACCATCTGATTCCAAACTAGCCTCAAAACAGAAAGCTGGCTCACTCAAACTTCTGATGGTAATGGAAGGTTCCTCATTAGCCCACTTAACCTTGAACATGGAGGACAAAGTTGCCAGTGCATCAGCTAGATTGTTTTCTTCTCTGGGAATGTGTTTAAACGGGATCTCTTCGAAGTACGGAATCAACTTCATAACATGCTCACGATAGGGAATTAGGTTCTGATGGCGAGTCTCCCAATCTCCATTAATCTGGCTGATAACAAGATCGGAATCCCCGTAAACTTTCAAAAATTTGATGCGCAGGTCGATCGCCGCTTCAATGCCATAAATGCAAGCCTCATATTCGGCCATGTTGTTAGTGCAATTGAAACAAATACGAGCCATGAAAGGAATGTGGTCTCCCTCAGGGGAAGTGATAACAGCTCCGACGCCGTTTCCCATGGCATTGGAGGCACCATCAAAAACAAGCGTCCAACATGATCCCGGCTCGGGTCCTTCGTCTGGGTCTGACATATTACAATCCCGAATATACACAATTTCCTCATCTGGAAAATAAAACTTCATCGGTTCATGATCATTCATGGGCGGATGAGCAAGATGTTCGGCCAGTACACTACCCTTAATTTCTTTTTGAGTAGTGTATTGGATATCATATTCGGTGAGTATCATTTTCCAACAGGCTACCCTGCCTGTAAGAGCTGGCTTCTCGAAAATGTACTTGATTGGATCCATTTTGGATATCAAGTAGGTGGTGTGAGTTAACATGTACTGCCTAAAACGTTTGGCGGCCCAGGCAAGCGCACAACAAGTCTTTTCCAGCAATGAGTACCTCGACTCGCATTCTGTGAACTTCTTACTCAAGTAGTAAATAGCCTGCTCTTTCTTCCCTGTCTCATCGTGCTGACCGAGGACACAACCCATTAAGCTCTCCAACACATTTAGATACATGATTAGTGGCCTTCCTTCCACTGGCGGCATGAGTATCGGAGGTTCCTGCAAATACTCCTTTATTTTGTCAAAGGCCTTCTGAAAATCCTCATTCCATTTCATTGTCTGACTTTTCTTCAACAACTTGAACAAAGGTTCACAGGTGGCTGTGAGATGAGAAATAAATCTAGAAATGTAGTTTAACCTTCCCAAGAAACCACGTACTTCCTTCTCCGTCCTTGGTTCAGGCATTTCTTGTATCACTTTTACCTTGGCCGGGTCCACCTCGATACCTTTTTCACTTACAATAAAACCCAATAGCTTGCCGGATCTCACCCCGAAGGTGCACTTATTCGGATTCAACCTTAGAAAGAACTTCCTCAGTCTCTCGAACAATTTTTCCAGATGAACAAGATGTTCCTCTTCCGTGTCAGACTTAGCAATCATATCGTCCATATATACCTCAATCTCTTTGTGAATCAAATCATGAAAGAGAGTGACCATGGCACGTTGATATGTTGCCCCGACATTTTTCAAACCAAACGACATCACTTTATAGCAGAAAGTTCCCCAAGGTGTGATAAATGTTGTCTTCTCCATATCCTCCAGAGCCATCTTAATTTGAGTGCAACCCGAAAAACCATCCATGAACGAAAACACTTTGGAATGAGCAGTATTATCGACCAACACATCAATATGCGTAAGAGGGAAGTCATCTTTAGGGCTAGCCCTGTTCAAATCCCTATAATCCACGCACATCCTGACCATACCATCCTTCTTGGGCACATGCACAATATTTTCAATCCATGGCGGATAATTGATGACCTTTAAGAAATTTGCGTCCAACTTCTTCTAGACCTCCTCCTTGATCTTTTTGGACATCTCCAGATGAGTTCTTCGGAGATTTTGCTTGACAGGGGAGCAACCTTCTTTGAGCGGTAGTCGATGCACCACTATGTCTGTATCCAACCCAGGCATATCCTCATAAGACCAAGCGAAGATATCAGAATACTCACGGAG
This sequence comes from Vicia faba, assembly GCA_948472305.1. Taxonomy (NCBI): domain Eukaryota; kingdom Viridiplantae; phylum Streptophyta; class Magnoliopsida; order Fabales; family Fabaceae; genus Vicia; species Vicia faba. Next base: position 210,922,932 of record OX451738.1, on the reverse strand, counting down.
TAGCTCAATCAATCTGACCTTTATACTTTCCTCGAGATCTGCCCCTCTCTTGACTTCACTTCTTACCTATTTTGTGACAATATTCACCACCTCAATTGAATCCTGATTCGGCTGGATAACCTTCTCCTCTTGTTTTAACAATCTTGCTAATTCCTCAGGAAGATCACAATCCTCATATGCCTCTTCTTCATCTTGATAAATAGGAGTATCAAAGTCATAATGAGCCATATCAGAATCGTTATCAATATAATCGGTGGTGGAAGTGAATCTGCATGAACGACATTTTGACGTTTTTTAGTGACAGTGTGTGAAAAGAGAAACATTGCCATTCAAATAAAAAAGAAATGGAGCAAAATTTTGAATGCAAAAACGTCCTTTATTTCATGATAAACTTTTGAAAATAAACATGGTGGCCCTACACAAATGATCCACCACGCCTTGGGCAGAGCGTAGGAATTATGATATGATAAAAAAGAAAACAAGAAAATTACTCCTCAGCGCTTGAAAATTGGATAAAATCCACAGAAGTCCAATTGTTGAGTGTCTGGCCTGGAATACTCGGACGAATCCAATCTTCGATATTGTCGCCATCAACCCTATCGTCGCCAACTGGATTGACGCGTCCTTCTTGAGCAGCACAAGGACAGGAAAACTTCACAGGAGTAGATAAACTAGATGCTCTGGGAGTTGCACTCTGCTGGCCTGGGCTAAAACCAAGACCAAATTTATTAAATTTTAGGGTAACGTCCAGCACTTGACCCCAACCTTCAGGGTTTCCATTTTCCACCACAGCTCTCGCATCCTTGAGAGAAGACATAACAGTTTCAGGTTTCCTTTTCTGCTCTGGAGGAGGAAAATTGACAGCATGAACTGTCTCAAACGCCTGAAATGGAGTCTCATGTATCTCGCCTTCAAATTCAACATAGAGGAATGATGTCAAATGACTCACGATGTACTCTTCCTCGCTGCACACAGTTATCAACTTTCCCTCTGCAGGATACTTGAGTTTCTGATGAAGAGTAGAAGTGACTTCCCCTGCTTTATGAATCCACGGCCGCCCCAACAAACAATAATACGCTGGCTGTATATCCATCACAAAAAATGTAGCCGTGAAGGTGTGAGGACCAACCTTGATTGGTAACTCCACCTCCCCAAACACTGACCTTCGAGACCCATCAAACGCCTTCACCCTCAAATCACTAGGGCGTAGCTCCAGTCCAGAATAATTAATCTTCATCAATGCTGACTTAGGCAATACATTTAAAGACAACCCTGTGTCCACCAAAACCTGGGATAAAGTAGTGCCCATGCAATCCATTGAAATATGCAATGCTTTGTTATGGTCTCACCCTTCTGGAGGAAGATCAAAATCTGTGAAGCCCAGACCGTTCCTGGCAGATATGTTAGCACAAACATTCTCAAACTGATTGACTATTATCTCATGTGGCACGAACACATTCTTTAACAACTTCATCAAAGCATTTCTGTGAGGTTCTGAATAAATCAACAGAGACAAGATAGACATCTTAGAAGGAGTATGGCTCAGATGATCAATTATGCTATAATCACTCTTTCTGATAATTCGCATTAACTCTTCAACCTCATCTGGAACTGAAGAAGCTTCTGGTATCGGAATTGGTTGAGTCACATTGGCTGGCGTAACCCTTGGATTACCAATCATCGCCTGTTGTTTTCCTTTTTCTCTTACAGAAGCATCTGCCGCATCCTGCACATTGGAAGGACCAAATACTCCGCCGCTTCTAGTCATTCGACCCACACCAGAAAAGTTATGAACTTCCCCTTCACTATCTTCAGCATGTTCTTCCTCAGACAAACGAGTACTTACTTCCTGCTTCACCCCATGGTAATAAACATCAGCACCATAATGCCATGGGATGGCCTTCTGACTGGTATACGACATGGGACCAGGTACCGTAATCATCAAAGGAGGCGCCCTAGATGGGGTAGGAATGCGCACAGGGGTGTAAGGAATGGATACCATAGCAACATCTTCTTCGGTAACCTTACGGTAGCTCGGTTTTCTATCGAACTGCAGGGAACCCTCCTTTATCATCAACTGGATATCGGCTTTTAAATCATCATAGCCCTTCAGTTGCTCTCTACACTTGGCACACTCTAAAGTACAACCCAGGAAAATAGAATTGTCAAGCAAATACTTCTTAACATACCACAGAGGAGTAGTTAGTTGTTCCACATTCATGATTAAATTTAAAACTTCACCATTATCATCAATCATATTAACAACACCCCCTCCATGCCTAGGCATTGGGTTATGAGTAACATTCGGACCAGTCACTGGAGTAAACTCAATTGCCTTAGCATCCAACAAGTCTTGTATTTTTCACTTCAACACAAAGAAATTGTTAGTAGAATGACCAACTCCACCTGAATGGAATTCACATGTTGCATTAGAATCATAGTTAGGAGGAAGTCTTGCGAGGGGTGGTGGCATATTTCTCAAATCGATCAACTTCAAATCGAGCAAATGGTGGAGTGCTTCAGTAAGAGATACCGGAAAGGAATCGAATTTTCTCAATTGTCTCTGCTGTTGATTATTATACTGACGGGGAGCATCTTGTTGTCTTTATTGTTGAGGCACTGTATTCGGTCTTTGTTGCGGAGGAGCACTAACAGGAATAGAAACAACATTGATTTGTTGGTGTTGACGATCCTCTCTTCTTCCTCTATGAGAGTAAACCGCACTTGCGTCGCCTTCCCTTTTCTTAGGGTAAGTGTTGAATGGTTTCTTACAGCCCCCTGATGAGCCACTAGAACCTCCAATCTGAATTTTCCCTAATTTCAAACCTACTTCAATTCTTTCACCAGCCATAACCAAGTCTGCAAATCCTGCCGAAGTGCTTCCTATCATGTGTTCATAGAATGGCCCTTGCAGGGTACTCAGAAACATATCAATGAGTTCTCTCTCCATGAGTGGAGGTTGAACCCTCGTAGCCAACTCACGCCACTTCTGAGCGTATTCCTTGAAAGATTCTCTTGGTCCCTGTGACAAATTCTGTAACTGAGTGCAATTAGGTGCCATATCCATATTGTACTGATAATGTTTGACAAAAGCCCGAGCAAGATCATTCCATCAACGAATATGGGTTCTCTCCAACTTTATGTACCACTCCAGGGATGCCCCAGATAGGCTATCCTGGAAAAAGTGAATCAAATGTCCTTGATCCTCAGTATGCACCGACATCTTTCAGAAATAAGCAGTTGCATGAGTAACAGGACATGACATTCCGTTGTACTTTTCAAATATAGGAGGCTTGAACTTTGGAGGAACCTTCACCCCAGACACCAACCCGAGATCATTAACATCCATACCAAGGGCTCCTTGCCCTTCCACAACCTCCAAACGTTCTTCCAACAACCGATACTTCTTATCCTCAACCTGAACTTCCGGCTCTGAACTCCGAACAGAAAACTGATCTTCATCCTGGTCAAAGTCATAATCCTGCTCCTGATAGTTCCTTACACCACCCTGATTATCTCTTTTGTTCCCCACAAGACGAGGTCATGGAGACGGGGGAAACTGCCCTACGTTGCGCACAAAAGGGTTTCAGGGCATCCCGTGAAAATTTCCAACAGGTTGATCTTGCACATCCCCCAGTCCTACAGAAATGTCGTGATAGAGCCCTTGATTTCCACCATCCCCTGGATAGCGGCGCTGGTTGTTGACAATGGCAGCCAGTTCCTCCTGTCGACGATTCACATTGGTGATGACCTCCATGAACTGGGTCATCTGAGTATCCATCTGGGCCCTTATTTCAGCGAGTTCAGCCTGAACTTATTCCATCTATCTTTGCTAATTGTTTCTGGTGGAATACTGATGAGTAGTCGTCTTGAATTCTGAATAAGAAAAGCAGAAGAATAAGAATACCGTCTTGAGATAACCTGTAATGTTATGAAATGCATGATGTGCATGATATGTTTGTCATCTCCCGGTATTCAAGAGTCCTTTTATTCATCAATCACAGCCGCGCAACAAATAATCAAGCATACAATCAAAGGAAAAAAAGGACAATAAGACAAACACTTCAATTATTTACAAACAAAAGAAATGATGTTCAAGTGGTTTCGGACATTTTAAGAGTGTAGCGATAAACAACAAAATACGTGTTTCATAGTAAACTTAACAAAAAACTGAATAATAAAAACAAACAATGGTCCCTTCCAACAATCCTGGGGGTGACCAAATACACCAAAGGTAAGTAACAAAAACTAAATCTCCGGAAGAAGACACGCTTCAAGGTGCTGACAATACTCTTCAAGCATGGCTTTCTCCTTCAAAAGTTGTGATGCGACTACTTTACTTTCTTGAAACTGATCCTCTGCGACACGCCTCTGGGCTACTTCCTTCTTAAGCTGCACATCTTTGTCTTTGAGCTATTTCTCCAAGTTTTGAACCTTCTTCCTGTAGCTGTTCTCAGATGCCTGAAGCTTCTGGCACTCTTGTTGGGCTTTACTCAACTCTTGTTCCATTTCAGCATGAGATCTCTTCCTAAAACTGGTTGCATCAAAAGTTTCCCCTTGAGCTTCTTTGAGTTTGTGAGCTAAGTCGCCCCTTTCTTGATCTACCCAATAAAGTTTCATCCCTGCCTCACGGTCTTTTGCACGAAGTTGAATGTTCTCAACATGAACCTGGGTGAACACCTAGGTAGGAACCGTGTTACTCAGAACAATAGGAGGTTGCTCACATATAGGAGCCGACCTTGCAAATGGTAACCGTAAAATATTAACCCTGGCTCTAATCCATTCCAAGTAAGGAACCCTAGAAATAGGAACCTTCTTGCCCAAAGTAGTTCTATCCTTCTTGTAAATTCCCTTCCAAGCACTTGTCACTCTTTTCAACATCACAGGATCACTTCCTCTAACAAAATATACTGACTCAGACACCTCCTCAACCTTTGGCGGTCCATCCATTGCATATCCCAATTGACGATAAGCAAGCACAGTATTATAGTTGATACACCCCTTAGTTCCTATGAGGGTAACATTAGGTAAATCTCCGCAGCTAGTGATAATACTTTGTACTTCCCCCATGTCATAATTCCACTGGATATCAAATGAAGTAAGGTTGACAAGTCTTGATGACCATAGGAGAGAATGCCTGGTATCTACGAAAGGGCCACTTACCGGTAGGTGCAACTTAAACCATTGATATAACATTGAATGACATAAACTTACATTACCTCCTTTTCCATGCTTGAAATGAATGGTGTAAAGAGTATTTGCCAAGAGTGTCGGTACCGAGTTCTTATTTCTAAAAACACAAATAGCCGTCAAATCCACACAAAAATTCTTGTGAGGGAAGATGACGATCCTGTATATCATTAGAGAAAACAGAGTGTTAAAGTCATTCCAACTCCCTTTCTTTGCCCAGTCTTCAGCTTTCTTCACTAAGAAATCCAAATAAAACCCTGTAGTATCCTCACTTGATTTCCAATTGTCTTTCACCTCTTTCCAACTCAAACAAAGAATTTCAGCAATAACTTCGAACTTCGGCTTCTCCGGCACTTGGACAAAAGGAACTTCATCGGACAACTTGATATTAACTAGGTACGTGTACCCTTCTAGTGTGGGAACCAGTTGATAATCTTAAAAAGTAAAACACCATAATTCCTTGTCATAGAACTGGAAGAGGGTGATCAAAGCCATTGGGTCAACTGGAGTGTTAAGGATTAGTAAAAGATTGCCATAATTTTTGTTGAAATTATTCAGAACATCACCCTTCAAATAAGAACTCAACCTCTTCAATTCGGACACATCAATAGTAGGAATCTGATAAGCGAATGTATGCCTGTTGGGATCTTTAACACGAACTGAATCAAACTCATCTGACGGGAGGCCAACCATTTCTGATGGAAAGAAGACTCTTGAATGTCCCTGGAAGATGACATGCGCATACTAGTTATTTTTTATACATCATTCTTTTTAGAAATAAATATGCTATAATGCAACATGACAGGATCAAAGTTTCACACTGGATAATGGCTGGACCATTACAGAACAACACCACTCAACACCAAAAGAAAATCCCAAAGCTTTAAAACTATCAGGGGAACCTGAGTCACCTTCGCAACACAAAGTCACCAACAGTACTTGTACCTATAAGAAAAGTTTCCCTCCCCTCTCACGGGTGTAGTCTAGGTCAAGGTAAGGTTAAAAGCCAAATCAGAGTACAAGGGCTCGACTGTCGGTATCATCATACAATAACACCTATCTAAACTACCTCTGAAGTCACGGGTCTCATGGTCAGGTCTACAAAGCATCCTCCTCATAGCTGCCATGGCCACTCTATTCCTAGTTCCTATGGAATTCACTCATAGCCTGGGTATGAGGCCTTTTACCTCATGGAACAACCCACCCACCAAGAAATCCAGAATCCAAATAGTCCATCCAAATCCAGTATGCAGAAAGTAAAGCTCACATAGGATGCAATGCAAATAGATAAATATGCAAAGCGGTAAAATAAACACCCAAAAAGAAAACAAACAAGAGCTAGGATAAACTCCGGGATGGACCAGCAAGAGGTCAATCTGTCCGCAGTGAAGTCGCCAGCTGAAAACCGCCTGGCCGAACCTGTCATCTGGTGTAATGAAACATCAATGAAGTCGCCACCGAACGTCTTTTATCCCGCCAAAAGGGAAAGGTAAACATCGAGAAAACCTGAAAAGGGAGAAATCACGGTCTTTCGACTGAGAGATTGGGTAAGGGAGTATGTTACGTTAGGGGTAGGTATTAGCACCCCACACGCCCGTAGTACTCTACAGTATCCACTCTTGTTGTCTAATCTAATGGGTGTGGTCAAAACATATGTCTATGGCTTAAAGCTAAGAAGGGAATACATGTGAAAGAAAATAAGAAAACAATGTAGGGAAAATAAAAGTTTTGCTCGGTTGGGCCTTACCCCAATGCCTACGTATCCCTTTTAAGGAATCAGAGCAGCCGTAGTTCGGCTTATATATTCTGGTCGGTTTGTGTTTTTAGTTAAGACAACAAAAATAGTCAAGATGGAAAAACATCGAATAAAACAACAAACAAATGAGATGGTAAAATATCAACTAAATAATAACAAAGTAACATGTCAAAGATAGCGAAACACCAAATGATAAAACATCACACCTGACAATAACATTGAGAGTCAAAGTAAGATAACCAACATGTGCGATGGCGAAACATCGGCTTCAAACAAATGTGTGATGGCGAAACATCGGCTAAAAGATAACAAGGTATCATGGCAAAGATGGAGAAACATCAATAAACTGGATGACAAAACATCACACCTAACGATGATATTGAGAATCAAAGTAGGATAACAAACATGTGCGATGGCGAAACATCGGCTTCAAACAAGTGTGCGATGGCGAAACATCGGCTATAAGATAACAAGGTATCATGGAAAAGATGGAGAAACATCAATAAAACGGATGACAAAACATCACACCTAACAATGATATTGAGAATCAAAGTAGGATAACAAACAGGTGCGATGGCGAAACATCGGCTTCGAATAAATGTGCGATGGCGAAACATCGGCTAAAATATAACAAGATATCATGGTAAAGATGGCGAAACATCAATAAAACGGATGACAAAACATCACACCTAAGAATGATATTGAGAATAAAAGTAGGATAACAAACATGTGCGATGGCGAAACATCGGCTTCAAACAAATGTGCGATGGTGAAACATCGGCTAAAAGGTTTAAAAACAAAACCAAGAGGCGCACAAACAAATAAGATTGATTTGTATCTTTTACCTTGAAGAAGGGTTTGAGTTTATTAGAGGTGTATTATGGTTTGCCAAGAAAACAATTTTTGTTTTAAGATGCAAAACGCAAAGGAAGGAAAAATAACTAAGGGAAACTAGCCTAGCACTATCCCTAGTGTTATCATACAATGATTGACCCTAAGGTTGAGGATAAAGGAAGTTCTTATCCTATGTTAGTATACATGGATTCCTACCTTAATCAACATGTCAAAGGAAGCTTAACAAAACTATCTGTTGTACCCCAAAATTTGCCCTCCCATATTCTTCAAGATTTGCAAAGAACATGCTTCAAAATCTCCCCAAGGGTTGCACAGTTCAAGGGCCTCCTAACAGTCAAGAACTAGGGTTTTGGTTCTGGCAAAGAAATTGAAGTTTCCAAGGGTCCAAGCCAGTCCCACATTCCTACAAACATGGTCAAGCATCCATATGTCAAGTTTCAAGACTCACAACACAAAATTGCACAGTCAAAAAACCTAATGGTTCAACAGTCAACTACAGGGGCAAAATGGTCATTTGACAGTCAAAAGTCCAAATTTTTGGTCAACATCTTATTTTTAAGCCACAAACATCATTTGATCAATTCTTGATCATGATTCTCAAGGTATGGCTCAAAAAGTCTCAAGATGCAAAAGTTTCCATATTTGGACAGTTGAAAAAGTCAACTGTAACTTGACCAAGGCATAACTTCCACATGGTTTATCAGAAAAATTCCATCCAAAGCTCATTTTGAAGAGAATGACATTTACTACAACTCCTCTTCACACTTCAAGTCCAAGAAATGCTCTCACAAAAAGTTATCAATCTCAACATTATAGGTCATTTTCAAAAGTCAACAAAAAGGCACTTTAAGTCAAAGACCATAACTTGCGATTGGTAAATCAAAATGACATGGTACCAAAGGCATTGGTTATAGGACTTCAAGACCTTTCCAAAATGTCCAAGAACATGATAAAAACTTAAAAATTGAGCAAGATATGCCTTGTGGAAGTTGGGAAATTTTTGGGAATTTTGAAAAGTCAACTTTGCTTCAAATGCCTCAAAATTGCTAATGGGCCACATTTTCTTCCAAGAATCATCACCCAAAAGCTATGCACGACCCATTGACTTTAAGGGAAGTTATTTCATCATTTTTTATTATTTATTTGAATTTTTATCACCATTAATTCATTTAATTAAAATAAAATATGACAAAAATAGAAAACCATGTTTTCCAATCCCTTTTTGCAGCATATTCTCTCCATAAAACCTCAAGATTTCGTGCATCACTAATATGGAAAGATTTGGCCATGATTGATATCAAAAGGGTATGAAAAAGATTGAAAAAGATACATTGAAAATCAAATCTCAAAAACATCAATGCAAAGGTTTCTTGGCTTGAATTCTTACCCTAATTCGTTCCATATACATACTCAAACACAACCCTAATGCTCAGGACCAAAAAGCTGTGCCTCAAACAAAATACCAACTTTGCAATTTTTGTCAAAAAATTCAAAACTGAAAACACAGTTTCAGTGCGTTTCAAAGCAAGATAACCATTCCAATAGCTTGCCAAGGTTACCAGGGATCTATTACAATCAAAACCATAGTCTCTAACCTCAAGAATCGGTAGAACGAAACTGTCCTGTTCTTGATATTTTGCATATTCGTGTTTTGATTTATATGCCATATTCATACATTCTAATGCTTGTTTTACACTAATATGGACTCACTGAAACTGATGGTACCATTGAATTGGATTATTAGTGCTTTGTATAGAAAGATGACATTGATGTTTTCTAGGTTTTTAGAGGTGCGAATTTGGGGCTTTCCTCTTCAGGAAAAATTAGGCAACAGGACCAGGACCATTGAACTCGGTGCATCTGGACGATTCAATCCCACTAGTCGCGCCCTTTTTATGTTTGCGTATGGCCTAATCGCTATTTCCATGTTCTTCATTTAGTGGGGGTTTAAAACCCCCGCTATCTAACGTGTTTTGTTACAGGAAAACGGAGAAGAAGATTAGGTGTCCTCACGTGATAGGGTCATTCATATTCTGGCGCGTTTTTTACCACTAATCATTGTTTTATGTTATGTTATTTATTTTGCAATATATATTCCAAACGCGTTGAGTGGTGTAGTGGTTGAAGGCAATTGTGATGAACGTTGGGACCTGGGTTCGATTCCCAGGTCCCCATATTCCTCTATATTTTTCATGTTTACGTGTTCAGGTGATCACCACACATAAGGGAGCACCATAGGCCTCAACGTTTTTTCCTGCCACGCGCCAGAGAGATTCATCTAATGGCCAGATCACGTATTCCACCATGTACCCTCAGTCAACCAGGCACACGCAAGCGTTAAAAGTCAAAAGGGCCTCCTTCAAATGGGCCAAATTACTGCTGACCATACCTCCAAAATTGGGTCTATCACCCCTCTTGTTTGTATCTCTATCCCTTTTCTTTTCTTTTTTTTATTTATTTGTTTCAATTTAATTGTTTTATCTTAATTCCTCAAATTAATTTTAAATAATAAAAATACATAAATCAGAAAAGACAAAAAATAAAAATATATTTTATTTAATAGTTTTTGTAAATAAATTTTATTAGCTAATTTAGTTCTAATCTTAGGTTTAATTTTAATGTTTTTTTAATAAACTAAAAAATGTAGAAATTAGGGTTTTAATGCTTTTATTCTTTTTCCTTTCTTTTACCCTATTTAATTAATTAATTATTTTGTAAATAAATTTATCATTAAATAATTAGGTTAAAACTAGGTACAACTCAAACATTTTTTTAAATAAATTAAAAATAGTTTAGAATTAGGGTTTTTAATTCCAATTTAATTTTCTCCTTAATTCCATAAATACAAAAAACTCCAAAAAAATTCTTTCTTTTATTTAAACTTAATTAATTCATTAATTTCAATTTAATTTCTTTAAAAGGGTCCAACGCCCTCGCATTCTCGATTTTATTTCTTTTCGCATTTACTTTTATTTCTTTTTGTGAATATAATGTAATTACCCCAAAGCCTTGTAATAGATTAATTAGGATATTTATCTTTCCGCATTTTTATTTTATTTCAAATCGGGTCTTGGATTAATTTGGCGATGTAGACCCGCGCCTTTGTAATAGCGTAGGACTTTTAATTCCGCACCTTTTAACTGTTAATAACTTGCATGAAAGAATGAATGCCAAAAATAAAAACAAAGCGTAGATCACAAATGCATGAACAAGACAAATATAATTGAAAATGACACACAAATCACACACCACCCCTAGGGTACGTCTCACTGTTGCCTTGCCCCTCGAAATGTGGTCGTCGAGTAGAGGATGTTTTAGTAAGTCCTCATGTCCATGAACATGGCATGGGGGTAGCTTCTAAGGTGTCTTCCCATTGCTCTGGTGACCACAATGTCCCGAATCCTCGAATTGACCCGAACACCTCCAACGGTGGTGCTACCTACCTCTCAATGGTGGGATGGCGCTACTTTAAGGACATTTACACAGACGAATTCCTTAGGGTAGGTATATGACTCATAGATACTTGCTCTAATTCAAAACAAATCAAAAACTTCTTTTCACACCGACACTTTGCAAAAAGCTTTCAAAAACAACTTTTCAAACACTCTTGAGGACTGATACAAGAGTCGAACTGAAATTTTAAACGAAACTTTTTTAAACTCACACTTGAAAAGCAAACAAACATTTTGAAAACACAAATGAGCAAGTATTTAAGAGCCCATGGATAACCATGGATAGAAAGGGTGCTAACACCTTCCCTTTCTATAAATCTACCTCCCGAACCGAGAGCAATCTCTATAAGGAATTTTTCTGTGCTTTTTTCCTTTCCATTTGGAGAAAATAAAAGACGGTGGCGACTCTTGCTTCCGCGACATTTCGCGAACCAACGTTAAACAGTCAGTTCCAGATCCACCGATCATAGAACTGGCGACTCTGCTGGGGAACCTTTTAAAGTGAGGTGTACCTTAGGACTAAGATCACTGTGTTTTCAATTGCTTTGACTTGTTTGCTTTACTATTGTGGGATTGTCTTGGGAGTTCTATAGATCCTAACCCGGATATGGAGATACCTTCTTAGAAAGTAGCAACAAGGCTGTGAGGGAACTGTGCGGGGTATACTGACATGGTTGAAACAGTATGCTACGTTGATGTGGCATTTTGGTGTGTACCGGTAACCCTTGAGTTCAGTCAAGCAGACTACGGGGCCTCCACGTGGTGTCGTGAAGCATCAACTGACCTTAGGAACCTTAATTGAACTATCTTGGCCTCTTTAGGGTAGTGAGATAACTGACTTTGGTGCAGTCCGAGGTTGGTTGATACTCGATACTACACTCAATTGAGGGTTGCTTTCCTGGAATATTTCGGTCGCCAGTTCAGTGGCTAAATTGAAACGATGAACAATGAAAGCAATCCAGTGATATTGGGACCCTTAGAACCCGGTTACTTCTAATAGGACAGGTTGAGCCCACCAACTTCAAGAGGGTAACACCCAGACCCCATGCTGGCCTAAACTTTAAGGGATTTGTCTTGTGTGACTTGTGTGCCTTCCAACTTGACTACTTGCATGCTTGTTATCTGACACTTGAGTTTCTTGCAGGTTTTGTTTATAGTCCTTAACTGGGACTCATAACATGGTTTACTTGAGTTTCTTGCAGGTTTTGTTTACAGTCCTTAATCGGGACTCATAACAGGGTTTACCTACGTTACCCCATGCATAGCATAACATCATACCATTGCATGCATCCTGCATGAAGACTAACCCATTTCAAGGATTTCAAGGGCTTGTGATGCAGGTGATGATGAACCAACTGTCCAGCAAGGGACAAAAGGGGATTTATTTTCCTCTAGACAAGGTTGTCAGAGGCTATGACCCACTAGATATGGTGAGCTTTGACCCTTGAAGAAGGACTCTCAACAACATGAAGTTCCTTCAATCAAGCTACCGGACCCAAATTCTAACAAATTTTCTTGTTTATCCCGCGAGGTCCTTGAAAACATTACATGCATGTCATACACATCATTGCATAACAGGTATCCTTGTTGCAGGTCACTTATCTTTCTCGCTGTCTATTTCAGCAATGGCTTCCCAACAAGATAACCAGGACCTTCTTGCTCAAGAGACTCGGTTCGGGGAAATCCTCCTAGATCTATCCAAGGGGCAGGAGGAGCTGAGAACACTTCTCATGGGGACTTTGGTCAGGAACAGCGCTGAGGACGAACGGCTGAAACATCTGCAAGCTGAAGTGGATGCATTGAAAGCCCAGATGCTGGGGCAAGTGACTGCCATTCAAGGTTTAGCTCAAAGACAAGAAGAGCTCGGAGTTCTCATCAACCAACTGCTTCAGGGTAACCAACTGGGGCAAACGTCTAAGGGTAAAGAGCCAGTCATCATTCAACCATATTTGAGACAAGGAGATAAGGGGAGAGCTCCTCAAATGGCTCCAGTGTCACAAATTCAGCATCAACCTCACCAGCTTCAGCCAGACAAGCCCAGGAGGCAATTCACCCAGCTCAACATGTCGCTGTTTCAAGCTCTACAACGCCTGTTGAGATTGAATCTGATCACATTAAGGGCTCATCCCCGGAACCCCAACACATCATCTCCTACCTATCATCCCAATAAAAGGTGTGCCTACCACTCTGCCAGTCCAGGACATGATACAAATGAGTGTTGGGCTTTGAAGAACAAGATCCAGGACCTGATTGATGAAGGAGCATTAGAGTTCACACAAGATGGTCAGGCTGAGTTTTTCTACCATCCCTCCAAGGCTCACCGTTTGAAGTAACAAGCCCTGAAGATGAAAAGATTTTTGTTCATTAGGATTTTCAAGTTGTTAATTTTCTTTTGTTCAAACATTTACTCATGATAAACGTTGTTATTCCATTAATGCATCGCCTACGTCTGTTTTGAAGCAATATATTCGTACTCACTATATGCAAATTATTTTCATTTTTTTTCTTCTGATGATCAACGCTCGATTAATAATTCTAAGCCTCTTGAGGGAGGATGACGAAAACGATACCGCTATCTTTACAATATGCTTTTGAACAGACCCCGCTGATGAGGTACAGGCATTGTTTCAATTCCTAAACACTGGAGTTATAAGGAAGATAATCCCTCGTCAACCCCTTTGAGCCGAAGAAGTAGGAGTTTTTCTTTTCGAAAATTAAAACCCTTAATCATAACCTGGGGCAGGGTAGTTCTCTCAGTTGATCCAAGTGCATAACAAATGGCACCAAAGAGGTCCTTACAAAAAAAAAGAAAGACAGTGATGGTTCCGAACAATCATAAAGACAGGCAGTCATTACTTCTCAATATAAAAAAACCCAATAAGTCAAAAAACCTATGAAGGAGACTTACGAACCTGGGGCATCCCGCTGACTGTAATTCCAAAAAAGGAAACAGTTCAGGCAAAAAACAGGGATAACAAAATCAAAAAGAAAGAGGTCCTACAAACCCTCGACAAAAAAAGGAAATGACTGCCTATTCCCAATAAACTGTCAATATCCGAACCATCACTAGAATATCAGAGCAAAGACTCAGACAAGGTCTAACGCACGATCGGCTGAGTTTAGGGTCGAAGAACATCACGAAGAGCGGGTGGGTACAAATAAATTTGAGCCTTTATCCTTTATTTCTTAAAACCGTGAACCAGGCCACATTATAACCCTTAAAAGTCCTAGCTGAAGCATGGGTTAGTTCGAAAGTATACTGTTACGAAAGGTATCCTGACTCCTTAAGGCTTACGGTAAATACGGAGTTGACATCACGTTTTACAAACATTCACTTGTTTTATGAAAAAGAATGCATTTTCAAAATCTTCAAGACAGACATAAGCTTTGCATTTTTGATATAACATTGTTTGCATATGACTATTTGTTTGAACAGCAGGGAAATTCGCACGATGAATACCTAGTGAACAAAAGCATTCCAATCAAGGGGCATGGCATGACTATTGTCCATCATCTGGGGCAGTTAAGTCAAGATTCGGAGAATCTCTCAAAAGGCCAACCAGCTTGGGACAAATCTCCGCCTGAGTCACTTGGGGCATTCCAGCAACGAATCTTGCCTAATCAGACATCTTCTGGTAGCAGGGCAACACAACACTATCAACAGGGGCACCCCCATACATCCTGAGAGCGTGGACATAGTGGGAAAAATACTACGCAAAATCAAAGACCCGCTAGGTTGACACACCTAGGCAAAAATAAGGGCTTCCCGGCGAACCAAAAAAAAAGGTTCGGGCAAAAATAAGGGATGAAATGAAAAATCTGTACACCCGGCAAGTCGAAAACCTGAAAAGGCGGCTTGAGCAAAAATGGGTATCCCGGTGGACTGAAAACCCGAAAGGGCAGTCCAGGCAAAAGTTAGGGATCAAGAGCGTACGACTATGTCCCGGCATCTCGTCACTTGCCTACCAAAGGGAAGATTTGTCAATCGGCAGTCATCCAGCACCTCCACAAGGTATCCTTTCCCCTCACCTCAGAAACAGGGGCAATAATGAGTCGTCCAGGCGATCCAGTTGCTCTGTCAACCAAAGTACCAAGGAAAGGTTAGTACAAAGATGATTACCATCTACCTTTACAAAATCCAGATCGTGGGTTAGCATCCGAAACCAAACAGGACAATCATCCACTTGATCATCATCAGGCAACCCTACACCGGTTCCTTCTCAACTTTCAGACAAAGTCTTACACAGACTCATCCACAGGCAACCCTACACCGGTTCCTTTTCTTTCAGAAAAAGTCTTACACGGACTTATCATCAAGGTAACCCTACACCGGTTCCTTCTCAATTTTCAGACGAAGTCTTACACGGACTCACCCTCCACAAGTAACCTTACCCCGGTTCCTCTAGAAGTCTTACACAGACTTATCTCAAGATAACCTTACCCCGGTTCGTCAAGAAGTTTTACACGAACTTATCCTGCAGTAACCATACCCCGGTTCCTCCAAAAGTTTTACACGAACTTATCCCAAAGTAACCCTACACAGGTTATCTCTTTCCAGACGTAGTTTTTACACGGAATCGTCATCAGTAAACCCTACACAGGTTTCCTTCTCAAAACTCCAAATGCAGCTCCACACGAGCCGAACCTCAAAGTAACCCTACACAGGTGTCCTTCTTTCCAAGATGCGGTTTTACACGAGCTCATCATCAGGCAACCCTACATAGGTTCCCTCTTTCAGCTTACAAAAATTACAGTTCAAAAATTTCCCCAGGAGAGTCCAATCAAGATTTCCCCAGGAAAGTATGAATCCATCTCCCCAGTAGATTCTGGAAGCTTATCCCCTACAGAGTACGAACGTGTCTCCCGGCTTTATTCAAAGGTTATTTCCCTACCAGGATATAACTGGGTTATCCTCAGCCAAAAGCCACGGAAAGATCGTCCCCGACAAAGTCTTCCTATCCCCAGCGAAGTCTATCAAACACTTCCAACATCAACGGTATCCCTAACAAAGTTACCATCAACATCCCAGCAAAGTACCTCTCTCCCCACAGAGTATTGTTCTCCAGCAAGATCGCTAGAGTAATCTTCTACCCGCAGAGTAATCCATTCGCCAAGTTTATTCCCCAACGGAGTTATCTTCTCCTACCGGTATTCTTGCAACTATCATCCCCAGCGGAAACAACAAAGCACTATTCTCCAACATCCGCCCAGGATGTGACTTCCCGGCACCCGTCAAGGATTTACTTTCCTAGACGAAAAACATACATTCATAAACATCACATTTCCATACATTATAGCATGCATATAAGCATCATAAACATACAATCTCACTTATGTTGAGAACATCATCGCTTGATCCATATCATGCATTGCATATGACTGACCTTTACCTTTCAGGAAAGATCCAGTTAAGTTCTCAGCTATATTCCAAGACCTAGCCTGGTTCAGTTAAATCGACCCTAAGATTTTCCTGATTCTTATCCAGTCAAAGACCTTCTCTGGTTCAGTCAGATCGACCCTAAGATCTCCCTGATTCTTATCCAGTTGAAGATTCCAAGACCTTGTCCGGTTCAGTTAAATCGACCCTAAGATTTTCCTGATTCTTATCCAGTCAAAGGCCTTCTCTGGTTCAGTCAGATCGACCCTAAGATCTCCCTGATTCTTATCCAGTTGAAGATATTCCAAGACCTTGTCCGGTTCAGTTAAAATCGACCCTAAGATTTTCCTGATTCTTATCCAGTCAAAGGCCTTCTCTGGTTCAGTCACATCGACCCTAAGATCTCCCTGATTCTTATCCAGTTGAAGATTTCAAGACCTTGCCCGGTTCAGTTAAATCGACCCTAAGATTTTCCTGATTCTTATCCAGTCAAAGGCCTTCTCTGGTTCAGTCAGATCGACCCTAAGATCTCCCTGATTCTTATCCAGTTGAAGATTCCAAGACCTTGCCCGGTTCAGTTAAATCGACCCTAAGATTTTCCTGATTCTTATCCAGTCAAAGGCCTTCTCCATTTCAGTCAGATCGACCCTAAGATCTCCCTGATTCTTATCCCAGTAGAAGACATCCAAGATTCTCTCAGCGTTCCTGTTGAGGTAGTAATCGCCCCAAGATTCTCTCAGCGTTCCTGTTGAGGTAGTAATCGCCCCAAGATTCTCTCAGCGTTCCTGTTGAGGTAGTAATCGCCCCAGATTCTCTCATCGTTACTGTTGAGGTAGTAATCGCCCAAGGTTCTCTCACTGTCCCGTTGAGGTAGTAACCATCCCTGGTTCATTCATCACCTTTTGAAGCTCCAGATCCAGCTCTTGTAACCAGTCAGGGCACATCTACACGAAGAGTTTGAAGACCAGCTCCTGTAACAAGTCAGGTAATCATCTTTCTTTTTCAGGTACGCAAGTTCTCGCTAAGGAATCTCTTATGCGATCGACATCCAGATGGCATCTATAAGCCCATCCACATATCCATCACCTCTCAGCATGGCATCTATAAGCCCATCATCCTATCCATCAATCTCCAAATGGAATCTGTAAGTCCATTCCCACCATCACACTGCCAACATGAGAGCGCAAATTTCTGGGCACTCTAGTGTTCAATCATCTTCCACATTCGGATTACGAAAGGTACGTCATCCAATCTACATCCTCAGGCTTAAGAAGATTGAACAGGGGCAACTGTTGTACCGAAAAATTTGCCCTCCCATATTCTTCAAGATTTGCAAAGAACATGCTTCAAAATCTCCCCAAGGGTTGCATAGTTCAAGGGCCTCCTAACAGTCAAGAACTAGGGTTTTGGTTCTGGCAAAGAAATTGAAGTTTCCAAGGGTCCAAGCAAGTCCCACATGCCTACAAACATGGTCAAGCATCCATATGTCAAGTTTCAAGACTCACAGCACAAAATTGCACAGTCAAAAAACCTAATGGTTCAACAGTCAACTGCAGGGGCAAAATGGTCATTTGACAGTCAAAAGTCCAAATTTTTGGTCTACATCTTATTTTGAAGCCACAAACATCATTTGATCTATTCTTGATCATGATTCTCAAGGTATGGCTCAAAAAGTCTCAAGATGCAAAAGTTTCCATATTTGGACAGTTGAAAAAGTCAACTGTAACTTGACCAAGGCATAACTTCCACATGGTTTATCAGAAAAATTCCATCCAAAGCTCATTTTGAAGAGAATGACATTTCCTACAACTCCTCTTCACACTTCAAGTCCAAGAAATGCTCTCACAAAAAGTTATCAATCTCAACATTATAGGTCATTTTCAAAAGTCAACAAAAAGGCACTTTAAGTCAAAGACCATAACTTGAGATTGGTAAATACAAATGACATGGGACCAAAGGCATTGGCTAGAGGACTTCAAGACCTTTCCAAAATGTCCAAGAACATGATCAAAACTTAAAAATTGAGCAAGATATGCCTTGTGGAAGTTGGGAAATTTTTGGGAATTTTGAAAAGTCAACTTTGCTTCAAATGCCTCAAAATTGCTAATGGGCCACATTTTCTTCCAAGAATCATCACCTAAAAGCTATGCACGACCCATTGACTTTAAGGGAAGTTATTTCATCATTTTTTATTATTTATTTGAATTTTTATCACCATTAATTCATTTAATTAAAATAAAATATGACAAAAATAGAAAACCATGTTTTCCAATCCCTTTTTGCAGCATATTATCTCCATAAAACCTCAAGATTTCGTGCATCAATAATATGGAAAGATTTGGCCATGATTGATATCAAAAGGGTATGAAAAAGATTGAAAAAGATACATTGAAAATCAAATCTCAAAAACATCAATGGAAAGGTTTCTTGGCTTGAATTCTTACCCTAATTCGTTCCATATACATACTCAAACACAACCCTAATGCTCAGGACCAAAAAGATGCGCCTCAAACAAAATACCAACTTTGCAATTTTTGTCAAAAAATTCAAAACTGAAAACACAGTTTCAGTGCGTTTCAAAGCAAGATAACCATTCCAATAGCTTGCCAAGGTTACCAGGGATCTATTCCTATCAAAACCACAGTCTCTAACCTCAAGAATCGGTAGAACGAAACCGTCTTGTTCTTGATATTTTGCATATTCGTGTTTTGATTTATATGCCATATTCATACATTCTAATGCTTGTTTTACACTAATATGGACTCACTGAAACTGATGGTACCATTGAATTTGATTATTAGTGCTTGTATAGAAAGATGCCATTGATGTTTTCTAGGTTTTAAGAGGTGCGAATTTGGGGCTTTCCTCTTCAGGAAAAATTAGGCAACAGGACCAGGACCATTGAACTCAGTGCATCTGGACGATTCAATCCCACTAGTCCCGCCCTTTTTATGTTTGCGTATGGCCTAATCGCTATTTCCATGTTCTTCATTTAGTGGGGGTTTAAAACCCCCGCTATCTAACGTGTTTTGTTACAGGAAAATGGAGAAGAAGATTAGGTGTCCTCACGTGATAGGATCATTCATATTCTGGCGCATTTTTTACCACTAATCATTATTTTATGTTATGTTATTTATTTTGCAATATATATTCCAAACGCGTTGAGTGGTGTAGTGGTTGAAGGCAATTGTGATGAACGTTGGGACCTGGGTTCGATTCCCAGGTCCCCATATTCCTCTATATTTTTCATGTTTACGTGTTCAGGTGATCACCACACATAAGGGAGCACCATAGGCCTCAACGTTTGTGCCTGCCACGCGCCAGAGAGATTCATCTAATGGCCAGATCACGTATTCCACCATGTACCCTCAGTCAACCAGGCACACACAAGCGTTAAAAGTCAAAAGGGCCTCCTTCAAATGGGCCAAATTACTGCTGACTATACCTCCAAAATTGGGTCTATCACCCCTCTTGTTTGTATCTCTATCCCTTTTCTTTTCTTTTATTTATTTATTTGTTTCAATTTAATTGTTTTATCTTAATTCCTAAAATTAATTTTAAATAATAAAAATACAAAAATCAGAAAAGACAAAAAATAAAAATATATTTTATTTAATAGTTTTTGTAAATAAATTTTATTAGCTAATTTAGTTCTAATCTTAGGTTTAATTTTAATGTTTTTTTAATAAACTAAAAAATGTAGAAATTAGGGTTTTAATGCTTTTATTCCTTTTCCTTTCTTTTACCCTATTTAATTAATTAATTATTTTGTAAATAAATTTATCATTAAATAATTAGGTTAAAACTAGGTACAACTTAAAGATTTTTTTAAATAAATTAAAAATAGTTTAGAATTAGGGTTTTTAATTCCAATTTAATTTTCTCCTTAATTCCATAAATACAAAAAACTCCAAAAAAATTCTTTCTTTTATTTAAACTTAATTAATTCATTAATTTCAATTTAATTTCTTTAAAAGGGTCCAACGCCCTCGCATTCTCGATTTTATTTCTTTTCGCATTTTCTTTTAGCTTCTAAGGTGTCTTCCCATTGCTCTGGTGACCACAATGTCCCGAACCCTCGAATTGACCCGAACACCTCCAACGGTGGTGCTACCTACCTCTCAATGATGGGATGGCGCTACTTTAAGGACATTTACACAGACGAATTCCTTAGGGTAGGTAGATGACTCATAGATACTTGCTCTAATTCAAAACAAATCAAAAACTTCTTTTCACACCGACACTTTGCAAAAAGCTTTCAAAAACAACTTTTCAAACACTCTTGAGGACTAATACAAGAGTCGAACTGAAATTTTAAACGAAACTTTTTTAAACTCACACTTGAAAAGCAAACAAACATTTTGAAAACACAAATGAGCAAGTATCTAAGAGCCCATGGATAACCATGGATAGAAAGGGTGCTAACACCTTCCCTTTCTATAAATCTACCTCCCGAACCGAGAGCAATCTCTATAAGGAATTTTTCTGTGCTTTTGTCCTTTCCATTTGGAGAAAATAAAAGACGGTGGCGACTCTTGCTTCCGCGACATTTCGCGAACCAGCGTTAAACAGTCAGTTCCAGATCCACCGATCACACTATCCTATAGGGAATAGGCAATGAGAGTAAAGTCGTGATCTCAATTTCTAAATTGAGTGACTCATCGATCAACAATTAAAGAAGAAAAACAATGAACATCCTATAGGGAACATGCACTGAGAGAGAAGTCGTGATCTCAATTTCTAAATTGAGTGACTCATCGATCAACAATTAAAGAAGAAAAACAATAAACATCCTATAGGGAGCATGCACTGAGAGCGAAGTCGTGATCTCAATTTCTAAATTGAGTGACTCATCGATCAACAATTAAAGAGACAAACACAAACACAACACATGTATCAAATAAAACAGAGGGCCTCCTGACATATATCTGTAAGTTTAAGAATGCGACTAAGAGGGGGGGTGAATTAGGTGGTGGTCGATTTTTGACTTATTTTATACTTTCTGGTTTTGATTTAGTGCTTTGAAAACTGTAAAGTGCAGAAAGTAAAGAGACACAGATATTTATCCTGGTTCCTTCCACACCCCGGAAGTACGTACAGTCCCCTTGCAAACACGCAAGAGATTTCACTATTTTGTTAGAACTTTTACAAGACTCTTCCTAGTCTTATCAACTAAAGAACCTAACAAATACCAAGAACACCCTCTTGGATTTCCAATAAGTCTCTTGAGAACAATCCTCTCAAAAGATACCTCTTGTTTCCAACAATGGACAACAAGGAACAAAAGTAATCAAATACTTAATTCCAACAATCCTGGAAATAAGTTACACTTTGTATAATTTTATGAAGTATGATGTCTTGAAAGATGTTGATCACATAGAGTGGCTTCTTTGAAGTTTCTTCTTTCTTCTCTTGTAAGCAATTCAAACTGTAACACAATGGTTAGATAATGCTCAAAGATTTCTGTTCTTTATATGTGTTAAAGTGCAGAAAATCTTTGTTCTTAAAAGTTAAGAAATATGAAGTTTGAATATTTTACAAAGTTCAGAATTATTTCACAAGAGAAGAGTTGTTTATGATTTGAAAGATTTTGTATTTAAAGTAATCAAGATACCTTTCGAAATGGACACTTTTCTGTTTAAAAAACTTGAGAGGATGCAATGTATGACCATGCATCTATTGGAGAAAAGGTGTGAAGGATATCTTGAAACCAGTTCATATTTTTCAAAATTTACAATGTGTAAATCGATTAACATAAGATGTAAATCGATTAACATAAGATGTAAATAGATTGCACGGGTTTGTAACGTTCATGTTTTCAAAAAATTGAAGTGTAAATCGATTAGCATGTTGTGTAAATCGATTTACAAGAGTTAAAAATTCACATTGTTCTGTGGTCAATCGATTTACACTTCATGTAAATCGATTGCTGGCAGAGACAATCAGTTTTTGAAAAAGCATGTGTAAATCGATTTACACAAGATGTTAATCGATTTACAGCAGAGAAAAACTTAGAATTTGTTTTGAAATTTAAGTGAAGTGTTGTGGCAAGTGTGTATATCATTTTTGAGCATTTCTAATCAATGTAGTTCAAATGAGAATTGATATACTTGATTGCTTGCCATGATCCTTGAAGCTTTGAGTGAATGATGCTTTAAGCTAATTTCCACTTCTTTTCCTTCTTGCCATAGAGCTTGTTTGTCTTTCATCAAACTATCTTGTTTGTCTTTCATCAAAACTAAAGTTGAGTTGAGGCTTGAGATTACATTCTCCCCCTTTTTGATGATGACAAACCATCTTTCTTTATGAGTTGTTCAGAATTGGAGCAAAAAGTGTTTTCTCCCCCTGAGAAGATTTCTCCCCCTATGGAGAAAAAGATTTGAAAGCTTGCCCTGTAAAGAAAATGAAAATAAACAACCATAAAGTGCTATCACATCCTTCTCCCCCTTTGACATTATCAAAAAGAAGGGAAAGATGCAACAAGAAATGATAACAGAATGACACATATATGAACCTGAACAAAAACAAAAAAACTTCTAAAATTATCGAACAAAGTTCAAGTACACAATACAAAAACTAACACTTGAAATACAACAAGACAAAAACATAATGATACTTATAACAAGAATTTAATAATATTGATCAGGAACATATTAGAAAGGTCCTTGATATGGAAATTGTTGTTGTAGAGGTGGTTCAGTGTATTGAGGAGGCGGAGGTGCTAGATTGTTTGGATCGTATGAAGGGATATGAAGATGTGAATAGAGGTATGAAAATTTTTGGTTCACATCATTCTGAAAAGCATTTATACAAGAGGAGGTAGAGTCATTTATCTCATTCCATCGAGCATTAATGTTAGAATTGAGAGAAGCAAACTGTTGCGTCATGTAATCCATAACATCTTGATTGGTTGGACCAGAAGAGGCAGCAGGAGGAGGAACTTCATTGTCTTCTTCATCTGCATTATTGCCTTCATCACCTACAACATCCTCTCCAATGTATGTGATGGTCTTTGCTTCAGCATTGAAATGAACACCCATCCTAGAATCAACATTTTTGATGGAGATCTTATTTGTGATTGGATCCATTTCAATCCGCTCAAACCCAGTAAAATCTATATCAAATTCTACCAGGATCCTTATAATGAAGTATGCATATGGTAGAAAGGTGGCCCTTGCGGCAACTTTTAGCATATGCACCACAATCAATTTTGCCCAGTTTACCGGAATTCCATTTTTCCTCGCATAGATAATTTGCAGTTCTAGGTCGGTCACAGAACAATGATTCCCTGCTCTAGGAAACAGAATATACACCAGAAAATAGTGAAACAATCTATCATCAATATGAAAATTACCAGCAATCCATGTGTCCCGAGTTGGAATAACCCTGCCAAGACTTCGAATCCGCTTTGCACGGTATTCAGATTCTGATAACCTTCCAATGTTGTAGAAGAATTCTCGCTTCTGATAATTTTCCCAAGCAGCATCCTCTGGATCATAGAGGGTACTTCCAGAATATGGAATGTTCAAAATTCTGCCGATAGTTTTGGAATGCAGAGGAATTCTTTTCCCGAGCACATAGGTATAACATTTGTTGTTATCATAACACATATTGATGTAGAAGACTCTAACTAGATCCGGGTAATAGAAACCATGTGATGATATTAATGGTTCTAAACCATAAGAAATTAAATCCCTTTGAAACGAGAAGCATTCATCTGGAAAGGTAGATAACATACCGAATTTTGGAGCTGAGATAATTTTCTTTTGAAAATGCTTGATAAATCTTTCACGCTGTGGATCCAAGAGGTATGCGAGCAAAGAGTTTTCAGATGTTGAAGCAGTTTGCTTCTTTCCTTTCTCTGAGGCAAATGCTTTTATTTTGGGAGCCATGGATATGGTTAGGGTTTTGAGAAGAAAGATATAGAGTTTTTTTGTGTTTTTATGAGAGAGAGAGTGTTGGAGTTATGAGATAGTTTTGGTGAGTTTAAATAATAGAGAGAGTAAGTGAGGTCTTTATGAGGTTTTAATTTGGTGATTTGGTCAAGGTTTCATGATTGGTCAATAATAAGGTGGGAGGTTGAGATAAAAATGAAAGTTTGACCAATATATTAAAAGCTCATACAAGTATCACATGGTAAAAATTAATTTGCATAGAAAAAGTACATAGAAAATGCTTCAGATTCTGTGGTAAATCGATTTTCCCCTTGGTTAAATCAATTTACACAGAAAATTTTTATGAAAAATAATTTCCGTTCAGTGGTAAATCGATTTACATATTGTGTAAATCGATTTACACAAAAGATTTTATTAAAAAAAATGTTTTGCTTCAGTGGTAAATTGATTTACACATCAAGTAAATCGATTTACTTAAAGAAAAAATTTTAAAAATAGTATTTTTAACATTTGAAACATTGTCTAAACACACGTATATGCACATTTAAGTATAGTTAAGGATAGAGTGCACCTTATATATCTTGTTCATCTAGGATTCCGAGTTCACGACGAATTTTGAAAAAAGCATCTTTTGCAAGTGGTTTTGTGAAGATGTTCGCGAGTTGATTTTGAGTGTCCACGAAAGTAATCTCGACATCTCCTTTGAGTACATGATCCCGAATGAAATGATGCCTGATGTCAATGTGTTTTGTCCGGGAATGCATAACTGAATTTTTCGTAATATTGATCGCGCTTGTGTTATCACATCGAAGCGGAATGCATCCAAGGTTTACTCCATAGTCAAGTAATTGTTGTTTTAGCCAAAGAATTTGAGCGCATCCACTTCCAGCCGCAATGTATTCTGCTTCGGCAGTGCTGAGAGCGAAGCTTGCTTGCTTTTTGCATGACCATGAAACCAAGGCATTTCCAAGAATGTGACATGTTCCACTTGTACTTTTGCGATCAGTCTTACAACCTGCATAGTCAGCATCAGAATAACCAACTAGATTGCACATACTACCTTTTGGATACCATAATCCGATGTTGGTTGTTCCTTTGAGATATTTTATTATGCGCTTGACAGCTGCAAGGTGAGACTCTTTAGGATTGGCTTGATATCTTGCACATAAGCAAATGCTGAACATGATGTCAGGTCTACTTGCTGTTAAATAGAGGAGTGAGCCAATCATTCCACGATACTTAGTTATGTCAATAGAGTTCCCTGATTCATCTGGATCAAGATAGGTGCCGGATCCCCTAGGAATTGTACTTTCTTTGCTGCTTTTTATCTCAAACTTCTTTATAAGGTCTTTGCAATATTTTGATTGGTTTATGAAGATACCGTGTTTGAGTTGCTTAATTTGAAGACTGAGAAAGAAATTCAATCTTCCCATCATAGACATCTCAAACTCTCCTTGCATCATAGATGAAAATTCCTTGCACATATTTTGGTTAGTTGAACCGAAAACAATATCATCTACATAGATTTGTACAAGTAGAGTATGATGATTAACATTTTTTATGAAGAGAGTGGTATCAACTTTACCCTTTACAAACCCTTTTTCACATAGGAATGCGCTTAGTCTATCATACCAAGCCCTTGGTGCTTGCTTCATCCCATAGAGAGCTTTCTTTAGTTTGAAGACATGATTAGGATGTTTGAAGTCTTCAAATCTGGGAGGTTGCTTTACACAGACTTCTTCATTTATGAATCCGTTGAGAAATGCGCTTTTTACATCCATTTGAAAAAGTTCAAAGTCCAATGAGCATGCATATGCAAGTAATAGTCTTATTGCTTCCAAACGTGCTACCGGAGCAAAAGTTTCTTCAAAATCAATTCCTTCCTCTTGGTTGTATCCTTGAGCAACTAGTCTTGCCTTGTTTCGAGTGATTATACCATTTTCATCCATCTTGTTTTTGAAAACCCATTTGGTTCCAATGATACGTTTATTTCCTGGATTAGGAACAAGTTCCCAAACTTCGTTCCGCTCGAATTGGTTTAACTTCTCTTGCATGGCAAGGATCCATTGATCATCTTCTAGTGCTTGAGCCACTTTAGTAGGTTCAACTTGAGATACAAACGCCATATTCAAGCATGCATCCTTAATATTTAGCCGTGTAGATACCCCTTTGCTAATATCTCCAATTATGTTGTCAATTGGATGATCACGATGAGTTCTCCATTCTTGAGGAAGATCATCATCATTTTCATTTTGATGTGTTTGTTCTGGATTGACAATTTTGCCATCTCCGCAAGAATTCTCATGAGATAGATCTATAGAATCATCATCATCACAAATAACAACTTCCTCCTTGGAGGTTTTAGATTCATCAAAAGAAACATGCATTGATTCTTCTATAGTTAAAGTTCTTTTATTGTAAATTCTAAAGGCTTTGCTAGAAAGCGAGTAACCAAGAAAAATACCTTCATCCGATTTTTCATCGAACTTACCAAGATTGTCTTTGTCGTTGTTAAGGACAAAACATTTGCACCCGAAAATATGAAAGTGAGAGATATTTGGTTTTCTTCCTTTGTAAATCTCATATGGAGTTTTCTTTAGTATAGGTCTTATGATCACGCGATTGCTTACGTAACATGCCGTGCTTACCGCATCCGCCCAAAAATATTTAGGCAAACTTGAGTCACTTAGCATGGTTCTTGCAAGCTCCACCAAAGACCTATTTTTCCTTTCAACTACTCCATTTTGTTGTGGAGTTCTTGGTGCTGAAAAATTGTGGAAGATCCCATTTTCTTCACAAAATTCTTCAAATAGACTGTTTTGGAACTCTCCACCATGATCACTTCGGATTGATGTTATCTTTAATGACTTCTCATTTTGAACTTGTTTTGCATATCTCTTGAATGCCTTGAATGCTTCATTTTTGTGCACTAAAAACAAAGTCCAAGTGAAACGGGAAAAGTCATCTACAATAACTAAAGCATAAATGTTACCTCTGAAGCTTCCTGTTCTAGACGGACCAAAAAGATCCATGTGCAACAATTGAAGTGGTCTTGTTGTTGAAACCATATTCTTTGGTTTGAAAGTTGATTTGGTCTGTTTGCCCTTTTGGCATGCACTACATAATTTGTCTTTGATGAACTTCATCTTTGGTAGACCAATAACTAAGTCATGCTTAACCAATTTTCTCAAGTGCTCCATGTGTATGTGAGCAATCCTCTTGTGCCATAACCAAGCGTCATTGTTGTTTACCATAAGACATTGTAACTTCATAAACAAATCATCTAGAGTAATCATAAAAATATTGTTAGATCTTATACCTTTGAGTTTTACCTCATTGGTTGCCTCATCCATAATAAGGCATTCTTCTTTGTTGAATTTGATCTTGAACCCTCTATCGCAAAGTTGACTTATGCTAAGAAGGTTGTGTTTTAATCCTTCAACATAAAGAACATCCTCAATTTGAATGGATGGAGGTGTGCCAACTATACCAACGCCAAGAATCTTTCCTTTGGTGTTGTCTCCATAGGTGACATACCCTTTGGCTTTATGTACTAGATATGAAAATTGGTGTACATCTCATGTCATATGCTTTGAACATCCACTGTCAAGATACCAACGATTTGATATGGATTTCAAGCATACCTACAAAAACAAATTATTTCTTGTTAGGTACCCAAGTTGCCTTGGGTCCTTCATAGTTAGTTCCCTTTTTCACCCATGCATAATGTCCACTAGCCATACTGAAATTTCTAATATAGCATGCATTGGGTGTGTGTCCAATAATACCACAGTAAAAACAGTTTGGAACAAATTTGCTCTTGTATCTAGGAATTTGTTTTCTTTTAGATACATTAGCCTTTTTCTTTTGATGATTGTGAACAACTTGATTCTTTTCTACTTTCTTGGGATTGGAACCATTACTAGCCTTTACAAAAACAGTGGGATTGTTACTTGGTTTCTTAGTATTCACATAACCAAGACCTCTTTTATCGTTTGGATAACGTTGTTGGCTTAGTAATCCTTCCAATCCTATTTGTCCTTTTTCATATCGTTCAATGACTCTTTTCAATTGAACAATTTGAAAGACATTTGATTCACACTTGGAGCATGCAAAGTTTTCCTTTTCTTTTATAAAATTCTATTTTTGAAGATCAAAATCTTTAGTCATGGTGTCAATTTTTTCTAGACAAATTAGAAGTTCTTTTTCTTGGTTTGACACCTTTTTGTATAAACTTTTGCATTCTTTCAAGAGTTCGTCAATTGCACCTTGAACATCATCATCAAAAAATTAAATTCATTACTAACCTCTTCTTCGTCGTCGGAGTGATGCGATGCCATTGAGGCTAAATTTGCACATTCGTCGCTTTTCGACTCCGATGTACTGCTCATATCATTATCTTCCCATGCTATGTAGGCTTTCTTTTGTTTTGAGTCCTTTCCTTTGAATTTGTTTTTCTTTGGGAGATTTGGACAATTTGGCTTGATATGTCCTTGCTTTCCACATTCATAGCATGAAACATCTTGTGTTGATGTGGAGGCTTCTCTTTTCTTGAATTGCTTTCTCTCATGTGCATGAGATCCGCCTTTGTCATTTCTTCCAAAAAACTTCCCAAGTCTTTTCACAAGAAGCATGAAATTTTCATCTTCTTCCGGATTATCTTCTTTTACAACTTCCTTTGAATCAATTTTTAAAGCAATGTTTTTGGACTTCTTTTCTAGATTCTCATGTTTTTCAAGTCTACCGAGTTCTGTTTCGTATTCTTGAAGTTTGCCAAATAATGTAGCCGAAGTCATTGCGGAGAGACTCTTCTTTTCCGAGATTGCCGTTACCTTTGGTTGCCATTCCCTAGTCAATGATCTAAGGACTTTCAAGTTGAGTTCATCATTTGTCAAGGTTTTACAAAGAGCACTTAAGTGATTTGTCAAATGCACAAATCTCTTTTGTAAGTCAAGAATGGATTCTCCGGGCAGCATTCGAAATAGTTGATATTCTTGACTTAAGGTATTTAGCCTTGATCTTTTTACTTCAGCCGTTCCTTCATGAGTTTGAACCAAGGTATCCCAAATTTCCTTTGTTGTTCTGCATGTCGAGACACGGAAAAATTCGTCCATACTGAGTGCACCTTGAAGAAGGTTTATTGCCTTTTTGACATAGAGAACTTTCTTTTTATCATCGTCGTCCCATGCAGTTTTAGGCTTTGAAGAGCCAACGCCATTGATTACCGTTACCGGGATAAATGGACCATTTTCAACAGCATCCCATACTTCCTCTCCTTGTTCTTCTAAATGCGCCTTCATGCGTATTTTCCAGAAGTCAAAATATTCACCACGGAATAGAGGAGGCTTGTTGTTACTACCACCATCTCTGAAAACGAGTTGATGATTTGCGGAAGCCATTCTGGATCTCTAGGAGCAGGTTACCTATAACTTGCTCTGATACCAATTGTAAGTTTAAGAATGCGCCTAAGAGGGGGGGTGAATTAGGTGGTGGTCGATTTTTGACTTATTTTATACTTTCTGGTTTTGATTTAGTGCTTTGAAAACTGTAAAATGCAGAAAGTAAAGAGACACAGAGATTTATCCTGGTTCCTTCCACACCCCGGAAGTACGTACAGTCCCCTTGCAAACAAGCAAGAGATTTCACTATTTTGTTAGAACTTTTACAAGACTCTTCCTAGTCTTATCAACTAAAGAACCTAACAAATACGAAGAACACCCTCTTGGATTTCCAATAAGTCTCTTGATAACAATCCTCTCAAAAGATACCTCTTGTTTCCAATAATGGACAACATAGAACAAAAGTAATCTAATACTTAATTCCAACAATCCTGGAAATAAGTTACACTTTGTATAATTTTATGAAGTATGATTTCTTGAAAGATGTTGATCACATAGAGTGACTTCTTTGAAGTTTCTTCTTTCTTCTCTTATAAGCAATTCAAACTGTAACACAATGGTTAGACAATGCTCAAAGATTTCTGCTCTTTATATGTGTGAAAGTGCAGAAAATCTTTGTTCTTAAAAGTTAAGAAATATGAAGTTTGAATATTTTACAAAGTTCAGAATTATTGCACAAGAGAAGAGTTGTTTATGATTTGAAAGATTTTGTATTTAAAGTAATCAAGATACCTTTCGAAATGGACACTTTTCTGTTTAAAAAACTTGAGAGGATGCAATGTATGACCATGCATCTATTGGAGAAAAGGTGTGAAGGATATCTTGAAACCAGTTCATATTTTTCAAAATTTACAATGTGTAAATCGATTAACATAAGATGTAAATCGATTGCACGGGTTTGTAACGTTCATGTTTTCAAAAAATTGAAGTGTAAATCGATTAGCATGTTGTGTAAATCGATTTACAAGAGTTAAAAATTCACATTGTTCTGTGATCAATCGATTTACACTTCATGTAAATCGATTGCTGGCAGAGACAATCAGGTTTTTAAAAAGCATGTGTAAATCGATTTACACAAGATGTTAATCGATTTACAGCAGAGAAAAACTTAGAATTTGTTTTGAAATTTAAGTGAAGTGTTGTGGCAAGTGTGTATATCATTTTTGAGCATTTCTAATCAATGTAGTTCAAATGAGAATTGATATACTTGATTGCTTGCCATGATCCTTGAAGCTTTGAGTGAATGATGCTTTAAGCTAATTTCCACTTTTTTTCCTTCTTGCCATAGATCTTGTTTGTCTTTCATCAAACTAGCTTGTTTGTCTTTCATCAAAACTAAAGTTGAGTTGAGGCTTGAGATTACAATATCAACAACAGAGGTCCCATCATGCAACACAGAACTATACAAAATGAAAATAGAACAAAGGGAATAGTACAATACCAAACGGATATATATCCGTAGAAACTGAATAAGAATAAAAGAAACCCAGAGAACTTCAAGCGAGCTGGCATTAGCAGAAAAATCAAGTCAGAAATTATGCCATCAAGATGTAAATATTGAGATTTTCATATATGAACAGATCCCATGGGAAATGTATAGCATTCGTAATCACATATATATCCTGCATAGACTATCAAATATGCCAAGCACAAGAGAAGTGCCAATATAATAAGTTGTGTTCCATAAATAAAGTGAAACACAGTAGCCTCAAGTCATAAATAGAAGACTTTTCTCAAAGTACCTTGCACATTCAACAACCAAGTTAGTATTCCCATAAATTGAATGATGACTCTCGTAAGGGATGGATGATGACACCATAATGAAGTGAGAAAACATGATAGCAACTATCAAAACATTAGATATGATAGAAAAAAGAAACAGTCATATGAACAATTTGGTAAAAAATTAGAGGAATGTTGCTCCTTTCTATCACCATATTTAATTGACAATTGAATATGAATCAAGGATCATGGGAGCTTGAGAAGAATACAATCAAATACCATGAAGGTCAGTAGCAACCACAATTCAATCATACTCAATTACTTCATCATAGCTCACAAGCATAATAGAAGAGGAATCCCACACACTGCATCAAAAGGTTCAATCATTCAAACATGGGGAAATAAGTGAAATGACTTGAGTTTATGTGGATAAACAGAACCAACATGATCATTAGGTGCCCAATTATAGGCCTCACTCAAGTTAATTGGCCATCAAGCAAATTGCAATAAGATATGCAACATTAATTGGGTACCTTCACTTCAAAAATACATCAAAAATAGAAAAGGATTTCAATAATTCAAACAAAAATTTCCATAACATATTTGAGATGTGTATAGGTCAGAAAACAAGTTTGAAGTTCATGGATAGTAGAGGAGAGGATCTAATGAGGCCCAAAGATCAAAACTAGTTGGCACAACTACCAAACTAGACAAGCTTTCAAAATAATTTATGGAAAAATATCAAATCAAGTGAAATAATTCAAGAAAAATGGTTTTCAGATCCTCAATACATCCATGAACCTTAAACAAGATCCAAATTCCAACGGAAACCCATGGCAAATTGGTTTTGAAAATGAAACTTGCAATGTAAGCTACAAAACCCTTATTGTTTGAATTTTAATCTTAAATATTAATTAGGTAAGATCAAAATCCAAACAATTCAAAGCAAGATCATGCAAATCACAAGGAAACCCTAAATATCAGAAAACATATTTTTTCACATTTTTAAGATTAAAGAAAAGTCAAAAATAAAATCAAAATTCAAACCTTTAAACAATTAAACAAAAATTCACATCTCAAAATAAAATTCTAATCAAAAATCAAAAATATATCCAACCAAAATTATATTCAAATATTAGAATTAAAAAACAGCATCCCTGATTTTTTATGGAATTTTTGAATTAAAGGAAATATTAAAATAAAATCAAACAAACAATTAAACAATTAAAACTATTATTTAATGACAAAAATGAAAACCCTAACCAAAATTTATAAAAAGGTCAAAACAAGATTATATTCAGACACTATGATTAAAAACAAACTTATATGATTTTTTTGAGGATTTTTGAATTAAAGGAAATATTAAAACAAAAATTATGAAGCAAAAATTTCAAATGAACTTCTCAAATTAAATTTCTAATCAAAAATAGAAAAAATGCTAAACCAAAATCAGAGTCAATTTTTAAATTATTTTATGAACAAAGATAATTTTTGTGGAATTTTTAGATCAAAAAAACTATTAAAATAAAAATAATCTTTGAACAAACAATTAATTAAACTTATGAAATTTTAAACCAATCAAAACATTTTTAAAAAATTCCATAAAAAATATGACAAATACTAGAAATTATTATTAGCCTATAGTAATTTTTTCATGATTTTTGAAAATGTTTTGATCACAAAAATAAAATCAGAAGAAATCAATAAAAATTAAACAATATAAAATGCATTAAGAATTTAAATCATCCAATCAGGACGCGCCACCTCATCGTCTTCTACCTCAAGACAAAGCCCTAAATGCGTGTTTTCTCAGTTCGAAACCTCATGTTCTGATCAGTACTTCTTCCTTATTTCTAAACCAAAATCAATGATTCAAAGCTCAAAACAAAGCCAGATCTAACCTCTACATCATGATACTTATAGATCTCAAAAGGATTGACTAGGCGATTAGAAATATGGACGCCATAAATTGCAAAAACTCACTGAATATGAATTATTTAGAAGTTCAAACAACGATCTATTCTTCAATTTCAAACAAAATTATACGTCAAACCTATTGTTTGGCCAGCTATGAGCTCATAAACATGAAGTAATTCATCAAATCAAGCTGAAAATAGCAAATTGAAGTTCAAGAAGCTCACCTCAATATGAATATGGAAATGTCAATTTCTTAGTTACAGAAGCAAATAAACTCCATGATCTTGATCTACACACTTCAAGGAAGATGAATCCATAGGAAATTTGATGAATGTGCGAAGAAGATGAGAGAATCGAAGAAAACTTCAGCAAGAGCAGAAAAAGTTCACATCCAGATTTATGATAACTGGAGCGCCTTTTTTTCTGAAATGGGGCTTTCAATACATTATATAGTGTGAGTATAGAAGGTTAGAAGAGGATATTGGTCCTCAAAACTGTTCAAGGGCCTGATTGGAAAATTCAGCCAAAAAAAGAGTGTACATGGGCCTCAACCATTTGCTCGTGCGTTTCCTCATTTTCTTTGCATTTCATGAGCCAAATAACCTCATAAACAAATCCTAAAAGTTCCAGGTCATGATTATTTGAAATGAGAGAGTATGGATGAATTTGCTAAATTGAGCATCTTTGTGATTTTTTTCAATCAAGCAAGTACACCAAGCACGTGGGCACGAAATGGATGGCATCCTGGGTTTCTACAAGTCACAAATGGGTCATGGGCCTGATTATAAGTGAAGAGAATGGCTGAAAATGAAGTTCTCAAGTTTTGGCATTTTGCTTGCTTGGTCAAAATTCAATGAAATGCCTCAAAATTCCAAAGCTCATAACTTTCTCATGTTTTTGAATTTGGACACAAATGAGTACAATTTGGAAAGGTATTGAAAATATATACAATCCCTTAGTTTAGAGTGTTTGCAATTGAATCAATTAAGGTCCTCAAAATTTGACATGAAACTCACTAATTTTGGAAAATGACCTATAATTTTAAATTGAGGCATGAACTTCCAAAGACCATAACTCTTGACTCTTTGCCAATTTGGACATGAGACCAAAAGGATATGAAAGATTACCCTCTTATCTTTCCAAGCATACTTCATTTGCATTTTTTTGATCAAAGGTGAATAAAATATGAATTTTTGAAGTTAAGTCCTCATTTTCCAAAATTAGAAACTTTTAGGGTTTCTTCATGAACAAGTTTCAACCCAAACCTCAATCTTTTTGATCCAATGATCAAAATGGACTTGAAATATGAAAAGTACATCCTTGAATTGATGGTTGACCAAAAGTTGACTTGGTCAACCTTGACTTTGACTGATTTTGACCAAAAATGACCATTTTGCCCCTTTGAATCAATTGATCCACTTCCCTTCAAAATTGATGATCAAGACTTCAAAAATATGATCTTCCAGACATATAGAGGCCATGTACAAAGTTTCACCTCAAAATTCTCAAGAAATCTTGATGAAATCCCAAACCCTAGTTTTGGTTAACCCCTTAGGAGACTGATGAATCATCTCCAAAATTTCAAATCCTCTGGGCATCTTGACCAATTTCTTGTACAAAGACTTTTCAAATACCAATGAGATTTTGTAGCTTCCAAATCAAGACTTGTACATTGATCAATAGCCTTGATCAAATAAAACCCTTATTTGACTGGTGAATCAAAAGAGTGATTCTTCTTATAATCAATCACAAACTTCAATCCTCTGATGATCCAAAGAGATGGATAAAATATCTTGAGATATGCAATAACTTTTGAGCTTGAAAGATCCAGAGATTTATATGATAAGGTTCTACTTGAGAAACTTTGTCAATGCAATCAACCATCAAATCTTGAGGAAGACTTGATAACCAAAGTACTTTGATCCCATCACAATGTATGAATGCAATGCAATATGATATTCATGATGAAACATAAGCCTAAATCAAGAGGGTAAATTTTGGGGTGCAACACACGGAAGGTGGTACGTAGGAACTAAAGGTTCGCAACCGCGGTGGGTGCAAAAAATCATAAAAAAATATATTTTCTCACCTCCACCATCTATTTTTTCATAAAACATTTTATAGCCAAAATATACAGATTTTACAAAGAGGTTCCTACCGAGTGTCGTAGATGTTTAGGGTGCTAATACCTTTTCTTTGCATAACTAACCTCCTTACCTAGAATCTTCCCCCCTCTTTTTGGGTTACTCGCTCTTTTCCCATTCCTTTGGAAACAATAAAGCGCGGTGGCAATTTTTATTTTAATCTGTATAAGTCTAGTCAATCCATTGGCTTAGTCTTAAACATTTCTACCGCTACAAATAGCACTCACACCTTTGTCGTGCTTCAGTATAGGTGCAGTAATCACATTGGGGGTCTCTGGAGGATCAAACTCAATCTCTTTGTTGTCAATTATATCCTGAATTTTGTTTTTCAGGGCCCAACAGTTATTAGTGCCATGCCTATGGCTATTGGAATGGTAGGCACACTTCATATTAGGAGTATAACAAGGAGAGGAGGTGTTGGGATTCTGAGGAGGATCCGTTACCGTTATCAGTTCCTCATTCAGTGAATGTTGTAATGCTTGAGATGACGGCATACTGATCTTTGTAAACTGCCTTCTAGGTTCATCTGACCTACACTGGTTATTTTACTATTGTTGTTATACAGACGCAGGATTAGAAATTAACACCGCTCTTACATATTGATTGCAGTCACTTCTAACACGACCCTTCTGGCCATAAATAGAACTGGTTTCCTTCTTATTGTTGAACGTCTTCTTTACAACACTCAAAGACACAGCCACTTGAATCTTTCCACTTTTAATACCAATTTTGACATGTTCCCCCTGTTAGAATTAGCTCAGTAAAACCAGATAAAAAGCTTTCATTAGATGTGAAGGGATGGGAGCGGGTCATCTTACAGTCATAGAAAGCAACTTGTAGGGACGCTTTAGCAAATTCGTAAGGAACTAGATCGTTTACCGAAGGCAGCATCGAAAAGGTCATCAAGGGACTACGATCTTTGTTTCTGAGGGACAATGCTAAAGCGTCCCCATGTTTGAGGGATATGATTGTTTTACAAAAGGCAACAAGGGAGGTTACCCTAGAGGTGCACATGTGTGAAGTGTGTTGTGATTCAAGTATTATTTATTTTGCATTAGGGTTTGCTACCATTTATCTTTAATCTTGCCATACAAGCCTAGTTACTAACAGCAACAGTAAAATAGGAAAGCGATAAAGTACAGAAAGTAAAGCATAAAATGAACTCTACATTTTTACACGGCTTTGGGAGAGATACATAATAGAAAATGCATATTTTAAACCCTAATTACTATTACAAACCATGGGCAGTTACAATAATTGGAAAAAATGTGAGAATAATAAATTACGCGAAAATATAAGATAGGAAGGCGAAAGGAGAAGGAAAATGCTTTTTTGGTGATTTTCTTGATACCAAGATTTGATGATTAACCTAATAACCCAATTAATTTTAAATAATTAAAATAAATTAATTAATTAATTAAGTTAATAAAACCTAAAAAAACCCTAATTCAATTTTAATTAATAAAAGATTAATAATTTAAAGAAACCTAAAACAAACCTAAATTGATTGATTAAATAAAAAAATAAACAATTAATTAGGGTTGGTTAAAAAAGGTTAGTGAAAAACAAACCTAAAAAACCTAAATTAGGGTTTGTTAAAGGTTTTTGTGAAGTTGAAGAAAATAAGAGTGTCATACCCCAAATTTGCCCTACCCATTTTTCTCTTATCTGGCTTAGGCTTTGCATTTCATATGCATCATTTTTATTAGGACAATCACACATCATTCCTTCATTCTATTGTTTTGAGGCTTCTACAATAAACACAATTAATTTCCTTGGTTCTTCTCTTGAGCAGTGGACTATGTGAATAAGGGTTTCGAAGTATGGTTATCACGAGCTTATTCATCTGTGAACAAGGCAGTTTCTCATTCAAATTCCCCAAGGCCAAGGATTAGGGTTTATATCCCTACCCAAGGGAAATGGATTAGGGTTTTTATCTCAAGGGTAACTTTTGTTATTTCAAGCTTCTTTTACACTCGAGGTTATTCCCAAGGGCATTGTGTTTGAATCATGATCATTAGTCATCAAGTCAAGGGTTCGCGAATTAAATTGAAAAGCATTTAGAGATGATTATTGTGAACTCATAGGGTGATCAATGCATGGTTATTCTTTGTTACTTTAGTTACAAGTCACTTGCGGTTTGAACATGGAAATTAAGGTTTTTCATTGAGAATTGGATTCAAGTTAGGAGACAATGCATATGGCTTACTTGGCATGCAAGTTACAGAGGTCATTTATCATTAAAATATCCACAAAATTACAAGACTTACTCAAGTTTCACTAAGTCCATTTAATTTGTCATTATCCATCATTCAAATTTCATCCAAGTATTCATCAAATCCCATTTTTAGGCATGATGTTTCAAAGTTGTCAAAACGGTTCAAGACTTATTCATAAGCCATAAATTCATCCAAGCCTTCAATATATTCAAGTTCCAATTAGCATTCATACAAATTCCATAAAGATTCATTCAAAGCGAGGCACTATTCACCAAAGTTCAAGAAAGTTTGTAAATACATTTAATGTGTTATCATTAATCATTTACAAGTGCACTCAAATTTTCTTTACAAGACAAAAAGACAAAATAAGAAGAATTTAAATCCTAAGTCTATTCTATAGGATCTTCATCTTCTTCAAACTTCCTTATAAGCTTCATGCTAGCCACAATTCCTTCTTCAATCTTGCCTTGCCTTCTTCACCTTCCATCAACTCTCACATGAAAGAAAAACAAACAAGAAAATTGGTTAGTTCAATCGTAATTTGAACAAGAAGTTTGGAAGCAAAGTTTTCTTCTAATCTCATCATTAGGTTTTATGAAGGAATCAGAAACAAAGGGTTTTTTCAATCATGCGATAAATCTAATCCAAAGCCTCATATTGAATATATTTCACAACAAAATTCAGAAATGTTTTTCAAGTCATGGGCCTTATCTCCTATTGCAAATCACAAAAGGTTATTTTGGTTCACAATAAAAGAAAAAAAGAAAGTCCCTGCAGTAAAACAGAATGCAAACAAAAGTTGCATTTCCAACCCAACAAGCATGTTTTCATATTATAGGAATCATCATATTAAAAAAGTTGCCGAAAATCCCACACGCAAAATTCAGGTTTCAGCCCAACATACAATTGTTAGAACATAGTTTGATTCTACAACCCTTGTAAGAGTTTTGATGATAACAGATACTCAAAGAACAATTATGCTCCCTAAATAAGTATTTTGTTTGCAGATAAGTTCTGATGGAAGAAGCACAAAAGATGAGTTAGATAATTGTTTAAACTTTGATTCAACATATCTTGTATAGAAAGCAATCTGCATAACACGCTTATATAGAGAAGTTCTCAAGCTACAACTTCTGAGTGCACTAAACATTGCGAACAGTAACTCTATTATTCTGATTCATATAGTTATGGAAAGAAGTAAAGGAGTCTCAACGGTAACATTCATCTTCTGAAGCGTTATGAAGCAAGCATGTTCTGAAGCGTTACATTTTATTTATGGCTATTCAAAAGTAACAGATGAAAGAGGACAAGAATCTATATGTTTGGAAAGCTCTTTAATTACTATTTATCAACATTCCAAAACCTCCTCACATGAGTTTCCTATATATACAAGACTTGAAGGAGAAATTGTTGACGATTTTTTTTGCTGCTCACTACAAACGAAATATTTTCATCACCTTCATCATATAAAAATTCATTTGTGTAAAACATCACTTGTGTGATACTATTTTGGTAGAAAACACATATTGTACACTCTTTCAAATATTGTATTGTGTAATACCTTGAGAAAACTGGGTTGTGGTTTAAACTCAAGAAGACGTTGACGATTTTCATCGTATCTATGTAATCAAGTTTGATTAGTGAATTAAGACCTTGTTGAGAGAGGAGAAATCACCTTGGCGGGTATACTGGAGTAGTTTGAGTTCAAATAAACCACGATAACTAACGTGTATTTTACTTTAAGTTTAAAAAACCCCAATTCAAACCTCTCCCCCTTCTAGTGTTTTTCCATTCTTCAATTGGCATCAGAGCGCCTGATTCTGAGTACAAACACTTAACTGTGTCAGAAAAAAATCCAAGTAAGAAAAACACTATGGTGGGACCAAGTCAGAACATCGGCAATATTTATCATGATGAGAAAGACAGAATCAGAAGAAACCTCTAATCTTTGATGGTGAAAACTTTGATTATTGGAAAGACATAATCAAAAGTTTCTTTCTAGCTAGTGACACTGATCTCTGGGATTTGGTGACAGATGGGTACATTCATCCAGTTGACGAAAGCAGTCAGAAGATTGATAGAAAAAGAATGACAGATCATCAAAAAAGGGAATTCATAAATCATGACAAGGCCAGAACAATCTCTTGAGTGCTATCTCGTACATAGAGTATGAGAAAATCACAAATAGAGAATCATCAAAACACATGTTTGACTCCTTGAGAATGAAGTATGAAGGCAACACGCAAGTCAAAGAAACCAAAGTTATTGCTATCATTCAGAAGTATGAATCCTTCAAAATGGAAGAAGATGAAACCATTGAAACAATGTTCTTAAGATTTCAAATTCTGGTTGATGGGCTAAAGGTTCTGGATAAAGGGTACTCAACTGCAGATCATGTAAAGAAAATCATTAAAAGTTTACCCAACAAATGGAGACCCACGATCACAGCTCTTAAACTGGCCAAAGATCTGAACAAAATATCTCTCGAAGAAATTATCAGCTCCCTGAGAAGTCATGACATAGAGTTAGAAGAAGATGAGCCCCAGAAGCAAGGTAAGTCTTTAGCGCTTAAATCTAACAAAAAATATGAACCGAAAGTTTTGCAGGAGAAAGAAGAAAACTCTGGTGGATCCTCATCAGAAGAAGATGAACTTTCTTTTCTCTCCAAAAGAGTCAATCAGTTGTGGAATCCCAAGGAGAGGAAGTTCAGAACTTCCAAAAGAACGGGAAATCATTCTGAACCATCTTTTGGATACAAAAAATCAAGTAACCTAGACATTGTCTGCTACGAATGCAATGAACAAGGGCATTACAAGAGCGACTGTCCAAATCTTCAAAAAAAGTAAATAAAAATAAGTTCTTTAAGGAATAGAAGAAAAGCCTCATGGCAACACGGGATGACTCAGACTATTTTGAAGCTGAAACAGAATCAGTAGATGAAAGAGCCAACATAGCCCTACTGGCCAATGTATCAGATGACACTGGATCATCTAGATCAGAATCAGACTCAGAGGCAGAAGATGTATTCTCTAAATTTTCTAGATCTCAATTAGAATAAAGTCTATCATAAATTCTTGAAATATATCAGCAATTTTGAGTCATAAACAAGAACCTGAAAAAGGATCTAGTTTCTGACTCAGAAGAAACTAAGAAACTGGGATCAGAAAACTCTGAGCTTAAAGAAACAATTTCCAAACTAGAAAATAAATAACAAAAGGCTCAGAAAGAAACTGTATCATAAGTTCCTAGTAACTCTGATAAGATCATAAAGGAATATGAGCATAGCTTTTAAAAATTTCTTGCTAAAAACATAGATAGAAGCAAGATGGCTTCAATGATCTATAGAGTTAGCAGAAATGGAAGAAAAGGAATAGGATACAAGGGTAAAGTATCTCAACCTAAGAAAGTTAAGGATATGGTCATAAAACACACACCTCTTTATTCTAACTTCACCTATGGGCACACACATGACATAAAGTATACTAGTAATTCTTTTTCTGCTAAACCAAAATTCAAACAGAATTTTGGTAACTCTAACAAACAAGGACCCAAAAAGATATGGGTAACTAAGGACATAATTGTCTATGTTGCTAATGTTTTTAACAGCAACATTGAAATACCAATCTTTGTACCTGGACTCTGGACGCTCACAACACATGACAGGAAGAAAGCATATGTTCCAAAGCCTGGAGCTTAAATTTTGAGGCTACGTAGGTTTCTGAGGAATTCAGAAAGGGAAGATTATTGGCTCTGGAACTATTGGTAACGATACACTTCCTTCTATAACTAATGTTCTATTTGTAGATGGGTTAATGCATAACTTGTTATCCATAAGTCAATTATGTGATAACGGTTATAATATAATCTTCAATCAAAAGTCTTGTAAAGCAGTTAGTCAGAAAGATGGATTTGTCCTCTTTAGTGGAAAGAGAAAGAACAACATTTACAAAATAAAACTTTCTGAAATAAAAAGTCAAAATGTAAAATGCTTATTGTCTGTTAACGATGAGGAATGGGTCTGGCACAGAAGATTGGGGCATGTTAGTATGAGAAGAATATCTCAGATTAACAAACTCAATCTGGTCAGAGGGCTTCCTAACCTGAAGTTCAACTCAGATGCTCTGTGTGAAGCATTTAAAAAAGGCAAGTTTGCAAAACCCTCTTTCAAAATAAAAAATGTTGTTTCTACCTCTAAACCATTAGAACTTTTGCATATAGATCTATTTGGACCAGGGAAAGCTGCATCCATTAGTGGCAAGAAGTATGGATTAGTGATCGTAGATGACTATAGAAAATGGACATGAATAAAGTTCTTAATACACAAGGAAGAGTCAAATTCTATGTTCTTTTCCTTCTGTAACCAAGTCCAAAATGAAAAAAAGATCTTAGAATTGTTAAAGTCAGAAGTGATCATGGTGGGGAATTTGAAAACAAAAAATTTGAATTTTTTTTTAATGAGAATGACATCTCTCATGATTTCTCTTTTCCTAGAACTCCTCAACAAAATGGAGTTGTAGAACAAAAGAATAGAACTTTACAAGAAGTGGCCAGAACCATGATCAATGAGACTAACATTGCTAAGAACTTCTGGGCAAAAGTAATTAACACATCATGTTATATTCAGAATAGAATCTCCATAAGACCGATTATGGATAAGACTCCATATGAACTGTGGAAGAACAGAAAGCCCAACATTTCTTATTTTCATCCATTCGGATGTACTTGTTTCATTCTAAACACTAAAGAACATTTGAACAAGTTTGACTCTAAAGCACAAAAGTGTCTCATGTTAGGATACTCTGAATGTTCAAAAGGTTATAGAGTATATAACACAAAAACACGGATTGTCGAAGAGTCTATCAGTGTCAGATTTTATGATAAGCTTGGCTCTTAAAAGTCAAAGCAGGGTAAATTTTTTGCAAATATAGAAGTTAAATTTACAGGCATTGAAGACACTGCATCAAAACTTTCTCACAAAGAATCATAGTCAACTCAATAAGAAGTTGTCACAAACATTACATCAACATCTGAAGAGCCTCTTCAGAAAAGACAATCCAGAAGCAGTTTAGATCATCTTGAAAACAAGATTCTGGGAAAGAAAGAAGACCCAATCAGAATAAGATTTACATTCAGAAATTCTGAAGAATCTCTCATGGTATTAGTGTCTCTGATTGATCCAACTTCCATTGACGAAGCCATTCTAGAAAATGATTGGATACTTGCAATG
Source organism: Vicia faba (assembly GCA_948472305.1). Taxonomy (NCBI): domain Eukaryota; kingdom Viridiplantae; phylum Streptophyta; class Magnoliopsida; order Fabales; family Fabaceae; genus Vicia; species Vicia faba. The sequence goes on along the minus strand of OX451738.1, from coordinate 210,879,779 downwards.
CAGGAAGAATTAAACTAGTTCACCAGAAACGATGTGTGGGATCTAGTTCTTAAACCAAAAGGGTTTAACATCATTGGAACCAAATGGGTATTCAGAAACAAACTAAATGAACAAGGAGACATCGTCCGAAATAATGCACGACTGGTGGCACACCATTATAGTCAACAAAAGGGGATAGACTATATAGAAACCTTTGCTCCAGTCGCTAGGGTAGAATCTATCATACTTTCAATTTCTTTTGTACTAAATAACGACATCACTCTTTATCAGATGGATGTTAAAAGTGCGTTTTTAAATGGTTACATTGATGAAGAAGTTTATGTGCACCAACCCCCTGGTTTTGAAAATTAAAAACATCCAAATTATGTCTATAAACTTAAGAAATCGTTATATGGTCTGAAACAAACTCCTAGAGCTTGGTATGAAAGACTAAGTAACTTTCTCTTAGAATATAATTTTACCAGAGGGAAGGTGGACACTATTTTATTCTGTAAACTATTTAAAAATTGCATTCTGGTTTGTCAAATTTACGTAGATGATATTATTTTTGGATCTACTAAAGCCTCTCTAGGAAGAGAATTTGCTAAATCTATGCAGGCATAATTTGAAATGAGTTTGATGGGAGAACTCAAGTTCTTTCTGGGTATCCAAATCAATCAAACTCCAGAAGGAACCTACATACATCAAAGAAAGTATGTCAAAGAACTTCTGAAGAAATTTGACTTGCCATAATGTAAGCAAGCCAAAACTCATATGCATCCCACATGCATTCTGGAAAAGGAAGAGGTAAGTAAGAAGGTAGAACAGAAGATCTACAAAGGTATGATTAGTTCTCTCTTATATTTAACAGCTTCAATAGCAGATATTCTGTATAGTGTCTGTCTTTGTGCTAGATTCCAATCAAATCCTAGAGAAACTCACTTAACAGTTGTTAAACGAATTTGAGGTATCTAAAAGATACTACTAATCTTGGTCTTTGCTATAGAAAAACCAAAGAATACAAATTAGTAAGGTATTGTGATGCTGACTTCGCTGGAGATAGAATAGAAAGAAAAAGTACTTCTAGAAGCTGCTAATTTCTGGGAGAAAATCTAATCTCGTGGTCCAGCAAGAGGAAATCCACCATTGCATTATCAACTGCGGAAGCTGAATATATAGCAGCAGCTGGATGCAGCACACAGATGCTCTGGATGAAAAGCCAACATGAAGACTTCAACATATATGAGAGTAACATTCATATTCTCTCTGACAATACTTCTTCTATATGTCTTTAAAAAATCCCATTTTACATTCTAGGGCTAAGCATATAGAAATTAAACATCATTTTATTAGGGACTATATTCAGAAAGGAATTCTTTCATTAAAATTCATAGACACAGACCATCAATGGGCTAATGTTTTCACTAAAACCCTTTCTGAAGATAGGTTTAATTTCATTATGAAACATCTCAGCATGAAATTATGTCCAGAATGATAGTTTTGTTTATGTATACGTTAACCCTCAAAACTTTATGCCTTTATTTTTTTGGTGTGAACATTTGATCAATAATTCTTCAGAAATAAGAAGGAATATTGAATCAGGATCTATCTAAGAAGATCTGAATGTTCTCCAAATGGTTCATTTCAAAGATAGAAGATTACAGTTCACAATATCAGTATTTGTCAACTTCACGCAAGGTTTTCCTCTAAGGCTGAACATGTGTTCAAATTCTGAAGAGAGTGAAACGTTGATTGGATGCATTGAGACTCATGTCATATCGGTAAGTGTTTCATATCTTTACGCGATCCCTCTTTTTTAGGAATCATTAATGATAATAATCATTCTCTTTAAACACTTTTCTTGTTAATTAAGTCTCATATTTTCCTATATATATGTTGCTCACTTTCACTATCACTTTTCCATTTTCAATTTGTTTTTCTCTCTTAAATTTTGTTCAATCTTTTAAAAACCCTAAAGAGTCTGTGTGGACAATGGCTTCCTCCCAACAACTTGCTCAAAGCTCTCAAAGAATTCCTGGCTCTTCTTCCTCAACAACAGAAAGGTACGAAGAACTGTCAAGAACACTCCTCACTCCCATTAATTCACTGGAAGTTCTTTGTGAGCTCATTGTAGACTTTGTCAGCATGAAGGAAAAAGGATACGATCTAACCCCTGATGTTGAGTTCCAAGGATGGAACAAGTACTTTGATCTCCTACTGGGTCAAGTTTTTCCAAGACTTGTTAAAGAATTCTGAATTCACGCTACAACTTCAAATCATCAGGTCACTTCTTTCATGATGGGAAAGAAAATAGTCATCTCTGAAGATCTCATTGGGTAACTGATAGGTCACGACAACGGTGGTATTCGTTGCAGCGATATGGATGACAAAGGCTATGACCTAACAAAGATTTCAAAGGAAATTTTTACTATTGGCCAACCATCCAACAAAATCAAAGATTTGAAAGATTACCTCAGAATTTGGTCAAAAATCATTTTGGGATGCATCAATCGTAGAAAACCCACAAGTTCTCCAGACTATATCAACATTGATCAGCAGTATCTTTTGTACTTCATAGCCACCAAATCAAAGGTTTATCTCCCACATATTTTGTTCAATCATCTGAAGATCAGCGTCAAAGAGACAAGAGAAGAAGAAAGAACAAAGAGAGATTGGATCCCTCTAGGCAAACTCATTTCAGATATTCTGACAGAAAACAAACTCATAGAACATCTGACTGAAGCTCAACAAGTCAACACTCTGGAATCTTGTGCTGGTAAACCTCTTAACACTAAGAATCTGAAGAAGATAAAGATTATGGAAACTATCAAGAAGGATCCAACAATAAAAACCAAGGAAGTAATTACCACTAGAAGAGTACCTCTGAAGGATTTTCCTCTCTTCTCTCAAACAAATGCTTCTCTAGATATTATTCTCAGATATTTAAATGCTTGCAAAAGGGACGGGACAAATCCAGAAGTGAATATTCGTGATCTGAGACAACAACCTCTGGAAGTTGCTCCCAGAAAATCAAGGAAAAGGAAAGCTCCCGGAGAAGGAACTTCTCAGAAGACACCCAAAGCTACCAAAAAGAAAAGTAATCCATCTTTTATTTCTGTTGTTGAATCAGTACTGTTATCAACATCTGAAAACCCTCCTTCTCTAAAACCCACAGAAGATCCATCCCCTCAAACCTTTGATGACTTTGACATTGACTTGACACCTCATTATCTCTAGATAACCTTCTTAACAATCCGCCTACTACCCGTCTTGACCAAAATCAGCCTGAACTTGCTCAAGTTCTTTCTGATATTGATCAATTTGATCCGCTGTTTGAAGCTCCCCACACAAAATCCAAACATTGACTCGGATACCACAACATCCATTTCTAGAATCATCTTCCCTCTCATGGTCTCTCAACCATCAACAATTCCCTTAACTTCCTCACAGAACTTCTCCATTCCAGATATTCCATCTCCCTATCAATCCACTCCACCAAACTCACCAAATTCTCCCATTGTTATTTCTGAGTCTCCCTCTCCCAATAACCACCCAGAAGATCTCCTTTGAACAGTTATAGACTTAGAAGCGTTGGACAATCTCATTACAAGTTCTCAAAAAATCTCCATTCCAAAATCAAAACCAAAAATTTCGAAAGCAGATGTTGGTAAATCTCTGTTGATTTTTTAAACAAAAATACATGAATGGGTTAACTCTCTGAAGCTAGCTTGCATAGAGAATCTTAATACAGCATCTTTTGATTCTCATTGGAACCAATTCAGAAAATGGTTCAACTCTGAATCCTTGAAACTCAAGGAGTTAACTTATGAAATTTCTCAACAGAACAGCTGTGATCATCTGAACATCTTCAAGGATCAAGTTCTACGTCACTGGAAAAAGAAATCACTCTTTCTGCTAGACAATGTCCCTTGGGAAGATCCTCAGCCAACAGAATATGGTGAACCATCCTCTGGTCCTCTTCCTCTAGTTAGGTTTCAAGACAAAGGAAAGGAAGTTGAAGAAGCTCCTAAGTCATAATTAGTCACATCTTGCTCGGAAAAAGTGGTTCCTTTTGCTGATATACCCTCTTCATCTCTTATGTTGTAAACTCTAGAGGAGTTGAAGAAAGAGAATGTTGTGTTTAAGGAAAGGCTAGACAAGCATGATGATATGTGCAAGGAAATCAAGGGGATGCTGGGAAAACAAGAGGAATCAAATAGTCAAATCAAGAGTTTATGGGAAGCCCTGTTCACACGACTTCCACCACCTAAAAGTTAGTTCTGAAATTTGTTTTCTTCATTTTTTATTTGTTTCCTTCAGAATGTGTTTTTATTGGAATCTTTTTGAATACAACATGCCATTTATTGTCTAAAATTTTTTTATTGCTTTTTGATTCTTGACAAAAAAGGGGGAGAACGTAAGATATTTGAAATATAACAATATTGAGACTCAGTCTCAAACATTTTGAATATCATGACTTCTATTATTTTTTCTGAAAGAAAAATAGGAACAAACTCTATTGAGGACAGAGGTGGACGCATCAAAAATTCGTTTCTCCAAAACTCTGATCAGAACAATCTTCAGGTAAGTGTTTCTTCTCTATCTGAGTATCCAGTTGTTGTACCCCAATTTTTGCCCCTAAGATTCCTCTATCATCTCATACCATCACATTGCAATCAGATCATAAATTAGGGTTTGGGGTTTATCTTCTACGGCATCTTGTCATAGGGTTTGCCTATGGAATCACCAAGCACCTTGAAGAGCCTTGAATTTTGTACTTTGTATATGTATGCTTTTAACTAACCTCAAAATGTGGGAATTTTGTCCTTTGGAATATTATATTGTAGGTCATGGCACAGTTGCCTTCATCTCACCATCTCCTAGCACAGAGGATCAAAACTAGGGTTTAAAGTTTAATCAGGATATCTTTGGATTTTTGGGCAATTATTGATCACATACTTCTCTACATAGTCATGAGCATCTATCATTGGAAGTTTGATCATCAACTTTGGCTTGAAAGGGTTCAATTGATGAAAAGGGGTAAAATGGTCATTTTGTCAGAAGACAATCAAAATCAGTTGTTGACCAAGTGAAATTTTGGTCAACCATCAATTCAATATCCCTGTTCTCATATTTCATGGTCAATAGTGCACAAATATCAAGAGGAGTTGTGAATTGGAGTTAACTTGTCAAGGAAGTTATTTGAAGTTTTGAATTTTTTCTAAGTATCCATAGGGCTGAATTTTGACTGGCTACAACTTTCTCAAGTTTTATGGAAAATGTGCAAACTTTATATGCCTGGAAAGAGGATGAAAAATTATCCAACTTTGTAGGAGTGGCTACAAGTCCAAAAAATGAAAGGAAAAAAGTTATGAAGCTTGGAAGATTTTGACACTTAGTGAAATTTTGGTTAAAAATGCAAATATTTGACTTCTTCATGTCCATTTTTGAATGACCATTTGGACTCAAATCAAAAAGTTGGCCACATGAAAGTTGTAGATTTGAATTTTCTCTTCATTTTTAATTCTAGAATCATCTCAAATGGTTAAGTGTAGAGAAAGATATGATGATTAGGATTTTGAGCTGAAAAATGAATTTTTGCCCAGTACAAGGAAAGACACGCCCAGGAAGGCAAGGCATTTCATCAAACATGTTGTGGGCGCGCATTCATCATCACCTTTCTATGTGAAATATTAATTATTTTGAAAAATGTCCAACATCAAAGTTGAAGCCCGAAATGTGAGGAACAACTTTGCTTCAGAAAGTTTCTCCAAATTCTACCTACATTTTGAGATATAATTGTGAGAAGTAGGCACCATGCATGCTGAATTTTATGCCCAACAAGCCATCACGCGTGCGCAGCCAGCCAAGCCAGGCATGTCATTTTATCAAACAGTTTGTAAGCACGTGCTCATGGCCAAATATCTCATTGATTCAAGCCTCATTTTGAAAATATTTGAACATGAAAGTTGTAGTATGAAGTGTCCTCTCCATTTTTTATTCAAAGTTTGTGACATTTCATGCATCATAGAGAGATATAAGGGAGTAAAGAAGTGTTCATGGAATGATGAAATTTGCATGAAAATGCATGTAAATATTTATGCAACCCAAGAACAATTGCAAGCTCACACTCCAACACCTCTCACTTACTCAAGAGCACGTGATTTATATCCAAGAATAATATGAAAAACACAACACTTCATAACCTCCTCACATTTCTCATTTTCCATCACATTCTCTTTCTACACTCTATAAAAATCCATTTCATTCAACAAGAAAGGGGTGAAAAGAAAAAAAATCAGAAGCTCTCATCTATCTCTCTCCCTCACGAAAATAAACAAAGCTCTCATCTCTCTCTCTCTTTGAATTTCAAACCAACTTCCACCATTGTTAAGCAAGCTTCCACATTTTTTTTCAAAACTTCTTTGCATCTCTCTCTACTCAACATCACTGCATCTTCAAAGGAAGAATTTCTGGAGAGCTAGCTCTTTATTTGAGCTCCAACATCATCCAACTCATTTCAAGGTTGTTTATCCATTTTCTCTCTCTACTGCAAGTTGCATTTTATTTTTAAATCCATGAACATTTTGAAAAATCCAATTACATATTCATAATCCTTGCATTTTTCTAATCAATTTTCATTTTTGGGTCGTTTAATTTGGTGGAGAATTGAAGGAGAAAAGTGAATCACAAAACTGTTTATTAAAATGTGTAAATAAAAAAAGTGTTCATGTAGCATTCTTCACGCACGATTTTCTCAACCATCCATGCATCATTTCATGAATTTTTTGATCCTAGCATGTTCTACTAATTTCAATCTTGAACTTTGGTGTTGGAATTTTTGGATTTCATCAAAAAATGAGTGAGTTATAGTGATGTGAAAATGGTGTGTCAAAGCTGAAAAACGCATAGCATGGATGCTTGGTAGGGATGGTGAGGTGTCTTGTTTTAATTGAACATGGTTTCAGTACCTTTTATAGCGCATTTTGGCAAAAACAGGTGTAATAGCCTTTGAATATTAATTTTTATTTTGTTTTCTCAAATTTTATTTTAATATTTCTTTCACTTCAAAAATTATGAAAAAATATTTTAAACTCCTTTTTCAGTATAATTTTATATTTTGATTTTTATTTCACTTTTTTTAATCATTTTTCTTGACTAAATAAAATCATGTAAATAATTAGGGTTTTAATATTTATTTTAAATCTTGAATTTTATTTTCCTATTTATATTAAGTAAAACATTTTGGACTCCTCTTTGAGCTTATTACATGAAAATACTTTTTGTCCAATTTTATAAAAAAATTGGATTACAAATTAAATCATTTAATTGGACATATTCATCTTTTCCTTGTTAATTTTAATGAATTGTTTAAATAATTTATATTTCTTTTTTCCTTTTGAGATAAAATTCAAGAAAAATATGCTTTCTGATACTTTTAATTTTCTTGACATTTAGGTTATTTTAAATAAAGTTTATTTGGCCTTTGGATCTAATTGATTAATTTTTGAACTTATTTTCATTTTTTAGGGTTTTTGCTTCATCATGCACATTAATGGATTTAAATTTCTAACTTCCTATACCTATAAAATCAGAGATGAAGTTGTTTGGAGTGCTTGAACATATTGAGGTCATAAAAATCATTTTTCTGGAATTTTACAATGTGATTTCATATTTTTCACTAATCATTTTCCAAAACCAACTAGTTTAAGGCTTAAACATGCTAGTTTGCATTTCTAAAGCAAATTCCCACCTCAATCCAGGGACTCCAAATTTTATTTTTGACTTTTATAGGACCTTAGGAAGTTAGGGTTTTAATTTCATAATATTTTAAGTCACTTTCATATTTTAAAACTATTTTTGACTTAAGATAGCATTTTGGGTTTTACCTTTGATTAATGCTTGTAGTTGAAAAACTTGTGTACATGATTCTTGTTTGATTCTTGAAATAGCATGTGGTACTGACTTGGAGCATATCTTGATACAAATTCTTCAACATAATTGGGTCTTGGGTGTTGATAGGTTGATAAACCAAATCCATTAAAATGGACCAATGATGTTGATGATATTTGAAACCCTAATCCCTTCCTTCTTCATCTTATTCCCCTTTCTTATTGTATTACATGTTATGAGATAATGATCTCTATATCATTTATCCAAACATGAAATACATAGATTTCTATTGACCGGCCTCAAAATAGGTGCAACTTCTACATAAGTCCACTTACGATTGCTTAACATAGCGCTAAATTTTGTCCCGATTCAAATAATTGATCATTCGTGGCCCAAACCTAAGTTTTCAAGCCCAAGTATGTTAATTTGATCCCTTTGATACAATAAAATTGAGATTCATTGTGTGGAGGCTTTGGTTCTACCAATCCTCTAATGGATCTTCATAAATTTTGGTCAACGCGGATCACTTAAACATCGTTGATCATTAAATGTTGCCTTGAGAATTCTTAAATGGATGATATACTTGACAAAAATCAAATGCAACTTGTTGTTGAGAGGCTTTGGTTCTACCAATCCTCTAATGAGTTCCAAATGCAAGTTTCAAGATGGTCATCCAACTAACCACTAATTATTAACAATTGACTTTACCTTATGCTTTTATTTTTATGCTTTTACTTTATGTACTATTTACTTTAGCATTTACATTTCATGCTATTTTAATCTTTGCTCACTTGGGATTTTATTTTCTTTTTGAAGATACTTAATAATCAACATAAACCATAAAAAACTTTAATGATACTTGGACTATTTGGTTACTATCGTTGGCATTATGGAGTATTGGATTCTTGGACTTAGGAATAGAAACCTTGGCTTATGTTGGAGACCTTGTGACCTTAATTGATATTTTGTCTGGAGTTCTTGAGGTTTACCTCAAGACATTGGGCTGTTTTGTTTATTTTGTATGCAGGTTATTGTGATTACATACTTTGTTTGTAATCTGGAATTCACCCGTATACAGCCGTTACTCTGCCCAATTTTTGTGAAGACTTAATACACTTGAAGTTTAGTTCTCTCAAGTGGTCTAATGTCTTTGCTTGCTTGGTTCAATCCAAAGAATGGGAATTCTATCTTGACTCATAATATAAAGTATTGGCTTCTTGTTGGTTAGATGTTTCTTCTCCCTAGCTTTTACCTTATGCTTTAGGATAGTCTCTTCTTCTCCTCCCATTTTCTTTAATTTCAAAAATCTTCTTCTTCCTTTTGAAAATTCTTCTTGTTTTGAAACTTGAACCATTTTCATAATAAACTTGTACTTAGGTCCATGCATTTTCAAAACATTTTCTTGAATAAACTATAATCAAATTAATAATACCTTGAAATTTTTTGTGAGAAGACTAAAAGCCAATCAATCTCATTTCAAACCCTTTTGCCACTTTGGCTTTTACTTTAAAATTTTCTCAAAACAATAGACTCTTTCCAATCCTTGTAGTGATGCAAACAACTATACTTATACAATATGTAGTGAAGTGAGATATTTTCCACTTGGGTGTTAAGTGAGGCATTGTTGATTTAAAAATACAAGCCATAACCTCCACTTTAAGATGATGCAAATTCTCCTTTCTCATAATTGTGGGTAGTAAGTATGTTTTCCAAATGGACAATGACGATGATGTCTTATCTCATAAAATTAACCAACACACTTGTGTTTTAAAATTTTCAAAAGGTGAACTACGAGTACCCTGATACCCTATTGCACGAAAGTTGGTAAGTAGGCACTAAAGGTTCACAACCGCGGCGGGGGAAAAATCATAAAAAATACTTATTTTCTCACATCCACCGTCTATTTTTTATACAACATTTTATAGCCAAAATATTAAGATTTTTCAAAGAGGTTCCTGCGGAGTACCATAGATGTTTAGAGTGCTAATACCTTCCCTTTGCATAACCAACCCCCTTACCTTGAATCTTTCCCCCTATTTTTGGGTTACTCGCTCTTTTCCCATTCCATTGGAAACAATAAAGTGCGGTGGCGATTTTTATTTTGATCTATATAAGTCTAGTCAATCCAATGGCTTAGTCTTAAACATTTCTACCACTACAGAAAAAATGGTGACTTCACTGGGGACAGATTGACCTCTTGCTGGTCCATCCCTAAAGTGGGTTAAGCCTATTTTGTTTATTTGTGTATGTTCTATTATTTGTTGTATATTATTTATTGTATATATGCTTGTTTGCAAGTTTTTTCTGGTGTTTAGGGTTCCGTGATCTTTGTGTGGTGAGATAAGTCATATACCCGGACTTGAGTGCACTTATGTTTAGGACGGGCGGTATAGTCATGTTAACTTTGAGGGAGTAATCCCAAAAAAGGAGACATGAGATCCCCCACTCAGTAGAGGCTCCTTTAACTATAGTGTCGTTTACCGAGTAATCGAGAAGACGTGCTACTTTCGACCTGGGAGCCTGCTGAAGCTGAGGATCGTAGAATACCTAACACATCTTGGCCTTTTAGGTGTAGTGAGGAAGATATGACGGAGTAATCCGGAAATAGTTGTCACGCGATACTACACTTAGACGAGTTTTTCTTGAGAATATTACTAATTACCGAGTTAATCGAGAAGTTGGTAATATCCGAAGGAAGGATGTAGACTATAGGAACCTCTAGAACCTTGTTTGGAAGGTGATAACTTTTATACCATACCTTATGGGTAGTACCTTCAACCTCATGCTCGTGACGTTGAACCTATGAACCCTATGTTTGTGATCTTGTGTGTGCTTGTTGCATCATGCATCCATGCACTCATAAGCATCTTTTGAAGAAATTTTATTTCAATGGACTTGAAAGTTGGTCATTTGTGAATATCTCAGGTACCTTTTGACCATGGATTCTGGAAAAAGAAAGACTGGAAAATACAGTTTCAAAGATCCCAAGACAGATGAGTTGATCAGTCTGATTCCTGAGATTGAGTGTTCTGCAGATTTTCGGAGGATGTGTGGATTCATCATTCCTCTCATGAAGCTTAGGATGAAGGAGGGTATTCTCTCGACCTTGGTCCAGTTCTATGATCCGATGTATCATTCATTACTTTACTTTCCATGACTATCAGTTGATGCCTACACTAGAGGAGTATTCTTATCTGTTGGATTTACCTATTACTGATCATGTTCCTTTTACTAGTTTGGAGGGTGAGCCAAAACCACACGAGATTGATGCTTTGATCCATCTGGGGAAGTCTGAGGTTGAAGTCCATATGACTACTAAAGGAGGGATTAGAGGATTACCAGCTCAGTTCTTATTGAAGAAAGCTCGTTACTTTTCCAGGATAAAGAGTACAGTCGCTTTTGAGGCCATCTTTGCTCTACTTGCTTACGGGTTGTTTTTATTTCCTAATATGGATACGTTTATTGATGTTAATGCTATCAGGATCTTCATGATTGGAAACCCAGTTCCCACATTGTTGAGTGATGCTTATTACTCTATTCATCTTCGGAATTCTTATCATGGGGGGATGATTATCTATTGCATGCCTCTGTTGTACCGGTGGTTTATTTCTCATATGCCTCAGTCTGATGCTTTCTAGGATGTCAGGAAGGAACCCCGTTGGGCTCCTAATATCATGACACTTACTCACTCAGATATAGATTGGTATCATCGGTCTTACAATGATGTAGAGATTGACAGTTGTGGTAGTTTCCCTAATGTAACTCTTCTTGGTACAAAGGGAGGAGTTAACTACAACCCTGTTCATGCACGACGACAACTTGGTTATCCGATGAGGGATAAACCAAATAGTATTCATTTGAGTAGTTTCTTCCTGAAGGAGGGAGAAGACCATAAAGAAGCTAGGGAGAAGATTTCGAAGGCCTGGCGTCACATTTATAGTAAGAGTAGGAAAGACTTGGGACCTAGGGGGGTTGTTTCTTTGGAGCCTAATCTTCAGTGGGTCCAAACGAGAGCTATTCAGTTGAAGATGTCGTATTCCCGGGAAGCACCTATGCCTGATTTGTTTGTGAAGAAAAATCCTCCCTTATTGGATGATGTGGAAGAGCTACAACTTGCTTTAGTCGGGATGCAACAAGAAAAGGAAGCTTGGAAGAATAAGTACCAAACTTTAGAGATTTCCTATAGAGCAAACTTGAAGGAGAGAGACGATTTGATTGAGATTCTTAATAGTCGGGCTGTAGAGACCATGGAGAGGCGAGGGGATTTATTTTCTCCTAAGCCTCAGTCAGATACTAGTTGCTCACTTCCTGATTCAGGTGATTGGAAGAAGGTTGCCACCAGATATGCCGAAGAAAACCAGAGGTTGAAGGCTCAGATTGCCAGGTTTACAGGGAAGCGCCAGCGTATAGAGTGATCTCCATCAGCATTACTTCTTAGGGTTTTAGACTTTATTTTCATCTTGTACTTGGGATTATTTAAACTTGTAACCCATTTTGAAGTTATTATAATAAAAAATTTCAGTATTTCAAATGTATTATTACTTTGATATTTGCAATGTGTCTATAAATCTTTAAGTCCCTTGAAATATTAATAATAAAATAAATCATGTGCATTGCATATAATGCATCATGTTGCACATATTTCTTGCATTTGTTATGGATGTCCAAGTGTCTTACCAAGTTTCTTTATTTTGTTCAGCAAGCTATCTCACCACTACAATACTCGAGCTAATTTTAGAAGGAAGATGGACAACTTAGAACAAGAGAATTGCGAGCTGCGCGAGGAAGTTTCTGCTCTGAAGGCCGGCATGACCAATCTCACTACTCTGATTGAATCTCTGGTGGCTGCTCAGAATCAGCCACCGAGTGTTCAACCTCAACAGATAAGGGTTACTACTGAAGCTTCGAATGTTCTTGTGTCTGCCATTCTAGCTGTTGTTTAGAATTACATGCCTCAAGGTTATCCATGGGGAATGCCAAATAATTTTGTGCCTGAAGGTTTCAATCTTGGTCCTCAAGTTACTCCAGTTGTTCAGACTACTGTTACTCCTGCACCTCCTATGGTGCATGCTACTCCTGTTACACCTCCTTCGGTGAATATGGTCCCATTTTCTAATGATGATATGTATCGTCCTTTTCCTCCACCAAGTGAAGGCTTGGATATCTATGATAGAATGGATGATTTTCAAGATAAGTTTGACAAGATGCAGAGGGAGAAGAAGGCCCTCAGGGGAAAGGAATTGTTCGTGCAGAATGTGAATGATTTATGCTTGGTCCCGAATGTCAAGATACCTGTGAAGTTTAAAGTCATGGAATTCGAGAAGTACAAGGGCAACACTTGTCCTTGTGCTCATCTTGTGATGTATATAAGAAGAATGTCTACCCACACTGATGATTAACATCTGCTGGTTCACTTTTTTCAGGATAGTTTGATTGGTGCTGCGTTGAAGTGGTATATGAGTTTGGACAGCGCCAATATCCATACTTTCAACGACATGGGAGAAGCATTTATCAGACAATATAAATACAACATGGACATGGGGCCTGATCGTGATCAACTCAGGGCCATGGTTCAGAAGGACATGAAATCCTTCAAAGAATATGCACAGGGATGGCATGAGGTAGCCTCCCAAGTGTATGCTCCCATGGAAGAAAAGGAGATGACTAAGATTTTCCTGAAGACTCTGGGTGCTTTCTTCTATGAGAGGATGGTAGCGAGTGTCCCAAGTGACTTTACTGAAATGGTGGGCATGGTTATCCGTTTGGAAGAGGCTGTAACAGAGGGACGTTTAATAAAAAGCGAAAGTTCTGGAAGTACGAAGAAGCCATCCTATGGGTTTGCCAAAAAGAAGGAAGGATATACAAATTCTGTTATGCAAGAGAGGAGGGTTAATCCTCCTAGAAGAAATTACCAGCATCATCAACAAGTCGCCTCAGTAACTCCAGTTGTTGGTGTGGCTCCAACCACCATTGCTTATCAGAGACCATCCCATCATGGGAATCAAGGGTATAATTAGATAAGGGAGAGTTGTGACCCTATCCCTATGAGCTATACAGAATTACTCCCGGTGTTAATTTAAAAGAAGTTGGTTCAGACCAAACCACCTCCCACTATATCATCACCATTGCCTTGGTATTACAAGGCAAACCAAACATGTGCTTTTCATCAGGGAGCACCAGGGCACAATCTTGAGAACTGCTATCCTTTGAAAACTAAAGTACAAAAATTGGTGAAGTCTGGTATCTTGTCCTTCAAAGATGTTGGCCCTAATGTAAAAGATAATCCTTTGCCAAAGCATGGAGGAGCAAATGTTGTGAACATGGTGGTTGGTTGTCCAGGCGACTTCCGTATTTTAGATATTAAATTAGTTAGAGTAGATTTGATAAAAATGCATGCAGAACTCTGTGAGTTTAGCTACTATACGCATGACCATGCCGGTTGTGCTATTTGCAGTACAGATATACAGGGTTGTGAAAAGATAAAGGCTGATTTGCAGGAGATGATGGACGAGGCCCTCATCCACATAATCAGGCATAGGGCAGAGTACGAAGAGGAAGTAAACACGCTTTCTGGATGTCCTGGAGAGTTCAGAATCTTTGATGTGGAACATATGAATGAGGATCTTATACAATTTCATGCTACTTTCTTCCACGTGGATGATCAGGTAGAACATCAGTATGGATCTTGCCGAATTTGCTGTCGGGACTCTCGAGGATGTTCAATTGTAATGAAAGGTATTTAGTTATTATTGGATAATATAACTATCAAGTTCACATGCCAAAGGGATGATTTCCACGAGGTCAATGAGATTAAGGTTTGTTTGGCTGAAGAAGAGTCAGATGATGAGTATGCCTCTACGGATGAGTTCTTCTCCTCAAATGAAGATATATTTTCCAGAGATGACTCTGTAATGACTGAGTGTGTTGAAGAGGGAGTAAATGTTATTGTGCCTTGTTTTGGTGCACCCACCCCTTTTGAAGTTGAATATCATGGCAAGCCAGCTATTACTCCATTGGTGATTAGCTTACTGGGTCATGTCCCTTACAAGTCAGACAAGGTTGTAGCCTACAAATATAATGCTACAATCTTAGAGGATGGTGTGGAAGTTCCCATCCAGCCAATGCCTAATGTTGGAAATATTGCTGAGACTAGCATAGTGACCCGCAGCGGTCGTGTATTTGCACCATTTGTTCGTGGAGATGTTAGTAGTGGAAAGAAAGTTGTGGAAGATGTTGAACCCAAGAAGGTAGTGGGGGAATCTAGTGGAGCTACGCTAGAAAAATAGGTGGATGATATTTTGAAGATAATCAAAATGAACGACTACAGAATTATAGATCAGCTATTGCAGACTCCTTCAAAAATATCTATCTTGGCTTTATTGATGAACTCCTCTGCTTGCAGAGAATATTTGATGAGGGTATTGGACCAAGCTTTCATGGAGAGTGAAATGCCAGTAGACCAATTCAGCAGTGTGGTATGGAACATTACATCATGTAATAACCTGAGTTTCTGCGATGATGAACTGCCCGATGAAGAAAGGAATCACAATATGGCCCTCGACATCTCTATGAACTGCAAGAATGATTCATTATCCAATGTGCTGATTAATAATGGATCCACATTGAAAGTTATACCAAGGAACACACTTACGAAGTTGAAATATCAAGGAACGCCCATGCGCCCAAGTGGCATTATTGTGAAAGCGTTTGATGGATCAAGGAAATCTGTTATTGGTGAAATGGACTTGCCTATTCATATAGGCCCACATTTGTTTCAGATTACTTTCCAGGTCATGGATATTATACCCGCTTACAACTGTTTGTTGGGACGGCCATGGATACATGAGGCAGGGGCTGTCACTTTGACTTTACACTAGAAGTTGATGTTTGTGCGTGAAGGAAAAGTGGTAATTATAAATGGAGAACATGCATTATTGATATCTCATTTGTCTTCTTTCATCATTTTGGAGGCGGATGAAGCGGCTGTTGGAACCCAGTTCCAAGCTTTATCCATTGATAATATAAGAGGAAATGAGAATTTTATGGCTTCGTTTAAGGATGCTTAACAGATTGTGCATAATGACCATAGTGAAGTATGGGGGCAGATTGTTGATCCACCTGTAAACAAGAATAGAGTTGGCTTGGGGTTCTCTGTGAAGAATGATAAAGGTAACAGCATAAAGTCGAAGTCTGCTGCAGGAAAGTATCAAGACATATTTCGTAGCGGGGGTTATCTTCGCCCAACTGTTTTTGGGATTAATGTCATTGTGGAAGATGAAGCAGAGCCAGAAATGCCAAATTATGTGACGCACGGAGTTAGGGTTCAGAACTGGATCACCATTGATGTTCCCTCTTGCATACATGTTTCAAAGTAATTTGTTTTTGTTAATCTTTTTGAAAAGCTTTCACTCTGCCCAAGGTGAAAGTATTGATATTGTATGGGCTTATCTGTTTGCTTTGATTTTTAAAATCAATAATAAAAGTTGTCTTTGTTTCCCAAATTGTGTTTTTATTTTTTTCTTTTTTCTTGGAAAATGGTAATCAGAAAAAACCTTTCAAAGTAAATAATAACTGCAATTCAATCTACATGATCACTTGTTATATGTGTCAGTTTCTAAAAGCAATCAATTAGGGTTCAGAAGAAGATCCGAAGGAAGTCAAGATTGGAGCATTGTTGCATCCTGATGTGAAGAGCAGGTTGATTAAGATGTTGAAAGAGTATGTGGATCTTTTTGCTTGTTCTTACCAAGATATGCCTGGTCTAGATACAGATATTGTAGAGCATCATTTGCCGCTGAAGCCAGAGTGCCCTCCAATCAAACAGAAGTTGCGAAGAACTCACCCAGATATGGAAGTGAAGATCAAAGAAGAAGTTCTAAAGCTGATTATTGCCGGTTTTCTTGTGACATCAATGTACCCTCATTGGATTTCCTATATTGTCCCAATACTGAAGAAAGACGGAAAATTCCGCATGTGCGTAGATTATAGAGATCTAAATAAAGCTAGTCTAAAAGATGATTTTCCATTGCCACACATTGATATGTTAGTGGATAGCACAACAAAGTTCAAAGTTTTCTCGTTCATGGACGAATTTTCCAGGTATAATCAAATAAGGATGGCTCCTGAGGACATGGAAAAAACAACATTTATCACACCTTGGGGAACATTCTGTTACAGAGTGATGCCCTTCGGGTTAAAAAACACTAGTGCAACGTATCAGAGGGCTATGAAAACCCTATTCCATGATCTGATACACAAGGAAATTGAGGTATATGTCGATGATATGATTGCTAAATCCCAGACTGAAGAAGGGCATGTAGAAGATTTGTTGAAGTTGATTCAGCGTTTCAGGAAGTATCGTCTCCGTTTGAATTCAAATAAATGGACCTTCGGTGTTCGGTCACGAAAATTGTTGGGTTTCATTTTTAGCTAGAGAGGGATTAAAGTTGACCCTGATAAAGTCAAAGTAATTCAAGAAATGCCAGCGTTGAGAACTGAAAAGCAAGTCAAAGGTTTCCTTGGGCGCTTGAATTACATTTCCAGATTCATTTCCCACTTGACTGCAACGTGTGAATTGATCTTTATGTTGTTAAAGAAAGATCAAGGTTGTGTATGGACAGATGACTGCCAAAGGGCATTTGAAAGTATTAAAGAATATCTACTTGAACCTCCTATCTTGATCCCTCCTATTGAAGGAAGACCATTGATTATGTATCTGACAATGTTAGATAATTCCATGGGCTGTATTCTGGGAAAACAAGATGAAACAGGGAAGAAAGCATATTCCATTTATTATCTCAGTAAAACGTTTACTGATTGTGAGTCGCGATATTCCATGCTAGAAAAGACATGTTGTGCTCTGGCCTGGGCCGAAAAACGTTTACGGCAGTATATGTTGAATCACACTACTTGGTTGATCTACGAAATGGATCCAATCAAGTACATTTTTGAAAAGCATGCTCTTACTGGGAGAATTTCCCGCTGGCAGATGCTGTTATCTGAATATGACATTGAATACCGCACTCAAAAAGCTATTAAAAGCAGCGTGTTAGCAGTTTATCTTGCTCACCAACCAGATGATGATTATCAGTCTGTGAAGTATGATTTCCCCGATGAGGATGTGATGTTTCTGAAAGTGAAAGATTGGGATGAACCATTGCCTGGTGAAGGTCTTAATCCTGAATCTCACTGGAGCATGATATTTGATGGAGCTGTGAACGCTTATGGTAAAGAAATTGGTGTTGTGATTGTCACTCCACATGGATCACACATTCCTTTTACTGCAAGGTTGACATTTGATTGTACTAATAATATGGAAGAATATGAGGCTTGCATCATGGGTCTCGAGGAAGCTATTGATCTCAGAATTAAAATTCTAGATGTGCATGGCGATTCAGCTTTGGTAATAAATCAGATTAAAGGAGAGTGGCATACTCGTCACCCCAGCTTGATCCCTTACAAAGATTATTCTAGAAGATTGTTACCTTTCTTTAATAAAGTAGAATTCCATCACATCCCCAGAGACAAAAATCAAATGGCGGATGCTCTGGCAACTCTGGCTTCTACGTATCAAGTGAATACTTGGAATGATATACCTCGAATTATAGTTCGGCGACTGGATAGGCCCTCTCATGTGTTTACAACAGAAGAGATAGTACATGAGAAACCTTGGTATTATGATATCAAGCATTTTCTCCAGACTCAGGAATACCCGATTGGTGCATGGAATAAAGATAGAAAGACATTGAGAAGATTGGCTGGCAGCTTCTTCGTTAGTGAAAATGTGTTGTACGAGAGAAATTATGACATGGTCTTGCTCAGATGCATAGATAGACACGAAGCATACATGTTGATGCATGAGATTCATGAAGGTTCATTTGGCACTCATGCCAATGGACATTCAATGGCTAAAAAGATGCTAAGGGCAAGTTACTATTGACTGACAATGGAATCTGAATGTTATAGATTTTCAAAGAAGTGCCATAAATGTCAGATTTATGCGGACAAGATTCTTGTGCCTCCGACACTTCTAAATGTTATTTCTTCCCTGTGGACTTTCTTTATGTGGGGTATTGACATGATTGGAATGATAGAACCCAAATTTTCGAATGGACACTGTTTTATCTTGGTAGCAATTGATTTCTTCACCAAATGAGTTAAAGCTACTTCATATGCTAATGTTACTAAATAGGTGGTAGTGCACTTCATTAAGAATAATCTCATATGTCGGTATGGTGTGCCGAGCAGAATTATCACCGATAATGGCTCAAATCTGAACAACAAGATGATGACAAAACTTTGTGAAGAATTCAAGATTGTCCATCACAATTCATCTCCGTACAGGACGAAGATGAATGGGGTTGTTGAAGCTGCTAATAAGAATATCAAAAAGATCATCCAGAAGATGGTTGTTACTTATAAATATTGGCATGAAATGCTCCCTTTTTCTTTACATGGATATCAGACATTTGTCCGCACTTCAACAGGAGCAACCCCGTTCTCCTTTGTGTATGGAATGGAAGTGGTGCTCCTAATCGAGGTTGAGATTCCCTCTTTGCATGTGATAATGGAAACCAAGTTGTCAGAGGCTGAATGGATCCAGAACAGGTTTGACCAATTGATTTAATCAAAGATAAGAGAATGACGGCTTTGTGTCATGGGCAGTTATATCAGAAAAGAATGAAGAAAGTTTTTGATAAGAAGGTCAAACCTCGTGAATTCAGAGAAGTCGACCTCGTGCTTAGGAAGATCATGTCTTTTAATGCTGATTTTAGGGGAAGGTGAACTCCCAATTTTGAAGGCCCATATGCTGTCAAGAAAGCCTTCTTTGGCGGTGCATTAATTCTTGAAACTATGGATGGCGAGGAGTTCCAACATCCCATGAATGCTGATGCAGTCAAGAAATGCTTTGCCTAAAGAAATAAAATAACAGCTTGCTAAGTTGAAAACCTGAAAGGGCGGCTTAGGAAAAAAGGAGCGTCTCGGTAGGCCGAAAACCCGAAAGGGAGGTCTAGGAAAAAATTAGAGACATAAACAGAATAAAATTTCCCACTAAGTTAAAAACCCTCAAGGGCAGCTTAGGAAAAAGTTAGGGACTTTCTTGGCAAGTAACTACATCAGACAAGACTTGATCGTTGAAGCAACAATCTTCTTGAATCCTCATCATACTTCAACGGAAGCTGTTGTTCAGAATTTCGAAGTTGTTAGGGGGAATAGTGGTCATTGTATCTTAATGTATATTTTCCATTATATATTATCATTTTCCAAACTTTGTAATCATTCGTGGAGTCTCGTCATTCGCGGACTACCATTCTATCAATAAAATTTGAGCTTTTACCCAATTCTTTGTATTTTTTATTTTTATTCAGCTTACAAAGACTACATTTATTATTGATAATAATTTTCAAAGCAAAAATATTAAATAACAAAATTGTTTTTCAAAAAGAATTTACAACTTACTTTTACTTTAAATTTTGTGATTCAAGAGGAAAACAAAAATGGTGATCCCAGGAATGGACGAACTTCAGTAATTTTGGGAAATTTTGTTTCCCCCAGGAAGGTTTTCTCAGGTCGTTTTCTCTGGTATGTACGTGACTTTTTTTGTATATTGAACATGATACCAATTGATGTAAGGTGCGGTATTGGTTTTGTGATCCCGTTGTCCCCAGTCGGGTCTTGGTTCACTTTTTATTTTGGGTTTGCATGGTCTGAAGCCTCTATCCCAGATTCCCCAACGAAGTCTTCCCTCATATGACGAAAGGTATTGTTCCCTTGGTGTGCTGAGATGGAACTATTTGCAAAATGTAGCTCTTTCTATAGTATTGGCAATGTTGTTGGTATTTATTTCCCAGACAACTAGACTAGGGCATTATATTTTCTATGAAGTGTTGAGATAATTGTCAACCCTTTGGGTTTTCACCCGCCAGGTGTTGGGTTTGATTTAAAAATCCCCATGAGTTTGAACTTTTGTTATAATGTAGACTTCTTGATTCCCCAGGAAGGTTATCTCAGGGCATCTTTTGTTGGAATAAGTTTGCATGATATGAAGACACAATCTAAGATTCCCCAGTGAAGGCTTCAC
The DNA here is from genome assembly GCA_948472305.1 of Vicia faba. Classification (NCBI taxonomy): domain Eukaryota; kingdom Viridiplantae; phylum Streptophyta; class Magnoliopsida; order Fabales; family Fabaceae; genus Vicia; species Vicia faba. The sequence continues at coordinate 210,858,826 of OX451738.1, read as the reverse complement.
TTATTTGATAAAATTATTTTCTCCCCATGCATGCTGAATTGGACTCATTTGCGAAGTATCTCCCTTTCGGCAGTACTTTCATTTTGTTTGATTGCCCGATAATCAGGCAAGGGCAATGTTTTATTTAAGAAGTGTTGAGGAATTTTTCAGTTTTTTTGGGTTTTCACCCGCCAAGTGCTGGGTTTGATTTAAAATCCCCATAAGATTGATTTCTTGCTGTAATGTTTGACTTCTTAACTCTCCAAGTTGTCATCCCCATGAGGATTCATACTTTCTCCCCGGAGAAGTTGGTGCAAAACTTACTCTCAATATTGAAGAACGTATCTTGGTTTCCCCTCTTCGATATGGTGTTGACCTCTCCAATAGAGTCAGCACGAGGTCTCCAATCGATATTTTGATGATGAGGCACTATCTCCCTTAGTGAAGTCTGTATGATATTCCCCCAATGAAGTCGGCTTGACATCATCAGTTGATGTTGTGATGATATGGTTTTCATTTTCCTTATTAGAAATCACCTTTGCAATCCCCAATATAAGTACGGACCGTGAAACATGTGTCTTCCCCAATGAAGTCTGTGTGTTATTTCCCGGTGAAGCCTGGAGAAGGATGTTATATCCCTGTATCTGTACTGGTTTGTCGTTATGATGTGATTATTTTCATATTATGTTCCTTCCTAGTGAAGTTAAGCCATGAAATAGGATTTTGTTTCCTCAATTGGTGCTTATTTTTCTTATGGAATTTTTATCTTGGATTTGATTTAGCCGAGTATTTATTGTGCCTGAGTTGGTTTTTCCTGTTTATTCCCAGTGTTATATGCTTGTTTTGTCAGCATATACATGAAAACACTCATACATCATACATACATCATGCATAGTTAAATTTAGCAAATCATTGCTCATTCAGATTCGTTAATATTTTGTTGACATATTACCCTATTTTGCAGAGTTGTGTTGTCCTCTCTCCAATAGAGTGTCAGCCTTAAGTAGAAAGTGTATATTCTTTCAATTTCCCCATTGAGTTATCCCTCGTGGAAGATTTTTGCTTTAGCCTTCCTGTACAGCTCTTTGTCTGGATAGATTGGGTTTACCTCTTGAGTTTATTTCTCAAAGGATTTATTTTGATTGACTATTTTACTCCAGTTTATTTCTGGTTTGAATCTTTGTTTCCCAGCAATATTATTACTTTGGATTTCTGCATGCTTCGAGCCTTGGTTTGAGAATGTGCATTTATTTTGGCACGAGAAGACTTTATCTCCTCAGCAGGAATATGTTGGCATTTCCCCAGGAAGTCATGATTCATTCCCCAGGAAGTCATGATTCATTCCCCAGGAAGTCATATTTCTTTCCCCAGGAAGCCAAATTGCTTTCCCCAGAAAGTCATTTTTATAATCCTTCCTATAACAGCAAGTAACAAGTCTCTTTATTTGAGCAACTTATACTTCCCTGTTAAAGTCGACGTTACTTTTTTGCTATCTTCTTTATGAGTGGATAGTTTGCAGTTCATTATCAAATCACTCCAGTGGATGGCAAGTCTTTTCGATATGACAGAGATAATTCATTGTGAAATCTTTGTAAGTGATAGTCTCTATATTTGTGACAGCTTATATTACCCTTTCCGGGCGGAGTGCATTGGTTAAAGAAGAAGTTGAGACCCGTTCTAAGTGAAACTCCGAAATTTTGGGGAAACTTGTTATCTGTTTGCTACCTTCATTGAACGTTGGTAGTTCACCATCAGTGAACGTTGGTGATTGTTATCTTTTTTCCACCTTCAGTGAATGTTGGTAGTTCACCATCAGTGAACGTCGGTGTTATGATATTTCTTTTCTCTCTACCTTCAGTGAAAGTTGGTAGTTCATTGTCAGTGAACATCAATGTTATTCTCTTACTAACTTCAGTGAATGTTGGTGTTATCTTTTTGCTACCTTCAGTGAACGTTGGTAGTTCAGCGTCAGTGAATGTCGATGCTATGATATTTCTTTTCTCTCTGCCTTCAATTAAAGTTGGTAGTTCATCGCCAGTGAACGTCGATGTTATTCTCTTACTAACTTCAGTGAACGCTGGTTGTTCACCTTCAGAGAACGTGGGTGTTATCTTTTTTCTATCTACAGTGAACGTTGGTAGCTCACCGTTAGTGAACATCGGTGTTGTTATTCTTTTCTCTTTCTACCTTCAGTGAACGTTGTTAGTTTCGCCTTCAGTGAAAGTTGGTGTATCCTTTGATCTTTTAGCATCATTTGTGAGTCAGTGTCTTTATGATATTATACCTTCGACTATTGAGTTGGTAGTTCACAGTTATTTGTCAGTCACTTTTATCTTGTATTATTTCCTCTTTAGCTGAGTTCATGCTACCTTATCTCTTCTTTGGATGTTATACCAATAGAGTCGGGTCTTTTGATTCCCCAGTGATTTATTTTCCTGGTTGGGTTTCTCTTTTGATCCTTATTTCTTGAGCCACATCCCCAGTGGTGTTTTGAGTCCCTTTGAGTTTTCTCACATGCATTCATACTCATAAGCATTGCATGGCATCTTAGGGCCAAAAATAGGGTTTGTTTTATATTTAAGTATCTTCGATCACGTCGACACGAAGATTTTTAACCTTCGTATCTCCAGATAGAAGAAACTTAAATAAGGGCAGCTGATGTACCCCAACTTTTTCCCCTAAGATTCCTCTATCATATCATACCATCACATTGCAATCAGATCACAAATTAGGGTTTGAGGTTTATCTTCTACTGCATCCTGTCTTAGGGTTTGCCTATGGATTCACCAAGCACCTTGTAGAGCCTTTAATTGTGTAATTTTTATATGTATGCTTTTAACTAACCTCAAAATGTGGGCATTTTGTCCTTTGGAATATTATATTGTAGGTCATGGCACAGTTGCCTTCATCTCACCATCTCCTAGCATAGATGATCAAAACTAGGGTTTGAAGTTTAATCAGAAGATATTTAGATTTTTGGGAAATTTTTGATCCCATACTTCTCTACATAGTCATGAGCATCTATCATTGGAAGTTTGATCATCAACTTTGGCTTGAAAGGGTTCAATTGATGATAAGGGGTAAAATGGTCATTTTGTCAGAAGACAATCAAAATCAGTTGTTGACCAAGTGAACTTTTAGCCAACCATCAATTCAATATCCATGCTCTCATATTTCATGGTCAATAGTGCAAAAATATCAAGAGGAAGTGTGAATTGGAGTTAACTTGCGAAGGAAGTTATTTGAAGTTTTGAAATCTTTCTAAGTATCCATAGGGCTGAATTTTGACTGGCTACAACTTTTTCAATTTTTATTGAAAATGTGCAAACTTTATATGCCTAGAAAGAGGATAAAAAATTATCCAACTTTGTAGAAGTGGCCACAAGTCCAAAAAATGAATGGAAAAAAAGTTATGAAGCTTGGAAGATTTTGACACTTGGTGAAATTTTGGTTTAAAATGCAAAAATTTGACTTATTGTCCATTTTTGAATGACCATTTGGACTCAAATAAAAAAGTTGGAAACATGAAAGTTGTAGATTGGAATTTTATATTCATTTTTCATTTTAGAATCATCTCAAATAGTTAAGTAAAGAGAAAGATATGATGATTAGGATTTTGAGCTGAAAACTGAATTTTTGCCCAGCACAATGCAAGGCACGCCTAGGCAGACAAGGCATTTCATCAAACATGTTGTGGGCGTGCATTCATCATCACTTTTCTATGTGAAATATTCATTATTTTTAAAAATTTCCAAAATCAAAATTGAAGCCCTAAATGTGAGAAACACCTTTGCTTCAGAAAGTTTCTCCAAATTCTTCCTACATTTTGAGATATAATTGTGAGATGTAGGCACCATACATGTTGAATTTTCTGCCCAGCAAGCCATCACGTGTGCGCAGCCAGCCCAGCTAGACCTGGCATTTTATTAAACAATTTGTAAGCACGTGTTCATGGCCAAATATCTCATTGATTCAAGCCTCAGTTTGAAAAAATGTGAACATGAAAGTTGGAGTATGAAGTGTCCTCTCCATTTTTAATTCAAAGTTTGTGACGTTTCATGCACCATAGAGAGGGATATAAGGGAGTAAATAAGTGTTCATGGAATGATGAAATTTGCATGAAAATGCATGGAAAAATTTATGCAACCCAAGACCAATTTCCAGCTCACACTCCAACACTTCTCACATACTCAAGAGCACGTAATTTACATCCAAAAATAACATGAAAACTGCAACACCTCACAACCTCCTCACATTTCTCATTTTCTATTACATTCTCTTTCTACAGTCTATAAAAAGCCATTTCATTCAACAAGCAAGGGGTGAAAAGAAAAAAAACCAGAAGCTCTCATCTATCTCTCTCCCTCACAAAAATAAACAAAGCTCTCCTCTCCCTCTTAGAATTTCAAACCAACTTCCACCATTGTTAAGCAAGCTTCCACATTTTATTAAAACTTCTTCGCATCTCCCTCTCTACTCATCATCACTGCATCTTCAAAGCAATAATTTCTGGAGAGCTAGGTCTTTATTTGAGCTCCAACATCATCCAACTCATTTCAAGGTAGTTTATCCATTTTCTCTCTCTACTGCAACTTGCATTTTATTTTTAAATCCATGAACATTTTGAAAAATCCAATTACATATTCATAATCCTTGCATTTTTCTGATCAATTTTCATTTTTGGGTCGTTTAATTTGATGGAGAATTGAAGAAGAAAAGTGAATCACAAAATTGTTGTTAAAATGTGTAAATCAAAAAAAGTGTTCATGTAGCATTCTTCACGCGCGATTTTCTCAATCATCCATACATCATTTCATGAATTTTTTGATCCTAGCATGTTCTACTAATTTCAATCTTGAACTCTGGTGTTGGAATTTTTGGATTTCATCAAGAAATGAGTGAGTTATGGTGATCTGAAAATGGTGTGTCAAAGCTGAAAAACACATAGCATGGCTGCTTGGTAGGGATGATGAGGTGTCTTGTTTTAATTGAACATGGTTTCAGTACCTTTTACAGCTTATTTTGGTAAAAACAGGTGTAATAGCCTCTGAATATTAATTTTTCTTTTGTTTTCTCAAATTTTATTTTAATATTTCTTTCACTTCAAAAATTATGAAAAAAATTTTTTAAACTCCTTTTTCAGTATATTTTCATATTTTGATTTTTATTTCATTTTCTATCATTTTTCTTGATTAAATAAAATCATGTAAATAATTAGGGTTTTAATATTTCTTTTAAATCTTGAATTTTATTTTCCTATTTCTATTAAGTAAAAAAATCTCTAAAAAAAATTTTTGGACTCCTCTTTGAGCTTATTACATGAAAATATTTTGTTCTATTTTACAAAAAATTTGGATTACAAATCACATCATTTAATTGGACATATTCATCTTTTCCTTGTTTTTTTAATGAATTGTTTAAATAATTTCTATTTATTTTTTCCTTTTGAGATAAAATTCAAGAAAAATATTATTTATGATACTTTTAATTTTCTTGACATGTAGGTTATTTTAAATCAAATTTATTTGGCCTTTGGATCTAATTGATTAATTTTTGAACTTATTTTCATTTTTTAGGGTTTTTGCTTGATCATGCACATTAATGGATTTAAATTTTTAACTTCCTTTACCTATAAAATCAAAGATGAAGTTGTTTGGAGTTCTTGAACATCTTGAGGTCATAAAAATAATTTTTTGGAATTTCACAATGTGATTTCATATTTTTCACAAATCATTTTCCAAAGCCATCTAGTTTAAGGCTTAAACTTGCTAGTTTTCAAGTTTGCATTTTTAAAGAAAATTTCCACCTCAATCCAGGGACTCCAAATTTTATTTCTGACTTTTATAGGACCTTAGGAGGTTAGGATTTTTAATTTAATAATTTTTCAAGTCATTTTCATATTTTAAAACTATTTTTGACTTAAGATTGCATTTTGGGTTTTACCTTTGATTAATGCTTGTAGTTGAAAAACTTTTGTACATGATTCTTGTTTGATTCTTGAAATAGCATGTGGTACTGACTTGGATCATATCTTAAGACAAACTATTCAACATCATTGGGTCTTGGGTGTTGATAGGTTGATAAACCAAATCCATTAAAATGGACCAATGATGTTGATGATATTTGAAACTCTAATCCCTTCCTTCTTCATCTTATTCCCCTTTCTTATTGTATTACATGTTATGGGATAATGATCTCTATATCATTTATCTAAACATGAAATACATATATTGCTATTGACTGACCTTAAAATAGGTGCGACTTCTACATAAGTCCACTTACGATTGCTTAACATAGCGTTAAATTTTGTCCCGATTCGAATAAATGATCATCCGTGGCCCAAACCTATGTTTGCAAGCCCAAGTATGTTAATTTGATCCCTTTTATCTAATAAACTTGAGATTCATTGTGTGGAGGCTTTGGTTCTACCAATCCTCTAATGTATCTTCATAAATTTTGGTCAACGCGAATCACTTAAACATCGTTGATCATTAAATGTTGCCTTGAGAATTCTTAAATGGATGATATACTTGACAAAAAGAAAATGCAACTTGTTGTTGAGAGACTTTGGTTCTACCAATCCTCTAATGTGTTCCAAATTCGAGTTTCAAGATGGTCATCCAACTAACCACTAATTATTAACAATTGACTTTACCTTATGCTTTTATTTTTATGCTTTTACTTTATGTACTATTTACTTTAGCATTTACATTTCATGCTATTTTCATCTTTGCTCACTTGAGTTTTTCTTTTCTTTTTGAAGATACTTAATAATCAACATAAATCATAAAAAACTTTAATGATACTTGGACTATTTGGTTACTATCCTTGGCATTATGGAGTATTGTACTTCTTGGACTTAGGAATAGAAGCACTGGCCTATGTTGGAGACCTTGTGACCTTATATGATATTTTGTCTGGAGTTCATGAGGTTTACCTAAAGACATTGAGTTGTTTTGTTTGTTTTGTATGCGGGTTATTATGATTACATACTTTGTTTGTAATCTGGAATTCACACGTATACAGTCGTTACTCTGCCCAATTTTTGTGAAGACTTAATACACTTGAAGTTTAGTTCTCTCAAGAGGTCTAGTGTATTTTCTTTCTTGGTTTCAATCCAAAGAATGAGAGTTCTATCTTGACTCATAATATCAAGTATTGGATTCTTGTTTTTTAAATAGTATTTCTCCCTAGCTTTTACCTCATGCTTTAGGATAGTCTCTTCTTCTCCTCCCATTTTCTTTAATTTCAAAAATCTTCTTCCTCCTTTTGAAAACTCTTCTTGTTTTGAAACTTGAACCATTTTCATAATAAACTTGGACTTAGGTCCATGCATTTTCAAAACATTTTCATGAATAAACTCTAATCAACTTAATAATACCTTGACATTTTTTGTGAGAAGACTAAAAGTCAATCAATCTCATTTCAAACCATTTTGCCACTTTAGCTTTTACTTTAAACTTTTCTCAAAAGAATATACTCTTGTCAATCCTTGTAGTGATGAAAACAACTATACGTCTAAAATATGTAGTGAAGTGAGATATTTTCCACTTGGGTGTTGAGTGAGTGATTTTTGATTTAAAAATCCAAGCCATAACCTCCACTTTGAGATGATACAAATTCTCCTTTCTCATAATTGTGGGTAGTAAGTATGTTTTCCACACGGACAATGACGATGATGTCTTATCTCATAAAATTAACCAACACACATGTGTTTTAAAATTTTCAAAAGGTGAACTACGAGTACCCTGATCCCCTATTGCACGAAAGGTGGTACGTAGGCACTAAAGGTTCGCAACTGCGGTGGGTGAAAAAATCATAAAAAATACTTCTTTTCTCACCTCCACCATCTATTTTTTATATAACATTTTATAGCCAAAATATACAGATTTTTCAAAGAGGTTTCTGTGGAGTACCGTAGATGTTTAGGGTGCTAATAAATTCCCTTTGCATAACTAACCCCCTTACCTTGAATATTTCCCCCTCTTTTTAGGTTACTCGCTCTTTTCCCATTCCTTTAGAAACAATAAAGCGCGCTGGTGATTTTTATTTTGATCTGTATAAGTCTAGTCAATCCAACGGCTTAGTCTTAAACATTTCTACCGCTACACCAATTCAGGGGGAGACTTTAAATGCTTTATGTTCTTTAAGTTTCTATCAAAATATACAAGTTTTTGTCATCATCAAAAAGGGGGAGATTGTTAGAACATAGTTTAGTTCTACAACCCTTGTAAGAGTTTTGATGATAACAAACACTGAAAGAACAATTATGCTCCCTAAATAAGTATTTTATTTTGCAAAGAAGTTCTAATGGAAGAAGCACAAAAGATGAGTTAGATCGTTGTTTAAAATCTAATTCAACACATTTTATATAGAAAGAAATCTGCATAACACGCTTATATAGAGAATTTCTCAAGCTACAACTTCTGAGTGCACTAAACGCTGCAAACAGGAACTTCGTTATTCTGATTCATATAGTTTTGGAAAGAAGTAAAGGAGTCCCAACGGTAACATTCATCTTCTGAAGCATTGTGAAGCAAGCATGTTCTGAAGTGTTACATTTCATTTATGGCTATTCAAAAGTAACGGCTGAAAGAGGTCAAGAATCTCTATGTTTGGAAAGCTCTTTAATTACTATTTATCAACAATCCAAAAGCTCCTCACATGTGTTGCCTATATATACAAGACTTGAAGGAGAAATCGTTGACAATTTTTTTTTACTGCACACTACAAGCGAAATATTTTCATCACCTTCATCTTACAAAAATTCATTTGTGTAAAACATCCCTTGTGTGATACTGTTTTGTTAGAAAACACATATTGTACACTCTTTCAAATATTGTATTGTGTAATACCTTGAGAAAACCGAGTTGTGGTTTAAACTCAAGAAGAATTTGACGGTTGTCAACGTATCTGTGTAATCAAGTTTGATTAGTGGATTAAGACCTTGTTGAGAGAGGTGAACTCACCTTGGCGGGTGGACTGGAGTAGTTTGAGTTCAAACGAGCCAGGATAACTAACGTGTCTTTTACTTTAAGTTTTAAAAACCCCAATTCAAACCCCCCTTTCTTGTGTTTTTCCATTCTTCAATAATAACAGATGCAAACGTCAAGTATAAAAAATCAGAAGAGGACTGAAAAAACAAGTTACTACAGTAACAGAGTCAACCAAAAAGCATTTCCAAAAGCTCAGCCTTGCTACCAACAATCTGTTTACAGTAACACCAAATACAACAAGCCTAAACAACCCCGAAACCCTAAGCTTTGTTCATCACTTTCCCCAAATCACAAACCCTTCAGAATTATATGGGAAAAGAAGAATGACAGTTCTGAATCACAGATAGTAAAAGAAAAGACAAAGATCAGAAAGATATCACCAAAGCATAACAGTCCAAGCCTACTGCTACTAGCCCAAAACCATGTCAAAAACAGGTTGCAATACTGCTTCATATCAAAACATGCATCACATGGCAAAATAAACAAAAGAGTCCAAAGGTTTACGCAAATAGTCCTGCATAATCTATGCTATGTTGCTGTCCCAAAATTAGCCTCTGCAATACTGCTCCAAGACCTATCCAAGAGCAGTTCAAAAATACACCAAAATAGCTAAACATGAAACTGCACCAAAGAAAGCACCAGACAGCATGTCAAAACAGTTTAAAATACATGTTATCTTTCCCACGTAAATGCCTCTTTCTTTTGATATAAACAGACACACAAAAAATATAGGGGGTAGAAGAATGTTCACACAAACCCTAACAGCCGCATCAACAACCATCAAACCCTAAGAAAATTGATTATCATCATCTCCCATAAACTCAAACCCTTTAAAGAAAGAGATATATCATTCATATAGACATAAATCGCAGCAAACCAAAAACATACTAACCATAATCATCATTTTCCTTACTCACATAAACCCTTCAGAAATCAAAATTGTCAGTAGAAGAAGAAAATCAATACACAAACTCAGGCACAGAAAGATCTCACCCAAAACCTCTGAAGGTTGATAAATCACATATCTCCTGCCTTTTCCCTTTTTTCTTTCTTTCGTTCATCTTATAGTTGGAATTTCTCATCGTTATCATCATTTTTCAAATCTGTAACTTAGGGTTTCGTTCACCTCTTTTTAGATCTAGGGTTATTGGCTAGAAATCTGCAAAAAACAACCATGGATTAGCCATTAGAAAGAGAAGACGGACATATTCATGTAATAAAAGTGAGGATCAGAGTCGCGTCACCGCCGTCACCACTGTAAGGCGATTTCCGGTGCGGCCAGGTTGTCGTCTCCAGTGGAGACTTCGGATAATAGAGAGTATCTTGTGGATAGAGAGAGAGAGAGAGAGAGAGAGAGAGAGAGAGAGAGAGAGAGAGAGAGAGAGAGAGAGAGAGAGAGAGAGAGAGAGAGAGAGAGAGAGAGAGAGAGAGAGAGAGAGAGAGAGAGAGATAGAGAGAGAGAGAGAGAGAGAGAGAGAGAGAGAGAGAGAGATAGAGAGAGAGAGAGAGAGAGAGATATAGAGAGAGAGAGAGAGAGAGAATTGGTTTTATTATTAAGTTTAAGTTATGTGTCATTTATTTTGTGGTTTAACTTAATAATCTGATTACTAATTTGGTGGTGACACCTTAATCACTATATAAATGATGTTGAGTGCCTATACCCATGGTATATACCATGTACCTCTGTTTCTTACCTCGTGATCAAGATCTAATGCATATGAACGCATGCCCTTATGACGCACCTTCTTGGAGTGTCACATTGGATCAGTCAGGAAGCTTGGGTCGCCCTTTATTTGGGCCATCTATATTTCTTTTTACATCTCGAATTCTTCAATACAGGCCCATCTCCAATCCTATCTCTCTTTAAATTTCTTTATTTCTTTTATTTCTATTGCTTTATGAAGATATAAATAATGTATTAAATAACTATTCTATTTAAATTGATTTTGATTATTGTTGACAGTTAGTTTATTAATAAATTAATTTCGATAAAAAATCAAAGGATTTTTAATTTATAATAATTATTTAACGATTTGGAATTCTATTGTTTGAATTAAATTATTTGCTTGCTTATGTTTGTATGATTGTCTACCAAACACACACTCAAACACATTTAATAAATTCACATCCGATTCTTTTACCATGGTCCATATAACAAGTATTCCTCAAGGGTCACATAGTTGAGTTTGGGCATGGCCATTCTCACGAGATTTAATCAATCTTAGTCATTGGTTAAATCACACCTCGAATCAATCACTTCGGTCCATATACCCAATGTTTCCATGCGCAAAGGGTCTCATGGTTGAGGGTAGGAGCACATACTCTCACAAGATTAATCAATTGTGCCCCTTGGTTAATCATAACCCGATTCAATTTCCATACACCAAACATTCTATTTACGCCTTTCATGTACTACTCGTTATGTCGTCACTTTTGCCATGATCACTCTTCACAAACACTGTCTCATTTTGTTTGATGACTATAGCACGTTCCTTTAGGATGATAGTTTCCTCTTCTTTAATATGTGAAATAATTAGACCTTAGGTTAGAACCCATGCATGACAGCATTAGGGTAGATTTTCCCTTTAGACTCTTCTTTTGTAATTAAAACAAAAATTTCTTAATCCAAAATCCAAAAACCCTTAATCGTTATTCAAACTCATTTCATAATTAACGAAAATACTCAACAAATCAAAAACCCCCTCAAAAGGGCATGTTATCTCCGTTCTACTGTGATACTGACCGTGCCTATTGCTAGAATGCGTGTGTTAACATCGCCAACTAAAAACACCAACAAACCAATATTTTCTAGAGGAACTACAGTGTTCTGATTCCTTCACTAGATACGTAGGCAAAGGGTTGAGAGACCCTCACGAACTCACTAATAAAAAACCATTTCTTTCCCCTTAGAAATTATAGTTATAGATAAACACACCCTTAGAAGCAAACAAACAAAATGGATCCCGTTGAGTACAACGGATGTGAGGGGTGTTAATACCTTCCTCTTGCATAATCGACTTGTTTACCCTCTCTCTTGGTCATAAGATCATATTATCCATCCTCTTGTGGTTTTCTCTATATTTACACTTCCTTCGGGATAAATAAAGTTCGGTGGCGACTCTGTGTTTTTTTCCGGTAGCTTCAGCTGGCGACTCTGCTGGGGACATTACAAGTCTATCCTAGTTTTATTTATTTGTTTCTTTGGGTGTTTATTTATTTACTTTATTTTCTTTACATCTTTATTTCTTTATTACTTTATTGATTTCTTTTGTATATATTGCATTATACTATTGCTACTCACATATTCTGGATATGTTGTATCTTTTGTGATGTTTGGTTGGGTGATTACATTCGATAAGTCCTATACCCGGACTTGGGATTACATTTAGTATTATAAGGGACAGTATAATCATTCTAAATTTGAGGGAGTAATCCCAAAGAAGGATGCGTGAGATCCCCCATTCAGTGGAGGTCCCCTTGAATGTAGCACTGTTTATCGAGTAATCGAGAAGACATTGGTGCTTTCGACATGGGATCTCGAGAAGCTGAGAACCGTAGAACCATTAACCCATCCTGGCCTTTTTAGGTGTGGTGCAGAGACTATAACAGAGTAATCCGGAAGTATTTGTCACGCGATGCTGCATTTGGACGAGTTTTTCCTGTGAATATTATTGATTACCGAGTAATTGGGATGTCGGTAATATCCAAAGGAAGAGCGTAGACTCAGAGGTTTCCCTAGAACCTTGTTTGACAGGTGATAAACCCCTAGTACATACCTTATGGGTAGTTACTTTGACTCCATGCTTGTGACGTCGGATCTTTTATCCTGTTACTTTCGGCTTATGCAAAGGACTACACAGTGGTTATCCAGAATATGTGGAGCTGAAATCTCATTCCATAGCATACCATGACATCATACCATCATGTATATACATCTCATATCTAAGGAATTCCAAAGACAAGTCTCGTTGGTCGAGCTCTTTAAAAATGAAAACAAATTTTTTAAAAGATAGACAAGTCTTTGGATTTCCTCGGAAATGAATATAAAACATTCATTCATATTATCATGCATTCATTATTCGCAACAAAAACTTATTGGGGTCCCTTTTCCATCAGACTTTAGTAAACAACAAAGACGACTTCCCTACATCCCTACTGTACAAGAAGCAACCAGCGAAGACTTATGGATATTTTCAAAGAAAATCAGAACACTCTCCACCGAGATATGGACACCATGGCCACTCAAATGGATCAGCTTATGGAAACCCTTCATGCTGTTATCAAGGGTCAATAAGAGCTACATCAAAGTGTTGCCAAGCTTGCCACTACTTCCCCCTCCACTTATGCAAATGGAGGGAATAATAATGCAAATGTTGAGACACCTACTGATTTCCTCGGAATGATGTTGATGATCATCATGACGTCATTGATCTTGATGAGCCCCACGTGAATCTCGCTGCTGGAGTTGTTGAAACTGCAAAAATGTACCTTGGTCTTGAAGAGCGTCTCAAAGCCATGGAGGGTATCAAGACTTCGGGATTCAATACTGTTGAAATGTGTCTCGTTCCTGGGGTAGTTATCCCTCCCAAATTCAAGGTTCCTGATTTTTACAAATACAAAGGCACCTCCTGCCCAGAGACTCGTCTTTGTTCCTACTATCGCAAGATGGCAGCCTATGCTGAAGATGAACTATTACTCGTGCACTTCTTCTAAGACAACTTGATAGGGGCACCGTTGGACTGGTATATTCAACTAGAAATAACTCATGTCAGTACTTGGGGAGAGCTTGCTGACGCATTTTTGAAACATTACCATTATAATACTACCATGGCTCCTAGCCACACTCAGCTTCAAGGGATGATACAAAAATCTGAAGAGTCGTTTAAAGAGTACGACCAAAGGTCGCGTGAACTAGATTCAAGGGTCCAACCTCCTCTCTTGGAACGTGAACTGATTGATTTGTTCATGGGTACTTTATAAGGTCCTTATCTCCAACATATGCTCAACAGTACCTCTACTTCTTTCTCTGATATGGTTATTATAGGAGAACATGTTGAAACTTGTATTAAGGCTGGAATGATCCAAGGTATCCCTAACAATACCAACAACAATACTGGCATTAGTAGGAAGCCATTTTCTAGTTTCATCAAGAAGAAAGAGGGTGAGACTAGTGTTGTCACAATCAACCAAGGAAAAGCTCCTGCATATCCTCAAGTTCGATTTCCGTATTTCCCAACACCTGTTGTTGTTCCTAATCAATATGTTCCTCAAGTGTATGCCGCTACAACTCCAGCACTATGGATGGCCCAACAACGGCCTTTCTCTCCTCAACCACAGTATCTTCCACAACAACAATTTGCACCACCTCTGAATTATCAGCAACAGAATCAGCAACCTCAAGGTCCGAGAGCTCAACAGAGACAAAGAGCGCCCGAAAGAAGATTTGATTCCATTCTTATGACTAATGCTTAGCTTCTCCCTCAATTACTTTCCAATCAGTTGGTTCAACTGCGTGAACTTGGTCCACTACCAAATCCTCTCCCTAGGGGGTATGATATTAATGCTCATTGTGAATTTCATTCTGGAGCCCCAGGCCACACGATTGAGAATTATAGAGCATTTAAATGTAAAGTTCAAGACCTCCTCGATGAAAAGGCCATAAATTTCAACCTTGTTGTTCCCAATATTCAGAATAATCACATGCCTTCTCACCCAGGGGCAACAGTCAATGCTATTAAACAAGAAGCGAAGCCGCTTTTAAGGATTCTTAAGCAAAGTGATTACAAAGTGGTGGATCAACTCAACCAGACATTGTCCAAGATCTCTATCTTGTCTCTCTTCTTGTGTTCGGAGACCCACCGTAATGCTTTACTGAAGATTTTGTGTTATGCCCATGTTACACAAGACATTTCTATGGCCCAGTTTGAAGGGATCGTAACCAATATCGTTGTAGGAAATTATTTGGGTTTATATGATGATGAGCTCCCAGTTGAAGGCAGAGCCCACAACAAAGCGCTGCACATTTCCATGAAGTGTTTGGATACGGTTTTATCTCGAGTTTTGGTAGATACAGGTTCTTCACTCAATGTGATGCCTAAGGCTACTCTGTTTAAGCTGAATATGGATGCGGTAATGATGAGGCCTTCTACCCTAAGTGTTCGAGTATTTGACGGTTCAAGGAGATCCGTGGAGGGAGAAATGGACTTGCTTATCAAGATTGGTCCCCACACATTCTATCTTTCATTCTATGTTATGGACATTCGTCCATCCTATACTTGCCTATTGGGTCACCCATGGATCCATGTAGCAGGAGCTGTGACATCTACTCTTCACCAACACATTAAATTCATTGTAAATGACAAAGTTGTTGTCGTTTGTGGAGAAGAAGATGTAGTGATTAACAATCTGACAACCTACCGTTATGTGGAAGTGGAAGGTGAGGTGCATGAGTTTCCCTTTCAAGCTCTGGAGATTGTTTCTATTGACAGGATCCCCGACATGGAAGGTAAGAAGTCTGAAGCACCCATGGCCTCTTTGAATGATGAGAAAGCCCTCATGGAAGCTATATCTCGCCATGATGGTTGGGGCAACTTGATTGAAGTACCTGAGAAGAAAGATCGTTGTTGTCTTGGGCATCAGCCACCATCCTCCGTGCAGGCTAGTTTGGTTTCTCTCAAAGGAAAGCAGGTTCTCCCAATTTCTGAAGTGTTCACCAGCGCTGGTAAAAGCAAAAATGAAAAGTGCTCGTAACATATGATGAAGTTGACGATGAAGATGTTTCTAGGTTTATCTGTCAGGTTACGCCGGACCAAGAGCTCGGCAATTGGACTGCCGTGGACATCCCTGAAGTTGTTTTCCTTGATGTGTAATTTTTTGTTTCCATTAAGTCACATGCCCTGCCCAGGGCATAGAGACAGCTTATAAAAGGGGCCCCTTATGATTCGATCTCCATTTAAAATTGAATGAAAATCGTAGTTTCGCATATAATTTTTTTCCCTGTCTTTTCTTTTACTTTTACTTTTCAAAATAAAATGGAAATGCTTTTCTTTTCATATTCTAAATATTTTCTTGCACTTTCTAAAATAAAACATAAAATCATCAATCATGCAGATCTGTCTCGAATTCCATCGAAAATTATAGTGCTATGGTTCCTAATATCCTTGAGAATTCAGTTGACCACGCTAACAAGGACAGTGGGGAAGATTGTGAAGTCCCTGAAGAACTAGCAAGACTCTTGAGACAGGAAGAGAAGGTCATCCAACCATATCATGAAGAAATAAAAGTTATTAATCTCGGTACTAAAGAGGTAAAAAGAGAAGTTAACATAGGTGCTTCCTTGCAAAGTGAATAAAAGAAGGGGTTGATTGAGTTGCTCCGAGAGTATGCTGACATCTTCGCATGGTCATATGTAGACATGCCCGGTTTAGATACTGATATAGTGATGCACAGGTGGCCGCTCAAGCCATAATGTCCACCTGTAAAGATAAAATCGCGAAGGACCCGACCCGACATGGCTTTGAAGATCGAAGAAGAAGCTCAGAAACAGCTTGATGCGGGTTTCTTATCTGTGATAAATTATCCTCCTTGGATTGCTAACATTGTGCCTATACCTAAGAAAGATGGTAAGGTACGTATGTGTGTTGATTACCGAGACTTGAAAAGAGCGAGCCCAAAGGATGATTTCCCGTTGCCTCATATTGATGTATTGGTTGATAATACTGCTTAGTCTTCAGTGTTCTCCTTCATGGATGGATTCTCGGGTTACAATTAGATAAAGATGGCTCCTGAAGACATGGATAAAACATCTTTCACAACCTTGTGGGGTACTTTTTGCTATAAGGTCATGCCTTTTGGTCTCAAAAATGCTGGTGCAACATATCAATAAGCTATGGTGACACTCTTTCATGATATGAATCATAAAGAGATCGAGGTGTATATGGATGATATGATTGCAAAATCGCAAACTGGGGAAGAACATATGGTCTATTTGTAGAAGTTGTTTGGTCGGTCGGGCAAGTTACTTGGTTTTACCGTAAGTCAACGAGGGATTGAAGTAGATCCTGACAAAGTAAGAACAATACAGGATATGCCGGTGCCAAAAAATGAAAAGGAAGTATGTGGGTTCCTAGGAAGGTTGAATTACATAGCCATGTTCATTTCTCATCTTACGGCTACATGTGAACCCATCTTTAAATTGTTACACAAAAGTAAAGATGTCCATTGGGATAATAGTTCTCAAGAGGCCTTCAAAAAGATTAAGCGGTACCTTCGGGAACCAACAATACTCATACCTCCAGTTCCAGAGAGACCTCTCATTATGTATTTGACTGTGCTTGAAGGATCTACGAGTTGTGTGCTCAGACAACATGATGATACGGGACAGAAAGAACACGCCATTTATTACCTAAGAAAAAAGTTTACTGATTGTGAATCAAGGTATTCATTACTTGAGAAGACTTGTTATGCTCTTACGATGGTAGCTCGACGTTTGAGGCAGTATATGTTTATGCACTCTACATTTATGATATCCAAGATGGATCCAATAAAGTACATCTTTGAGAAAACAACACTTACAGGCAGATTGACTCGGTGGCAAATGCTTTTGTCTGAGTATGACATCCAGTATGTCACACAAAAGGCTATCAAAGGTAGAATTCTTACTGATCATCTCGCCCACCAGCCATTGGAAGAGTATCAGTCAATGAATTTCTATTTTCTAGACGAGGATGTTATGAAACTTGATGATAAAGAAGGACCCGAACCAGGGGAGAGATGGACTCTCACGTTCGACGGTGCATCAAATACCATGGGCCATGGTATTGGGGAAGTTCTGACTTCTCCATGCAATACTCAGATACCTTTCATGGCCATGCTATGTTTTGATTGCACGAATAATGTCACGGAATACGAAGCTTGTGTAATGGGCCTCGAAGTAGTCGTGATTTAAAGATCAAGATTATTGAAGTTTATGGGGATTCAGCCTTAGTAATATGTCAAGTACGAGGTGATTGGGATACACGACACCCTAATTTAGTTCCATATTGCGATTACATGTTAGAGTTGTTGCCCTCTTTTGATGAGATCACCTTTGAGCGTATTCCTAGAGAAATAAATCAACTGGCAGATGCTCTAGCTACTTTAGCAGCAATGTTCAAAGTCAGTTATCTGAATCATGCGCCCAATATAAGAATCCTTTGTTACAAGGAGCCAACACACTTTTTCCCTGCTCATTGTCTCACAACTGAAGACGTGTCAGATAAAAAGCCATAGTATTTCGACATCAAAAGATATCTTGAGAAGAAAGAGTACCCCGAGGGTGCTACAATTTGTGATAAGTGGACTCTTAAAAGATTAGCATCCAAGTTTTTTCTGTCAGGAGACGCTCTGTACAAAACAAACTATGATTTGATTATGCTCAGATGTGTTGATAGACATGAAGTCAAATCCATCATATGAGAAAATCAGGAGGGCTCTTTTGGGACTCATGCCAGTGGACATGCCATGGCCAAGAAAATCCTACGAGCAGGTTATTTCTGGATGACGATGGAAAGTGATTGTTGTGTGTACTCCAAGATGTGCCACAAATGTCAAGTTTACGTAGACAAGATACATATTCCTCCCACTCCTTTGAATGTGATGACTTTACCATGGCCCTTTGCAATGTGGGGCATTGATATGATTGGACGGATTGAGCCAAGCACTTCAAGTGGACACAAGTTCATTCTAATCACTATTAACTACTTCACCAAATGGGTGGAAGCGGCTTCGTACAAGAATGTGACCAAGCAAGTCGTCACCCGCTTCATCAAGAAAGAAATCATATGCCGTTATGGAACTCCTAACAAGATCATCACTGATAACAGGTCAAATCTCAACAACAAAATAATGAAGGAAATGTGTGAAGAGTTAAAGATTGAGCACCATAATTCATCACCCTATCGGCCAAAGATGAACGGTGCAGTCGAAGCAGCTAACAAGAACATAAAGAAGATTTTCCAGAAAATGGTTAGAACATACAAATATTGGCATGAGATGTTTCCCTTTTCTCTACACGGCTATCAAACTTCGGTGTGTACTTCCACTGGGGAAACTCCTTTTTTACTAGTCTATGGTATGGATGTGGTGCTCCCAGTTGAAGTGGAAATTCCTTCATTAAGGGTTCTGATGGATACTAAGTTTAATGAAGCTGAATAGATTCAAACAAGGCTCGACCAACTCAATCTCATCGAAGAGAAGCGCCTAGCAGCCATTTGTCATGGTCAGTTATATCAACAACATCTCAAGAGAGCATTTGACAAGAAGATTCGACCTCGAGAGTTCCACACAGGTGACCTGGTCTTAAGGAAGATTCTCCCAATTCACTCTGATCCAAGAGGAAATTGGACTCCCAACTATGAGGGGCCGTACATCGTGAAGAAAGCTTTCTCCGGAGGTGCTCTAATCCTGACAGACATGGATGGGGAAGACGTTCCACTTCTAGTTAATTCAGACTCAGACAAAAAATACTACGCATAAAATGACTCGCTAACTCAAAAACCCAAAAGGGAGTCTTATGCAAAAGTTAGGGCTAAATAAAGGGGGGAAAAGAAAAAATAGAATCATCTGCTAAGTCAAAAACCTGAAAGGGCTACTTAGGAAAAAATGGGTATCCCGGTGGATTGAAAACCCGAAAGGGTGATCTAGAAAAAAATTTGGGACAAAAAGCGAGAGACTGCAGTCTGAAAACTCTTCACGAAGAACAAGTACACCCTCTTAAAATTGGATGGATCAATTCAACTATTAACCTTCGAAAGCACGGCACTAGGATGATCCAGGATATGGGAACTATAGCAATATCATTTTTAATGGAAGTTTGAGATTTTCTTATTGCCATTTTACATGTTGTGTTTTTTTCTTTTCTTCACAACTTCCTCATTTAGGAGTTGTTTCTATGTACGAATGTTTATTCACAGGCCAAACTCATTAATAAAAATGTGCCCTTCCACCAAAAAGTCTTTGTTATGTCCTTTTTACTTTATTTTTCGTATGCGAATTGTGATTTAAATTCTTTATTAAGCATTGCATTGAAAACAATAAGGAAATAATAATCACAAGCTAAGATGTGAAACACGACATTACATGGACACGAAGGAATCCCAAGTGAATGCCATGGTATTCAAATGTTGTTTTTCTATGTAGGTAGCAAGTCATAAAGGTCACCTCGACCAAGCTTTCTTCCTCATCGCCTCCTTACAGACGGTTGAGCATTCGATTCTCCAACACTGAGAAACTTGGGGAATTTGATGAGGTCCATATCTCTACCCAGTCATCCACAAGAGGTCCAGCATGTAGGGAAAGGCATATCAAGCTACTTCTCCCCAGCAATCCTGCAATTCAATCTCCAACAAGGCTATAACTCAATTCTCAAAGTTTTCAAGCACTAATTTGTATTCGCATCTCAAGACAACGGGAAATGGACCCGATTGAGTCCAATCGCTTGCACTCTGCATATAGAAATCATCGTTGCATATTACATTGCATCTTCAAACGCATAACATATCCATTGAAATGGATCATTACGCTATACACTTCAAAATGCATATGAAGCATGAGCCAGATTTGGTACCTTGCACAAAAGCCCCAAATCAATCCTCAAATCAATAAAACATTCCCACAAAGAATATCATCCTCATAATTCCCAGGCAACATTTGTCATTACATCACCAACCAAAATAAGCCACAGTGCTAGTATATTGTACTCCCTAACTCTCAATACTCACGTTATCTTTTTTAGGGTTGTAGGTCATCCATAGATCTTACCCTCACATTATCTTTTCCAGGATCGTAGGTCATCCGTAGATCTTATCCTCACGGTATATTTTCCAGGGTCATAGGTCACTCATAGATTAAACCCTCACGATATCTTTTCCAGGGTCGTAGGTCGTCCATAGATCTTACCCTCACGTTATCTGTTCTAGGGTCGTAGGTCATCCGTAGATCTTACCCTCATGTTATCTTTTCTAGGATCGTAGGTCACATTTGGTCTTACCCTCATGTTATCTTTTCTAGGGTCGTTGGTCGTTCGCAGATCTTACCCTCACGTTATCTTTTCTAGGGTCGTAGGTGGCTCGCAGGTCTTGCCCTCACGTTATATTTTCTAGGGTCGTAGGTCGCTCATAGGTCTTACCCTCACTTTATCTTTTCTAGGGACATAGATCGTCCGTAGATCTTACCCTCATGTTATCTTTTTTAGGGTCGTAGGTCACCCGTAGATCTTACCCTCATGTTATCTTTTCTAGGGTCATAGGTCATCCGTAGATCTTAGCCTCACGTTATCTTTTCTAGGGTCATAGGTCGCTCGCAGGTCTTACCCTCATGTTATATTTTCTAAGGTCGTAAGTCGTCCGTAGATCTTACCCTCACATTATCAGTTCTAGGGTCATTGGTCGTCCATAGATCTTACCCTCATGTTATCTTTTCTAGGGTCGTAGGTCGCCCGTAGGTCTTTCACCCGTAGGTCTTACCCTCATGTTATCTTTTCTAGGGTCATAGGTCATTCATATATCTTACCCTCACATCATCTTTTCTAGGGTCGTAGGCCGCTCGTAGGTCTTACCCTCACATTATATTTTCTAGGGTCGTAGGTCGCTCGCAGGTCTTTCCCTCACATTATCTTTTCTAGGGTCGTATGTCGCTCGTAGGTCTTACCATCACTTTATCTTTTCTAAGGTCGTAGGTCTTCCGTAGATCTAACCCTCACGTTATCTTTTCTAGGGTCGTAGGTCTCCCGTAGATCTTACCCTCATGTTATCTTTTCTAGGGTCGTAGGTCGCTCACAGGTCTTACCCTCATATTATTTTCTTGGGTCATAGATTATACGTCGATCTTTACCTTTTGTCTTTACCTTTTCTTTGGGTCATGAATCCTACACGATAGATTCTCCATTGTCGTCAAGTTCTACACATTGTCTTTAAGTTATCATGTTGTCATTAATTCTACTTTCAGTCATCGCGACATCATCAACAATATCATTTCAATCACTTTAACACCTATTTTCCTGAGAACCTTGTATTGAAACTGTTACCCCAGTACAAGCTATCATTACTCAACCACATTTATCCATCATGACCAGCTCACCTGAAAATTCATTTTTCTTACCCCCAGCAGATATCACAAATAATAACACTCATACCATCTCTCCAAGACAAATTTCAGGTCTTGGTATTTAATCTTCTTCTACATTAAATGATCGAAAGGTCGCCACCAATCTCACTTTCAGGTTTAAGACGATTAAATAAGGGAAATTGTTATACCCGAAATTTGTCCTACCCATTTTGCTCTTATCTGGCTTAGGATTTTCATTTCATCTACATCATCTTTATTAGGAAAATCACACATCATTCCTTCATTCAATAAAGCAGGGGTTCACAATCAAAGGTCGTGCTAATTAGGGGTTCTATTGTTTTGAGGCTTCTACACTCAGCAAAGTTGATTTCCTTGGTTCTTCTCTTGAGCAGTGGACTATGTAAATAAGGGTTTCGAAGTATGGTTACCACGAGCTTATTCATCCGTGAACAAGGCAGTTTCTCATTCAAATTTACCAAGGCCAAGGATTAGGGTTTATCTCCATACCCAAGGACAATGGATTAGGGTTTTTATCTCAAGGATACCTTTTGTTATTTCAAGATTCTTTTTCACTCGAGGTTATTCCCAAGGGAATTATGTTTGAATCATGATCGTTAGTCATCAAGTCAAGGGTTCGCGAATTAAATTGCAAAGCATTTAGAGATGATTGTTTTGAACTCATAGGGTGATCAAGGCATGGTTATTCTTTGTTACTTCAGTTACAAGTCACTTGCGGTTTGAACATTGAAATTAAGGTTTTTCATTGAGAATTGGATTCAAGTTAGGAGACAATGCATATGGCTTACTTGGCATGTAAGTTAAAGAGGTCATTCATCATTCAAATATCCAAAAAATTACAAGACTTACTAAAGTTTCACTATGTCCATTTAATTCGTCATTTTCCATCATTCAAAGTTCATCCAAGTATTCGTCAATTCCCATTTTTAGGCATGATGTTTCAAAGTTGTCAAAACTGTTCAAGACTTATTCATAAGCCATAAATTAATCCAAGCCTTCAATATATTGAAGTTCCAATTAGCACACATACAAATTCCATCAAGGTTCATTCAAAGCGAGGCACTATTCACCAAAGTTCAAGAAAGTTTGTAAATACATTTAATGTGTTATCATTCATCATTTACAAGTGCACTCAAATTTTCTTTACAAGACAAAAACACAAAAGAATAAGAATTTAAATCCTAAGGCTATTCTATAGGATATTTATCTTCTTCAAAATCCCTTATAAGCTTCATTCTAGCCACGATTCCTTCTTCAACCTTGCCTTGAAAAATAAACAAAACAGTCCAAAAGTCTATGCAAACAATCTTGTATAATCTGTGATATGATGCTGTCTCAAAATCAGCCTCTACAGTACTACTCCAAGACCTATCTGTCATACCCCAATTTTTGACCTAAGATCCCTGTTTCATCTGCATTATTTTTTACATACACATCAAGGTCACAGAATATGGTAGGTTTCGAACGTTTCGCTTTCGAGCTTTGACTGTGTAGAAATTATCGAGTGTTGTGAGCATTTTATGAATGACTAACCACTAATCAAGCACGAAGTGCATGTTTTACTGTTTTATTTTCATGTTTAGAAAATAGGTCTGAAAGAAGAGAATTAGACGTTGTACGTCGATCAGGATTTCGAGTCTCAGAACAGAAATGATGTCGTTCATTAATTTCCAAAAGACTAGTTCATCAAAGAATTTCAGAGAATTGTGCGTTTATTTCCACACTCTGTCCAGCAAATGATCTTCGTTTTTCTCCGAATATTTTTCAGGATGAACAGTCAAAATTCTACCGGCTTTGGTTCATGTGTGTTTCACATTGTTCTAAAATACAAGAAAAATAAAGTTATACCGTCACTTTCGATTTCTTGGACCAAAAGTCATCTGCAAATTTTCTCATGACGCGGGTTGAATTTCGCCGAAATGGGATAATTAAATTCCAAAACCGTTCTAGAAGAATTTATTCGAAATATTCGGAATATTTGGAATTTTCTTTATTTGAATCCAAGTGATAATTAAAGAGGAGCTATTCAAGAGTTTTCATCCAAGAATATTCATTTATCACATGGAATATTTATTCAAGATTATTTTTGTGATTATTTTGGACGATCTACATCATGGTTATTTGAATACATGAAGCATTATTTCAAGAAGTTAGTGAGGAATTCTATTTAATTGCATAAGGAAATTTTATTTGGTTATAAGATTAATCCATATAATTTATTTGGATTTCTATTACAAAAGTGCAAGATTAAAGTCCAAGACTTGCATTATTATTTATTCCTCATTCAACAATTCATCCAAGTATTATTCAATTATTTCCCAAATTTAAATGGAAGATCTTGAATTTTTATCAAGATATATCAAGATTCATGCTTATGTGAAGATTCAAGATCATTCATAACTATCAAAGAGTGGAAATATATTGAAGAATGCATATTTATTCAATGTTACAATTTATTGGAGTTTATTACAAAGTTGCAAGAAGCTACAAGTTTATACAAGATTTATTTTCAACATAAAAAAAATTCAGCAAAGTGCTAGTGCAGCCCATGTTTGCAACCTTTCTTCAAGCCCACTTTTGCTGCATTTTTATTGGTCAATAATGCTCCAAATAACTTGAAAAACAGCAAAGAGAAATGTTGTAAAATGTTACAAAACAGTAAAAAAACAGCAACATACAGCAGCTCCAAGTATTGCCAAAAACCTGCTCCAACCTGCATCAAGGTAGCAGCAATTTGTATCAAAATGGCTAAAGTAATTTGTGAGAACAAAGCATAGAAACAGCTTGCCAAAACAGTTCAAATTTCTACTGTTTTTCCCCTCAAATCCCACACACTCCACTATAAATAAGAGTCTTTGTCAACACAAAAAAAGGAGAAGAAAAATTCAGCAGTAAAAGAAAACAGAAAATTGGTGTTGTTCTAGAAAAATTCATCAAGTAAGAAAAAACCAGAAAAATAGAGGGTTGTTCTAAAAAGAATCCAGCAAGGAGAAAAGATATCAAATTCAAGGAAGCTTACCATTTTGTTAGAAGCCCCATCGGAGAGGCTCCGATAGGTATATTCTTTTTCTCCTCTCTATCTACTGTTGCATATGTTCATGCTTGAATGACTTGTTGTACCATTTTTTTCTTTGCCATGCAATATTTGCCTTATCATTATTTTCATTGTTGTATTTTATTTAAGTTGAGTTGCTGCATAGCATTTTAAACATGTTAGTATTCATAATATCGATAACAATAACAAGTGTAATAAAAAGCTTACTTCTTCCGTCACATAATATCAATTTATCGCTTGCTGTCCCAAATACTTGTTATCCATCTTGCTGTACCAAAAACACCTTTTGCTGTCCAAAACATTTTGCTGTCCAAAATATTTTTGATGTCCAAAACATTTTGTTGTCCAAAATATTTTTGCTGTCCAAAACATTTTGCTGTCCAAAATATTTTTGCTGTCCAAAAGCTTGGTTATCCTTTTTGCTGTTATAAAATCTCAAGGTCCACAAAATATGTTGCTGTTACAAATATTTAAAAAATACATTGTTGTTCCAATATTTAAAAAAAAATATGTTTTTGTTAGAATACTTAAAAATATTTTGCTATTCCATATCAATATCCAAAAACATTTTTGTTGTTCTAATCTAAAATAATAAAAAAAAACATTTGTTCTTAAAAATCCAAAATCCACGTAAAATATTCAATCAGATTTTTTATTTATTATATTCCTTGAATTAAAAAAACAAATAAAAAGATGTAACAGCTTCTTTTCATGGGTTTTCCCGACGAGTTAGCCGCCCAAGCCTTAGCTGCCACCGGCGGTAAATCCACCGTCAAAGCCACCGAATGGATTTTCACTCACAAACCCGTCTCCACCACAACCCATTGATTCACAACAACAACAACAAAAAGAACAAGAAACCGAAACAAATGAACCAACCAAACGTATAAAGTTGTCGCCAACACGCTCTCACTGTCACCATTTCGTTTTTGCTGGCCGAGGAAGTTGGATTTGCATAAAGAGAAGAAGAGAGTTGTTGCGAGTTGATGGCGTGAGGGAGGAAGAGGTTCGAATCTGTAAGGGAGGAAGGAGTTTGTATGCGTTATAGAGAGAAGAAACCGGATCTACGAGAGGAAGGAAGAAAGAGTTTTTTTTCTGTAAGAATGGAGGAAGAAGAAATTTTGAGTGAAAGGAAGAGGAGGGGGTTCAGAGGCGTGAAGGAGAGGAGGAAGAAAGTGATTATGTGAGAGAGAAGAGGAAGAGAGTTCAGATTTGCATAAGGAAGGAGGAAGGGGTTTGTTGCGTTAGAGAGAGGAAGAATGTTGCTTTTACTGTGTTGTTTTATTGGAATGTAATAATATTAAAATGTGGCTTTTTTGCCTTTCTCCCAATAAAAGTACAGTAACAATATAATATAAAATCCATTAGTTTTACTCTTCCCAATATTTTAACATAATAATTTTTTTGTTTTTCGTTTCCCCATGTAACAGCAGGCGCCGCGCATTCCCTCATGCACTAGGGTTCTTTGTTTTTTTGTTCCTCTCATGCTTGACCCGGATGGCCCATTGGGCCTGTTTTGAGTCCAATCCCAATTTTAATTCTTCTCCTTATGTTTTAATTAACTTATGCTAATTAATGAATAACAACATAGTTCAATTGGCAAGCCATGTTACCAGCAATCTTAGAGACCTGAGTTCAACTCTTGTTGGGGTTTTATTTTTAGTTCTTTTAAGTTTTATTCCATTAATTTTATATATATATTAATTTAGTTTGATGTATAATTATTAACTATTATAAAAACACATAAAAACGTTTAATTAAAATTCATCCTTATTTAATTTCGTCAACATACTATTAGTATTTATTTTTATTTTTGTGTTGTTGTTTATTTAATTATTCAAAATACATGTTTCATGATTTAATTTTTGTTATGTGTTTAAAATCTATGATTTCGTAATTTAATCTTCATGTACTTTTGATTATTTATTTAATCGTTAAAATGCATGCTAGTATGATTTAAATTTCATTAGTTAATTGATTAATTATAATTTTAATTAATCAATTATTAATCCGCATATCTTTCGTCCGTCTTAATCCAAGGGAATCGTTTAAATTTTTGTCGACTTCATGTCATCAAACACATAGCGCGAATACCCTCATTCATCTTCCATTTATTATTTTGTTAAAAACTTAAGATAATTTTCCCAAAATATTCAACCTTTCAAAACTCACACCTTTTAAGTTAAAACTTCGATGTTAGGTCGTCGTATTTTTGAAAACTCGTCCATACCCATTTTCGGCCAAAACAATTTATTTTTAATCAAACAAACTTTTTTTAATAAATAGATATTTCAAAAGGTTCCTATAGAATACTATATATACATTGGGTGCTAATACCTTCCCATTGTATAACCAACCCCCGAACTCTAGACCTCTTTTCAAAAACGCCTTGTATTTTCATTACTTTTAAAGTATTATTTTACATTGCATATTTTAGGGTTTTATTTTGCTCTTTCCCCTTTTCCCTTGGAAATGATAAAGCGCGGTGGTGACTCTTGCTTTTGTGAGACGAGTTAATTAATAGCTCGATCTCCGATTTACCCCGCTACATTTTTTATTGCTATAGAAATGGAGACTCTACTGGGGAAAGATTGACCTCTTGCTGGTCCATCCCTAAGTGGGTTAAGCCTAGTTTGCTTTATCTGTTTTATTATTATTTGATTTGTTAATTATGTGTTTATATTGGGGTTGTTTGGGTTTTTTGCAAAGGACGAATCCTATACCCGGATTAAGTTACACTTAAGAATAGGGCGGGCAGTATAGTCATATTAACTTTGAGGGAGTAATCCCAAAGAAGGAGGCATGAAATCCCCCACTCAGTGGAAGGCCCTTTTGAACGTAATATTTGTTTACCGAGTAATCGGGAAGACATTATTATTTTCGACCTGGGAGCCAGAGAAGCTGAGAACCGTAGAACCCTAACCCATCTTGGCCTTTTAGGTGTAGCGCGGAGACTATAACGGAGTAATCCGGAAGTAGTTGTTACGCGATGCTACGCTCGGACGAGTTTCTCTTGAGAATATTGCTAATTATTGAGTAATCAAGATGTTGGTAATATCCGAAGGAGGAATGTAGACTCTGGGAACTTTTAGAACCTTGTCTTGCAGGTGTGATTAAACCGTTAGTACATACCCTGGGGTGGGCTTTACCTTTGACTCCATGCTCGAAGCGTTGAACCTTTGAACCCCATATTTGTGAACTTGTGTGTAACTGTTGCGTTATCATTCATCCATGCATCCATACACATTTTTTGTAAAAACTTGTTTTTCAAGGAACTTAAGAATGATTTTGCAGACATAT
Organism: Vicia faba; assembly: GCA_948472305.1. Taxonomy (NCBI): domain Eukaryota; kingdom Viridiplantae; phylum Streptophyta; class Magnoliopsida; order Fabales; family Fabaceae; genus Vicia; species Vicia faba. The sequence continues at coordinate 210,830,374 of OX451738.1, read as the reverse complement.
CAGGTACTATTATTATGGAGTTTGGAAGAAGAAACACTCGAAGTTATAGTTTTAAGAAGCCCGAGATTGAAGAGCTAAAGAGTTTGATTCTTAAGATCAAGAACCCGACAGAGTTTCAGAAGAAATATGGGTCCATTATACCTCTCATGAAGCGCAAGATGAAGGAAGGAATCCTTAGTACGTTGGTCCAATTCTAGGATCCTTTGTATCGATGCTTCACTTTTCCGGATTACCAGCTAATGCCCACCTTAGAAGAGTACTCCTACATACTTGGTTTGCCGATCACCGACTGTATTCCTTTTTCTGGCTTAGAGGAGGAACCCAAATCTCACGAGATAGCGACCATCACCCACTTGAGGAAGTCGGAGATAGAGGAGAACATGACTATAAAAGGGGGAATACGAGGCTTATCTGCGCAGTTTTTGTTGAAGAAAGCTCGTCATTTCGCTGAGATAAAATATACTATTGCCTTTGAAGATTTTTTTGCTTTACTTGCTTATGGCCTATTCTTGTTCCCTAACATTGATAAGTTTGTGGATATCAACGCCATCATAATTTTCTTGATTGGAAATCCGGTCCCTACGCTGCTAGGAGATACCTACTACTCCATCCACCTTAGAAACTCTTATCAAGGAGGGATGATTATTTGTTGTGCACCGTTGTTGTATCAGTGGTATGTTTCTCATCTACCTAGGTCTGATGTTTTCTGGGATCTCGAGAAGGATCCGCGATGGGCGCCAAAAATTATAGCTCTCACTCATTTCGACATTGATTGGTATAATCGAGCTTACTATGACGTGAAGATCATCGATAGCTGTGGTGATTTTCCTAACGTGCCTCTTCTTGGTACGAAAGGAGGAATTAACTATAATCATGTTCTCGCGCGCCGTCAGTTTGGATACCCGATGAGGGACAAGCCGAACAACATCCATGTGAGTGGCTTCTTTCTACAAGAAGGACAAGATCACCAGGAAGCTAAGAAGGAGATTGAAGGAGCTTGGCGTCACATCCATAGAAAAGGGAGAGACATGTTAGGACAGAGAGGTGTTGTTTCTTTGGAGCCTTACCTACAATGGGTTCGTACTAGGGCTTGTGCTCTCAAGATGCCTTATAAACCCGAGAAACCTTTATTCCCTACTGTTGCATCATCATCTGTTAATATCCATATCGAGAACATGGGAGAATACCAAGGAAATATGGATAGGATGAAGTCCGAGAGAGATGCTTGGAAAGAAAAGTATAATATGTCGGAATTTGAGAATCGGGTCCTGACTCGACAGCTAAAGGAAAAGGAGGATTTTCTATTTACTCAAGATGGCTGGTTCATTGATCATGATGAGAAGCTTCGTCAAAAGGATGTTTTTCTCAAGAAGTATGCAAATGAAAGGAAGAGAAAGAAGGAAGATTCAGTAAGTGTTGCTCTTGTTCCTAAACCACAGAAGGAAATCATCGATCGACTGGTAGCTGAGAAGAAAGAGATGGAAGACTTTTATGAAGAGAAGATCAGGAAGCTCCAGTTACAGTTGGAATTTGGTCCTTCATCTGATGATTCTGAGTGATCTTTAGTTCTTAGTTTTATTTTTATTACTGATGTCATTTTGTAAAACTCTGTAAAAGGGTTTCATGTTCCAAAGTTGTAATTTACTGCTTTTATTATTGGGTTGTTGTCCCAAAGTTGTAATTTATTGTTTTGTTGTTCCAAAGTTGTAAGTTGTAATTTACCGCTTTGATTAATGAAATGAGTTTTTGTTGTTCCAAATTCCTTTACCATTGATGTGTGCAAAATTATCGAAGTTCCTTGAAAAAACTATCAAAATGAATGATCATTTGCATCTCATATCATGCATCATCCAACATTCCACTTCACATGTTTTCTAGAGTCTTATCCTTGTTTTTCCACTCTGATAGATTGTCAAGCTGTCTCATCGGTACGATACCCGAGCCAATCGTCAAAGGAAGATGGAAGATCTGGAACAGGAAAACCACGAGCTTCACGAGGAGGTTGCTACCCTTCGTGTTGGAATGGAAAAGTTAACTGCGCTAGTGGAAAGTTTGATGGCTGCTCAGAATCAGCCATAGACTGCAACTGCTGAGATTCAGACTTCAACTACTGTGGTTTCTGAGATTGTTACCGTTCCAACATCTGTGACTCAAATCAACTCTCTGCTTCAACATCAGATGCCAAAAGGTTTTCCATGGGGAATGCCTTATAACTTCATGACAGAGGGGTATCAGCCTGCCGTACAACCTTTGGTTCAACCTACTGTGTCCTTTCCTCAACCAGAGACAACTACTATGTCGCCTGCAATTCCATCTGTGGCACCTTTCCCTCAACCAGTGATGACAATTGTCGCTCCTGTGGTTCATTCTATGCCATACATGAATGAACCTACTTATCATGCTGAGCTTGCTGAAAGTCTGGGTCTTTTCGATAGAATGGAGGAATTTCAAGACCAGTTTCAAGAAATGCAGAGGGAGATCAGAGCGTTAAAAGGAAAAGATTTGTTTGGAAAGAATGCTCATGACCTGTGTTTAGTTCCAAATGTAAAAATTCCAGCCAAATTCAAAGTGCCAGACTTTGAAAGGTATAAAGGTGATTCGTGTCCACAAAGTCATTTAACCATGTATGTAAGGAAGATGTCTACATATTCTGATGATCATAATTTTTTAATTCACTACTTTCAAGACAGTTTGACTGGTGCCGCTCTAAAATGGTACATGGGTTTGGACAGCACCCGGATCCGTAATTTTAATGATCTTAGTGAAGCTTTTGTTCGCCAGTATAAGTACAACGTCGACATGGCGCCGGACAGAGATCAACTCCGGGCGATGTCCCAGAAAGACAGAGAGTCCTTTAAAGAATATGCCCAGAGGTGGCGCGAGATTGCTGCTCAGATTTATCCCCCTCTTGAGGAGAAGGAAATGACAAAGATATTCCTGAAGACTTTAGGTTCTTTTTATTATGAAAGAATGATTGCCAGCGCACCCAGTGACTTCACCGAGATGGTAAGTATGGGCATGCGGTTGGAAGAAGGGATTCGTGAGGGACGTTTGGTTAAGGAAGGAAGTCCATCTAGCAGTATCAAGAAGTTTGGAAGTGTTTTCCCTAAAAGGAAAGAACAAGATGTCAGTTTAATTTTCCCTGGGAGACCAAGGAGAGGCTATTCACATGTTACGGCAGTCACTCCGGCTGTCCGCCCAACAATGGTGACCCCAACTCATCAAACCCCACCAACTCAGCAACAGCCATTTCAACAGCATTCTCGACAACAGGCTTATCAGTTTAATAACCAGAATCGTTCACCAAGGAAACCGCAATTTGATGCCATTCCCATGACTTACACTGAGTTATTCCCCGCTCTGATCAGGAAAAACCTTATAACGACGAAGCCTCCTCCTGTCGCACCGAATAGTAATTCTCCGTGGTACAAGGCGGATCAATTATGTGAATATCATCAACGGTCGCCGGGGCACAACATTGAAAATTGCTTTGCTGTAAAGGCGGATGTGCAGAGGTTGATTAAGAACGGTATCTTGTCTTTCAAGGATGTTAACCCGAATGTTAGAGATAATCCTATGCCTCGACATGGGGCAGCATCAGTGAATATTGTGGAAGGTTGTCCGGGAAAGTTTCGAGTTTTTCAAGTTGAACACATAAGAGATTCGTTGATCAGGTTACATCAGAGCTTAAGAAGACTTGACTTTTTTAGGCATCATCATGATTATGATGTTTGTGAATTTTGTTCAAGAGAAGTCGATTGGCCTATTGTGAAGGAGGATATTCAAAAATTGTTAGACCAAAGGATTATCACTATTACATATGACAGAGATCCGGTGGATGAAGTGAATGTTATAATACCGCAATTCAACTTGCCTGAACCAGTAGAGACCGTTTATGACAGTCAGACTGCACCTGTTGCTCCTTTGATCATTTACCCACCTGGTCCTGTGCCTTACAACTCAGACCAAGCTAGACCATATAAGTATAATTCCACAATGATTGAGAATGGGGTAGAAGTCCCTATACCGATAATGCCATCTTTTGTTAACATTGCTGATGTGAGCAGAGTTACGAGAAGCGGGCGTATCTTTGCGGTAGTTTAAGATGTAAAAAACACAAGAAGGGGGGTTGAATTGTAAAACTTAAAACAAATGGCTTGACAACACAATATTTTTATCCTGGTTCGTTTGATCTCAAACTACTCCAGTCCACCCGTCAAGGTGATTTCGCCTCTCTCCAAAGAGGTCTTAATCCACTATTCTCAAAGGATTACAACAGCTACTTTAACAACTGTTAAAGTCTTCTTGAGTACAACCACATACCGATTTATCTCAAGGAAATCTTTTACAAATAATTGAACAAGAGTGTGTTAACGTTTTCTAACAAAACAATATATCACAACTGTGATAATTACACAACTTAAGCTTGGAGTAACAAAGGAATTTGCTAAAGCTCTGAATATGCGTGGTTTGGATAGCTTGGCAAATTGAGTGCGTACATACGTGCTTCTTTTCACAAGCAGTCCTGTTTATATAGGAAATCAAGGATACATTGTCCATAAAGCAGGTTTAATGATAATAATGCACTTTCCTTTTGTAGAAGATCTTTGTCTGAAGAAAGCCGTTAGTATTTAATTCAATCTTGAATTCCTAGTAACGCTTCAGAATCTTCTTTGCTGTATCTACTGATAACGCTTCAGAGTGTTGATGACTTGGAAAATATGTATTTGATCAGAGTCAGAGTGTATTTGATTAGGCGTAGATTCTGGTCATCAAACTTCAGTGTTTCAGTGTGTACCATAGGTTGCTGATCTTCTGATGTTGATTCCATTCTGATGTTGATTCCATCAGAACTTCTGCATATACAAAGCATAATTTTAAGGAGCATAATTGTTCTTTGTATATACCTTAGAAATAATATTATTCTTTGTATTTTGTTATCATCAAAACTTTAATCAAGGGTTGTAGAATCAAACTATGTTCTAACAATCTCCCCCTTTTTGATGATGACAAAAACCAGATTTTTCAATAAAGAATAAAGAACAAAAGGTATAGAGTTAAGTAGAAAAAATCCCCCTGAGTTGATTACTTCCCTTTAATTCCATGAGTCTTTGAGCATCATAATCTTACTGTATCTTTCAGCAGAGTTTTGTACCTGTTCAAGCTTTTTAGAAGAGAGAATTTAAGTAGATTAGAATGTTTGAGACTTATGTCTCAGTAGTCCGTTATTGAAAATATCTTTTTCTTTCTCCCCCTTTTTGTCAGTTATCAAAAATAACATATAATCAGAGCCAAAAAGAGTTGATATTTAAAAGATATAATCAATGATAAGTTCATAACTATGTTGAGAATATTACAGAAAAACAAATTTATAAACAGAGGAAAATCTAAGAGGGAGGAGGAAGACGCGTGAACAAAGCTTCCAACAAGCCCTTGATCTGGATGTTGGTTTCCTCCTGCTTGGTCAACATGCTCTTGATTTCCAAAAAAAATTCATCCTGTTTATCCATTCTTTCCTGCATCAAAATATCAGATCTCTTCAAGTCTTCTAAAGTCTGCCTTTCATAGGAGGAAGCTTGAGGATCTTCAGAAACTGGATGTTTCTCATAGCATTCTGCAATGTCCTCTTTTTGATCCAGTTCTTCATCAGGAATCATCTGCTCTGGAGTGTCAGTCAGATTGAGATCTTCTAACTCTGGTTGAACTTTGTCTGCTGGACGATGTTCAGACCAGGGAGCATTGTCCAGTCGAAGGACTTCTTCCTTGAGTAGCTGGCTCAGAACTTGATCTTCAAAGACTTTTAGCAGGTTGCTGAAGTTCTGTTGAACTTGTTTGTAGCTCTGTTCTTTCATTTTATGAGTTTCAGAACATACCCATTTTTTGAAACTTGTCCAAAGACAATCTGATGCAGCAGGATCAATCAACTCAAGACTAGCTTGCTTCAGTGAAGTTATCCACTTATGCACTTCTGTTTCAAATATCAATAAACTTGTACCAACATCTGGTGTAGGTTCAGATGGTTTTGGTTTTGGGATGGCTGTTTTGTTGGTTATGGCAGCCAGGCGTTCAAAAACAGTTAAGTCAATGACAGTTTTGGTATGGTCATTTGGATTGATATTTGGTGAGGAAGTGGGAGAGTCTAGAATGATTATTGGACTTGTTGGGGTTTTTGGTGGAGTTGATTCTAGTGAAGAGGGAATTTGGGGAATACTGATGGTTAGGGGTATACTGATGTTCAGAGGTTCAGTGATTCCAGGAATGGGAATGGGATCAGAATCACTAGTTTGGTTGGATTGATGGTGATGAAGTTCTGGTTCGCATGATTCAGGGGGTTGGACCTTAGAAGTTTGAACTTCTGGTTGTAATATTTCAGGTTGTGGAGAAGGTGGATGAGTTTTTGGTTGAGGAGAGAGTGGAATTTCTGGTTGAGGTGCTTCTGAAATGGTTTCAGAGTTTGGATTTACTGGTATGGGAGCAGATATATGTTGGTCAAAGGTTTCTATATCTGATAGAACTTTTGCAAGTTCTTGTTGGGTTACTTCAATATTTGGATTTGTAGGTAGGGAGTGAGATCCTCTAAGAGTTAAAGTTTCTGAGGGGTCAAATTCAATGTCAAAGTCATCTAGTGTTTGTGGAGTGGGGATTGGTACAAATGTTGATACAGATACTGAATCTAAAATAGTTACAGAAGAAGGATTACCTCTCTTTTTAGGAGTCCGTTGGGATGATCCTTCTGCTGCAGCCTTCCTTTTCTTGTTTTTCTTCAGCACAACTTCTGGAGCCTTCTACTGCAGATCCTGAATGTTCAAATCTGGTGTTGTACCATCCGCCTTGCATGCATCCAGATATCTGACTATTATCTCAGGTTTCGAGTCAATCTCTGAGAACATGGGAAAGTTATCCAGAGGGATTCTTCTGCTGGAGATTTTTGCAAAAGAAGTGACAATGGGTTCCTTCTTGATGTTCTTAATTAACTTCATCTTCTTCAGATTCTTTGCATTCAACTATTTGCCAACAGTAGCTTCTAAAGAGCTGATTTCCTGAGCTTTTGTTAGATGATCAATCAACTTATTCTCTGTTAGAATATCTGATATGAGCCTTCCTAGGGGTATCCAGTCCCTTTTTGTGCGCTCCTCTTCTCTGGTTTCCTTAACACTAGTCCTTAGATGGTTTAACAGCAGATGATCCAGATTCACCTTAATCTTCTGGGAGATGAAGTAGATCAGAAACTGCTGATCAATATTGATGTAGTCAGGAGAGCTGGTTGGCTTCCTATGGTTTATGCATCCCAGAATAATCTTGGCCATATTCTATGATGGTCTTTTAGATCCCTTATCTTGCTGGAGGGAAGACCCAGAGTGAAGATTTCTCTAGAAATTAGGGCGACATCAGCACATCTTTCAGCCATGTCTATGCATCTTACACCACCACCATTGTAGCCTATAAATCTTGCAATAAGGTCTTCAGTTATGAATATCTTATTCCCCATTATGTATGAAGTAACTTGATCGTTGGAAGATGAAGCATGAATCCAAAATTCCTTCACAAGGATTGGAAACATTGGACCTACCAGACGGTCAAAGTACCTGTTCCATCCTTGAGCCTTTACTTCTTCAGAGAGATTGAACCCGTTCTCTTGAAGACTGTTAAAGTCCACAATCAATTATGAGAGTACTTCTAGATTTTTGATGGGTGTGAGAAGAGTTCTAAAGGGCTCTTCATATTGTTCTGAGGAATCTGTTCTCTGAGAACTGGAAGTAGGGTTGCTTGAGGAAGCCATGTTCACACAGAAAGTTTTGAGAAGAAATTGAAAGGGTTTTGAGAAAGGATGCAAAATGAAATTAATTAGATTGTAGAGAAAATGAAAGTGAAAGTGAAAGAGTGTAAAGAGTGAGAAATGTGTTTAAATAGATTTTGAAAAAGATTTTTGAAAACATAAACGGCAAGAGATAGAAATAAATTATAATGATTATGAGCATTAATGATAGCTGATTTTGGGGGATTCAGAAAGATATTGGAACGGTTACCCATGACATGTGTCCCAATGCATCCAATCAGCGCTTTTGACCTTTCAGAAACGTGAACGCGTGTTCAGCCTCAGAAAGTAGCTGATGAATGGATGACAACGGTTTGCTTGAGTGAACAACACATTTCTATCCTTGAAATGAAGCGCACAGATCTTCATGGATAGATTCTGATATAATCTGTACTTCTAAGGATCTAAAGGAAGATTGATCAGTAGTTCACAGAAAAATAATCAAAGTTCTGAAGGTTAAGATATGGAAATAAAATTGTTTCATTTTGGGCAAAGCTTCATGCTGAGATGTTTCAGAATGAAGTTAAACCTATCTTCAGAAAGAGGTTTTGTAAAGATATTAGCCCATTGATGGTTTGTGTTAATGAATTTTAAATTGAGAATCCCTTTCTGAATATAGTCCCTAATAAAATGATGTTTTATTTCTATATGCTTAGCCCTAGAATGCAAAATAGGATTTTTAATGAGACAAATAGCAGAAGTATTGTCACAGAGGATAGGAATGTTACTCTCAAATATATTGAAGTCCTCAAGTTGACTTTTCATCCAGAGCATTTGCGTGCTACATTCAGCTGCTGCTATGTATTCAGCTTCTTCTGTTGGTAGAGCTATTGTGGATTGTCTTTTACTGGACCATGGGATCAGATTTTCTCCCAGAAACTGGCAGCTTCCAGAAGTGCTTTTACGTTCTACTCTGTCTCCAGCAAAATCAGCATCACAGTATCCTACTAAGCTGTAATCACTTGATTTTCTATAAAATAAACCCAGATTAGTAGTACATTTTAGATACTTGAAAATTCGCTTAACTGCTGTTAAGTGAGATTCTCTAGGATCTGATTGGAATCTAGCACAGATGCAAACACTGAATAGAATGTCTGGCCTTGAAGCCGTCAGATAGAGAAGAGAGCCAATCATACCTCTGTATACCTTCTGTTCTACCTTGTTACTTACCTCTTCTTTTTCCAGAATGCACGTGGGATGCATTGGAATCCTTGAGGGCTTAAATTCTGAGAGATCAAATTTCTTCAGAAGTTCTCTGACATATTTTCTCTGATGAATGTAGGTTCCTTCTGGAGTTTGATTAATCTGAATGCCCAGAAAGAACTTTAGTTCCCCCATTAGGCTCATCTCAAATTCTGCCTGCATACATTTAGCAAAATCTCTTCCCAAAGAGGGTTTAGTGGATCCAAATATAATGTCATCAACATAAATCTGACATACTAAGATGTCATTCTTAACTGTTTTACTGAACAGGGTTGTGTCCACTTTCCCTCTGGTGAATTCCTTTTCTAACAGGAAGTTACTTAGTCTTTCATACCAAGCTCTGGGAGCTTGTTTCAGACCATAGAGTGACTTCTTTAGTTTGAAAACATATTCTGGATTTTTGGAACTTTCAAAACCAGGGGGTTGGTGCACATAAACCTCTTCTTCTATATAGCCATTTAAGAATGCAGTCTTGACATCCATCTGATACAGAGTGATGCCTTTATTAACAACAAATGAAATTAAAAGTCTGATAGATTCTAACCTGGCGACTGGAGCAAAGGTTTCTGTATAGTTTATTCCTTGCTGACTATAACCTTGTGCTACCAGTCGTGCTTTGTTTTTGATGACTTCACCTTGTTCGTTCAATTTGTTTCTGAACACCCATTTTGTGCATATGACGTTGAATCCTTTTGGTTTGGGAACCAGATCCCATACGTCATTTCTTGTGAACTGATTTAGCTCCTCCTGCATTGCCAGAATCCAGTCATTATCCAGAAGTGCTTCATCAATTGTTGTTGGTTCAATCAGAGAAACAAGTCCCATGAGGGATTCTTCAGAGTTTCTAAAGGTAGATCTTATTCTGATGGGATCTTCCTTCCTTCCTAAGATTGTTTCTTCTGGGTGATCAATTCTGCTTCTGGATGGTCTTTTCTGGAGTTGATCAACAGAAGGTGCTGGGTTGCTTGTAGTGACTCTTTCTGATGTTGAGGGAGTGTCTCTGTTGATAGCCTCTGAGTTGTCTGCAGTACCTGTGAGTTAAACTTCCATACCTGCAAGAAATTCATTCTGCTTTGACTTTTGAGAGTCAAGCTTATCACCAAACCGAACACTGATTGACTCTTCACCAATCTGTGTTTCTGTATTGTATACTTTGTACCCTCTTGAGCGTTCAGAGTATCCTAACATAATACACTTTTGTGCTTTAGAGTCAAACTTGTTCAAATAATTTTTTTTATTCAAAATACAACATATACATCCAAATGGGTGAAAATAGGAAATGTTGGGTTTTCTATTCTTCCACAATTCATATGGAGTATTTTCCAGAATAGGTCTGATGGAGATTCTATTCTGAATGTAACACGTTGTGTTTATTGCTTCTGCCCAAAAGATCTTAGCAACGTTAGTCTCGTTGATCATGGTTCTGGCCATTTCTTGCAGTGTTCTGTTCTTTCGTTCTACAACTCCATTTTTCTGGGGAGTTCTAGGACAAGAAAAGTCATGAAGAATGCCTTTTTCATTAAAGAATAATTCAAAGTCTTTATTTTCAAATTCTCCACCATGATCACTTCTGACTTTGATGATTCTAAGATTTTTTTCGTTCTGAACTTGGTTGCAGAAGGTAACAAACAGAGTGTGACTCGTCCTTGTGCCTTAAGAACTTTACCCATGTTCATCTGCTATAGTCATCTACGATTACTAATCCATACTTCTTTCCACTGACTGAGGCAGTTTTTACTGGTCCAAATAAGTCAATGTGCAGAAGTTATAATGGCTTAGAGGTGGAAACAACGTTTTTGGATTTGAAAGCAGGTTTTGCAAACTTGCCTTTCTGACATGCTTCACACAGAGCATCTGAATTGAACTTCAAGTTAGGAAGTCCTCTGACCAGATTGAGTTTGTTAATCTGAGATATTCTTCTCATACTAACATGTCCCAATCTTCTGTGCCAGATCCATTGCTCGTTGTTAACAGACAGAAGACATTTTACATTCTAACTTTTCAGTTCAGAAAGTTTGATTTTATAAATGTTGTTTTTCCTCTTTCCATTAAATAAGATAGTCCCATCTTTCTGACTAACAGCTTTGCATGAATTTTGATTTAAGATTATATCATAATCGTTATCACTTAATTGACTTATGGATAACAGGTTATGCATTAATCCATCAACTAATAAAACATTACTAATAGAGGGAAGATTTCCATTACCTACTGTTCCATAGCCAATAATCTTTCCCCTCTGATTGCCTCCAAAACCTACGTGGCCTCCAGGCTTAAGTTCCAGGCTTTGGAACATATGCCTTCTTCCCGTCATGTGTCGTGAGCAGCCAGAGTCCAGGTACCATGACTGGTGTCTTTGCTTTGCTGCTAAAGATATCTGCCACATTTATTATTTTATCCTTAGGTACCCACATTTTCTTGGGTCCTGATTTGTTAGTTCTATCAAAACTCTGGTTGAATTTTGGTTTGACAGAGTAATCACTACTTGTATATTTTATGTCATGTGCGTGCCCATATATAAAGTTTGAATCAAGTGGAGTATGCTTTATGACTAAATCCATGGCATTTTTTGGTGTAGGAACCTTACCTTGATATCCTATCCCTTTTCTGCCATTTCTGCTAACTCCATAGATCATTGAAGCCATTTTGCTTTTGTCTATGTTTTTAGCTAGAAACTTCTGAAAGCTGTGATCATACTCTTTGATGATCTCATCAGCATTGCTGAGAGTTTCGGGGATTGTTTCCTTCTGAGAGTTTTGCAATTGATTTTCTAATTTTGAAATTTTATCTTTCAACTCATAATTATCCAATTTGAGACTCTCAGTCTTATCAGAGTCAGAAGCAAGATTCTTTTTAAGGTTTCTGAATTTGACTCTGATCTGCTGATACCTTTCCAGAATTTCATTAAGGCTTTCAGCTAATTCAGCCTTAGTAAAATTAATAGTAAAATCAGGGAATACCTCTTCTGTATCTGATTCTGAATCTGAACCAGAAGCTTCACTGTCTTCAGAGATGTTTTCCATGAGAGCTATGTTTTCTCTTTCATCATCTGATTCTGAGTCAGCTTCAGATGTGTCAGAATCATCCCGTGTGGCCATGAGACTTTTCTTCTTTTCCTTGCCAAACTTCTTTTTGGGCTTCTCCTTCTAAAGCTTTGGGTAATCACTTTTGTAGTGCCCTTGCTCGTTACACTCATAGCAGATGATGTCTTTGTAGTTTGGCTTTTTGTATCCTGAAGAGCCTTCTGATCTTTTGTGTCCAAAGGAGGATTCTGACCTTCTGTGTCTGGAGGAAGATTCATTCTAATTTTCTGATCTTCTGGGATTCCTGAACTTCCTTTGCCTCTGCTTCCACAGTTGGTTCACCCTTCTGGAGAGAAGAGACAATTCATCTTCTTCTGATGAGGATCCATCAGAGGTTTCTTCCACAGTCTGCAGAACTTTGGATTCATATTTTCTGTTAGATTTTAAGGCTAATGGCTTACCTTGCTTTTGAGGTTCAGCTTCTTCTAGCTCTATCTCGTGACTTCTGAGGGAGCTGATAAGTTCCTCCATAGAGATTTTGTTGAGATCCTTGTCTATCTTAAGCGCTGTGACCATTGGCCTCCACTATTTTGGCAAGCTTCTGATGATCTTCTTGGCATGATCAGCAGTGGAATATCCTTTGTCAAGAACTTTTAGACCAACAACAAGAATTTGAAATCTTGAAAACATAACTTCTATTGATTCACTGTCTTCCATCTTGAATGCCTCATACTTCTGAATAAGCGCAAGGGCTTTTGTTTCTTTGACTTGAATGTTGCCTTCATGCGTCATTCTCAAAGAATCAAACATATTCTTAGAAGTTTCTCTGTTTGATATTTTCTCATATTCTGAATATGAGATGGCGCTGAGAAGAATTGTTCTGGCCTTGTGATGATTTCTGAATTCACGCTTTTGCTGATCAGACATCATTTTCCTGTCAATCTTCTGACCACGTCCATCCACTGGGTGTGTGTATCCATCAGTCACCATGTCCCACAGATCAACATCATGGGCCAGAAAGAAACTCTCAATTCTGTCTTTCCAGTAGTCAAAGTTTTCTCCATCAAAGACTGGAGGTTTTCCATTGAATCTGTCCCTTTCTTCATTGTTGTCATTGCTAATGTTTTGACTTGGCCCTGCCATTGTGTTTTTCTGACGCTGAATCTTGTACTGACACGGTTAAGTGTTAAAGCTCAGAACCAGGCACTCCGATGCCAATTGAAGATGTAAAAAACACAAGAAGGGGGGGGGGGGGGGGGGGGTTAATTATAAAACTTAAAACAAATGGCTTGACAACATAGTATTTTTATCCTGGTTCGTTTGATCTCAAACTACTCCAGTCCACCCGTCAAGGTGATTTCTCCTCTCTCCAACGAGGTCTTAATCCACTATTCTTAAAGGATTACAACAGCTACTTTAACTACTGTTAAAGTCTTCTTGAGTACAACCACAGACCGATTTATCTCAAGGAAATCTTTTACAAATAATTGAACAAGAGTGTGTTAACGTTTTCTAACAAAACAATATATCACAACTGTGATAATTACACAACTTAAGCTTGGAGTAACAAAGGAATTTGCTAAAGCTTTGAATATGCATGGTTGGATAGCTTGGCAAATTGAGTGCGTACGTACGTGCTTCTTTTCACAAGCAGTCCTGTTTATATAGGCAAGCAAGGATACGTTGTCCATAAAGCAGGTTTAATGATAATAATGCACTTTCCTTTTGTAGAAGATCTTTGTCTGAAGAAAGCCGTTAGTATTTAATTCAGTCTTGAATGCCTAGTAACACTTCAGAATCTTCTTTGCTGTATCTCCTGATAACGCTTCAGAGTGTTGATGACTTGGAAAAGATGTCTTTGATCAGAGTCAGAGTGTATTTGATTAGGCGCAGATTCTGGTCATCAAACTTCAGTGTTTCAGTGTGTACCATAGGTTGCTGATCTTCTGATACTGATTCCATTCTGATGCTGATTCCATCAGAACTTCTGCATATACAAAGCATAATTTTAAGGAGCATAATTGTTCTCTGTATATACCTTAGAAATAATATTATTCTTTGTATTTTGTTATCATCAAAACTTTAATCAAGGGTTGTAGAATCAAACTATGTTCTAACAGCAGTACCTTTGAAGAGACCAGAAGTCCAAGTCAGGAGGCCCATACCGGCAGAAATTCCAGCGAGAAATGTTGAACCCAGGGTTGAGGTAGGCCGATCCAATGAACCTATCCCACACCCTGATGATGATGAGATTCTGAAGCTCATCAGGAGAAGTGAATACAAGATTGTGGACCAACTATTGCAAACTCCTTCCAAGATTTCTTTGCTTGCTTTACTGAGAGATTTTGGCGCCCATAGAGAAGCTTTGATGAAGGTCTTGGACCAGGCATTCGTAGATCATGATGTGACGGTTGACCAATTTGATGGAATTCAGGGAAATATTACTTCGTGTAACAATCTTGGTTTCAGTGATGAAGAGCTTCCGGAGGAGGGAAGGAACCATAATATGGATTTACATATCTCAATAAGTTGTGGAAATGATACTTTATCAAGTGTGCTAGTGGATACAGGTTCATCGTTAAATGTAATTCCCAAAACTACATTATCTCGACTTTCATATCAAGGTGCTCCCATGAGACCTAGTGGGGTAATTATCAAAGCGTTTGATGGTTCTAGGAATACTGTCATTGGTGAAGTGGATCTTCCTATAATAATTGGTCCTCATACTTTTCAGATCACTTTTCAAGTAATGGATATTCGTGCCGTCTACAGTTGCCTATTGGGTCATCCATGGATCCATGATGCAGGGGCAGTCACTTCCACGCTCCATCAGAGATTGAAGTTTGTAAGGAATGGAAAGCTGGTAATGATTGGTGGAGAGCAAGCTAGGGTGGTAAGCAATTTGTCATCTTTCTCTTTTATTGATGCTGATGAGGATGTTGGAACCCAATTCCAAGCTCTATCTGTTGCTAATAATGAAGTGAAGAAGCAAGGGACATCTATTTCTTCTTTTGAGGATGCACGACGAGTGGTTAAGAGTGGTTCGGCTGAAGGTTGGGGCCAGGTGTTGACTTTGCCTGAGAATAAGTCTGGAGAAGGTCTTGGTTTTCATCCCGTGTCTACAAGAGTTAAGCAGGATACAGTTACCCGTCCGATACAAGAAGTTTTCCGAAGCGCAGGTTTTATCCATCCGACTCCGCCTGAAGTTGATGCTATAATAGGAGACGATTCTGAAGAGGATTTACCCGACTTTGTAACGCATGGAGTGGTTTGCCAGAACTGGATTGTTGTTGATGTTCTTGTTGTGATGCACATTTCTGAGTAATGTTTTGTTTTATTTTTGAAAAAAAAAACTTTTGCTCTGCCCAAGGCGAAAAAGTATTTGTGTCGGGCTATGTTGAAAATAAATCCTTTTGCTCTGCCCAAGGCAAAAGAGAAAATATATGGGCTCTTTGTTTCAAGTATTGCCAATCATGAATAAAAATGTTATTTTGTCCACTATTGTTTTATTTTTCACTTTTTCTGGGAAATGGTAATGAAAATTAATTGGTAGTAATAGGAAAATATAATAACTTCTCTTTTCTATAACTATACAACATTCATATTAATCATTTTCTAAAATAAAGCATAATCATATGTGCAGATTAATCCATGACTTAACCATTGAAAACAATGATCCTATGCCCCCTCCCAACTTTGAATTCCCTGTGTTCAGAGCCGAGGAAGAAGATAGTGAAGAGATTCCTGATGAAATTTCCCGTTTACTTGAGCACGATGAAAAGACTATTCAGCCGTTTGAAGAGCCTGTAGAGTTGATCAATTTGGGTAATGAAGACGATAAAAAGGAAGTCAAGGTCGGAGCATTGCTTATCCCAGAGGTCAAAGAGAAAATGTTGGAGCTTCTCAGAGAGTATGTTGATGTGTTTGCTTGGTTCTACCAAGACATGCCAGGTTTGGATAACAATATTGTGGAGCATCGTTTTCCGTTGAGACCTGAATGTCCGCCGATTAAGCAGAAGTTGAGAAGGACTCGTCCCGATATGGCTGACAAGATCAAATAAGAAGTTCAAAGACAAATTAATGCAAGTTTCCTCGTTACATCGGTCTATCCTCAATGGTTAGCCAATATAGTGCCTGTTGCTAAGAAGGATGGCAAAGTTCGGATGTGTGTAGACTATAGAGATCTGAATAGAGCTAGCCCAAAGGATGATTTTCCATTACCACACATTGACGTATTGGTCGACAGTACCACAAAGTTCAAAGTCTTTTCTTTCATGGATGGTTTCTCTAGTTACAATCAAATCAAGATGGCCCCAGAAGATATGGAGAAGACAACTTTCATTACACCTTGGGGAACATTTTGTTATTGGGTAATGCCGTTTGGTTTGAAGAATGCCGGTGCAACGTACCAAAGGGCCATGACTGCTTTGTTCCATGATATGGTGCATAAAGAGATAGAAGTTTATGTAGATGACATGATTGCCAAATCACAAACTGAAGAAGATCATTTGGAACATTTATTGAAGTTATTCCAACGTTTGAGAAAGTATAAACTCCGTCTGAATCCTAACAAGTGCACTTTTGGTGTTCGTTCTGGAAGACTTCTGGGTTTCATTGTCAGTCAAAAAGGTATTGAGGTAGATCCTGATAAAGTCAAAGCTATTAGGGAAATGCCCGCACCCAAGACAGAAAAACAAGTAAGAGGATTCCTTGGGAGACTGAACTATATTTCTAGATTTATATCTCATATGACTGCTACCTGTGGGCCGATTTTCAAGCTTCTCCGAAAGAACCAAGGATGTGTGTGGACAGAAGATTGTTAGAGAGCTTTTGATAACATCAAAGAATATTTACTTGAACCTCCTATATTGATTCCTCCGGTGGAAGGAAGACCTTTGATTATGTACCTGACTATATTGGAAGATTCCATGGGATGTGTACTTGGTCAACAAGATGAGACTGGAAGAAAGGAACATGCCATATATTATTTGAGTAAGAAATTCACAGACTGTGAGTCTCGATACTCAATGCTTGAGAAAACCTGTTGTGCTTTAGCTTGGGATGCTCGCCGTCTGCGCCAGTATATGATTAACCATACCACTTGGTTGATCTACAAAATGGATCCGATCAAGCATATCTTTGAGAAGCCCGCCTTATCTGGAAGAATAGCCCATTGGCAGATGTTGTTATCTGAATATGACATCGAGTATCACACTCAGAAAGCAACCAAAGGGAGTATTTTAGCCGATCATTTAGCTCACCAACCAATTGACGATCATCAATCCATCAAGTTTGACTTCCCAGATGAAGATGTTATGTACTTGAAAGCTAAATATTGTGAAGAGCCGTTACCTGAAGAAGGACCTGATCCCGAATCCCGTTGGGGTTTGATTTTTGACGGAGCTGTGAATTCTTATGGAAATGGAATTGGGACAATCATCGTCACTCCCCGAGGTACTCATATCCCATTCACGGCGATATTGAAGTTTGACTGTACGAACAACATGGCTGAATATGAGGCATGTATTATGGGCCTCGAAGAAGCAGTGGATCTAAGGATTAAGATTCTTGATATATACGGAGACTCGGCATTGGTAATTAATCAAATTAAAGGAGAATGGGAGACTCGTCATCCTGGTCTAATCCCTTACAGAGATTATGCTAGAAGATTGTTAACTTTCTTCAACAAAGTGGAATTACATCATATCCCTAGAGATGAAAATCAAATGGCTGATGCTTTAGCTACTTTGTCCTTAATGTTTCAAGTGAATGGTTGGAACGATGTGCCTACAATCAGAGTTATACGCCTCGACAGACCTGCTCATGTGTTCTCAGTAGAAGAGGTCACCGACGACAAACCGTGGTTCTATGACATTAAACGTGTTCTTCAAACTCAAGAGTACCCGCCTAGGGCATCCAATAAAGATAGGAAGACGTTAAGGAGATTAGCAATCGGTTTCTTCCTCAATGAAGAAGTGTTATATAAGAGGAATTACAACATGGTCCTACTCAAAATAGTAGACAGACTTGAAGCAGACATGCTGATGCAAGAAGTATATGAAGGATCCTTTGGCACTCATGCCAATGGACATGCAATGGCGAAAAAGATGTTGAGAGCTGGTTACTATTGGATGACGATGGAATCATATTGTTGCAAATATGTGAAGAAATGTCATAAATTCCAAATTTATGCGGACAAGATACATGTGCCGCCGACCCTCCTCAATGTTATCTCTTCGCCTTGGCCTTTATCTATGTGGGGCATTGATATGATTGGAATGATTGAACCCAAAGCTTCAAATGGTCATCGTTTCATCTTGGTAGCGATCGATTATTTTACTAAATGGGTGGAAGAAGCATCTTATGCTAATGTAACCAGACAGGTGGTAGTCAGATTTATCAAGAATCAGATCATTTGTGGATACGGCATCCCGAGCAAGATCATCAGTTATAATGGCTCGAATTTGAATAACAATATGATGAAAGAGCTTTGTGAAGAGTTCAAGATCGAACATCATAATTCTTCTCCCTACAGGCCAAAGATGAATGGGGTTGTTGAAGCTGCTAACAAGAACATCAAAAAGATTGTCCAGAAGATGGTGGTCACTTATAAAGATTGGCATGAAATGCTTCCGTTCGCTTTACATGGATACCGTACTCCATTTTGAACTTCAACATGCACAACCCCATTTTCCCTAGTTTATGGCATGGAAGCAGTACTCCCCGTGGAGGTTGAGATCCCGTCTATGAGAGTGTTGATGGAAGCTAAGATTTCTGAGGCTGAATGGTGTCAAAGTAGATATGATCAGTTGAATTTAATTGAAGAAAAGAGATTGACAGCATTGTATCACGGTCGACTATATCAGCAGAGGATGAAGAAGGCTTTTAATAAGAAGGTTCGACCACGCGAGTTCAGAGAAGGTGACCTCGTACTCAAGAAGATATTATCTTTCCAACCTGATTCTAGGGGCAAGTGGGCTCCGAATTATGAAGGACCGTATGTCGTTAAGAAGGTTTTCTCTGGAGGTGCCACGATTCTCACAAATATGGATGGTGAAGAACTCCCGCGCTCTGTGAATGCCGATGCCGTCAAGAAGTATTTCGCCTAGGTTTGAGTTGATGGTTTGCTAAGTTGAAAACCCGAAGGGGCGGCTTAGGCAGGCTTTTGGTCAGACCAGTCTTGGCATTTGAACACATCTCGGAATTTGAAGTTGTTAGGGAGAATAGTGATCATTGTTTTTGTGTAACCTTTTTCTTTCATGAACTATTTCCCAAACTTTTGTAAACCATTGGAGTCGCGTTGTTAGAGAACTACCATCTTATTAATGAAGTTTGAGCATTTACCTTTTGTGGGCAAAATTTTAATTTTACGACAATATTTGAAACAAAGTTATTTAAAGTAATCTTATTTTAAAAATATGTCGTGAATACTGAAAGGAATATTAACAATTATTCCAAGGATGGTGAAGCCATGAAATGCAAAACAATACAGTAATTTATCCTTGCATGATGAACATGTTTTCTTTCAAAATCGTCATGAGGTGTTGGTTGTGTAAACTTGTGTTTCTAGTGGTACTAAGCTTGGTGACTCCCCAGCATTCCGGTTAAGCTTTATTGTAGTTATCTTTATTTGAGCAAATTTCTGAAGTGTAGTATGTTTTGTATCGTGTCAGTGGTCTGTTGGTGTTAGAAGATTGGTTTTGAATACTTTTCTCCCCAGAAGACTTGAGCCTTGTAGCGTGATACGCTCTGACGTTGCTTTTTGGTTCCAGATCCAGTTATTTTCCGTCTCTTTAAGATTGGCCGAGTATTTATTATTTCGTGATATCTTATCATCTTCAAGATATTCCATCTGCTTGTTTTGTCAGCATAACATTCATTTACTCATTTACACTTATATCACGCATGCATATTCACATTTGTTGTTGATTTTTGGGTCGTATACCTTGTTTATGTTTATTCAAATAGCGTACATGTTTCTTTCCAAGTAGAATGTTAACTTAGGCAGAAAATGTGCTTCTTTTCTAAACTCCCCAACTGAGCTAATCCTCGCGGATGAATTTTTGATTTAACCTTCCTTGTCCATTTCTGGATAGGATGAATCCCCAATCGAGTAATTTTCTCATTGGGTGGAGTCTTCTTTGACTATCTTCTCTCTGGTTTATTCCTGGAGGGAGTTTTTGTCTCTTGCATAGGCTATCTCATGGTTTTCTCCAAGCTAAACAACCTAGATGGATGGTGCATTTATTTTGCGCATTTAAGTATCTGATCTCCTCAGGAAGGATCTATTCATGGTTCCCTTTGACGAAGATTTTATTCTCTGATAGTGTTATCGCAACTTTCTTATGAAATATTCTTCGGAAAACGGCAAGCGGCGGTCTCTTCATGAGCAACTTGTGTGTTATTATTTTTTGGAAAATGGCAAGCGGCGGTCTCTTCATGAGCAACTTGTGCGTTATTATTTTTTGGAAAACGGCAAGCGGAGGTCTCTTCATGAGCAAGTTGTGCGTTATTATTTTTGGAAAACGACAAGCGGCAGTCTCTTCATGAGCAACTTGTACTTTATTAATATTTTTTGGAAAACGGCAAGCGGCAGTCTCTTTATGAGCAACTTGTGCGTTATTATTATTTTTGGAAAACGACAAGCGGCGGTCTCTTCATGAGCAACTTGTACGTTATTAATATTTTTTGGAAAATGGCAAGCGGCGGTCTCTTCATGAGCAACTTGTGCGTTATTATTTTTGGAAGACAGCAAGTGGCAGCTTCTTTATTTGAACAACTTGTATGTCATAGTATTTTTTTTTAAGACAGCAAGTGGCGGCTTCTTTATTCGATCAGCTTGTATGTTATAGTATTTTTGGAAGACAGCAAGTGGCAACTTCTTTATTTGAGCAGCTTGTATGTTATTGACATCTTTGAACGACAGCAAGTGGCGACTTCTTTATTTGAGTAGTTTGTGTATCTACAACCATATTATTATTTCGGCATTAATTTGTATCTCTCTGGAAAAATCTCGCAGAGAAATTTGTTGTGAGTCTTTTCCTTCAAAAGTTGTAGTTCGTTATCAGCAAAATTGATACATCTTTTGTCTATCTTTGACCTTAGGTTGTGAACTCACCGTTATTTTGGGTCAATAATATATTTTTGTGGCCTATGCAAGGCGCCTTCTTTGTTAGGGTCAGAGGTCGTATCCTCTCAAATTTTATTCGCCGTTAAGAGTCTATCATTCAAAGTCGATGGCTCATTTCCCCAGTAGTGTATAATCTATGTTCCTGTGGTTTGGTTGGTGTTTGGTTTCTCCAGCATTATTTTTGTCTCATACAATATCATTCTCTATGAATTTAAATACTGTATTCATATCATAAACATAATGGCGGTATCTTAGGGCAAAAATTGCGCATTATGTATTTAAGTACCTTCAATCTCGTCGAGATGAAGATTTTAATCTTCATATAGCCTGACAGAAGAAACTTAAATAAGGGCAGCTGTCATACCCCAATTTTTGACCTAAGATCCCTGTTTCATCTGCATTATTTTTTACATACACATCAAGGTCACAGAATACGGTAGGTTTCGAATGTTTCGCTTTCGAGCTTTGACTGTGTAGAAATTATCGAGTGTTGTGAGCATTTTATGAATGACTAACCACTAATCAAGCACGAAGTGCATGTTTTGCTGTTTTATTTTCATGTGCAGAAAATAGGTATGAAAGAAGAGCATTAGACGTTGTACATCGATCAGGATTTTGAGTCTCAGAACAGAAATGTTGTCGTTCGTTAATTTCCAAAAGACTGGTTCATCAAAGAATTTCAGAGAATTGTGTGTTTATTTCCACACTCTGTCCAGCAAATGATCTTCGTTTTTCTCCGAATATTTTTCAGGAAGAACAGTCAAAATTCTACCGGCTTTGGTTCATGTGTGTTTCACATTGTTCTAAAATACAAGAAAAACCAAGTTATACCGTCACTTTCGATTTCTTGGACCAAAAGTCATCTGTAAATTTTCTCATGACGCGGGTTGAATTTCTCCGAAATGGGATAATTAAATTCTAAAACCGTTCTAGAAGAATTTATTCGGAATATTTGGAATTTTCTTTATTTGAATCCAAGTGATAATTAAAGAGGAGCTATTCAAGAGTTTTCATCCAAGAATATTCACTTATCACATGGAATATTTATTCAAGATTATTTTTGTGATTATTTTGGAAGATCTACATCATGGTTATTTGAATACATGAAGCATTATTTCAAGAAGTTAGTGAGGAATTCTATTTAATTACATAAGGAAATTTTATTTGGTTATAAGATTAATCCATATAATTTATTTGGATTTCTATTACAAAAGTGCAAGATTAAAGTCCAAGACTTGCATTATTATTTATTCCTCATTCAACAATTCATCCAAGTATTATTCAATTATTTCCCAAATTTAAATGGATGATCTTGAATTTTTATCAAGATATATCAAGATTCATGTTTATGTGAAGATTCAAGATCATTCATAACTATCAAAGAGTGGAAATATATTGAAGAATGCATACTTATTCAATGTTACAATTTATTGGAGTTTATTACAAATTTGCAAGAACCTACAAGTTTATACAAGATTTATTTTCAACATAAAAAAAAATTCAGCAAAGTGCTAGTGCAGCCCATGTTTGTAACCTTTCTTCAAGCCCACTTTTTTTGTATTTTTATTGGTCAATAATGCTCCAAATAACCTGAAAAAACAGCAAAGAGAAATGCTGTAAAATGGTACAAAAACAGTAAAAAAAAAAGCAACATACAGCAGCTCCAAGTACTGCCAAAAACCTGCTCCAACCTGCATCAAGGTAGCAGCAATTTGTATCAAAATGGCTAAAGTAATTTGTGAGAACAAAGCATAGAAACAGCTTGCCAAAACAGTTCAAATTTCTACTGTTTTTCCCCCTCAAATCCCACACACTCCACTATAAATAAGAGTCTTTGTCAACACAAAAAAAGGAGAAGAAAAATTCAGCAGTAAAAGAAAACAGAAAATTGGTGTTGTTCTAGAAAAATTCATCAAGTAAGAAAAAACCAGAAAAATAGAGGGTTGTTCTAAAAAGAATCCAGCAAGGAGAAAAGATAGCAAATTCAAGGAAGCTTACCATTTTGTTAGAAGCCCCATCGGAGAGGCTCCGATAGGTATATTCTTTTTCTCCTCTCTATCTACTGTTGCATATGTTCATGCTTGAATGACTTGCTGTACCATTTTTTTTCTTTGCCATCCAATATTTGCCTTATCATTATTTTCATTGTTGTATTGTATTTAAGTTGAGTTGCTGCATAGCATTTTAAACATGTTAGTATTCATAATATCGATAATAATAACAAGTGTAATAAAAAGCTTACTTCTTCCGTCACATAATACCAATTTATCGCTTGCTGTCCCAAATACTTGTTATCCATCTTGTTGTACCAAAAACACCTTTTGCTGTCCAAAACATTTTGCTGTCCAAAATATTTTTGATGTCCAAAACATTTTGCTGTCCAAAATATTTTTGCTGTCCAAAACATTTTGCTGTCCAAAATATTTTTGCTGTCCAAAAGCTTGGTTATCCTTTTTGCTGTTATAAAATCTCAAAGTCCACAAAATATGTTGCTGTTACAAATATTTAAAAAATATATTGATGTTCCAATATTTAAAAAAATATATGTTTTTGTTATAATACTTAAAAATATTTTGCTATTCCATATCAATATCCAAAAACATTTTTGCTGTTCTAATCTAAAATAAATAAAAACATTTGTTCTTAAAAATCCAAAATCCACGTAAAATATTCAATCAGATTTTTTATTTATTATATTTCTTGAATTAAAAAAACAAACAAATAAAAAGATGTAACAGCTTCTTTCCATGGGTTTTCCCGACGAGTTAGCCGCCCAAGCCTTAGCTGCCACCAGCGGTAAATCCACCGTCAAAGCCACCGAATGGATTTTCACTCACAAACCCGTCTCCACCACAACCCATTGATTCACAACAACAACAACAAAAAGAACAAGAAACCGAAACAAATGAACCAACCAAACGTATAAAGTTGTCACCAACACGCTCTCACTGTCACCATTTCGTTTTTGCTGGCCGAGGAAGTTGGATTTGCATAAAGAGAAGAAGAGAGTTGCTGCGAGTTGATGGCGTGAGGGAGGAAGAGGTTCGAATCTATAAGGGAGGAAGGAGTTTGTATGCGTTATAGAGAGAAGAAATCGGATCTATGAGAGGAAGGAAGAAAGAGTTTTTTTTTCTGTAAGAATGGAGGAAGAAGAAAGTTTGAGTGAAAGGAAGAGGAGGGGGTTCGGAGGCGTGAAGGAGAGGAGGAAGAAAGTGATTATGTGAGAGAGAAGAGGAAGAGAGTTCAGATCTGCATAAGGAAGGAGGAAGGGGTTTGTTGCGTTAAAGAGAGGAAGAACGTTGCTTTTACTGTGTTGTTTTATTAGAATGTAATAATATTAAAATCTGGCTTTTTTTCCTTTCTCCCAATAAAAGTACAGTAACAATATAATATAAAATCCATTAGTTTTACTCTTCCCAATATTTTAACATAATAATTTTTTTGTTTTTCATTTCCCCATGTAACAGCAGGCGCCGTGCATTCCCTCTTGCACTAGGGTTCTTTGTTTTTTTGTTCCTCTCATGCTTGACCCGGATGGCCCATTGGGCCTGTTTTGAGTCCAATCCCAATTTTAATTATTCTCCTTATGTTTTAATTAACTTATGCTAATTAATGAATAACAACATAGTTCAATTGGCAAGCCATGTTACCAGCAATCTTAGAGACTTGAGTTCAACTCTTGCTGGGGTTTTATTTTTAGTTCTTTTAAGTTTTATTCCATTAATTTTATATATATTAATTTAGTTTGCTGTATAATTATTAACTATTATAAAAACACATAAAAACGTTTAATTAAAATCCATCCTTATTTAATTTCGTCAACATACTATTAGTATTTATTTTTATTTTTGTGTTGTTGTTTATTTAATTATTCAAAATACATGTTTCATGATTTAATTTTTGTTATGTGTTTAAAATCTATGATTACATAATTTAATCTTCATGTACTTTTGATTATTTATTTAATCCTTAAAATGCATGCTAGTATGATTTAAATTTCATTAGTTAATTGCTTAATTACAATTTTAATTAATCGATTGTTAATCCGCATATCTTTCGTCCGTCTCAATCCAAGAGAATCGTTTAAATTTTTGTCGACTTCATGTCATCAAACACATAGCGTGAATATCCTCATTCATCTTCCATTTATTATTTTGTTAAAAACTTAAGATAATTTTCCCAAAATATTCAACCTTTCAAAACTCACACTTTTTAAGTTAAAACTTCGACGTTAGGTCGTCGTATTTTCGAAAACTCGTCCATACCCATTTTCGGTCAAAACAATTTATTTTTAATCAAACAAACCTTTTTTAATAAACAGATATTTCAAAAGGTTCCTATAGAATACTATAGATACATTGGGTGCTAATACCTTCCCATTTTATAACCAACCCCCGAACTCTAGACCTCTTTTCAAAAATGCCTTATATTTTCATTACTTTTAAAGTATTATTTTACATTGCATATTTTAGGGTTTTATTTCGCTCTTTCCCCTTTTCCCTTGGAAATAATAAAGCGCGGTGGCGACTCTTGCTTTTGTGAGACGAGTTAATTAATAGCTCGATCTCCGATTTACCCCGCTACATTTTTTATCGCTACACTATCCAAGAGCATTCCAAAAATACACCAAAATAGATAAACATGAAACTGCACTAAAGAAAGCACCAGACAGCATGTCAAAACAGTTCAAAATCAATGTTATCTTTCCCACTAAAATGCATCTTTCTTTTGATATAAACAGGCACACACAAAATATAGAGGGAAGTAGATTGTTCACACAAACCCTAACAGCCGCATCAACAACCATCAAACCTTAAGAAAATTGAATATCATCATCTCCCATAAACTCAACCCCTTCAGAGAAAGGGATATATCATTCATACAGACACAAATCATAGCAAACGGAAAGCATACTAACCCTAATCATCATTTTCCTTATTCACTTAAACCCTTAAGAAATAAAAATTGCCAGTAGAAGAAGAAAATCAATACACAATCTCAGGTACAGAAATATCTCACACAAAACATCTGAAGGTTGATAAATCACATATCTCCCAGCCTTTTCCCTTTTTTCTTCCTTTCGTTCATCTTATAGTTGGCATTTCTCATCGTTATCATCATCTTTCAAATTTGTAACTTAGGGTTTCGTTCACCCCTTTTTAGATCTAGGGTTATTGGATTGAAATATGCAAAACACAACCAAGGATTAGGCATTAGAAAGAGAATACGTAGATTCATGTAAGAAAAGTGAGGATCGGAGTCGTGCCTCTGCCGTCACCGCCATAAGGCAATTTCTGGCGAGGCCAGGTTGTCGTCTCCGGTGGAGACTCCCAACAAGATAGAAGAGAGAGTATCGTGTGAAGAGAGAGAGAGAGAGAGAGAGAGAGAGAGAGAATTGGTTTTTTATTAAGTTTAAATTTGGTGTCAATTATTTTGTGGTTTAAGTTGATAATTTGATTACTAATCTGGTGATGACACCTTAATCACTATATAAATGTTGTTGTATGCCTGTACCCATGGTATATAACATGTACCTTTGTTTCTTACCTTGTGATCAAGATCTAACGCATATGAACGCATGCCTTTACGATGCACCTTTTGGGAGTGTCACACTGGATCAGTCAGGAAGCTTGGGCCGCCCTTTATTTGCGCCTTCTGGATTTCTTTTTAAACCCCGAATTCTGTAATAAAGACCCATCTATAATCCTTTCTCTCTTTAAATTTCTTCATTTCTTTTATTTCTATTTCTTTATGAAGATATAAATAATGTATTAAATAACTATTCTATTTAAATTGATTTTAATTATTGTTGACAATTAGTTTATTAATAAATTAATTTTGATAAAAAAATTAAAGGATTTTTAATTTAAAATAGTTATTTAAGGTTTTGGATTTGTATTGTTTGAATTAAATTATTTGCTTGCTTATGTTTGTATGATTGTCCACCAAACACACACTTAAACGCATTTAATAAATTTGAATCTGATTCTTTTACCTTGGTCCATATACCAAGTATTCCTCAAGGGTCACATAGTTGAGTTTGGGCATGGTCATTCTCACGAGATTTAATCAATATTAGCCCTTGGTTAAATTATAACCTTAATCAATCACTTCGGTCCATATACTCAGTGTTTCCATGCATAAAGGGTCTCATGGTTAAGGGTAGGAGCACCTACTCTCATGAGATTAATCAAGTGCGCCCATTGGTTAATCATAACCCAGTTCAATTCCTATACACCAAACATTCTATTTACGCCTTTCATGATACTACTCGTTGTGTCGTCACTTTTTCCATGATCACCATGCATGATCACTCTTCACAAACATTGTCTCATTTTGTTTGATGATTATAACATGCTCCCTTAGGATGATAGTTTCCTATTCTTTAAGATGTGAACTAATTAGACCTTAGGTTAGAACCCATGCATGACAACATTAGGGTAGATTTTCCCTTTAGACTCTTTCTTCTTTTGTAATTAAAACAAAAATTTCTTTTCTTAATCAAAAATACAAAAACCCTTAATCGTTATTCAAACTCATTTCATAATTAACGAAAATACTCAACAAATCAAAAACCCCCTCAAAAGGGCATGTTATCTTTGTTCTGGCGTGATATCGGTCGTGCCTATTGCTAGAATGTGTGCGTTAAAGTCGCCCACTAAAAAATACCAACAAACCAACATTTTCTAGAGGAACTATAGTGTTCTGATTCCTTCACTTGATACATAGGAAAAGGGTTGCGAGACCCTCCCGAATGCACTAATAAAAAACCATTTCTTTCCCCATAGCAACTATAGTTATAGATAAACACACCCTTAGAAGCAAACAAAAAAAATGGATCCCGTTGAGTACATTGGATGTGAGGGGTGTTAATACCTTCCCCTTGCATAATCGACTTCCTTACCCTCTCTCTTGGTCGCAAAACCATCTTATCCATCCTCTTGTGGTTTTCTCTATATTTCCCCTTCCTTCGGGATAAATAAAGTTCGGTGGCGGCTCAGTGTTTTTTGTCGGTAGCTTCAAAGAGGAAAAGAGTAAAAGAATAGAGAATTATGGGACAAAAACCAAAATTGGTATGGGTGGGTGTTGAACCCACGCCCTTAGCAATTTCAACCAACACATTCACCACTAGGCCAGGCGTGCGCCTGTGTCAAGGAGAGGGAACTAATGCCTTTAGTAATCTGCAAAATAAGTAAAATCATGAAGAAAAAAATAACAAAATGCTAAAAGGTTGGGATCGAACCCACTCCTTGGCATAATAACATCTTTATCGTGTGCGCTTCAACTACTGGGGAGGTAGTACATCGGTGTTTAAATTGAAACAATTAAAATTAAAATTAAACAAAATTCCTAGATCAGAGAGACGTCGGTGCCCTAGCTCCGGTCATCTTCTCCGATGAGAATATTTCTTTTTCCTACAAAAACAACACGTATTAGAGATCCAGGGGGGCCCTACCCCCCTAAATCAGGACCTGCGAATTCAATGGACCAGTTTGTTTGGGCTGAATCGTGTTGGTTTAGGAGTTACAATGAAAACATCATGGATTGGGGTGGTTATGGAAACTCACAATTTGATCATCATGGGACTCTTGTGTTAGGTTTTTCCTGCATATCATTACCTCATGAACATGTCAATAACATTAGTATGCGTAAAAACATAATGAAATAATAGATATGAAAAGACATGCAATGATGAAACCGGAGAGACATGTTTATGTGATTTTATCCCCTTTTTACCATGGAAATCGATCCAGCCTTACCCTATTGAGTTCCTGGAAATGAATGGAAGAGTTGAAATGCCTTGAGAGTGGCTACAAGCTAGGGTTTCAAGTTGCCCTAGTTTTGAGTAATTAGTAATTTTTTTGGAGGTTTCATGGACAAGGTTATTTATGTAAGGGTTCGTCCTCTTTGTGTCTGATTTGAGGAGAATATATAGCATGGAATTAGGTCAAAAAATGGTCTTGGACTTGTCTCAAAAGCCTTGTCTTATTTTATCTTATTTAGACTTTTAAAAAAATCAATATCAAAATTAAAACCAAATAAACCAAGGGGAGGTGTATGAACAAGTCTTGAAGTGCATAAGGAGTGTAGTACATGCTTGGACTCTGAAACATTGGCCCAATAGCCCAAAATATCAAGTTTGCTCAATTTGAACTTCATGGATTTGCTCAAAAATTTTCAACTTGAACTAGTCATAAATCTCTCAATTTTCATATTTTGAAGGTGATCTTAGACTTTTTAAAAAGCTCAAGATGCCATCTACAATCTATCTTTTGATAAATTTTTCATTTGGAGACTTTATCTTGATGTAAGTTGCCTTGACAAAAAGTGTTTTTTTGTTGACTTTTGAAATGACCTATAATGTATTGGGTCATATCTCTCAAATGAAGCATTTTTTGGACTTGAGCTTAGAGATACAAAGTTGTATAGAATTGAATTTCATTCATAAGGAGCTTTGGTTAAGGAGAATCTGATGAAGCAT
The DNA here is from genome assembly GCA_948472305.1 of Vicia faba. Lineage (NCBI taxonomy): Eukaryota > Viridiplantae > Streptophyta > Magnoliopsida > Fabales > Fabaceae > Vicia > Vicia faba. Next base: position 210,800,720 of record OX451738.1, on the reverse strand, counting down.
GTGAAAGTTATGCTTGGTCAAAGTTCAATTGACTTCTCCTAAGAAAAACCCTAATTTGGCAACTTTTTACTTTTGGTGATTTGAAGGTCTTCTTGATGAATCATGATCAAACATTGATAAAATTATGAATATGACTTCAAAACCTTGATGTTAACCAAAAATCTTGAAGTTTGACTGTATGTTGACCATAATTGACTTTTTACCCAATAGAGTTGATTTCCAGTCATTTGATCAATTGACTGAGCTAACTTGTTATGTAAGGCATGCAACTTGGTATGAGAATTCTTGAAGACATATGAGAGACCATGAATTCCATTTTATCCCTTAGAAACACAAATTTCCTTGTGAAAGATGAAACCCTAGTTGTGGACCCATTGCTTAGGAGGAGAATTTGTCTGATCAATTCTTGAGCAACCATGAGCAATTGAGAACCCTAAGAGAATGTTTTGAAGAAAAGGGAGGGCAAATTTTGGGGTACAAAAATGTTGATAACAAATCTTGTTGTATGTATATGATCCAACGGGATATAGTCGTACACTTTAATCCCTAATTTTTGCCTGGACCGCCTTTTTGGGTTTTCAGTCCACTGAGATACCCTTTTTTTGCCGAAGTCGCCTTTTCAGGTTTTCGACTTGTTGTGTGTATAATTTTTTTATGTATATATCCCTAATTTTTTCCCTAACCCTTTTGGTTCGCCGGGATGTCCTTACTTTTTCCTAGGCATGTCAACCTAGCGGGTCACTTTTATGCATAGTATTTTTTGACTATGTCCGCTTTCACAGGGTGCAGAAAATCTTCATCGTCCATGGTGGTAAGTATCACAACACCGCCAGAAAATATCTTCTTAATCACAAATGGCCCTTGGTATGTGGGATTCCATTTTCCCTTTGGATCACCTTGTGGTAGGATTATACGCTTTATTACCAAATCACCAACCTGGTATACCCGATGTTTGACTTTCTTGTTAAAGGATTTGATCATGCATTTTTAATACATCTGACCGTGACAAACAGTCGCAAGCCTTCTCTCGTCAATCAAGTTTATTTGGTCCAACCTAGTCTGAATCCACTCGTCTTCGTCTAAAGCTGCGTCTTTCATAATCCTTATAGAAGGAATATGAACTTCGACAGGTAGGACAACTTTCATATCATAGACTAGAGAGAATGGGGTTTCCCCAGTTGATGTCCGTACTGAAATGCGATATCCATAAAGAGCAAATGGTAACATCTAATGCCAATCTTTGTATGTTATTGTCATGTTCTGTATAATCTTCTTGATATTCTTATTGGAGGCTTCTACTGTTCCATTCATCTTCGGTCAAATAAAAATTGCTACCGCGCTTTATTGTTTCCAAAGGAATGGGAAAAGAGCGAGTAACCCAAAGAGTGTGGGAGAGAATCTAAGTTCAGGGGTTGTTATGCAAAGGGAATGTATTAGCACCCTAAACATATACGATACTATGCAGGAACCACTTTGAAAATCTGTGTATTTTAGATATAAATGTTCTATACAAAATAGATGGTGGATATGGGAAAAGAAGTATTTTTTTACAATTTGTGCACCCGTCGCGGTTCCGAACCTTTAGTGTCTACGTACCACCTTTTGTGCAATAGGGGATCTGGGTACTCATAGTTCACCTTTAAAAACTTTAAAACACAAGTGTGTTGGTTAATTTTAAGAGACGAGACATCATCGTCTTATCCGAGTGGAAGAAGATACTTATTACCCGCGATTATGAGAAAGGAGAATTTTCATCATCTCAAAGTGGAGGATATGGATTGGATTTTAAAATCAACAAAGCCTCGCTCAATGCCCAAGTGGAAAATATCTCACTTCACTACACATTGTAGAAGTATAGTAGCTCGCATCACTACAAGGATTGACAAGAGTCTAATCTTTTGAGAAAATTTTATAGTAAAAAGTCAAAATGGCAAAAATGGTTTGAATGAGATTGATTGATTTTTAGTCTTCTCACAAAAAATGTCAAAGTATTCTTAAGTTGATTAAGGTTTGATTAATAAAATACTTTTGAAAATGCATGGACCTAAGTCCAAGTTTATTATGAAAGCGATTCAAGTTTAGCAAACAAGAATAGTTTTGAAAAGGATGGAGAAGATTTTTGAAATTAAAGAAGATTGGAGGAAATGAAGGTACTATCCTAAAGTATAAGGTAAAAGCTAGGGAAAAGAACCATCTAACCAACAAGAAGCCAACACTTGACACAATGAGTCAATGTAGAATTCCCATCCTTTGGATTTGAAACCAAACAAGCAAAGATAATAAAACCTCTTAAGAGAACCAAGCTTTAAAGGCATTAAGTCTTCACAAAAATTGGGTAGAGTAACAGCTGTATACAGATGAATTCCCAATCACAGACAAATCACATAATCAAAATAACCTGCACACAAAGAAAACAAACAACCCAATATCTTGGAGTAAACCCCAAGGACTATAGACAAAATTGCAATAAAAGTCACAAGGTCTCAAGGTAGGTCAAGGTCTCTAATCCTAAGTCCAAGAAGTCGATAACTCCAAAATACCAATGATAGTAACCAAATAGTCCAAGTAACATTAAAGTTTTTATGGTTCAAGTTGATTATTAGGTATCTTCAAAAAGAAATGAAAAGTTTAAGTGAGCAAAATAAAAATGACATAAAGATAAATGCTCAAGTGAGCAAAGATAAAAATAGCATGAAATGAAAATGCTAAAATAAATGTGCTTAAAGTAAAAAGAATAAAGTAAAAGCATAAAATAAAGTAAATTGTTAGAAATTAGAGGTTAGTTGAATGACCATCTTGAAACTTTCATTTGAAAATTCATTAGAAGATTGATAAAATCAATCCTTTCAATAACAAGTTTCATTTGCGTTTTTATCAAGTATATCATTCATTTTAAAATCTCAAGGTAACAATAAATGATCAACGGTGTTTAAATGATTCACTTAGCTCCAAAATTTATGAAGATTCATTAGAGGATTGATAAGACCAAAGCCTCCTAACAATGAACCTTGAGGTTATTCGATCAAAGGTTTCAAATTAAACATACTTGGGCTTGCAAACATAGGTTCGGGCCACGAATGATCATTTCTCGAATCGGGACAAAATTTAGGGCTATGTTAAGCAATCGTAAGTGGACTTATATAGAAGTCACACCTATTTTGAGGCCGGTCAATAGCATTCTATATGCCATATGTTTGGAGTGATGATATGCAGATCATCCTCTAACAACATGTAGCACAAATAAAAGAGGATATGATGAAGAGGGAGGGGATACATTTGAAATCAAAGATTTTAATCAAACTATCATTAAAATCATTCATCCATTTTGGTGGAGTTAAACTCCACACCCAATATCCAATGATGTTAATGAAGTTCTTGATCAAAAATCACATGGCCATAATATATTCAAAAAATAAATTGTAATTAATAAACAAGATAAAAAAGAAAATGATTTTTAAATTGTTTTTTTAAATGAAAACAAAAGGCAAAATAGAAAATTATATTCAAAGTATCAAAGAAAAATTAAAAGAGACCATAGAAAAGTCAGAAGTGATCTCAAATATTTTTATAAGTTTTTTTGATAATTTTTTAAAACAGAAAAGTATTTTTAAACTAATTAAAATCACTCAAATAAGTGAAAAAAAGATCAAAAATAGTAAAAGTCAAAATAAAATTCTAGAAAAATTTCAAAAATAAAGAAATAAAGAAAATGATTCTGATAAAAAAATTTAGAATTTTAAAATGCCAAGAAGTATTTTTAAAACAATTAAAATAAGGAAAACAATATAAAAAATTCTGAAAAATATCAAACATTAAAATAAAAATATGAAAAAATAATCACAAAGTCAGAAATAATTCAAAGTATTTTTAAGAATTTTTTTAAATTTTTTGAGTTAGAAATGAATTTTTTAAATTTAAATCAATTAAAATATAAAAAACAGAAAATAAAAATAAACCAAAAAGATATAGACCATTGGATCAATGTCAAAACGAGTTAGTAATCAAATCCAAGGGATCTGACGCGTTGTGCATATCATGATCATTAGTGAATAAACCACTGGATGAAATATATAAAACAAATTTGAAAAATGCATGGCGAATTCTCATTGATTGAAGACGCCGGCGTGGTCGTCTTCAACCTCCAGCCTACCTCAAAACCAGGTTCCTCAAACTGTAAATTTTGAGGTTCATACTAATGTCATTCTCTTCGTCTCATCAAGACGAATACAAATGTACCCTCGCGAAAAATTTATATAAGTTGTAGCTCAGTCGATTTGAAGAAAACCAGAAGAAAAAAGTTGAATAGGGATTTGAAAATTCATGATCAAAACTCACTTCCAATTGAAAACAAATTATGCGACGAGTATCAGAGTGGTGAGAGCTTTATTGTAGCAACAAATTTTTAATGAATTGATGGAGGAATCTACCTATCGAAGTTCAAATTCAGAGCTCTGAAGCTTGACTTGGCTAGTAAGATTTAAGATGCTTTAAGGCTTGGTTCTTCTTCTGTTAGCTTCAGTGAAGTTCAAGGATGAAGAATTAGCAAAGAAAGAATTGAAGAAGGTTGTAAAACCAAATTCGAAGTTGCTGAACTGTGAGTTATGGAGAGAGTTTGACAGGGTGATTTTGGTTGTCTAAGCTTGAGGAAATGAATGCAATATGTCCCTCTATTTATAGGGAAGCAAATGGGATGCTCTAATTTGTGGAATGATAAAGTTTGCAGGGAATTCGTGTGAAGTTGCAAGCATGAAAATTGTGACTTGTATTTTGTTCAAAACTCAACCAAAAATTGTGCTTCAAGGTGCTAACCACTTTTGGAAGATTGTTAAACATGATTAGAAGTAAAAACGCGCAAAAGTATAGTGGTTAGAAGCTTAATTGTGCATTTCAAATTCTGACTTGGAGGAAAAAAGCCAGTTTCAAGGTACCAACTTTGAATCAATGGTATTCACAACTCAAGGAGTCTTAGGGCATGATTCTTGAAGAAATTGAAAGATAAAGTCACAAATTTTACAATTTGAAAAGAATTGGATCAAATGGATACTTGAGCTAGCAGTTGTGATGAGCCAAAGTTGAGATAAAGATGTTGACTTTTTGTACTTAGAAAAATTCTAAGTTTTTCTTCAAAAATGACCTATAATGTTTTGAGTTCAAACAAGGCGTTCCTCCAAAATTGAGCTTTGATTAATGATACTAGCTTGAATTAAATTTCCCAAAGAGCATTTTGAAACTTGAATCACTCAAAAATACCAAGTATTGAAAAAGTTATGATCCTTTGAAATTGGTGAAAATCCATGAGGTGACCTATAATCGTTTGCATTCTTAGGGCATCTTCCATCCATTTTCAAGCTTTGCACATAAAAGTAGAGTTGAAGTTCACATACTTAAGGTCATTATGGAAAAATAATGGGCTCAAGGAGATAAAAATTGACCAAGTTATGATCTTTTGAAGTCACATAAGAGAATTTGATGGCGTATCTAGAGGACATGTAATATTTCTCCATCATTAGGCATATTCCACATAAAATTCTATTGAAACTTTTGAAGTGATTGGTTGATAACTCTTTAAAGAGAAGCATGTCTTTGGAATCACTCAAAAATACCAAAAGATGAGCAAGATATAGCCCTTAGAAGTTCAAAACCCTAGCTCCTAGAGCACCAAAATGACTTGGAAAACCCTTTCAATTTTGACAATCTTCCTTGCACAATAACTCTTTACATGTGAATAGAAGTTGTTTTGGATGATAATAAGAACCCATAGCAACAAAAACCAACTCCAAATATTAATAATTGAGAGAGTTATGCACTTGTGATCAAGAAATCAAGAATTTGTCCAATTAGCTCAAACTTCTTCAATCAACTCTTACATATTTTGATTTTCTTTGACAAATTGAGGCATGATAAATCATAGTAGACATTGTCATGACATTACTTCAAAGTATCTTCAATGATGAAGCTTGAATCTCAATGAAACTTTGTTGAATAAGGCATGTAAATAAACTCATGAACCTATAAATCAAATTGATGAAATGTGTTGTGCCTTACCTATAATATCATCAATTAGAGCAAACATTCATTGTATTTATTAGTTAAAAGTTAATCAATACAAATCATAGATGATCACAATATATAAATCAAGGTGCTTAGTGATTCCTCGTGAGCAAACTTAAATATAGGGAAAATAACCAAATCCTAGAGTGACCTTGTTGTAATTGAGTTGATATGAGATGATAGAGGAATCTTAGGGGAAATATTGGGGTAAAACAGATATGGAGAAGAATTGTCGTGTTTGACCTTGAACTGCATGCAGAGTTCCGTGATCATAGTGTTGTTGAGATTGGTACCATTGTCTGCGATAATCCTTTCGGGGGTGTCGTACCGACAGATAAGGTTATGCTTGATGAATCGAGCCACAACATTTTTAGTAACAGAAGCAAACTACACTGCTTCAACCCACTTTATGAAATAATCAATAGCGACCAAGATGAAATGATGCCCATTGGAAGAAGTAGGCTTAATCTCTCCAATCATATCGATGCCCCACATTGCAAATGGCCAAGGAGCAATCAAGACATTCAGGGGAACCGGGGGCATATGTACTTTGTTGGTGTAGATTTGGCACTTGTGGAAGGTCCTGGAATGATGATGGCCATCAGTTTCCATGGTCGACCAATAGTAACCTGCTCTCAGAATCTTCTTAGCCATTGTATGCCCACTGAAGTGAGTACCAAAGATCCCTTCATGCATATCTTCCATAATTTTCTCAGCTTCCTTCTTGTCTAGACAATAGAGCATAGTTGAATCGTGGTTGTGTTTGTACAAAATTCCGTTTCTCAGAAAGAATTTGACATAGAACCTCCATAGGAATTTCTTGTCATTGATATATTCCCCCTCGGGGTACTCTTGATCCTCGAGGTATCTTTTCACTTCGTGGAACCAAGGATTTTCCTCTACTCCATCAGTATCAACTTCATAGCAATGTTCCGGTTTGTCTAATATCTCAATGGTAATTCGAGGAGCTTCATTGTCCCATCTGACTTTGAACGTAGATGCCATGGTAGCCAATGTGTCTGCCAACTGATTCTCTTCTCGTGGGATATGTTCAAAAGTGATTTCCTTGAAGTACGAAATTAATGTCAACACATGCTCTCGATAAGGAATGAGATTCGGGTGCTTCGTATCCCATTCTCCCTTAATCTCACTAATTACCAGGGTTGAGTCCCTGTATACATTCAAGAACTTGATTCTCGTATCAATAGCAGCTTTGATACCCATGATGCACGCTTCGTATTTGGCCATGTTGTTAGTACACTCAAAGCACAGTCTAGCAGTAAACGGTGTATGGTAACCTTTTGGAGAAATAATCACAGTTCCAATTTCATTTCCAAGCGCATTGGAAGCTCCATAAAAAACCATAGTCCATCGGGATCCTTTCTCGGGTCCTTCATATGATCCAGGTTTTTTACAATTTGTAACAAGCATAATATTCTCGTCCTGGAACTCGAAGTTCATAGACTGGTAGTCGTCTACAGCTTGGTGAGCCAAATGATATATCAGTACACTTCCTTTGATTGCCTTCTGAGTGGTGTACTGAATGTCATATTTTGTCAAGACCATTTGCCATCTGGATAGTCTTCCGAAGAGAGAGGGTTTCTTGAATATGTACTTTATGGGATCCATTTTAGAGATCAACAAAGTAGTAGGAGTCAACATATACTATCTTAGTCGGAGAGTAGCCCATGCTAAAGCGCAGGAAGTTTTCTCGAGCAGTGAGTATCTTATTTCACAATCGATAAACTTTTTTCTAAGGTAGTATATTACATGCTCTTTTCGACCAGACTCGTCATGATGCCCCAATACACACCCCATTGATTTCTCTAGCACTATTAGGTACATGATCAGAGGTCTTCCTTCAACTGGTGGCATCAGAATCACAGGTTCTTGGAGGTACTCCTTTATTTTTTCAAAATCTATCTAACAGACGTCGTTCCACTTCACTACTTGATCTTTCTTCAGCAACTTAAAGATTGGCTCACAAGTAGTGGTCAAATGGGAAATAAATATGGAAATGTAGTTCAGTCGTCCCAAGAAACCCCTGACTTCCTTCTCAGTACGGGGAGCTGGAATTTCTTGAATGGCTTTGACCTTGGAAGGATCAACTTCAATACCTTTACCAATGACAACGAAACCTAGGAGATTACTGGATCTTACCCTAAAGGTGCACTTGTTCGGATTCAACCTTAGCTTGTACTTCTTTAGTCTCTCAAGCAGCTTGTGTAGGTGTTCAAGATGTTCTTCTTCTGTCTGAGACCTGGCTATCATATCACCGACGTAAACCTATATCTCGTGATGAATAATGTCATGGAATAAAGCTACCATGGCATGCTGATATGTTGCGCCGGCATTCCTCAAGCCAAAAGGCATAACCATGTAAAAGAAAGTGCCTCGCTATATGCTGAAGGTAGTTTTCTCCATGTCTTCAGGTGCCATCTTGATCTGATTATAATCCGATAAGCCATCCATGAAGGAGAATACTTTGTTCTGAGCGGTATTGTCAACTAGAACCTTAATGTGCGAAAGTGGAAATTCATCTTTGGATCTTTCCCTGTTCATATCCTTGTAGTCCACACACATTCGCACTTTGCCATCCTTCTTTTGTATTGGCACCATATTTGAGACCCACTGAGGATAGGATGTAACAACTAAGAAACCTCTGTTGAATTGCTTCATAACCTCAGCCTTGATATTTTCGGACATCTCGGGAAGCATATGACGGACCTTTCACTTTATTGGAGAACAACCCTCTTTCCTAGGTAGACGGTGAACCAAAATATTAGTATCAAGCCCTGGCGGGTCTTCGTACGACCATGGAAATATCTCAACATAGTCATGCAACATCTGGACTAATCTATTCTTGACATTGTCCTCTAGGTTGGCACCTATATTGACTTCTTTCTTGTCCTCTGCAGTACCTAAGTTCAAAACCTCGACTGGATCTTCATGCAATTGTATGGCTCTCTCTTATTGCACTAGCAGTCTGGCAAGTTCTCTAGGTACTTCACATTCTTCCTCACCATCATCCTCGGCTTGGTAGATCGAATTTTCGAAGTCATAAGTGGAAATAGAATAATCGTTATCAATGGGATCCAGGGTGGATATGGATCTATAATTTGTTGTGTGGATGTGTGTAAGAACACATAGTTATTTTGAAATTAAATTAAATAAAAGAAAGACAAAGAGCGCAAAATTTGAATGCAAAACTTCCAATGATCTATTGAATGAAAATATGTGAATGAAATGACAAACCTAACAAATGAACCATTGTGCCCTGGGTAAGGCACAAGGCTTAAAGTTATTATTTTAAAATTACATAACCAAAACCTGGAAGTAAGAAAACAAGGAAATAAAATTTACTCCTAACTAAAGGGGATTGGTAAAACGTCTTCAGTTTTCTAGTTGGTGAGCCCTTTGTCGGTGGAAGGAAAGATTCAAATGTCTAGATCATAGTCACCATCAGCCTCTTCTACCGCGTTGACTCCATCAAAAGAATTAACACCCTTGTCGTGCTTAGGTGTAGGTGCAGTAATCACATTGTGAGTCTCAGAAGGATCAAATTCAATGTCTTTATTATCACTCATATCTTGAATTTTATTCTTCAAAGCCCAACAGCTATTGGGGTCGTGTCCAGGAATATTAGAATGGTAGGCGCATGTCACATTTGGATTGTACCGAGGAGAGGAGGTGTTGGGATTATGAAGAGGATCCCTTAATGTTATCATCTATTATTTCAACAAATGTTGTAATGCCTGAGACAACGACATGTTGATCTTGGTAAATTGTCTCCTGGGTGCGTCTGACCTACATTAATTGCCTTGTTGATGTTGCGTTGGAGCAGGATTAGAAATTAGCATAGCTCCAACAGATTAGTTCAGATCACATCTAGCACGACCCTTCTGGACATACACAACATTAGTTTCCTTTTGACTGTTGAACGCCTTCTTCACAGTACTTGAAGACGCAACCACTTGAATTTTTCCACTTCTGATTCCACCTTCAACATGTTCCCCTATTAGTATCAGCTTGGTAAATCCGGCTGAAGAGCTTTGACCAGATGATTAAAGAAAGGTCATATCAACCAGCTCCCCATCAGACAAAGGAGGTTGAACTCTTCCTGCTAAATCTCTTCATTTTTGGGCATACTCCTTAAAGCTTTCGTTTGATCCCATAGTATTACTTTGTAATTGCACATGGGTTGGTGCAAGATCAGCATTGTATTGGTATTGTTTATAAAAAGCAATAGCTAGGTCTTCCCAAGTACGGATATTGGTCCCTTCCAGTTGATAAAATCATTCCAACTTGTTCCAGATAGGCTCTCTTGAAAGAAATGAACTCATAAGTTCCTGTCGATAGTGTGAGGTTGGATCTTCTGGACATAAGACCTCAAATGAAGTGTAGGATAAGAAACACGGTCATACTTCTCAAAAGTAGGGACCTTGAATTTGTGGGGGATGACAACCCCTGGGACTAATCCCAACTCTTCAAAATCCAACCTGGGTCTGTATTTCCATAGCATTGAGACGATCCTCCAGTTGTTTTTATTTTTCATCAGCAGGAGGATATTGTTCAGCAGAATAGTCTTCTTCATCAGAATATTAGCCAGAACCAAGGTTGCTTCCTCTCTCAGCCTTCACACTCTTATCATCTTTACCCTGATTGACATCTTCGTTAGAGGGAATATCATAGTTTTAATCTTGTTTGGAAGGACCTTTTAATCTTCTTCCCATATTAAGGACGGAGAATGGTTTTCTAGTTTTATTCTTCCTCTCTTTGGTGATGAGGGTCTTCAGCTTGTCCTGCCCCTTGGCTAAGTCCAGGAACATTTGTTGAAATTGAGCATTTTGAGCTTGAAGTTCTTTGACGTTTTATTTAAGAGACATCTTTTACTAAAATAAACAGCAAGAAGATGAGAAAACGTATTTTGGGAAATACCTGTTATGTAATAACATGCATGATACATAGATGCAATGTTTTCAAGGATCTCGTGGGATAAACAAAAATTAAATGTTAGAAGTTGAGTTTGGCTGCAGCTTTGACTGAAGAACTTTGCATCTTTGAATGTCCATCTATGAAAATCAAGTTCACCATGTCAAGTGGGTCCTAGCCTTTGACTCGAGAGAATGTACTTCGGTCTTTGATGGCTTCTGGTTAGAGGAAAATAAATCCTCTTGCCCCTTGCTAGCAGTCTGGTTCATGATAAACCTGCATCATAGGTCCTTGAGATCCTTGAAATGGTTAGTGAAAATGTGATGTTATGATGTTATGATGTTATGTTTGAACAGATAGCAAAAACAAATAAAGCACACAAGGGCCTTAGGTTTAAAGTCTTGCATGAGGTCCGTAGGTAAGTATACCTTTCTATTGAAGTCAAGTTGGCTCAACCTGTCCTGAAAAGTAATCGGGTTCTAGGAGTCTCATATCACTGATTTTTCTCGTAGGTTTTATTTTAGTAGAGCAATTAACTTGCCACCAAAATATCCTGAAAGTCGAATCTCAATGAGCGTAGCATCGAGTATCAAAAAACTTTAGACTGCACCAAAGTTGGCTATCTCACTACCTTCTAATGGACAAGATGGGTCAATTGAGGTTCTAAAGGTCAGTTAGTGCTTATTACACCACGCGGCAGCCCAATGTTATCCTCAGTTGACTCAAGGAACATCGGTACAAACCAAAGTGTCACACTAATGTAGCCATCCCCTCAACCATATCGGTATACGTCGTACAATTTCCATGATCTATTGCTTCTTACCTAAGGTATACCTAGATTCGGGTGTAGGATCTTTGCAAGAAATTAAAACTCAAGCAACCCTCAGAGATAAAGAAAATAAAGCAGACAACTTAAAGTAGTTAAAGTTATCTAAGCTCTAAAGTAATGCCTCTTTTAAGTATGTCCCCAGCAGAGATTCTAGTTCTATTATACGGTGGGAGAACTAACTTGTTTTTGTGTTTTATCGCAAATGTTGCGGATAGCAAGAGTTTCCATCGACTTTTCTTTTATCCAATAAGGAAAGGGTGAAAAGAACATAAAAGACCTTGATAGATTTTGAGTTCGGGGTGTAGGTTATAAAAAGGGAATGTGTTAGCACCCTTTTCATCCGTAGTTATCTACTGGCTCTTAATTGCTTAACTCACTTTTGAAAATCGCTTTGTGTGTGTTTGAAAATGTTTTGAAAATTTTCCAATGTAAGGCAAAACTTTGTAATAACTCTTATATTGGTCCTCAAGAGTGTATAAAAAGCGTTTTGTTTTGAAGAGTTTTGTGAGAAAGCGATTAACAGTTCTACCCACTCAAGGTCATTCTTATAATTTTCCTTCTCCTTTAGATAGTGTTATCCGTACCATTAATTAGCAGGAAGCCCTATCATTGGATGTGAAGGGACAATCGAAGGGTCGTTGTACGGTCATCGAAGGCCACCCGTAAGGATGCTTTAGCAATTTTCGTAAGGGACTAAATCATTTATCGAAAGGCAACGTCGAATTGGTCATCGAGGGACTATGGTCTTTCATTCGAGGGACTTTGCTAAAGCGTTCCTACTTTCAAGGGACATGAATGTTTTGTTCTGAAGGCAACGAAGAGAGGTTACCTTAAAGGTTCAAGTATGCGAGTGTGTTAATTCCAATTATTTTAGTCTTGAATTTAGGTTATCTATCGATTGGTTTTTATCTTTCCATACAAACCTAATTAATAAGCAGTAGTATAGTAAATGTAAAAAATAGTAAAGCGCAGAAAGTAAAGTTCCTACGCTATTACATGGCTTTGGGGAAATTACATAATAGTAAAGTGTATAAAATAAACCTAACTATTACATCCCAGGAATAGTTACAACAATGGAAAAAAAAGCGGGAAATGTAGGCTATTACAATTTCGAAACTTATACAATTTATCTAATAAAATAAGAAAAAGGTAAGAGGAAAACAAAATGTTTTTTTGATGATTTTTATGAAAAAAGGTTTTTGATAATGATTAAAATAAACCTAAAAAAAGCTAATTAATTTTAATTAATAAAATAGATTAATTAAATTAATTAAAAGGTTAATGATAGAAAACAAAAACCTAAACCTAATTGTTTTTAGGGTTTACAAAAAAAAATTATTTTTTGGTTTGTAAAAAACAAATTAAGGTTAAAAGAATTAGGGTTAGAAAATAGTGTAAGGGAAAAATTAAGGAAACACAACAAGTTGGAAGAAAAATAAAGCAAACTGCCAGGGGTGGGTGTTGAACCCACGCCCTTTTCCTCTTCAGTGGTATCATTTACCACCAGGCCACCATGCATTGGTGTTAGCAGGATGTGCGCAACACAACATGTATCAACCCTGCAAAAATTGAGAAATTATGAAGAAAAAAAATGTCATAGTATTATTAAGATTGGTACCATTAGCAGTGATGATTCTTTCTAGAATAAAATACCGACAAATAAGGTTATGTCTGATGAATCAGGCCACAACGTTCTTGGTAACATAAGCAAATGAGGCTGCCTCGACCCACTTTGTGAAGTAATCAATGGCAACCAGGATGAAGCGGTGCCCATTAGAAGTTGTAGGTCTAATCTCCCCAATCATATCGATGCCCCACATTGCAAATGGACAGGGAGCAGTCAAGACGTTCAAGGGAATCGGAGGCACATGTACTTTAGCAGCATAGATCTGGCACTTGTGACAAGTTCGTGAATGCTGATAATAGTCTGCTTCCATAGTGGACCAGCAGTATCCTGCCCATAGGATCTTTTTAGCCATTGTATGCCTACTAGAATGGGTGCCAAAGGTACCTTCATATAAATTTGCCATAATCTTTTCTACTTCACTTCTGTCCACACACCGGAGTAAAGTAAAATCATGATTGCGCTTATAGAGGATTCTGTTACTGAGGAAGAACTTGGCAGATAACCTTCTTAGGAACTTCTTATCATTGACTAAAGCTTCTTCAGGATACTCTTGGGCTTTGAGATATCTTTTAACTTCATATAACCAAGGTTTGTCCATTACTTCTCCAATATTAATCTCATGACAGTATGCTGGTTCATCCATTATTTCAATAGTGATCTGAGGAGCTTCATTATCCCACCTGACCTTGAACATGGATGACATAGTAGCTAGCGTGTCCGCTAATTGATTTTCCTCTCGTGGAAAATGCTCAAAGGTAACTTCTTCAAAGTGTGGAATCAGTGTCAACACATGCTCTCTGTAAGGGATGCGATTAGGATGCTTCGTGTCCCATTCTCCTTCGATTTGGCTGATTACTAAGGCCGAGTCTGCAAATAGACTCAAGAATTTGATCCTCAAGTTGATAGCAACTTTGAGACCCAGATGCATGCTTCATATTCAGCCATATTGTTGGTACAATTGAAACATAACCTCACAGTGAAAGGAGTATGATAGCCTTTGGGAGATATGATCACAACACTGATGCCATTTCCAAGTGCGCTGGAAGCTCATTCAAAAACCATAGTCCATTGGCATCCTTTTTCAGGTCCTTCATCCGGTCCAGGTTCTTCACAATCAGTTACTAACATGATGTTCTCATCCGGGAACTCAAAATTCATGGATTGGTAGTCGTCCACAACCTGATGAGCCAAATGATTATCTAATACACTCCCCTTAATTGTTGTTGCACCCCAAAATTTACCCTCTTGATTTAGGCTTATGTTTCATCATGAATATCATATTGCATTGCATTCATACATTGTGATGGGATCAAAGTACTTTGGTTATCAAGTCTTCCTCAAGCTTTGAAGGTTGATTGCATTGACAAGTTGCTCAAGTAGAATCTTATTATCTAAACCTATGGATCATTAAAGCTTAAAAGTTATTGCATATCTCAAGATATTTTATCCATCTCTTTGGATCATCATAGGATTGAAGTTTGTGTTTGATTATTAGAAGAATCACTCTTTTGATTCACCAGTCAAATTAGGGTTTTGTTTGAGCAAGGCTATTGATCAATGTACAAGTCTTCATTTGGAAGCTACAACATCTCATTGGTATTTGAAAATTCTTTTTACAAGAAATTGGTCAAGATGCCCAGAGTGTAGCGATAAAAAATGTAGCGGGGTAAATCGGAGATCGAATTATTGATTAATTTGTCTCACAAAAGCAAGAGTCGCCACCGCGCTTTATTATTTCCAAGGGAAAAGAGGAAAGAGCGAAATAAAACCCTAAATGTGCAATGTAAAATAATACTTTCTAAAAGTAATGAAAATACAAGGCGTTTTTGAAAAGAGATCTATGGTTCGGGGGTTGGTTATACAGTGGAAAGGTATTAGCACCCAATGTATCTATAGTACTCTATAGGAACCTTTTGAAATATCTGTTTATTAAAATGTTTGTTTGATTAAAAATAAATTGTTTTGGCCGAAAAGGGGTACGAACGGGTTTTTGAAGGTACGACGACCTAATGTCGAAGTTTTGACTTAAAAGGTATAAGTTTTGAAAAGATTGAATATTTGGGGAAAAATTGTCTTAAGTTTTAATGAAATGAAAATGTTCGCGTGATTGGACTTGAGGACATGAAGTCAACCAGTTTAATCATTTTTCTCTTGGATTAAGAAGTAAACAGAATAACCAAATAACGATGAAATAATTAAACAGAAAATTATGCAAATAATGATTAAATAACTAAGTGATATACAACAATTAAATAATATACTAAATGGTGTGAACATGCATTTTATATTTTTTTATTTTTTATATGGACAAAGCAAGAGAATTAATTAAAGAAAATAAAATATTTTTTAAGTTTTAGTTTTTTATAAAGATGAATTTTTAGTTATTTTTATTAATATAAAGTACTATTTTAAGATTATTAAATAATTCTAAACCAAATTAAAAATTTTAAAAAAAGGTTATTAACTTAACTCTAATTAAAAAAGAAAACTAACAATTACTAAATTAATCTTAAAGTTAAACTTAATAAAAATGGTCAAATATTAAAAATTATCTAATTAGATTACCTCTATTTGATTAAGTTGCTAATTAACTAAATTAACAATAATTAAAAAAAAGGCTAAGGAAAATAAATAGAAAAAAGGGGTATATAAAAAAATAGGGTAGATAATAAATAATTTACATGGGCCAAAGGGGTTTCAAGAGGCCTACTCAGGGGTAACCAAAAAAAAGGATGGGGGGTGTTCTTAATAAAATTCGTTGGGCTTAGGCAGGGAACCGGGTTTAGTCCAAACATTCCATAATTTGCTTAAGGGTTAAACAACTTTGTTTTAGTTTGGGAAAAGAGTGGATTAGGGTTAAGGTTTTGCGCCGTTCGTTCATTTCATCTTCTTCGTTGCTCCCCTTCTCATGCCCGCTTCTGAATTCTCCCTTTGTCCATGGCCACCGGTACCTAAACCTTCTTCTTCCCTCCAACAAAGCGTTAGGGCGACTGGCTCAAGGTACCAATTTCATTTTTATTTTGTTAGGGTTTTTAATACTGCATGTTATGATTTTTACATCCGTTTTTTCGATTCTGACTCTATTATTATGGTTATCTGAGGTACGAAAGGGAAGGGGAAAATAGAACTACCTTTGGAGACGGAGGAAGGAAGGTTGGGCGTGTGCGTAGGAGGCCAAGGCGGCGGGGAAGACAGTGAGGCTGTGAGCTTAGCTTGGTATCCCGGTTTGTCTTCTTTATTGCTGATTTGTGGTTTGATGATGACCTCTACGTGATATTTTTCTTCTTCTTCTGTTGATTTTGCCTTCGAATACTTTTCCTCTCTTCTTTTGGCCTTGCTTCTGTATGCTTGGGTTTGGTCGCCTTCGAACACTTTTCTTCTCTTCTTCTTTGTTGTGCTGAATATGTTTGAGTTACCTTTATTTTTAATGGCCTATGATGGAGTATTCTGAGGCCTTGATGCTTGACCTTGGTTTGATGGGTTGTGTTATTTGGTATTCTGGTTTTTGGTTTTGGTTGGATTGCTTCAGGTTTGGCCTAGCATGGTTTTCTGGTTTACCCGGTTGAACAGGTTTTATGGTTTTAGGCCATAAGGTTTTACTGGTTTATGTATGTTGATGGAAACAGGGTGAACTGGTTTTATGGTTTTTAGGCCATATTGGTTTATGTTTTGGTGAGGCTTTTACTGGTTATGGTTGATTGGAAACAGGTTGAACTGGTTTCATGGTTTTTAGGCCTGGAATGGTTTTGGTTTTGACATGGTTTGTGGCCTTGGTTTTGCTTTGTGTTTCAGGTTATGGTTTGAAAGGCTATAAGCTTTGGCTGGACAGTTTACTGGTTAGGCTTGGAATGGTTTTGGTTTTGACATGGTTTTGACATGGTTTTGAATGCAGGTTGTATGTATGTTTGGTTTATGTTGTAGTTTTTGTTCTTGAACTCAGTTTTTGGTTTTTTGAAAGCTTGAAGACAGGTTATGAACTCTCTCCACTTTTTTGAAGGGGTTTGTTGTTGTTATAACAGTTGCTGGCCTTGAGGTTTATGCTACAGGTTATGTATATTTTACTATATTTCTGCCTTTGACCTCTGCACATTATGCTGCTACATTCAGTTTTGTTTGGTATCCTTTTTCATGCTTTCCTTTTCTTATTGTATTGCTGTTGATTTGTTTTGTGTCCAATTTCTGCCTAAGCCAAAACCTGTAAAACCCACACTCTTTCTCTCTTATCTCTCCTAAGTACAGTTTTGACATTAAAATGTTGTATGTACTTTTAAGTTCTGAAAAAGCATAAGCTGGAAAATGATGAGAAATAGAAATATTTTTGCTTGCATATATGGTTTTAAAACTGCACATATCTCTTTGTCAATTATATTGTACAGCATGGGAGCCTTTGTGTTTTGACTTCTTCCCACATCTTGGGGTAGTTTATGTTGCATTGGCTTGTGTTGAAAATGAAACTTGACTTGGAATTTGTATATGCTGTTGAACTATGCTTTTGACAATGCAGTTTTGACAAAAAAGAATTTATGCATATTGGTTTTTGAAATAGGCAGTTTATTTTGAAATAAGCAATTTTGACAAAAAATGAATTTGTGCATATTTTTAACTTGTGCATTCATTTTTATCAATAAAAATTCATCCCTTTTTGTGAACCGGGAGAAATCCCGTGATTTGCAATGAGGGTAAAAACTGATTCCAGCCGTTTTCTTTTAATGATGAACGCTTAAATTAATTTTCTGCTTTTAATTATATATTCATTTCTGACTTTTCTTTTAATTCTTTTGCAGGTAAAATCAAATGAGTATTAAAGAAGCATTGGATAGAAGATGAAGATTTAGAACTTAGAAAAATTAGGATAATTTTATTTCACTTTAAACATTTGTAAGAATTGTCATCGTAAATACTTTGTTAAATAAGTATAGTATTTAAACAAACAATTGTAACAATTAGAATAAAATGAATAAAACTCCAATATTTTACCAGTTAATTCTCTCCTTCTTTCCAATTATTTATTTTATCATTTATAATTCTTTAAATTATATAATAACTAAAAATCAATTCCAATTATTTAAATTTAGAATGATAAATAATTAAATAAACATCATTGACCAATTAACTTCTCTTCAATCATTTACTTCATTATTTATAATTCTCTAAATTGTAATAGCTGAAAATAAAATTTCAACTATTTAAACTTAGAATAATAAATAATTAGATAAACATTGTTGATCAATTAATAAACTCTATTCAAATATTTATTTTATTATTTATAAATCTTTAAATTATATAATAACTGAAAATAAATTCCAATTATTTAAATTTAAGATAATAAATAATTAATAAACATTGTCTGATCAATTAATAAACTTCTTTCAAATATTTACTTTATTATTTATAAATCTTTAAATTATATAATAACTGAAAATAAATTCCAATTATTTAAATTTAAGATAATAAATAATTAATAAACATTGTTTTAGCATTGATCAATTAATAAATTTAGCGTTCAAAAAATAAACAGCTCTTGACTTGAAAAAGTTATGAATTTTAAATCTGCTTTGAAAATTGATAAAAATAGGTCAAAACACTTGCAATGTAATGATGCAGATGGGAGATGGTATCTTAGGTTAAAATTTGGGGTACAACAGCTGCCCCTATTTAAGTTTCTTCTATCCGGAGATATGAAGATTAAAATTTTCGTTTCGACGAGATTGAAGGTACTTAAATACATAATACGCAAATTTTTGCCCTAAGATACCGCCATTATGTTTGATATGAATGCAGTGATTGAATTCACAGAGAAAGATATTGTATGAAACAAAACAATGCTGGAGAAATCAAACACCAACAAAACACAGGGACAAGGATTATACACTACTGGGGAAACGAGCCATCGACTTCAAATGACAGACTCTTGACGGCGAATAAAATTGAGGGAATACGACCTCTGACCCTAACAAAGAAGGCATCTTGCATAGGCCATAAAACAGATTATTGACCCAAAAATATCAGTGAGCTCACAACTCGAGGTCAATGATAGACAAAAAAGTATCAATTTTGCTGATAATGGATTACCGACTTCGGAAGGTAAAGATTCATAACAAAATTCTCTGCGGGATTTTTCCAGAGGGATACCAATTAATGCTGAAATAATAATATGCTTGTAGATACACAAGCTGCTCAAATAAAGAAGCTGCCACTTGCTGTATCAAAGATGTCCATAACATACAAGCTGCTCAAATAAAGAAGCCGCCACTTGCTGTCTTCCAAAAATACTATAACATACAAGCTGCTCAAATAAAGAAGCTGCCACTTGTTGTCGTCCAGGGATGTCAATAACATACAAGCTGCTCAAATAAAGAAGCTGCCACTTGTTGTCTTCCAAAAATACTATAACATACAAGCTGCTCAAATAAAGAAGCTGCCACTTGTTGTATTCCAGAAAAATAATAACGTACAAGTTGCTCAAATAAAGAGACTGCCGCTTGCCATTTTCCAAAATAATAATAACGTACAAGTTGCTCATGAAGAGACCTCCGCTTGTCATTTTCCAAAAATAACAACGTACAAGTTGCTCATGAAGAGACCGCCGCTTGCCGTTTTCCAAAAAATAATAACGTACAAGTTGCTCATGAAGAGACCGCCGCTTGCCGTTTTCCAAAAAATAATAACGTACAAGTTGCTCATGAAGAGACCGCCGCTTGCCGTTTTCCAAAATAATAATAACGTACAAGTTGCTCATGAAGAGACCGCCGCTTTCCGTTTTCCAAAATAATAATAACGTACAAGTTGCTCATGAAGAGACCGCCGCTTGTCGTTTTCCGATGTCTATAACGTACAAGTTGCTCATGAAGAGACCGCCGCTTGTCGTTTTCCAAAAATAATAACGTACAAGTTGCTCATGAAGAGACTGCCGCTTGTCGTTTTCTGAAGAATAACTCAGAAGGAAATTGCGATGACACTGGCAGAGAATAAAATCTTCGTCAAAGAGAATTATGAATCAATCCTTTCCGAAGAGATCACATACTTAAATGTGAAAAATAAATGCACCATTCGCCTAGGTCGCGACTTCACTGGGGAAAATCAAGAGATAGTCTATGCAAGAGACAACAACTTCATCCAGGAATAAACTAGAGAGAAAATAGTCAAACAAGACTCCACCCAATGAGAGAGTAACTCGATTGGGGATTCATCCTATCCAGAAATGGACAAGGTAAGCTAAATCAAAAATCATCCACGAGGATTAGCTCGGTTGGGGAATTTAGAAAGGAAGCACATTTTCTGCCTAAGCTAACTTTCTACTTGGAAAGAAATTGTACCTTGTATTAAAAACAAAGTAAACAACCCAATATCAACGACAAATGTGAATATGCATGATGATATAAGTGTAAATGAGTAAATGAATGTTATGCTGACAAAACAAATAGATGGAATAACTTGAAGACAATAAGATGTCACGACATAATAGATACTCGACCCATCTTAAAAGGACGGAAAATAACTGGAACTGGAAACACAAAGCAACGTCAGAGCGTATCACGCTACAAGGCTCAAGTCTTCTGAGGAGAAAAGTATTCAAATCCAATCTTCTAGTACCAATAGACCACTGGCATGAGACAAAGCGTAGCACACTTCAGAAATCTACTCAAATAAAGATAACCAAAACAACGCTTAACTGGAACAGCTGGGGAGTCACCAAACTTAGCACCACGAGAAACGCAAGTTTACACAACCAACACCTCATGACGATTTTGAAATAAAACATGTTCATCATGCAAGGATAAATTACTGTACTGTTTCGCATTTCATGGCTTGACCATCCTCAGAACAACTGTTAATATTCCTTTCATTATTCACAACACATTTTTAAAATAAGAATACTTTAAATAACTTTGTTTCAAATATTTCCGTAAAAATTAAAATTTTGCCCACAAAAGGTAAATGCTCAATATTTCATTAATAAGATGGTAGTTCGCTAACAACACGACTCCAAAGTTTACAAAAGTTTGGGAAATAGTACATGAAAGAAAGGGTTACACAAAAACAATGATCATTATTCTCCCTAACAACTTCGAATTCCAAAATATGTTCAAATGCCAAGACCGGTCTGACCAAAAGCTTGCCTAAGCCGCCCTTTTGGGTTTTCAACTTAGCAAACTGTCACCTCAAACCTAAGTGAAATACTTCTTGACTGCATCGGCGTTCATGGAGCATGGGAGCTCTTCACCGTCCATATTGGTGAGAATCAAGGCACCTCCAGAGAAAACTTTCTTAACGACATACGGTCCTTCATAATTCGGAGCCCACTTGCCCCTAGAATCAGGTTGGAAAGATAATATCTTCTTGAGCACAAGGTCACCTTCTCTGAACTCGCATGGTCGAACCTTCTTATCAAAAGCCTTCTTCATTCTCTGCTGATACAATTGACCGTGACACAAAGCTGCCAATCTCTTCTCTTCAATTAAATTCAACTGATCATATCTACTTTGACACCATTCAGCCTCAGAAAGTTTAGCTTCCATCAACACTCTCATAGACGGAATCTCAACCTCCACGGGGAGTACTGCTTCCATACCATAAACTAGGGAAAATGGGGTTGCGCCCGTTGAAGTTTGAACTGAAGTACGGTATCCATGCAGAGCAAATGGAAGCATTTCATGCCAATCTTTATAAGTTACCACCATCTTCTGGACAATCTTTTTGATATTCTTGTTAGCAGCTTCAACTGCCCCGTTCATCTTTGGTCTGTAAGGAGAAGAATTATAATGTTCGATCTTGAACTCTTCATAAAGCTCTTTCATTATCTTGTTATTCAAATTCGAGCCATTATCAGTGATGATCTTGCTCGGGATACCGTATCGACAAATGATCTGATTCTTGATAAATCTGACTACCACTTGTCTGGTTACATTAGCATAAGATGCTGCTTCCACCCATTTAGTAAAATAATCGATCGCTACCAAGATGAAACGATGACCATTTGAAGCTTTGGGTTCAATCATTCCAATCATATCAATGCCCCACATAGAGAAAGGCCAAGGTGAAGAGATAACATTAAGGAGGGTCGGTGGCACATGCATCTTGTCTGCATAAATCTGGCATTTATGACATTTCTTCACATATTTGCAGCAATCAAATTCCATCGTCATCCAATAGTAACCAGCTCTCAACATCTTTTTAGCCATTGCATGTCCGTTGGCATGGGTACCAAAGGATCCTTCATGTACTTCTTGCATCAGCATGTCTGCTTCACGTCTGTCTACACATCTGAGCAAGACCATGTCGTAATTTCTCTTATACAAAACTTCTTCATTGAGGAAGAAACTGCTTGCTAATCTTCTCAACGTCTTCCTATCTTTACTGGATGCCCCAGGCGGGTACTCTTGAGTTTGAAGAACACGTTTGATGTCATGGAACCACGGTTTGTCATCGGTAACCTCTTCTACTGAGAACACATGAGCAGGTTTGTCGAGGCGCATAACCCGGATTGTAGGCACGTCGTTCCAACCATTCACTTGGAACATTGAAGACAAAGTAGCTAAAGCATCAGCCATTTGGTTTTCATCTCTAGGGATATGATGTAATTCCACTTTGTTGAAGAAAGTTAACAATCTTCTAGCATAATCTCTGTAAGGGATCAAACCAGGATGACGAGTCTCCCATTCTCCTTTGATTTGATTAATTACTAATGCCGAATCTCCGTAAATATCAAGAATCTTAATCCTTAGATCCACTGCTTCTTTGAAACCCAAAATACATGCCTCATATTCAGCCATGTTGTTCGTGCAGTCAAACTTCAATCTCGCCGTGAACGGGATATGAGTACCTCGGGGAGTGACGATGATTGCCCCAATTCCATTTCCATAAGAATTCACAGCTTCGTCAAATATTAAACCCCAATGGGGTTCGGGATCAGGTCCTTCTTCGGGTAACGGCTCTTCACAATCTTTAGCTTTCAAGTAAATAACATCTTCATCCGGGAAATCAAACTTGATGGATTGATAATCGTCAATTGGTTGGTGATCCAAATGATCGGCTAAAATACTCCCTTTGATTGCTTTCTGAGTGTGATACTCAATGTCATATTCAGATAACAACATCTTCCAACGGTATATTCTTCCAGATAAGGCGGGTTTCTCAAAGATATACTTGATGGGATCCATTTTGGAGATCAACCAAGTGGTGTGGTTAATCATATACTGGCACAGACGGCGAGCAGCCCAAGCTAAAGCACAACAGGTTTTCTCAAGCAATGAGTATCGAGACTCACAGTATGTGAATTTCTTACTCAGATAATATACGGCATGTTCCTTTCTTCCAGTCTCATCTTGTTGACCAAGCACGCATCCCATGGAATCTTCCAATATAGTCAGGTACATAATCAAAGGTTTTCCTTCCACCGGAGGAATCAAAATGGGAGGTTCAAGCAAATATTCTTTGATGCTATCAAAAGCTCTCTGACAATCTTCTGTCCACACACATCCTTGGTTCTTTCGAAGAAGCTTGAAAATCGGCCCACAGGTAGCAGTCATATGAGATATAAATCTAGAAATATAGTTCAGTCTCCCAAGGAATCCTCTTACTTGTTTTTCCGTCTTGGGTGCGGGCATTTCTCGAATAGCTTTGACTTTATCAGGATCTACCTCAATACCTTTCTGACTGACAATGAAACCCAGAAGTCTTCCAGAACGAACACCAAAAGTGCACTTGTTGGGATTCAGACGGAGTTTATACTTTCTCAAACGCTGGAATAACTTCAATAAGTGTTCCAAATGATCTTCTTTAGTTTGTGATTTGGCAATCATGTCATCTACATACATTCTATCTCTTTATGCATCATATCATGGAACAAAGCAGTCATGGCCCTTTGGTATGTTGCACCAGCATTCCTCAAACCAAACGGCATAACCCGATAACAAAATATTCCCCACGGTGTAATGAAAGCTGTTTTCTCCATATCTTCTGGTGCCATCCTGATTTGATTGTAACCAGAGAAACCATCCATGAAAGAAAAGACTTTGAACTTTGCGGTACTGTCGACCAATACGTCAATGTGCGGTAATGGGAAGTCATCCTTTGGGCTAGCTCTATTCAAATCTCTATAGTCTACACACATTCGAACTTTGCCATCTTTCTTAGCAACAGGCACTATATTGGCTAACCATTGAGGATAGACCAATGTAACAAGGAAACCTGCATTAATCTGTTTCTGAACTTCTTCTTTGATCTTGTCAGCCATATCGGGACGAGTCCTTCTCAACTTCTGCTTAATCGGCGGACATTCGGGTCTCAACGGTAAACGATGCTCCACAATATTATTGTCCAAACCTGGCATATCTTGGTAGGACCAAGCAAACACATCAACATACTCTTTGAGAAGCTCCAACATTTTCTCTTTGACCTCTGGGATAAGCAATGCTCCGACCTTAACTTCCTTTTTATCTTCTTCATCACCCAAATTGACCAACTCTATAGGTTCTTCAAACGGTTGAATAATCTTTTCATCGTGCTCAAGCAAACGGGAAATTTCATCAGGAATCTCTTCACTATCATCTTCTTCGGCTCTGAACACAGGGAATTCAAAGTTGGGAGAGGGCATAGGATCATTGTTTTCAATGGTTAAGTCATGGCCTAATCTGCACATATGATTATGCTTTATTTTAGAAATCGATTAATATGAATGTTGTATAAATGAAACAAAATATTATTATATTTTCCTATTACTACCAATTAATTTTCATTACTATTTCCCAGAAAAAGTGAAAAATAAAACAGTAGTGGACAAAATAACATTTTTATTCATGAGGGGAAATACTTGAAACAAAGAGCCCAGACATTTCTCTTTTGCCTTGGGCAGAGCAAAAGGATTTATTTTCAACATAGCCCGACACAAATACCTTTCGCCTTGGGTAGAGCAAAAAAATTTTTCAAAAATAAAACAAAACATTCCTCAGAAATGTGCATCACCACAGGAACATCAACAACGATCCAGTTTTGGCAAACCACTCAGTGCGTTACAAAATCGGGTAAATCCTCTTCAGAATCGTCTCCTATTATAGCATCAACTTCAGGAGGAGTCGGATGGATAAAACCTGCGCTTCGGAAAACTTCTTGTATCGGACGAGTAACTACTTCCTGCTTGACTCTTGTAGACACGGGATGAAAACCAAGACCTTCTCCAGACTTATTCTCAGGCAAAGTCAACGCCTGGCCCCAACCTTCAGCCGAACCACTTTCAACCACTCGTCGCGCATCCTCAAAAGAAGAAATAGATGTCCCTTGCTTCTTCACTTCATTATTAGCAACAGATAGAGCTTGGAATTGGGTTCCAACATCCTCATCAGCATCAATAAAAGAGAAAGATGACAAATGGCTTACCACCATAGCCTGCTCTCCACCAATCATTACCAGCTTTCCATGCCTTACAAACTTCAATCTTTGATGGAGCGTGGAAGTGACTGCCCCTGCATCATGGATCCATGGACGACCCAATAGGCAACTGTAGGCAGCACGAATATCCATTACTTGAAAAGTGATCTGAAAAGTATGAGGACCAATTACTATAGGAAGATCCACTTCACCAATGACAGTCTTCCTAGAACCATCAAACGCTTTAACAATTACTCCACTAGGTCTCATGGGAGCACCTTGATACGAGAGTCGAGATAATGTAGTTTTGGGCATTACATTTAACGACGAACCTGTATCTACCAACACACTTGATAAAGTATCATTTACATAACTTATTGAGATATGCAAAGCCATATTATGGTTCCTTCCCTCCTCCGGAAGCTCTTCATCACTGAAAGCAAGATTGTTACACGAAGTAATATTTCCCACAATTCCATCAAATTGGTCAACCGTCACATCATGATCCACGAATGCCTGGTCCAAGACCTTCATCAAAGCTTCTCTATGGGCACCAGAATCTCTCAGTAAAGCAAGCAAAGAAATCTTGGAGGGAGTTTGCAATAGTTGGTCCACAATCTTATATTCACTTCTCTTGATAAGCTTCAGAATCTCATCATCCTCAGGATGTGGGATAGGTTCATTGGATTGGCCTATCTCAACCCTTGGTTCAACATTTCTCGCTGGAATTTCCGCCGGTATGGGCCTCCGGACTTGAACTTCTGGTCTCTTCAAAGGTACTGCTACAAAGACACGTCCGCTTCTCGTAACTCTACTCACATCAGCGATGTGAACAAAAGACGGCCTTGTTGGTATAGGGACTTCTACCCCATTCTCAATCATTGTGGCATTATACTTATACGGTATAGCTTGGTCTGAGTTGTAAGGCACAGGACCAGGTGGATAAATGATCAAAGGAGCAACAGGTGCAGTCTGACTGTCGTAAACGATCTGTACTGATTCAGGCAAATTGAATTGTGGTATTATAACATTCACTTCATCCTCCGGATCTCTGTCATATGTAATAGTGATAACTCTCTGGTCTAACAACTTTTGAATATCCTCCTTCACAATAGGGCAATCAACCTCTCTTGATCAAAATTCACAAACATCATCATCATGCTGATGCCTAACAAAGGAAAGTCTTCTTAAACTCTGATGTAACCTGATCAACGACTCTCTTATGTGTTCAACTTGAAAAACTCAAAACTTTCCCGGACAACCTTCCACCATATTCACTGATGCTGCCCCATGTCGAGGCAAAGGATTATCTCTAACATTTGGATTAACATCCTTGAAAGACAAGATACCATTCTTAATCAACCTCTGCACGTCCGCTTTTAAAGCAAAACAATTTTCAAGGTTGTGCCCTGGCGACCCTTGATGATATTCACAAAACGGATCCGCCTTGTACCACGGAGAAGTACTATTTGGTGCGACAGGAGGAGGCTTCGTCGTTATGAGGTTCTTTCTGATAAGAGCAGGGAACAATTCAGTATAAGTCATAGGAATGGCATCGAATTGCGGTTTTCTTGGTGAACGGTTCTGGTTGTTGAATGGATAAGCCTGTTGTCGAGGCTGCTGCTGAAATGGCCGTTGTTGAGTTAGTGGGGTTTGATGAGCTGGGGTCATCAAAGCTGGGCGGACAGCCGGAGTGACTGCCGCAACGTGTGAGTAACCTCTCCTCGGTCTCCCTGGGAAGATTGCGCTGACATCCTGTTCTTTTCTTTTTGGGAAAACACTTCCAAACTTCTTAGTACTGCTAGACGGACTTCCTTCTTTAACCAAACGCCCTTCATGAATCCCTTCCTCCAACCGCATGCCCATGCTTACCATTTCGGTGAAGTCACTGGGTGCGCTGGCAATCATTCTTTCATAGTAAAAGGAACCTAAAGTCTTCAAGAATATCTTCGTCATCTCTTTCTCCTCAAGAGGAGGATAGATTTGAGCAGCAATTTCACGCCACCTCTGGCGTATTCCTTAAAAGACTCTTTGTCTCTTTGGGACATCGCCCGGAGTTGATCCCTGTCCGGTGCCATGTCAACGTTATACTTATACTGGTGGACAAAAGCTTCGCTAAGATCGCTGAAGTTGCGGATCCGAATACTGTCTAAACCCATATACCACTTTAGAGCAGCACCCGTCAAGCTGTCTTGAAAATAGTGAATCAACAAGTCATGATCATCAGAATATGTAGACATCTTCCTCACGTACATAGTCAAGTGACTCCGAGGACACGAATCACCCTTATATCTTTCAAAGTCTGGCACTTTGAATTTTGCTGGAATCTTGACATTCGGAACTAAACAAAGGTCATGCGTGTTCTTTCCAAACAAATCCTTCCCCTTTAACGCTCTGAGCTCCCTCTGCATTTCTTGGAATTGGTCTTGAAATTCTTCCATTCTATCAAAAAGACAAAAACTTTCAGCAGGCTCGGAAGGATAAGTAGGTTCATTCAAGTATGCACGGAGTGAATCACAGGAGCGACAATTGTCATCACCGGTTGCGGGAAAGGTGTTACAGACGGGATTACTGGCGGCATGGCAGTTGTCTCTGGTTGAGGAAGAGACAAAGAAGGTTGAAACAAAGGTTGTACGACAGGCTGATACCCCTCTGGCACAAAGTTGTAAGGCATTCCCCACGGAAAACCTTTTGGCATCTGATGTTGAAGCGGAGAGTTGATTTGAGTCACAGATGTTGGAACAGTGACAATCTCGGAAACCACAGTAGTTAAAGTCTGAATCTCAGCAGCTGTAGTCGATGGTTGATTCTGAGCAGCCATCAAACTTTCCACTAGCGCAGTTAACTTTTCCATACCGACACGAAGGGTAGCCACCTCCTCACGAAGCTCGTGGTTTTCCTATTCCAGATCTTCCATTTTCCTCTGACGATTGGCTCGAGTATCGTATCGATGAGACAGCTTGACAATCTATCGGAGTGGAAAAAGAAACAAGGATGAGACTCTAGAAAACACGTGAAGTGGAATGTTGGATGATGCATGATATGTGATGCAAATGATAATTCATTTTAATAGTTTTTCAAGGTACTTCAATAATTTTGCACACATCAATGGTAAAGGAATTTGGAACAACAAAAAACTCATCCATTAATCAAAAGTGGTAAATTACAACTTACAACTTTGGAACAACAAAATAATAAATTACAACTTTGGGATAACAACCCAATAATAAAGCAGTAAACTACAACTTTGGAACATGAAGCCCATAATAAAGCAGTAAATTACAACTTTGGGATAACAACCCAATAATAAAGTAGTAAACTACAACTTTGGAACATGAAGCCCTTTTACAGAGTTTTACAAAATGACATCATTAAAATAAAACTAAGACCTAAAGATCACTCAGACTCATGAGATGAAGGACCAAATGCCAACTGTAACCGGAGCTTCCCGATCTTCTCTTCATAAAAGTCTTCCATCTCTTTCTTCTCAGCCACCAGTCGATCAATGATTTCCTTTTGTGGATTAGGAACGAGAGCAACGCTTACCGAACCTTCCTTCTTTCTCTTCCTTTCACTAGCATATTTCTTCAGTAAAGCATCCTTTTGACGAAGTTTCTCATCATGATCAATGAACCAGCCGTCTTGAATAAAGAGTAAATCCTCCTTTTCCTTTAGTTGTCGATCCAGGACCCGATTCTCATATTCAGACATATTATACTTTTCTTTCCAAGCATCTCTCTCGGACTTCATCCTAGCCAGATTTCCTTGGTATTCTCCCATATTCTCGATAGGGATATCAACAGATGATGATGCAACGGTAGGGAATAAAGGTTTCTCAGGTTTATAGGGCATCTTGAGAGCACAAGCCCTAGCACGGACCCATTGTAGGTAAGGCTCCAAAGAAACGGCACTTCTATGTCCTAACATGTCTCTCCCTTTCCTATGGATGTGGCGCCAAGCTCCTTCGATCTCCCTCTTAGCTGCCTGATGATCTTGTCCTTCCTGTAGAAAGAAACCACTCACATGGATGTTGTTTGGCTTGTCCCTCATCGGATATCCAAACTGACGGCACGCGAGAACAGGGTTATAGTTAATTCCACCTTTCGTACCAAGAAGAGGCACGTTAGGAAAAGCACCACAGCTATCGATGATCTTCACGTCATAGTAAACTCGATTATACCAATCAATGTCGAAGTGAGTGAGAGCCATAATCTTTGGCGCCCATCGCGGCTCCTTCTCGAGATCCTAGAAAACATCAGACCTAGGTAGATGAGAAACATACCACTGATACAGCAACGGTGCACAACAAATAATCATCCCTCCTTGATAAGAGTTTCGAAGATGGATGGAATAGTAGGTATCTCCTAGCAGCGTAGGGACCGGATTTCCAATCAAGAAAATTCGGATGGCGTTGATATCCACAAACTTATCAACGTTAGGGAATAGGAATAAACCATAAGAGAGTAAAGCAAAGATGTCTTCGAAGGCCATAGTGTTTTTTATCTCAGCGAAATGACGAGCTTTCCTCAACAAAAACTGCGCATACAAACCTCGGATTCCCCCTTTTGTAGTCATGTTCTCCTCTATCTCTGACTTCTTCAAGTGGGTGATGGTCGCTATCTCGTGAGATTTGGGCTCTTCTTCTAAGCCAGAAAAAGGAACACAGTTGGTGATCAGCAAACCAAGTATGTAGGAGTACTCTTCTAAGGTTGGCATTAACTGGTAATCCGGAAAGGTGAAACATCGGTACAAAGGATCATAGAATTGGACCAACATATTAAGGATGCCTTCCTTCATCTTGCGCTTCATGAGAGGTATAATGGACCCATACTTTTTCTGAAAATCCATCGGGTTCTTGATCTTAGGAATTAAACTCTTCAGTTCTTCAATCTCGGGCTCCTTAAAACTAAAACTTCGAGTGTTTCTCCTTCCAAATTCCATAATAATAGTACCTTAGATGTCTGCAAGAATCATTCTTAAGTTCCTTGAAAAACAAGTTTTTTTACAAAAATGTTGATGAATGCATGAATGAATGATAATGCAACAGTTACACACAAGTTCACAAACACGGGGTTTAAAGGTTAAACATTTCAACATGGAGTCGAGGGTAAAGCCCACCCCAAGGTATGTACTAACGGTTCAATCACACCTGTAAGACAAGGTTCTAAGAGTTCCCAGAGTCTACATTCCTCCTTCGGATATTTCCAACGTCTTGATTACTCAATAATTAGTAATATTCTCAAGAGAAACTCATCCGAGCGTAGCATCACGTAACAACTACTTCCGAATTACTCCGTTATAGTCTCCGCGCTACACCTAAAAAGGCCAAGATGGGTTAGGGTTCTACGATTCTCAATTTCTATGGCTCCTAGGTCGAAAATAATAATGTCTTCCCGATTACTCGGTAAACAAATATTAAGTTCAAGAGGGCCTTCCATTGAGTGGGGGATCTCAAGCTTCCTTCTTCGGGATTACTCCCTCAAAGTTAACATGACTGTACCGCCCGTCCTATTCTTAAGTGTAACTTAATCCGGGTATAGGATTCGTCCTTTGCAAAAAAACCCAAACAACCCCAATTTAAACACATAGTCAAACAAATCAAATAATAACAAAACAGATAAAACAAAATAGGCTTAACCCACTTAGGGATGGACCAGCAAGAGGTCAATCTTTCCCCAGCAGAGTCGCCAATTCTGTAGCGATAAAAAGAATAGCGGGGTAAATCGGAGATCGAATTATTGATTAATTCGTCTCACAAAAGCAAGAGTCGCCACCGCGCTTTATTATTTCCAAGGGAAAAGGGGAAAGAGCGAAATAAAACCCTAAATGTGCAATGTAAAATAATACTTTCTAAGAGTAATGAAAATACAAGGCGTTTTTGAAAAGAGATCTATGGTTCGGGGGTTGGTTATACAGTGGGAAGGTATTAGCACCCAATGTATCTATAGTACTCTATAGGAACCTTTTGAAATATCTGTTTATTAAAATGTTTGTTTGATTAAAAATAAATTGTTTTGGCCGAAAAGGGGTACGGACGGGTTTTTGAAGGTACGACGACCTAATGTCGAAGTTTTGACTTAAAAGGTATAAGTTTTGAAAAGATTGAATATTTGGGGAAAAATTGTCTTAAGTTTTAATGAAATGCAAATGTTCGCGTGATTGGACTTGAGGACATGAAGTCAACCAGTTTAATCATTTTTCTCTTGGATTAAGAAGTAAACAGAATAACCAAATAACGATGAAATAATTAAATAGAAAATTATGCAGATAATGATTAAATAACTAAGTGATATACAACAATTAAATAATAGACTAAATGGTGTGAACATGCATTTTATATTTTTTTATTTTTTATATGGACAAAGCAAGAGAATTAATTAAAGAAAATAAAATATTTTTTAAGTTTTAGTTTTTTATAAAGATGAATTTTTAGTTATTTTTATTAATATAAATTACTATTTTAAGATTATTAAATAATTCTAAACCAAATTAAAAATTTTAAAAAAAGGTTATTAACTTAACTCTAATTAAAAAAGAAAACTAACAATTACTAAATTAATCTTAAAGTTAAACTTAATAAAAATGGTCAAATATTAAAAATTATCTAATTAGATTACCTCTATTTGATTAAGTTGTTAATTAACTAAATTAACAATAATTAAAAAAAAAGGCTACGGAAAATAAATAGAAAAAAGGGGTATATAAAAAAATAGGGTAGATAATAAGTAATTTACATGGGCCAAAGGGGTTTCAAGAGGCCTACTCAGGGGTAACCAAAAAAAAAGGATGGGGGGTGTTCTTAATAAAATTCGTTGGGCTTAGGCAGGGAACCGGGTTTAGTCCAAACATTCCATAATTTGCTTAAGGGTTAAACAACTTTGTTTTAGTTTGGGAAAAGAGTGGATTAGGGTTAAGGTTTTGCGCCGTTCGTTCATTTCATCTTCTTCGTTGCTCCCCTTCTCGTGCCCGCTTCTGAATTCTCCCTTTGTCCATGGCCACCGGTACCTCAACCTTCTTCTTTCCTCCAACAAAGCGTTAGGGCGACAGACTCAAGGTACCAATTTCATTTTTATTTTGTTAGGGTTTTTACTACTGCATGTTATGATTTTTACATCCGTTTTTTCGATTCTGACTCTATTATTAAGGTTATCTGAGGTACGAAAGGGAAGGGGAAAAGAGAACTACCTTTGGAGACGGAGGAAGGAAGGTTGGGCGTGTGCGTAGGAGGCCAAGGCGGCGGGGAAGACAGTGAGGCTGTGAGCTTTGCTTGGTATCCTGGTTTGTCTTCTTTATTGCTGATTTGTGGTTTGATGATGACCTCTACGTGATATTTTTCTTCTTCTTCTATTGATTTTGCCTTCGAATACTTTTCCTCTCTCCTTTTGGCCTTGCTTCTGTATGCTTGGGTTTGGTCGCCTTCGAACACTTTTCTTCTCTTCTTCTTTGCTGTGCTGAATATGTTTCTGAGTTACCTTTATTTTTACTGGCCTATGATGGAGTATTCTGAGGCCTTGATGCTTGACCTTGGTTTGATGGGTTGTGTTATTTGGTATTCTGGTTTTTGGTTTTGGTTGGATTGCTTCAGGTTTGGCCTAGCATGGTTTTCTGGTTTACCCGGTTGAACAGGTTTTATGGTTTTAGGCCATAAGGTTTTACTGGTTTATGTATGTTGATGGAAACAGGGTGAACTGGTTTTATGGTTTTTAGGCCATATTGGTTTATGTTTTGGTGAGGCTTTTACTGGTTATGGTTGATTGGAAATAGGTTGAACTGGTTTCATGGTTTTTAGGCCTGGAATGGTTTTGGTTTTGACATGGTTTGTGGCCTTGGTTTTGCTTTGTGTTTTAGGTTATGGTTTGAAAGGCTATAAGCTTTGGCTAGACAGTTTACTGGTTAGGCTTGGAATGATTTTGGTTTTGACATGGTTTTGACATGGTTTTGAATGCAGGTTGTATGTATGTTTGGTTTATGTTGTAGTTTTTGTTCTTGAACTCAGTTTTTGGTTTTTTGAAAGCTTGAAGACAGGTTATGAACTCTCTCCACTTTTTTGAAGGGGTTTGTTGTTGTTATAACAGTTGCTGGCCTTGAGGTTTATGCTACAGGTTATGTATATTTTACTATATTTCTGCCTTTGACCTCTGCACATTATGCTGCTACATTCAGTTTTGTTTGGTATCCTTTTTCATGCTTTCCTTTTCTTATTGTATTGCTGCTGATTTGTTTTGTGTACAATTTCTGCCTAAGCCAAAACCTGTAAAACCCACACTCTTTCTCTCTTCTCTCTCCTAAGTACAGTTTTGACATTAAAATGTTGTATGTACTTTTAAGTTCTGAAAAAGCATAAGCTGGAAAATGATGAGAAATAGAAATATTTTTGCTTGCATATATGGTTTTAAAACTGCACATATCTCTTTGTCAATTATATTGTACAGCATGGGAGCCTTTGTGTTTTGACTTCTTCCCACATCTTGGGGTAGTTTATGTTGCATTGGCTTGTGTTGAAAATGTAACTTGACTTGGAATTTGTATATGCTGTTGAACTATGCTTTTGACAATGCAGTTTTGACAAAAAAGAATTTATGCATATTGGTTTTTGAAATAGGCAGTTTATTTTGAAATATGCAATTTTGACAAAAAATGAATTTGTGCATATTTTTAACTTGTGCATTCATTTTTATCAATAAAAATTCATCCCTTTTTGTGAACCGGGAGAAATCCCGTGATTTGCAAAGAGGGTAAAAACTGATTCCAGCCGTTTGCTTTTAATGATGAACGCTTAAATTAATTTTCTGCTTTTAATTATATATATTCATTTCTGACTTTTCTTTTAATTCTTTTGCAGGTAAAATCAAATGAGTATTAAAGAAGCATTGGATAGAAGATGAAGATTTAGAACTTAGAAAAATTAGGATAATTTTATTTCACTTTAAACATTTGTAAGAATTGTCATTGTAAATACTTTGTTAAATAAGTATAGTATTTAAACAAACAATTGTAACAATTAGAATAAAATGAATAAAACTCCAATATTTTACTAGTTAATTCTCTCCTTCTTTCCAATTATTTATTTTATCATTTATAATTCTTTAAATTATATAATAACAGAAAATCAATTCCAATTATTTAAATTTAGAATGATAAATAATTAAATAAACATCATTGACCAATTAACTTCTCTTCAATCATTTACTTCATTATTTATAATTCTCTAAATTATAATAACTGAAAATAAAATTTCAACTATTTAAACTTAGAATAATAAATAATTAGATAAACATTGTTGATCAATTAATAAACTCTTTTCAAATATTTATTTTATTATTTATAAATCTTTAAATTATATAATAACTGAAAATCAATTCCAATTATTTAAATTTAAGATAATAAATAATTAATAAACATTGTCTGATCAATTAATAAACTTCTTTTCAAATATTTACTTTATTATTTATAAATCTTTAAATTATATAATAACTGAAAATAAATTCCAATTATTTAAATTTAAGAAAATAAATAATTAATTAACATTGTTTTAGCATTGATCAATTAATAAATTTAGCGTTCAAAAAATAAACAGCTCTTGACTTGAAAAAGTTATGAATTTTAAATCTGCTTTGAAAATTGATAAAAATAGGTCAAAACACTTGCAATGTAATGATGCAGATGGGAGATGGTATCTTAGGTTAAAATTTGGGGTACAACACAGAGGATTTGAAATTTTGGAGATGATTCATCAATCTCCTAAGGTGTTAACCAAAACTAGGGTTTGGGATTTCATCAGGTTTTCTTGAGAATTTTGAAGAGAAACTTTGTACATGGCCTCTATATATTTGTAAGATCATATGTTTGAAGTCTTGATCGTCAATTTTGAAGGGAAGTGGATCAATTGATTCAAAGGGGCAAAATGGTCATTAGGGTCAAAATCAGTCAAATTCAAGGTTGACCAAGTGAACTTTTGGTCAACCATCAATTCAAGGATGTACTTTTCATATTTCAAGTCCATTTTGATCATTGGATCAAAAATATTGAGGTTTGGGTTGAAACTTGTTCATGAAGAAACCCTAAAAGTTTCTAATTTTGGAAAATAAGGACTTAACTTCAAAAATTCATATTTTATTCACCTTTAATCAAAAAATTGCAAATGAAATATGCTTGGAAAGATAAGAGGGTGATCTTTTATCTCCTTTTGGTCTCATGTCCAAATTGGCAAAGAGTCAAGAATTATGGTCTTTGGAAGTTCATGCCTCAAGTTAAAATTATAGGTCATTTTCCAAATTTAGTGAATTTCATGTCAAATTTTGAGGACCTTAATGGATTCAATTGCAAAAACTCAAAACTAAGGGATTGTATATATTTTCAATACCTTTCAAAATTGTACTCATTTGTGTCCAAATTCAAAAATAAGAGCAAGTTATGAGCTTTGGAATTTTGAGGCATTTCATTGAATTTTGACCAAGCAAGCAATTTGCAAATTCTTGATAACCTGATTTGTGTCCCTTTGTTTCACTTCAGACTTGGCCCATGGCTCATTTGCAATGTACTAAGGCCCATCATGCCAAATTTTGAGCTGCACATGGGCAAATTCAAGGGCAATCCGTGGTTTTGCAAAAAGTGGCGTGAAAATGCCTAATCACCAACACTTAGTTAATACAAGGAATTGAGCCTTGATATTTTGTTAACCTCTTCCTGAGATAAAAAGAACTGAAATGCACGTAAAAGGATGGATAATGCATGAGGGGTTTTTGTGCTTCATGTGCAAACTTCACTTTTGCAAAAATTGGGATTCATTCTTTCTAACGGTTTTCAGTGTGAAAAGCCTATCCTACCCTCCTCTTCATGCTCTATATATTGAGAGACAAGCTTCATTGAGCCTCATTGGTGCTTCAATTCATCCCTGATCTCAAAAAACTCCATAGCCACTTGTTCTGCAAATTTCTTTGATTCTCTCAATTTACTTGCACGTTTCGAGTATTTCTTCTTGCATTCTCTTCTCCAAGTGATAAGGATTGTAGATCGAGGCTTGGTTTGCAACTGGAGTGAAGGAGACAGTAGATTCGTTTTTGCCTCAAAGGTTAGAATTCTTAACTTTGGATCTTGATTTCTAGTCGTGCATTGTGTGATTTGAGCTCGTAATCATGTTGTTTGAGGTTCATTAAGTGTTTCTATAGCTTTAGAGCTTTTGATTTGATGAGATGTGCATGTATGATGCATCTGAAATTTTCTACTCGGTGAGTTTTTGTCATTTTCATGAGATTCGTTCTTGATCTATGGTTAATTATTTGATGTGATTCGAATAGCATAATGTAGATGTCGTTTCTAGCTTTGCTTTGCACAAAATTTCATGAAAATGGTGTAGAATTGAGCATGTTATGTTGATTAGAACATGCGGTGGTGGATCTGGTCTTGCGCGCGTTTTTGCCCTAGCCAGAGGTTAAAGATGAGGGCGTGGCCTCCTCTGGTTGGCTGATTTGGTTTTTTTAATTTATTTGAATTTTGTTTCATAACCTGATTTTCATGATTTTATTTCTTGCTCAAAAATGGTTGAAAGTTTATGAAAACATTCAGGAAACCTAAAAATAATATTTCTGACCTTGTGCATTTTTTAAATAATTTTTGAAAATGTTTTGATTGGTTTAAAAATTTGTGTTATTTTTTAATTATTTGTTTAATGTTTATTTTTGTTTTAATATTTCTTTGATCTAAAAATTCCACAAAAAATGTTTTGAACTCTTAAAATTATTTAGAATTTGATTCTGAAATTTGTTTGGTATTTTTCCTATTTTTTATTAGAAGATTAATTTGGGAGTTTTATTTGATTTTTTTTGTTTCACAATTTTATTTTAATATTTTTCTTAATCCAAAAATCCACAAAAAATTATAGAAGTTTGTTTTTAATTCTAATATTTGAATATTAATTTTGGGATGATTTTCTTCTGAACTTTGATTGTAATTTTTTTTTTTGGGATGTAATTGATTGTTTAATTTATTAATTGTTTGAATTTGATTTTATTTTTGACTTTTCTTTAATTCAAAAAATATGGAAAAATAGGTATTCTGACCTCTTGAGTTTTGTCATGTTTAATGTAT
Organism: Vicia faba; assembly: GCA_948472305.1. NCBI lineage: Eukaryota > Viridiplantae > Streptophyta > Magnoliopsida > Fabales > Fabaceae > Vicia > Vicia faba. The sequence continues at coordinate 210,762,828 of OX451738.1, read as the reverse complement.
ATTTGTTCTGAATTTTTTGAATTTTGATCTTATCTAATTAATATTTAAGATTAAAATTTAAACAATTAGGGTTTTGTAGCTTACATTGCAAGTTTCAATTTCAAAACCAATTTGCCTTGGGTTTGCATTGGAATTTGGATCTTGTTTAAGGTTCATGGATGTATTGAGGATATGAAAACCATTTTTCTTGAATTATTTGAATTGATTGGATATTTTTCCACAAATTATATTGAAAGCATGTCTAGTTTGGTAGTTTTGCCAACTAGTTTTGATCTTTGGGCCTCATTAGATCCTCTCCTTTACTATCCATGAACTTCAAACTTGTTTCCTGACCTATACACATCTCAAGTATGTTATGGAAATTTTGGTTTGAATTATTGAAATCCTTTTCTATTTTGATGTATTTTTGAAGTGAAGGTACCCAATTAATGTTGCATATCTTGTTGCAATTTGCTTGATGGCCAATGAACTTGAGTGAGGCCTATAATTGGGCACCTAATGATCATGTTGGTTTTGTGTATCCATATAAACTCAAGTCATTTCACTTAATTCCCCATGCTTGAATGATTGAACCTTTTGATGCATGATTTATGACTTTTTGCTTTCTTGTTGATCTTCACTTTGAATCTTGAGCTTTCAATTTGAGTTTGAGGTCATTAGATGGCCAAGGATAACATGAAGGGAAATGATACTTCAATGATAGTCTCATGAAGACTTGAGAGTAATTGATCCATATTACTTAAGTTAGTTCTAATCATAAATGGAGTTTGACTTCTCTCTTTTATCCTTGTTGAATTTGTGAGGCATTTTGAATGCACTTGTGCAGCATGTTTTAGAATCAACACTTTAACCTTGTGATCATGTCCTAATAATGTTTTGGAAGCTTTACTTCAAATCTTTGATTGTTACAAGCTCTCTAATTTTATCCTTGTTTGACTTTCTTCCATGGTTAGCTTGAAATCTAAGTCTTTGATGCATTGTGTGGGATTCCTCTTCTATTATGCTTGTGAGTTGTGATGAAGTAATTGAGTATGATTGAATTGTGGTTGCTACTGACCTTCATGGTATTTGAGTGTATTATACTCAAGCTCCCATGATCCTTGATTGATATTCAATTGTCAACTCAACATGGTGATAGAAAGGAGCAACATTCCTCTAATTTTTGACCAAATTATGCTTATGCCTGTTTCTTTTTGTCTATCATATCTAATGTTTTGATAGTTGTTATCATGTTTTCTAACTTCATTATGATGTCATCATCAATCCCTTATGTGAATCATCATTCAGTTTATGGGAATACTAACTTGGCTGTTGAATGTGCGATGTACTTTGAGAAAGGTGTTCCATTTTCGACTTAAGGCTACTGTGTTTCACTTTATTTGTGGAACACAAGTTATTACGTTGGAACTACTCTTGTGCTTGGAATATTTGGTAGTCTATGCAGGATATATGTGTGTGATTATGAATGCTATACATTGCCCATGGGATCTGTTCATATCTGAAAATATCAATACTTACATCCTGATGGCGTAATTTCTGACTTGATTTGTCTGCTGATGCCAGCTTGCTTGAAGTTCTTTGGGTTTCTTTTATTCTTCCTCAGTTGCTACGGATAGTTATCCGTTTGGTATTGCACTATTCCCTTTCTTCTATTTTCATAGTTCTATGTTGCATGATGGGACCTCTGTTGCTGATATATGTCAGGAGACCCTCTATTTTGTTTAACACATGTGTTGTGTTTATGATTTTTTTTAATTGTTGATCGATGAGTCACTCAATTTAGAAATTGAGATCACGACTTCGCTCTCAATGCATGTTCCCCATAGGATATTTTTATTTAATTATTGATCGATGAGTCACTCAATTTAGAAATTGAGATCACGACTTCGCTCTTAGTGCATGTTCCCTATAGGATGTTTATTGTTATTTTTAATTGTTGATCGACGAGTCACTCAATTTAGAAATTGAGATCACGACTTAGCTCTCATTGCCTGTTCCCTATAGGATAGTTTTGTTAAGCTTCCTTTGATATGTTAATTAAGGTAGGAATCCATGTATGCTAGCATAGGGTAGGATTTTCCTTTATCCTCAACCTTAGGGTCAATCATTGTATGATAACACTAGGGATAGTGCTAGGCTAGTTTCCCTTAGTTGTTTTTCTTCCTTTGCATTTTGCATCTTAAAACAAAAATTGTTTTCTTGGCAAATCATAAAACACCTCTAATAAACTCAAACCCTTCTTCAAGGTAAAAGATACAAATCAATCTTATTTGTTTGTGCGCCTCTTGGTTTTGTTTTTAAACCTGGTTTACCGATGTTTCTCCATCATATACTTGTTTGAAGCCGATGTTTCGCCATCGCACATGTTTGTTATACTACTTTGATTCTCAATATCATTATTAGGTGTGGTGTTTTTTCATCCGGTTTATTGATGTTTTGCCATCTTTGCCATGATATCTTGTTATCTTCTAGCCGATGCTTCGCCATCGCACATTTGTTTGAAGCTGATGTTTCGCCATTTCACATGTTTGTTATCCTACTTTGATTCTCAATATCATTTTTAGGTGTGATGTTTTGTCATCCAGTTTATTGATGTTTCGCCATCTTTTCCATGATATCTTTTATCTTCTAGCCGATGCTTCGCCATTGCACATTTGTCTAAAGACGATGTTTCGTCATCGCACATGTTTGTTATCCTATTTTGATTCTCAATATCATTGTTAGGTATGATGTTTTGTCATCCGATTTATTGATATTTTGCCATCTTTGCCATGATACCTTACTACCTTTTAGCCGATGTTTCACCATCGCACATGTTTGTTATCCTACTGTGATTCTCAATATCATTGTTAGGTGTGATTTTTTGTCATCTAATTTATTGATGTTTCTCCATCTTCGCCATGATACCTTGTTATCTTTTAGTCGATGTTTTGCCATCGCATACTTGTTTGAAGCCGATGTTTCGCCATCACACATGTTGGTTATCCTACTTTGACTCTTAATGTCATTGTTAGATGTGATGTTTTATCATTTGGTGTTTCACTATCTTTGACATGTTACTTTGTTATTATTTAGCCGATGTTTTTACCATCTCATTTGTTTGTTGTTTCATTTTGATGTTTTGCCATCTTGACTGTTTTTGTTGTCTTAACTAAAAAACACAAATCAACCAGAATATATAAGCCGAACTACGGCTGCTTTGATTCTTTAAAAGGGATACGTAGGCATTGGGGTAGGGCCCAACCGAGCACAACTTTTTATTTTCCCTACATTGTTTTCTTTTTTTTTCTCTTTCGCATGCATTCCCTTTTTATCTTTAAGCCATAGACATAGGTTTTGACCAAACCCATTAGATTAGACAACAAGAGTGGATACCGTAGAGTACTACGGGCATGTGGGGTTCTAATACCTTCCCCTCGCGTAACAGACTCCCTTACTCGATCTCTCGGTCGAAAGACCGTGATTTCTCCCTTTTTCAGGTTTTCTCGATGTTTACCTTTCCCTTTTGGCGGGATAAAAGACGTTCGGTGGAGACTTCATTGATGTTTCATTACACCAGATGACGGGTTCGGCCAGGTGGTTTCAATTTATTTCTGGGTTGTGTACTAAATGTCGTATTCGGTCAGGATCATTTGCCATCTTGATATTCTTCCAGAGAGAGTGGGCTTCTCAAAGATGTATTTGATGGGATCCATTTTAGATATCAATAAGGTTGTGTGAGTCAACATATATTGTCTTAGTCGGCGAGCAGCCCATGCCAAAGTGAAGCAAGTTTTCTCAAGCAGTGAGTATCTTCTTTCACAGTCAATTAAATATATTTAATGCTCTTTTCGACCAGACTCGTCATGCTGCCCCAGCACACACCCCATTGAGTTCTCTAATACTGTTAAGTACATGATCAGAGGTCTTCCTTCAACCGGTGGCATCAAAATCGGAGGCTCTTGAAGATACTCCTTTATTTTGTCAAAGAAAATCTGGAAATCGTCATTCCACTTCACTGCTTGATCTTTCTTCAATAATTTGAAGATTGGCTTACAAGTAGCAGTTAGATGGGAAATGAATCTGGAAATGTAGTTTAAACATCCCAAGAATCCCCTAACCTCCTTCTCAGTACGAGGAGTTGGAATTTCTTGTATAGCCTTAACCTTTATGGGGTCTACTTCAATACCTTTGCTGCTGACCACGAAGCCTAAGAGCTTACTGGATCTTACTCCAAAAGTGCACTTATTCAGGTTCAGCCGCAGTTTGTATTTATTCAGCCTTTCAAACAGCTTCTGCTGGTGGTCAAGGTGCTCCTCTTAAGTATGAGACCTGGCTATCATATTATCGACGTAGACCTCTATCTTGTGATGGGTCATATCCTGAAACAAAGCTACCATGGCATGCTGATAGGTTGCCCTGACGTTCTTTAACCCAAATGGCATAACTTTGTAACAGAAAGTGCCCTACTGTGTGACGAAGGTCATTTTCTCCATGTCCTCGGGTGCCATTTTAATCTGATTTTACCCAAAGAAACCATCCATAAAGGATAATACCTTATGTTGTATGGTGTTGTCAACCAGAACATCAATATGGGGAAGCCGAAAGTCATCCTTGGGGCTTGCCTTATTCAGGTCTTTGTAATCCACACACATACGTACTTTGTCGTCCTTCTTAGGTACCAGAACAACATTAGCAACCCATTATGGATAAGAGGTGACATCTAAGAAGCCGGTGTTGAAATGTTTTAAGACTTCAACCTTGATCTTTTCTGACATTTCTGGCCGCATGTGATGAACCTTCTGTTTCACTAAAGGGCAGTTCTCTTTTGCCGGCAGGCGATGAACCACAATATCAGTGTCAAGTCCTGGCATGTCTTCGTATGACCAGGAAAATACCTCAATGTAATCATGTAACATCTTAATTAAACTCTTTTTCACACTATGCTCAAGATCGACACCTATCTTGACTTCTTTCTTATCATTTTCAGTACCCAATTTTTTTGTCTCAACTGGCTCTTCATGGGGTTGTATTGCCCTTTCCTCATGTTGTAACAGTCTGGCAAGTTCCCCTGGTACCTCACAATCTTCCTCACCTTCGTACTCGGCTTGGTAGATCGGGTTTTCAAAGTCATAATTGGCAATAGCAGAATTGTTATCAATGGGATCCATAGTGGATGTGGATCTGCGGTTTTAATATGTGGGTGTATGTAAGAGAGCATAGCTATTTTGATAAAGTAAAAAGTAGAAAAGAAAAACAGGGAGCGTAAAAATTGTATGCAAAATGTCCAATTATTTAATAATGACATATGAATATGAAGTAATAACCTTAACAAAATAGACCGTTGTGCCTCGGGTAAGACACAAGGCCTTAAAGTTTCAATTGTTTAAATATTACATATCCCAAAAAAAAACTAAAAGAAATTACTCTTAAATAAAAGTAATATGAACAAAATCCTTGGCCTCCCAATTGTTGAGTCCACCGCTGATAGTTGGTAAGATTCATTTGTCCATGTCATAGTAATTATCATCATCTTCTGTAGAGGAGACAACATCAATAGCATTAATTCCCAATTCATGCTTGGGCATTGGTGCAGTTATGACATTGGGGGTCTTAGGAGGATCAAACTCAATATCCTTCACCTCGATAAGATCTTGAACCTTATTTTTCGGAGCCCAACAATTGTTTGTATCATGCCCCGGACTTTTAGAGTTGTAGGCACATCGGGCATTTGGGTTGTAGAGAGGAGATGCAGTATTGGGATTCTTAGGAGCTTCCTTTAGAGTCACCAGATTGGACTTCAACAAATGTGGCAAAACCTGGGATAAGGTCATGTTGATCCGGGTGAATTGTCTTGTGGGCGCATCTGGTCTGCGCTAATTGTTTCGTTGTTGGTTTGATGCAGAATTAGAAATCATAACAGCCCCTACCGTCGGACGATGTTCAGTTTTGCTTTGATTTCTCTGTCCATAAGCAGCATTGACCTCCTTCTTACCAGTGAAGGGTTTCTTTGTTGTTCTTCAGAGTAATCAGCCTCTTCCTCACCAGTCCCTGGATTTTTGTTTTCTTCTGTTGGCTTCTCTTCTTGATTGTCCCCCTCATTTGACGGGGTTGCAAAATATAGAGCTCGCTTAGCTGGTCCTCTGTGAAGAATTGAAAAACACAAGAAGGGGGGTAGAATTGGAATCTTAAAATTCAATGGAAAGAACACGTTGATTTTTATCCTGGTTCGTTTGAACTCAAACTACTCCAATCCACCCGTCAAGGTGATTTCGCCTCTCTCTAACGAGGTCTTAATCCATTAATCAATCTTGATTATAAATCTAGTTTGACTACTGCCAAAGTCTTGAGTATAACCACAACCCGATTTTTCTCAAGGAAATGCTCTAAACAATATAATAATAAGACAATGTACCGTATTGTTTCTTACAAAACAATATCATAGAAAGTGATGTTTTACACTGTTGAAAGAATTGTATGTATGAGGATTAGTAAATATTGCAGTGTTGTTGAGTGTTGTGAAAAAATCGTAAACAATTTATCATCACGTCTTGTTTAAATAGGTGCAGCATGGATGATATTTTGGAAACATGATTAATGACAGTTAAGGTGCTTTCCAAAAATAAAGATCCTTGTTCCCTTCTAGACGTTACTCTTGAAATGGAAATATTTGATTTATAACGCTTCAGAACATTGAGGTATGCGTTGCTGCTTGCTTCAGAGCTTTTGAAGGTCAGATCCATAAGATCCTGTTTGCAGCGTTAGACTTACTTTCCCAGAGTTTTGTAATCAGAGTTAAAACATCTTTCTTTTAGTGCAACTTCTGATCTTCTATCATCAGAGCTTTTTGAGAATTTTTCTACGTTCACAGCAAGAACAGCCTTGTAGCTTATCTTCTGATCTTGTTCCATCAGAACTTCTCTACAAAACAGAATATAATATTAGAGTGCATAATTGTTCTTTGTGTTTGTTATCATCAAAACTCTTACAAGGGTTGTAGAATCAAACTTTGTTCTAACAATCTCCCCCTTTTTGATGATGACAAAAACTAGAATATTTCAATCAGAATAAACAGAACATAAATCATTATAGGGTCTCCCCCTGAGCTGAGTACTCAGATAGAGATGAGAAACTTCCCTGAAGTTCATTCCGATAAGATATTTTGATGCATCTACTTATGTCATCATCAGAGTTTTGTTCCTGTTTTGCTTTTAGAAAAAATGATAAGTTATGATATTCAAAATGTTTAAGACTATGTCTCGACATACTGTTATTAGAAATATCTTACGTTCTACCCCTTTTTGTCAAGAATCAAAAAGCAATATAAACATTAATATTCAGAGTCAAAAGAAGAGTTATATTAAACTTGATTGCAATAAAATTCTCAGAGGAAAACAAAACAAGAAAAATGAATACAGTAAATAAAATAAGTTTTAAAAACTAAGATTGAGGTGGAGGAAGTCGTGTGAACAACGCTTCCAGCAAGCTCTTAATCTGAGTGTTTGATTCCTCTTATTTTCCCAGCATTCCTTTGATTTCTTTGCATGTGTCATCTTTCTTGTCTAATCTCTCCTTGATCACTGGATTTTCTTTCTTCAACTCTTCTAGAGTTTGCATAACCAGAGATGAAGAAGGTATATCCATAGAATGTGAAAGCTTCTCAGAACAATCTGTAGCAGTTTCTGACGCAGTGGCTTCTTCAGTCTCTTTGCCTTTGTCTTGACCAATAACCAAAGGAAGCTTATCAGATCATGGTTCATTAACTTCTGAAGGCTGGTACTCTATCCAGCTGAAGAATAGGTTTCTTTTCCCAGTGACTCAGAACTTGATCCTTGAAAGAATTCAGCTGATCACAAAAGTTCTGTTAGGCCATTTCATAGCTTAACTCCTTGAGTTTCTGGGATTCAGAATTAAACCATTTTCTGAAATGGTTCTAGTGAGAATTAGAAGCATCAGGATTCAAATTTTCTAAGCATGCTCGCTTCAAAGAGTTAACCCATTCAATTATCTTTGTTTTAAAAATCAATAAATTCTACCAACATCTGCCTTGGTGATGGTTGGTTTTGGTTTGGGAATAGCAATTTTGTGAGAGTTAGAGGCAAGGTGATCTAGAGCTTCTAAGTCTATTAATGTTCTTAGGTGATCTTCTGGAGGATTAATATGTGAGGGAGAGGGAGAATCAGAAATGATAATTGGTGATGGAGGTGTGTTTGGTGGAGTGCAATGGTATGGAGATGGAATTTCTGGAATGTCGTGAATTGAGAGAGGTTGGTGAACCATGAGAGGTTCTGTTATTCCAGGAATTGGTGTGGTGGTATCAGAGTCAGTATTTGGATTTTCTGGTTTGGAAGTGTTGGCCTTTGGATTTTCAGAGTGGGGAGCTTGAAATTCTGGATCAAATTGCTCAATATCAGAAAGAACATGAGCAAGTTCTGGCTGATTTTGTTCAAGATGTGGGTTAGGAGAGTGTGGTTCATTCAAAATGTTTTCTAGAGTGACTAAAGGGTCAAATTCTATATAAAAATCATCAAAGGTTTGTGGTGAGGGGTTTTCTATTGGTTTTGGAGAAGAGGGTGTTTCAGATGTTGGGAAAATCATTGATTCTACAACAGAAATAAAAGAAGGATTACCTTTCTTCTTAGCAGCTCTTGGTGTCTTCTGAGAAGATCCTTCTCCTGCAGCTTTCCTTTTTCTGGACTTCTTGAGGATAACTTCTGGAGCTTGTTGATGCAAATCTCAAATGTTTAACTCTGGATTAGCCCCATCCATCTTGCATGCTTCCAGATATCTGACAACGATTTCTGGTGAAGCATCTATCTGAGAGAACAGAGGGAAGTCTTTCAAAGGGACTCTTCTTGAGGTGATAACTTCTTTTGTTTCAATTGTTGGATCCTTCTTAATGTTGTCAATGATCTTCATCTTCTTTAGATTCTTAGCGTTGAGAGGTTTTCCAGCACATGCCTCCAGAGTGCTGATCTGCTGAGCTTCAGCATATATTCAACTAACTTATTTTCAGTCAGAATATTGGAAATTAGCCTACCCAGAGGTATCCAATCCCTCTTGGTTCTTTCATCTTCTTTGGTTTCCTTCACACTTGTTCTCAGATGGTTTAATAGCAGGTGAGGAAGGTTTGTTTTCTCGCCTTTGTTGCAATGAAGTATAACATGAATTGTTGATCAATGTTTATGTAATTAGGAGAATTTGTTGGCTTCTTGTGGTTGATACGGCCCAGAATAATTTTTTCCCATATTCTGGAGTAGTCCTTCATATCTTTTATCTTGTTAGAAGGCTTCACATGGGTGAAAATCTCTCTCGAGATTGTAGTTAGGTCAGAACATTTCTCAGCCATATCACTGCAACAGATTCCTCCACCGTTATGACCAATCAGCCTTGCAATCAGATCTTCAGTGATAGAAATCTTCTTCCCCATTACAAATGAAGTTAATTGATGATTTGAAGAGGATGAATGAATCCATAATTCCTTGACCAATTTTGGGAAAACTGGACCTAGAATACGATCAAAGTATCTGTTCCATCCTTGAAATTCCACATCTACTGTAAGATCAAAGTCGTTTTCTTTCATGCTTTCAAAATCAATGATAAGTTCGCAGAGAACCTCTAGAGAATCAATGGAGGTTAAAAGAGTTCTTTACGGTTGTTCGTATATCTCTGCAGTTGACGAAGATGAACCAGGAGCACATTGAGGATTATGAGCGCTTGAAGATGAAGCCATTGTTCACACTGATTGTTGATGAATTTTTGAAATATGGTTTTGTAAACAAAAAAATTAGAGAGAAAACAGTAGCGAGAAGAAGTGAGAGTGAAAGTGAATTGTGTATTTATAAACAATTTGAAAACTTAATCATTAAGAAAGAGAAAAAAATAATGATTACACAGGATTTATGAATCCTGAAAATAGGGGGATGGCTTGGAGATATGAAACAGTTACCAATGACACGTTGTTGTACCCCAAAATTTGCCCTCTCTTATTTTCAAGATCTTCTCTCACATGGGTGGTTACAAACACTTGCTTAAAGAAAATAAAGAATTTTGAAGATGGACAAGTGCCTTTCGATGGACATCTTAAACAAGGCAGCTTTGATGGGCATCTTAAGTAAGGTTGTCTTTCATTTGGGGCATACAACGTGTATTTCGACAGGCATGTCAACCAAGTGATGCTTCAATGGCATATCAACAGTGTGACTGTTGTACCCCAAAATTTACCCTCCCATTTTACTCAACCAATATCAATTGAGGTCCCCAAGTTGCTCAAGGAAGTCCAAGAGTTGACCAGACAAACTCTCTCCTAAGGCAGTATACCTCAAATTAGGGTTTCCATTTTCATCAAGATGTGTGAACAACAAAGGACTCAAATGATTTCCAAGGTCCTAATATATTCCCAAGATCATCCATGCCAAGTTTTAGGCCTTGCATAAGAAGTTTGCTCAGTCAACTGTTCAGATACTTGAGAATCGACTGTACTAGGTCAAGAGTCAATTGTGGCCCACATACAGTCAAACCTCAAGATTTTTAGTCAACATCAACATTTTGAAATGACTTTCATCATTTGATCAATGTTTGATCATGATTCCCCAAGGAATGCTCCAAATTCATCAAAACCCAAAAGTTGCTAAATTAAGGTTTCTCATGAAAAGTCAACCAAACTTTGACCAAGCATAACTTCTTCATACTTTATCATAAATTTTCCATCCAAGGCTCATTTTGAAGAGGATGCAATTCCCTACGATTCATCTTCAGCCCCCAAGTTCAAAATATACACTCATCAAAATATATGAATTTCTACATTATAGGTCCTTTTGAAAAGTCAACAAAAACACCTTTTGGGTCAAAGCTTCTTACATGAACATGGAAGACCCAATTGAAATGAAACTAAAATGGTTGGTTAGGGAACATCCTAAGCTTTCTAAAAAGTCATAGAACACCCTCCTAGAGTCAAAATTGAGAGAGATATGCATTGTCAAAGTTGGCAATTTTTGGAAAATTGTCAAAAGTCAACATTGATCAAATTTGCATTTTTTTCCAAAGGGGCCCATGTTTTCTTGTTTGAAACATGTTTCTAATAGGACCTACGACCCCTGAGCTTTTCCACCAATTATTCTATTATTTTTATTATTTATTTTGATTTTATTTCATTTAAATCAAAACAAATCAATATAAAATAGTAAAATAAAACCAAATCCTTGATTTTTTATACACATTTTGAGTCCATGTACAGCTAACATGCCAGCCAATTCGTGCAAAGTGGATTTGGATTGAAAAATATTGGATTGAAGCTTGTTTTAGAAATATATCATACAAGAGAAAATCAAATCCAATTTCCATTATTTCTCAAGATTCATGCCAATTTTATTGACCTAATTCAGTCTACTTTAAGTGCATAACGATTGCAGATCAAAGGCACAAGGGTTGCAGTCGTGAAAAGACCAAAGCAAACTCAAAATTTTTGACAAAAAAAGTTAGGTTCAAATTCTGGGATAGAGGGCAATTCACACCATTCCAAAGCTTCCAAACGATTCCTAGATCGCTCCTGAAGCTAACACGGTCAATTGCAAGCATCAAAACATCCAGAAATTGCCACTGAAGGTATCACGATTGTACCAAAAACTCAAATTCAATTTCAATGTTTTACGCATCATAATCATATCCTAAACATACATTTTTATTTATCATCTTGTTTGCAAACTACCGGTACCCTTTAATTGGAGTTTAAGTGGAGGTATGGACGATTGCCATGGTTAGGGTTTTAAGGTCCACTTTGGGGCTTTTCAGTAAGGGTGAAATTATGCCAAAAGATGGATACCACTGTGTTCAAGATATCAAATCAAATTGATTGGTATAGCTAGAATTAATTTATCATGCGTGTGGTGAATTTTTAAAGCTTGCAGGTTTATAGCTATGGAAAATGTTCGTAGGTAAAAGTCTTTCTCCTAAAATGATGGTTGCAGCAAAAAATATGATGCGTGGCAGCCCATGACTGGCTGATTTGAATCTCGCGCGCTTTTCTGGCATATTATTTGTTTTTAGCTTTTCTTTTATTTATTCATTATATATACAAATTAACAAGCTAGCGCAGACGGTTGAGGAGCGTACCTTTGATGTACACGTCCTGGGTTCGATCCCAGGCGTGTGCATTTTATTATTTTCTTCATATTTCTCTGCAGATCCAATGCATCACTCCTCTAGGCGCCTTCTATGCAACCTCAACATCCAGCCACTGGATGCACTTCTACCCAGATCTAACGCTTCCAGCCTGAAGGTCCATGGTGCACGTTCAAGTCAAAGGCTACATCTAATCCAACGTGGCAAACTTGGGCTCAGCTTTGTTGGGCTAAAATTCAGATTCTCACCCCCCTCTTCAGCAATGCAAACAGGCCCAAATCTTTATTTTCTTTCTCTATTTATTTTCTTTAATTATTTTCCTTTTCTTTTTAATTAACACAAAATTAATTTTTTTTATTAAATTAACAAATCACAAATCATAAAAATCTTTTTTTAATAATACATTTATTTTTAAATTAGTTAGTTTAATTTAACTTAGAGCAATTTATTTTCTTTATATATAATTAAAAATAATTAGACTTAGGATTTTAATTGTACATAACTTAATTAATTTTCTTCAAAAATACACCAAAATCATTTTTCTCATAAATTTTTATTTCTTTAATTAATTAATTTAATTAGAAAATTAGGGTAATTTAATTTCTTTCATAATTAAAAACAATTAGAAATTAGGTTTAGTTAATTTGTAATTTAATTGTTTTCGCAAATAAAAATCCATAAAAAATACTTTTCCTCACTTAGAGTTTTAGGTTATTTTTCAACCATCCTTGTATTTAATTCACCGCGTGTTTAATTATTTCTTTTTCATAATTATGTAACTGCTTATTGGTTTGTAATAGTTAAAACTAGGGTTTTTATTTATCGCTTTTCCCCCACTTTTGGTTATGTAATTAATCCCCCTCCCCAAAGCCTTGTAATAGCTAGGTTTTATTTTTCGCACTTTAAATTCCTGCAATCTTTAACTGCCTAGATGCGTGGCTAATAGGATTGTATGGAAAGAATGCTTGAAATTTAAAACGGTAGATCACCTAATGTGCAAAGACTAAATAACTGAAAAAAACTCATATGCACATATTCACTCCTAGGGGTTTCCTCACTTCGGTTGCCTTCGGTAAACAATCATTAAGCATAGGAGATTTTAGTGGTTTCCCTCCAGTCTAAAAGATCAAAGTGTCCTATTTGAATGTTTCCTCGGAAATGTTGCCTCAGAAACGTTGCCTCGAAAAAATCTTAAGACTCTAGGGTTACTACTAAATTTTTATAACTATTTCTTTAGTGATTGTATTTGTCCCTTTCGATTGTCCCTTACAACTCCAAGGACGGTACTACCTACTCCTTAATAGTAGGATAGCACTATCTAAAGGAAATGAGAACAAATAATCTTTTTTCGAGTAGGTAGAATCTTAAGTACTTGCTCAATAAAAAACTTTTCACACAAACACCTTTCAAAACAAATTTTCAAAACAACTTCATCACATCCTTAAGGACTGATACAAGGGTTATCACGAAGTAAATCATTTTCAAAACAAACACACACAAGCAATTTGAAAAAATGATCAAGTACCTAAGAGCCCATGGAAAACCATGGATAGAAAGGATGCTAACACCTTCCCTTTCTATAATCTACCCCCCGTACTCAGAATATCTCAAAAATAGGTTTTTTCTGTTCTTTTCCCTTTTCCATGATTGGATGAAATAAAAGTCGGTGGCGAATCTTGCTTACCGCGACATTTTGCAAACAAAAAAATGAAAAACGCAAACCAGTAAAAACAGTCGGTTCTGTCACCATATCACAGTGACATTTCGATTGTCCAAGTTAAAGAAAATGAGATCGAAAAGAGCAAGAACTGAGAGGTTTCTGAAGTGGTGAAAAACACAAGAAGGGGGGGTTGAATTGTAAAACTGAAATCTAACGCAATTGACAAGATATTTTTATCCTGGTTCGTTTGATCTCAAACTACTCCAGTCCACCCGTCAAGGTGATTTCGCCTCTCTCCAACGAGGTCTTAATTCACTATATTCAACTGAATATTACAGACTGCTTTAACAACTGCTAAAGCCTTCTTGATTCAAACCACAACCCGGTTTGTCAAGGTAACACTTTCTTACAAAGAGATAAAACAATGTGTGTGGATGTTTTCTATAAAACTTTATCACAACTGTGATGTATACACAAATTGAAGCTTAGAAACTAGATTGCTAAACTGTAATGGAATATCAGAGTTTGTGGTTTAGCAAAACTGGTAGAACGAAGATTATGGTTCAGCTTTTGTGCGTGTAGAGATTTGGAGAGCATTAGCCATTATAATCTTCAAAGCCTTGTTTATATAGCACTTGAGATGATGAACATTGAATGCAATATTCTTGATTCAATGCTAATAACAAGCTTTCCTTATTGAGCAGATCTTGTCTGGAATGAAGCCGTTGGAATTAATTTGCTTTCAATGCACAGTACCGTTGCTTACTTAATGCAAGTTCTGGCTTGGCTCATTCTGATTCTGCTTCGCTGCTGATGAACTATTGTGTTTCTGTATCAGAGTGTTTGAGCGCAGTTCTGTTCATCAGGCTTCAGCATGTATGTGAGTTGATCATCTGATCTTGACGTTCTGATGTAGCAACTTCTGATGCTGGTGTATGAAATCAAATTCTGATGCTGAATAGATGTGATCTTGCTTATTTCAATCAGCGTATCTGCAAGTCAGAACATAATAATTTTAGGCAGCAGATAGTTCAAACATGAAACATATAAATACTATATCTTTTCACTTTGTTATCATCAAAACTTAAATATAGGGTAGTAGATTCAAACATTGTTCTAACAATCTCCCCCTTTTTGATGATGACAAAAACTAGATATTTTAAATTAAAATAACGTGAAAAGGTATCTGGAATATGTATCAGAATAAGAAGTAAAAGAATAAGGAGTAAGGAAATACTCCCCCTGAGTTTATTACTTCCCTTTGATTATACGTGTTCTTCAGGATCAGATCTTTTTCTTTCTTTGAACATCAGATTATCAGAGTCTTTGACTTATCAGAGAGCAGAGCTTCAGAGCTTTTCTTGTCAGAGCTTTGCTTTGGATCAGAGTATTAGGACGAATCAGAACTTCATATTGATCAGAGCAACATTGATCAGAGCTTCTAGTCTTCAGAGTGTCCAGGAGCTTCCTTGTGCCTGTAGACTTTAAACAAAACAGAAAAAACATTTCAAGTAATAGAGTTAGAATGTTTGAGAATTTCTGTCTAGTTAGCCGTTATTGATTTAAATATCATTCTTGTTCTCCCCCTTTTTGTCAGCAATCAAAAAGTGTTGGTGATGTGCTAAAACAATTAAGATCATAAAAACTAATCATATTAATATAGTTCAGAATCAGAGCAAGAAAATATTACAAAACATAATCAAAACAGTACATCAGAAAATCAAGAAAACATGAAAAAGGTCATGCATGAAAAATGATTTAAGGTTGAGGGGGAAAGCGTGTGAATAGGCTCTCCAGCATTGCTTGAATCTTTTCAGAAGTTTCATTTTGCTTATGAACCATGCTGACAACAGTGTCAATCTTGCTGATTTTGGGGGATTTGAGAAAGATACTTAAAAACGGTTACCAGACATGTGTCTCAATGCACCCAATCAGCGCTTTGCCTTCTCAGAAGCGTGCACGCGTTCTGCTTCAGAGATATGCTGATGATTGGATGACACTTGTTTGATGTAGTGATCAGCACGTCTGTCTTTGAGATTAGACTCTCAGATCTTTAGACTTGCATCTGATACAATCTGCATGTTCTATCTTTCTGAAAGGAGATTGATCAGAAGTTCACAGTAAAATAATTACATTCTGAAGATAAATATATGGAATTAAACATTTTCACTCTGGGCACACTTTCATGCTGAGATGTTTCAGAATGAAATTAAACCTATCTTCTGAAAGGGGTTTAGTAAAGATATCAGCCCATTGATGGTCTGTATCTATAAATTTTAAGTTCAAAATACCTTTCTGAATATAGTCCCTAATGAAGTGATATTTTATTTCTATATGCTTAGCTCTAGAATGTAAAATAGGATTCTTACTTAAGCAAATAGCAGAAGTATTATCACAAAGTATAGGAATGTTACTCTCAAAAATCTGGAAGTCTTCAAGCTGACTTTTCATCCAGAGCATTTGTGTGCTACATCCTGCTGCTGCTATGTACTCAGCTTCTGCTGTTGACAGAGCAATTGTTGATTGCCTTTTGCTGGACCAAGAGATCAGATTTTCTCCCAGAAACTGGCAGCTTCCAGAAGTACTTTTACGTTCCACTCCGTCTCCAGCAAAATCAGCATCACAGTAGCCTACTAAGCTGTAATCACTAGATTTTCTATAAAACAAACCCAGATTAGTAGTACCTTTCAGATACTTGAAAATTCGCTTAACAGCTGTTAAGTGAGATTCTCTAGGATCTGATTGGAATCTAGCACAGATACAAACGCTGAATAATATGTCAGGTCTTGAAGCAGTGAGATAGAGGAGAGAACCAATCATACCTCTGTAGACTTTCTGTTCTACGCTTTTGCTTACCTCTTCTCTTTCCAGAATGCACGTGGGATGCATTGGAATCTTTGATGGCTTACATTCTGAGAGGTCAAATTTCTTCAGAAGATCTCTGATGTATTTGCTCTGATGAATGTAAGTTCCTTCTGGAGTTTGATTGATCTGAATTCCTAGAAAGAATTTCAGTTCCCCCATGAGGCTCATCTCAAATTCTGCCTGCATACACTTAGCAAATTTTCTTCCAAGAGAAGGATTAGTAGAACCAAAAATAATATCATCAACATAAATTTGACAGACTAAGATGTCACTCTTAACTGTTTTACAGAATAGAGTAGTGTCCACTTTCCCTCTGGTGAATTCATTTTCAAGCAGAAAGTTACTTAGCCTTTCATACCATGCTCTGGGAGCTTGTTTCAGACCATACAGTGACTTCTTTAGTTTAAAAACATGTTCTGGATGTTTTGTATTTTCAAAACCTGGGGGTTGGTGAACATAAACTTCTTCTTCTATATAACCATTTAAGAATGCACTTTTGACATCCATCTGATATAGAGTGATGCCTCTATTAACAGCAAATGAAATTAAAAGTCTGATAGATTCTAACCTGGCGACTGGGGCAAAGGTTTCTGTATAGTCTATCCCTTCTTGCTGACTATAACCTTGTGCAACCAGTCGTGCCTTGTTTCTGATGACTTCACCTTGTTCATTTAGCTTGTTTCTGAGCACCCATCTTGTTCCAATGACGTTGAATCCTTTTGGTCTGGGAACGAGATCCCATACGTTGTTTCTGGTGAATTGATTCAGCTCTTCTTTCATTGCCAGAATCCAGTCATTATCCAGAAGTGCTTCATCAATAGAAGAAGGTTCAATCAGAGACACAAGTCCCATAAGTGTTTCTTCAGAGTTTCTGAAGCTTGCTCTTGTTCTGATTGGATCTTCCTTTCTTCCTAGGATAGTCTCTTCTGGGTGATCCAAGCTGCTTCTGGGCAATCTCTTCTGAGGTTGATCAGCAGCTGTTGTAGGATTTCTAGCAGTGCTCCTTTCAGACGTTGAAGGAATGTCTGTGTTGAGAGCTTCTGATGACTTGTCTTCAGAACCTGCAAATTCAATTTCTATACCTGCAAAAATTTCATTCTGCTTTGACTTTTCAGAGTCAAGCTTATCATCAAAACGAACACTGATTGATTCTTCCACAATCTGTGTTTCTGTATTGTATACTCTGTACCCTCTTGAGCGTTCAGAGTATCCTAACATAATACACTTCTGTGCCTTAGAGTCAAACTTGTTCAAATAATTCTTTGTGTTTAATATAAAGCAAGTACATCCAAATGGATGAAAATATGAAATGTTGGGCTTTCTGTTCTTCCACAATTCATATGGAGTCTTTTCCAGAATAGGTCTTATTGAGATTCTATTCTGAATGTAGCACGCTGTGTTTATTGCCTCTGCCCAGAAAGTCTTAGCAACGTTTGTCTCATTGATCATGGTTCTGGCCATTTCCTGCAATGTTCTGTTCTTTCGTTCTACAACTCCATTTTGTTGGGGAGTTCTAGGACAAGAGAAATCATGCAGAATGCCTTTGTCATTAAAGAATGACTCAAAGTCTTTATTTTCAAATTCTCCACCATGATCACTTCTGACTTTAACGATTCTAAGATCCTTTTCATTCTGAACTTGGTTACAGAAGGTAACAAACACAGAGTGTGACTCGTCCTTGTGTCTTAAGAACTTTACCCATGTCCATCTGCTATAGTCATCTACGATTACTAACCCATACTTCTTACCACTGACTGAAGCAGTTTTAACTGGTCCAAATAAGTCAATGTGCAGAAGTTCTAATGGCTTAGAGGTGGAAACAACATTTTTGGATTTAAAAGAAGGTTTTGCAAATTTGCCTTTCTGACATGCTTCACACAGAGCATCTGAATTGAACTTCAAATTAGGAAGTCCTCTGACCAGATTGAGTTTGTTAATCTGAGATATTCTTCTCATACTAACATGCCCCAATCTTCTGTGTCAGATCCACTGCTCGTTGTTAACAGACAGAAGACATTTTACATTCTGACTCTTTAGTTCAGAAAGTTTGATTTTGTAAATGTTGTTTTTCATCTTACCATTAAACAGGATAGTCCCATCTTTCTGACTAACAGCTTTACATGATTTTTGATTAAAGATTATATCATAACCGTTATCACTTAATTGACTTATGGATAACAGATTATGCATCAATCCATCTACTAGCAGAACATTATTAATAGAGGGAAGATTTCCATTACCTACAGTTCCAGAGCCAATTATCTTTCCCCTCTGATTGCCTCCAAAGCCAACGTGGCCTCCAGGCTTAAGTTCCAGGCTTTGGAACATATGCCTTCTTCCCGTCATGTGTCGTGAGCAGCCAGAGTCCAGGTACCATGACTGGTGTTTCTGACTTGCTGCTAAAGATATCTGCAACATGTATTATTTTATCCTTAGGTACCCAGATTTTCTTGGGTCCTGATTTGTTAGTTTTACCAAAACTCTGGTTGAATTTTGGTTTCACAGAGTGCTTACTGCTAGTATATTTGATATCATGTGTGTGACCATACACAAAGTGTGAATTTAAAGGAGTGTGTTTAATGGTTAAGTCCATGACAATCTTTGGTGTAGGAACCTTACCTTGGTATCCTATTCCTTTCCTGCCGTTTCTGCTAACTCCATAGATCATTGAAGCCATTCTGCTTCTATCTATGCTTTTAGCTAGGAACTTCTGGAAACTATGATCATACTCCTTGATGATCTCATCAGCGTTGCTGGGAGTTTCAGAAATTGGTTCCTTCTGAGAGTTTTGTAAAGTGTTTTCTAATTTTGAAATCTTATCTCTCAGCTCAGAATTTTCCAATTTGAGACTCTCAGACTTATTAGAGTCAGATTCAAGATTCCTTTTCAGGTCTCTGAATTTAGCTCTAATTTGCTGATAACGTTCCAGAATCTCATTGAGGCTTTCAGCAAGTTCAGCCTTTGTAAAGTTAACAGCGAAGTTAGGAAATACCTCTTCTGTGTCTGATTCTGAGTCTGATTCAGAAGCTTCACTATCTTCTGAAATGTTAGCCATGAGAGCTATGTTTGCCCTTTCATCATCTGATTCTGAGTCTGATTCAGAAGCTTCACTATCTTCTGAAATGTTAGCCATGAGAGCTATGTTTGCCCTTTCATCATCTGATTCTGAGTCAGCTTCAGACGAGTCAGAGTCATCCCATGTGGCCATGAGACTTTTCTTCTTCTCTCTTCCAAACTTCTTTTTGGGCTTTTCCCTCTGAAGCTTTGGGCAGTCACTCTTGTAGTGTCCTTGCTCATTGCACTCATAGCAGATGATGTCTTTGGTGTTTGGCTTCTTGCTACTGGAGGAGCCTTCAGATCTTCTGTATCCAGAGGAAGAATCTGTCCTTCTGTATCTGGAAGAAGACTCGTTCTGATCAGATCTTCTGGGATTCCTGAACTTCCTTTGTCTTTGCTTCCACAGTTGATTCACTCTTCTGGAGAGAAGGGAAAGTTCGTCTTCTTCTGATGATGATCCATCAGATGTTTCTTCAACTGCCTGCAAAACTTTAGACTCAGATTTTCTGTTAGATTTTAATGCTAAAGGCTTACCTTGCTTCTGAGGCTCATCAGCTTCTAGCTCTATCTCATGACTTCTGAGGGAGCTGATAAGTTCCTCCAGAGTGATTTTGTTGAGATCTTTAGCTAGCTTCAGAGCAGTAACCATAGGCCTCCACTGCTTGGGTAAACTTCTGATTATTTTCTTGACATGGTCAGCAGTAGAGTATCCTTTGTCCAGAACTTTGAGACCAGCTACCAGAATCTGGAATCTAGAGAACATAGTTTCAATGGATTCAGATTCTTCCATTTTGAACGCCTCATACTTCTGAATGAGCGCCAGAGCTTTTGTTTCTTTGACCTGAACGTTGCCCTCATGCGTCATTCTGAGAGAATCAAAGATGTTCTTTGCTGTGTCTCTGTTGGAGATCTTTTCATACTCAGTATAGGAAATGGCACTGAGGAGGATGGTTCTGGCCTTGTGGTGATTCTTGAAGTCACGCTTTTGTTGATCAGACATTGATTTTCTATCAATCTTCTGACCACTTGCATTCACAGGGTGCGTGTATCCATCTGTCACCATATCCCACAGATCAGCATTGACTGTCAAATGACCATTTTGCCCCTACAGTTGACTGTAGTGCAATTTAGGGTTTTGACTGTGCAATCTTGAGCTGAATGCCTTGAAACTTGATATGAGGATGCTTGACCATGTTTGTAAGCATATGAGACTTGATTGAGCCTTTGAAAACTTCATTTTCTTGATCAGACTCAAAACCCTAATTTTGACTGTATGGGAGACTGTTGCACTGTACAACCCTTGGGGAATTTTGTAGCTTGGCTTGGCAATTTCTTGAGGAATATGGGAGGGCAAATTTTGGGGTATAACAAGCATCATGTGCCAGAAAGAAGCTTTCAATTCTGTCTTTCCAGTAATCAAAGTTTTCTCCATCAAAGATTGGAGGTTTGCCACTGAATCTGTCTTTGTCCTCATTGTTGTCATTGCTGATGTGAGAGTTGTTTCCTGCCATTTGTGTTTTTCTGACGCTGGATCTTGTACTGACACGGTTAAGTGTTTTAGCTCAGAACCAGGCGCTCTGATGCCAATTGAAGTGGTGAAAAACACAAGAAGGGGGGGTTGAATTGTAAAACTGAAATCTAACGCAATTGACAAGATATTTTTATCCTGGTTCGTTTGATCTCAAACTACTCCAGTCCACCCGTCAAGGTGATTTCGCCTCTCTCCAACGAGGTCTTAATTCACTATATTCAACTGAATATTACAGACTGCTTTAACAACTGCTAAAGCCTTCTTGATTCAAACCACAGCCCGGTTTGTCAAGGTAACACTTTCTTACAAAGAGATAAAACAATGTGTGTGGATGTTTTCTATAAAACTTTATCACAACTGTGATGTATACACAAATTGAAGCTTAGAAACTAGATTGCTAAACTGTAATGGAATATCAGAGTTTGTGGTTTAGCAAAACTGGTAGAACAAAGATTATGGTTCAGCTTTTGTGCGTGTAGAGATTTGGAGAGCATTAGCCATTATAATCTTCAAAGCCTTGTTTATATAGCACTTGAGATGATGAACGTTGAATGCAATATTCTTGATTCAATGCTAATAACAAGCTTTCCTTATTGAGCAGATCTTGTCTGGAATGAAGCCGTTGGAATTAATTTGCTTTCAATGCACAGTACCGTTGCTTACTTAATGCAAGTTCTGGCTTGGCTCATTCTGATTCTGCTTCGCTGCTGATGAACTATTGTGTTTCTGTATCAGAGTGTTTGAGCGCAGTTCTGTTCATCAGGCTTCAGCATGTATGTGAGTTGATCATCTGATCTTGACGTTCTGATGTAGAAACTTCTGATGCTGGTGTATGAAATCAAATTCTGATGCTGAATAGATGTGATCTTGCTTATTTCAATCAGCGTATCTGCAAGTCAGAACATAATAATTTTAGGCAGCAGATAGTTCAAACATGAAACATATAAATACTATATCTTTTCACTTTGTTATCATCAAAACTTAAATATAGGGTAGTAGATTCAAACATTGTTCTAACAGTTTCAAGAATCTCTGATGATGGGCCATTCGAATTCATGCAGATTGGAGACAAAATCGAAGTAGCTCTAATAAGGAAAACTTGGAGCCTTTCAAATTCATGCAGATTGGAGACAAAATCTAAGTAGCTCTGATAAGGAAAGCACTAACACTTCGAATTCATACAGACCGTGGCTCGAACGAAGAAGCTCTGATGAGGAGAGCCTTGAGCAATTCGAATTGGAACCCAGAGCCATCAAGAAGAATAATTCTTAGGGGCTGATCGAAGAAACTCTGATGTTGAGAATATGAGCAATTAGAATCAGGACTCAGAACCATCGAAAAGAGCAGAACAACACTTCGACCAGTCAATAAGATAATGCTTCGATTGGTTAAGTTCAAAGCCATCGAAGATAGCAAATCTTGAGACTTAATTGAAGGAACCATGATGAAAGCCTTGAGCCAAATTCGAACAAAAACCTATCATAACCTTTCCAGGTTCACTCAAAGTTCAAAATGGCATGTTTTCCTTGCAAATATGGCAAGAATTCAATTTTGATCGTGGCTTCAATTCCTGAGTTAAGGGCCATATTATTTCCTTGTTTATTCTTAACTCCACAAGAGATGATTCGACTAGGGTGATTTTCTTCAAATCAAGCGATCGAAGTAGAGGGTGGCTCAATCGAAGGAGCCATGATAATGAAGCTGGTGCAATTCGAATTAGAATTCAGAGCCTTCGAATGAAACAATTTTCTGATGAGGAAAGCTCTGAGTAATTCGAATTGGAGCTTAGAGCCTTCGAAGAGAACAAATTCAAAGGGAAGTGGATCTGCAGGGGCATGTCAGCTTTCAATTTCCATCATATTGGAGGCCCAAACATCTCATAACATGCTGGAAGTACCGCATGAAATTAGATTGGCACCTGATTGAATCAAATATAGCAAGTTTTTATGAAGAAATCAAATTAAATCTCTTCATCATAATGGACCAAGATTTGATACATAAATTTTGACCTAAAATCCCTTGCCTATATAAACCTGATAAACTCAGAGAAAAAGGGCACACATATATTGCCTCACAAAAAACGCAGCCTGCCCCACGAAGTTCCAGAAAGAAGCATCAAATTCCAAAGTTGTCAAAACTCCATACCTTTGCAGGCACCTTCAATCCAGATTAACACTCCGATCGTGTTCTTGGAGTTCACACAGACGCACACTCACTCGTGCCCCAGCCATCTCACACCCAGAATTGCAGATCAAGGCGCCTCCAGTGGTAAAAATGTTCAATCTCATTTAATCTTAAATTAAACTCATGATTGCATGTTCATGGTTTTTGTTGTTATTTGTGATCGATTTAACAAAATGTATGCAAGTTGCAGTGTCCAAATGTTCGAACATCATGGATAAGGTTTTCGAAGTTGGTTACCTTCGAAACCCATGATAAAGGCTGTTGCAAATCGAAACAGCCCCAGATCCAGGTTCAGGGATTGATTTCGAATGTAATGTTTTCTGTTTTGTTTGGTTTCAAACTAACTAATTGGCAAGACCCAAAGTAGGTTTCATGTATTTCGAATGAACAAGCAGCTCAGATGGTGAAAGGGAATTCGTGCAATCGAAGGGACTAGGGTTCGAATCCCAGGCCTTATATTTTCAATTTCTAACAAATTTGCTTGCAGATCTAGCGCCCCAAGGCCCTCGAACGATGCCTTCGATCAGCCCTCTGGATCGAAAGGAAACTCGGGCTCGTTTTGATCCAGGCTTGCCTTTTTTTTCTAAATTGCACCCTTTTATTCACTACCTGTTCCTTCGACTGTGTTGTTTTACTTGTGTTATCTCTTCTAGCTTTTTTTAAACATAATATCAAAATTAAAAAATAATAAAAAGGCATTAGGTTTAGTTTTTTTATTAAACTAACTTTGTAAATTAATTATTTAATCATTTTAACCCTTTTTCTAAATTAAAATTAAATAGACTTGGGATCTTAATTTCATGTCATAATCAGATAAAACAAAAAAATATATCTCCTTTTACCTTAGGATTTTTAGGCGTATTTTCAATTCGCGCGCTTACTTTAGATTTTGCATTTTTTTTATTATTGTAATTGCCTACTAGTTTGTAATAATAATTAGGATTTTACTTTCCTCATTTTTATAATGTATCTCTCCCAAAGCTCTGTAATAGCATAGGACTCTATCTTCCTGTTTTTTACTTTCCGAACTATTAACTGCTAGTAATTAGGTTTGCATGGAAAGACTGTAAATTAAAACAATTAGATAACCCTAAATGCGCAAGATAAATGAACTGAATCAATACACTTGCACATGCTCACTCCTAGGGTATATCCCATTTCGGTTTCCTTCGGAAACGGTCGCAATTCTTGAAACGTGAGAATTTTTAGTGGCTGTTCTTTAGTTCAAGAGATCACAAGTCCCTCGATGACCCTTTCGATGCCGCCTCGGTTAAAAAGTGATCTTAGAACTTTAGGACAATTACTAAAAGTTCTTGCCCAGTTGCCTTAGTGACCGTAAATGTCCCTTCGATAGTCCCTCAACATCCAACGATAGGGCTACCTACTCACTAATAGTAGGATAGAACTATCTAAAGGAAAGGAGGAAAAGAACACCTTTTTCGAGTAGGTAAATAATTGTTAGGTACTTGCTCAAAAACAAATTTTTTACACCACACATTCAAAACATTTTCAAAAAAATGCTTTATCAACACTCTTGAGGACTGATACAAGAGTTATCATAAAGCAAATAAACTTTTCAAAACACACAAATACGAAAACAATTTTCAAAAATGAGCAAGTACCTAAGAGCCCGTGGAAAACCAAGGATGGAAAGGGTGCTAACACCTTCCCTTTCCATAATCTACCCCCCTTACTCAGAAAATCTCGAAAAAAGGTCTTTTCTGTTCTTTTCACCCTTTCCTTTGTTGGATAAAAGAAAAGTCGGTGGCGACTCTTGCTTACCGCAACATTTGCGAACATAAAATGCAA
Source organism: Vicia faba (assembly GCA_948472305.1). Taxonomy (NCBI): domain Eukaryota; kingdom Viridiplantae; phylum Streptophyta; class Magnoliopsida; order Fabales; family Fabaceae; genus Vicia; species Vicia faba. The sequence continues at coordinate 210,737,623 of OX451738.1, read as the reverse complement.
AACCAGTATAATAGTTGGTTCTGCCACCATATTACAGAACATCCGACTCTACTGGGGATCTTTTAAAAAGTGGGGTTTACCTTAGGGTCTAGTTCATTTCTAAATTGCTTTCCTTGTTTGTTTTGATTGCTTTACTTTTAAAGGTTTGCTTGGGATACTATAGATCCTATACCCGGATATGGGGCATCTTTTTAAGTAAACAGCAATAGATCATGGAGACTGTACGGCGTAGATCGATATGGTTGAAGCGATAGCGGTGTTGGTGTGACACTTTGGTTGGTACCGGTATCTCTTGTGTTGAATCGAGGAGAATACGAGGCCGTCATGTGGTGTTATGAAGCACTAACGAACCTTAGAACCTTAGTTGAACAAACTTGGCCTTTAGAAAGTAGTGAGATAGCCGGCCTCGGTGTAAAGCTGGGAATCGGTTGATACTTGATACTACACTCAATGAGATCGGACTTTTGGGATGTTTCGGCCGCAAGAAAAGATTGCTAAGCTGAAATAATACCGATAAAGAAATACTAGTGATATTGAGATTCCTTAGAACCTGGTTACTATTAATAGGACAGGTTGAGCCATCTGAACATTCAAGAGGGTACTTACCTACAAACCCCATGCAAGCCTAAACCTAAGGCTGCTTGCGTGATCTGTTTGCTTTCAACTTGAGTTACTTGCAGGGTTTTTATCTAACAACATGATCACCTTGCAGGATTTGTTTACAGTCATTATCTAGTAACCTGGACTTCTTAGACTCACTTGTCTTCATCACCTCACACTTTTTCTTAACGCATAGCATACACATCATAACATCATGCCATAGCATTTCCTTAACCATTTCAAGGATATCAAGGGTTTGTGATGCAGGTTATGATAAATCAGACGTCTAGCAAGGGGCAAGGGGATTTATTTTCTTCTAGCCTATATCGTCAAAAGACCAAAACACGACAGCTTGAGTCCGGGGCTATGACCCACTTGATATGGTGAGCTTGATTCTCGTAGAAGGATGATCAACGATACAAAAAGTTCTTCAACCAAAGCCGCAGTTGGATTCTAACATCTTTCTGTGTTTACCCCACGAGATCCGTGAAAACATCGCATAAGAATACCATACATGTCATTGCATAGCAGGTATTTTAAGACAGGTTTCTTATCTTTTCGCTGTTTATTTCAGCAAAAGAAATGGCTCTTGAACAAACAGTAAAGGATCTTCAAGCCCAAAATGCTCAGTTTCAGCAAATGTTCCTGGCTCTGGCTAAGGGGAAAGAAAATCTGAAAGCTCTTATCGTCAAGAAGGAGACCAAGAAGGCAAAGAAACCAGCTGGTGTTTTGAATTTGGGAAGAAGACTTAGAGGACCAGCAGAGAGAGCTCTAGATCTCTCAACTCTATCAAATGAGGGGGATAATCATGAAGATGATAACAACCCGAGGACTGATGAAGATGAAGCTGATTGCTATGAGGAACAATATCCTCTTGCTGATGATAAATACAAACAGCTGGAGGATCGCCTAAATGCTATGGATATTCAGAAGATACCTAGCTTAGACTTTAAAGAGTTAGGGCTGGTTTCTAGAGTGGTCATCCCACCAAAGTTCAAGGTTCCCACATTTGCTAATATGACGGGGTCTCTTGTCCTAAACTTCATTTGAGATCATACATTAGAAAGATCCAACCTCACATTGCTGACTAGAAGTTATGGGTCCATTTTTTCCAAGAAAGTATGGCCGGTGCCCAACTGGAGTGGTTCTATCAGCCAGAAAGAACAGACATTCATACCTGGGAAGACTTGGCTGCTTCTTTCTACAAGCAGTACCAATACAATTCTGGCCTCTCTCCAACCCGTACGCAACTTCAAAGCATGTTTATGGGTTCTAGCGAAGGCTTCAAGGAATATGCCCAGAAATGGAGGGATCTAGATGGCAGGGTACAACCTTCTTTGAATGATCGGGAAATGGTAGACATGTTTATAGGCACTCTAACAGGCCTGGTCTTTAATCTGCTGATTAGGAGTTCCTCATCTAGGTTTACAGAGATGGTTCTGATTGGAGAAAATATCGAAAGTGGTATTAATAGTGGGAAAATCCTGATGGCTGCATCTTCTAATGCTGAGAAGAAGTCGTTTGCTGGTAAGAGGGAAGTCAATGATGTGTATGGCCAGAAGGGTCATAATAAGGCAGACTACACCCAATCTGTAGGGGCAGTGCTGGTCTCTACTTCAGCACGCGTGCAACAACCACAACCACGGGGTAATCAGTGAAGGCAAGACGAGCCTAAGAGACAGTTTACCAAGATCAACATGTCGTTGTCTCAGGCATTACAACATATCTTGAGGATGAATTTGATTACATTGATAGGACCTCATCCAAACCCTAAGACTTATTCTCCTAACTACAATCCTGATGCAAGGTGTGCCTATCATTCTGGTAGTCCTGGGCACGATACTAACGATTGTTGGGCACTGAAATACAAGATTCAAAATATGATTGACACCAAGGAGATTGAGTTCGACCCTCCTGAGATTCCCAACGTGATCACTTCTCCCATGCCAAATCATGGCCAGGATTTAGAGCATTTTTGTTCATTTGAATTCTCAAGTTGTATTTTCTTTGTTTGTTCAAACAATTATTGTCATGTAAAACTTTTTTATTAATGCATTGCACATGTTTGTCTTGAATTAATTTTTTTTCATTATGCTTAAACTGCTTTCTTACTTCCCTTTTATGATATTCAACTCTTGGTTAAAAGCTCTAAGCCTTTAGAGGGAGGATGACGAAAATGATACCACAATCTCTACAGTATGCTTTTGAACAGACCCCACTAATGATGTACAGGCGTTTGTTTCAAATCCTAAACAGTGGAGTTATGAGGAAGATAATCCTTAGTCAACCCCTTTGAGCCAAAGAAGTAGGAGTTTTTCCTTTCACACAAATTAAAACCCTTAATTATAACCTGGGACAGGGTAGCTTTCTCAGTTAATTCAGAGGTGCATTCTGTCGCAAGCTTATCCTTCATACACGATAAATAGTGTAGAAGATACCTTCCAAAAGATAGTGATGGTTCCACATAATCATTAAAGCAGGCAGTCATTATTTTTCAAAAGGAAAGCTCGCTAAGTCAAAACCCATGAAGGAGACTTAAGAAAAAAACTAGGGCATCCCGCTGACTGTAATCACAAAAGAAACAGTTCAGGCAAAAGCAAGGATAATAAATAAATAAAAAAGAGGTTACTACAAATCCTCAACAAAAAGAAAATGGTAAAAAAAAAATGAATGTCTTCTCAAACAAACGTTCAATTTTCGAACCATCACCAAGTATCAGAGCAAAGATTCCAGACTCAATTGGGATCTAAATGCACAATTAACTGAGCATAGGACTGAAGAACATCATGAAGAACGGGTGGGTACAAATATATTTTGAGCCTTTATCCTTTGTTTTTTAAAACGTGAACCCGACCATGTTACAACCCTTAAAAGTCCTAGCTGAAGCATGGGTTAGTTCGAGAGCATATTGTTACAAAGGTATCCTGACTCCTGTAAGGTTTGCTATAAATCATGAGTTGATATCACATTCTTGCATACTACAAAAAACGCATTTTCAAAAAATTTCAAGACAGACATAAGCTTTGCATTCTTTAAATGACATTTTTTGCATATGGTTAATTGTTCAAATGGCAGAGAAATTCACATAACCAATATTCTGTGAACGAATACCCCCTCGATGGACAGAATCACCTCAGACGGAAAAAACATTCCCAATAACAAGCCTTTCATAATCAAGGGGCATGACACGGTGTCTAATTAATTTGGGGCATTCAAGCCAATATGAAAAGAATATCTCCAAAATGCTGAATAACCAGGGGCAGATCTCCATCTAAATCACTCGGGGGCTGTTACATTGATCGGGGATTCCAGCAGAAAACCACTGTGAAATTTGAATCTTTGGTACCATCAAATTGCTTGTCTGTGTCAGTGGTATCATATGGTGTTAGTATCATGTCTTTGAATCCTTCCATGACAGTTCTTAGAAAAGATACCTAGGAAATTCAAGACTATCAGAAACTTGATCAAACATCAGGTGCACCAGAGTCATCCTAAAGTAGCCTCACACAGGCTCCCACGTATGAAAGGGCCTATACGATCACATAAACATTTTCTGGCATTTCTACAACACTTGTTGTCATAGATGGTGACAACTATCCACATCCTATAAGCACGGATATAGTCAGAAAATACTACGCATAAAAAAGACCTGCTAGGATGACATGCCTAGGCAAAATTAAGGGCATCTCGGTAAACCAAAAGAGTTCGAGCAAAAATTATGGATATATACCAATATTGTACATGTAACACCCCAGTTTCAATTATTTGATTTATTTAAATTTGGGAAATTATTTTATTAGAATTAATAAAATAAAAAGGAATTATTTATTTTGGAATATTGGAAGAAAATAAAATAAATAAGAAAATGCTGAGTTTTTAAGTTATTGGGCTTGGATGTTGTTAGTAAAGAGTGGGGGTGCAAAAGAAGTAAGGATATGTTTTGGAACTCAAGTTATTTTTTTCTCATTATTCACGATAACACAGAAGTTGGGATTTTGGGAAGCAGAGCTCTGAAGGTACGAAGAACGAAGAACGAAGAACGAAGAACATCGCTCAAAAAGTTCAAAGCTGCTAATTGATAAGGTAAGGGGGGCTATTACTCGATTTACCTTTGTTTATGAGTTTATGTACGGTTGATTTGGGTAATCGTAGGGAAAAACCCCAATTGTTAGATGTTATTAGGGATCGATACCCTTAGGATTGAACTTTGTTAAAGAAGGTTTAGGTTCCTAATTTTATGAAATCAATTAACGATTCGAGGTTCCTAATGGTGGATTGGAAGTATATATGCATGATCGTGAATTTACCTTAGAAGTTATAGGGATAACCCCAATGTTAGCAGATTTCCCCAAAATGAACGACTAATCGCTTCTAAAGGTTACTATAATGATTGTTGGTAATTAGGAAAATGAAGTGTTGTTTTGAATTATACAAACTCGATGTCGTTAGGTACCGAAATGCGCGTTTAGACTGGCATTTTTCCGCGTTTGGCTGCTGTTCTGAGCTGCTGCAGGTACAGGAAAATTATGTACACGCTCAGCAACACGGGCACCCGTGTTGTTCTTCTGTGTTGGTGAGGTAATGTGTTTTCTGGACACATTACAACACGGGCCGTGTTGCACAACACGGGCACCCGTGTTGCTCCCCCTGTATTGACAAAGATAAATGGTTTTCTGGACACCTTACAACACGGGCCGTGTTGCACAACACGGGTACCCGTGTTGAGCCCCTGTGTTGGCTTCTGAATTTTGTTGTCTGTGCTTCGTTGTGATGTACAGGAATGATTTTGTTTAATGTGCAGTGTTTGTTAGTTTTGAACATGCTGCTTAATGATATGTATAGTGCTGTGGAGGCTTGTATCGAATAATGTTTGTATGTATGATTACCAACATTGTGTGGATTTTATTGTCATGCTTTAGATAATGTTATCAAGCATGAATTATGATATGACTTGATATGATTGATGTTTAAATAGTATGCTGAGTGATTACATGCTATCCATATCCTGTTATGATTGATGTTATAGATTATTGCATGATATGTCGATTGATGTTAATAGTATGCTGAGTGTTACATACTTACATATCATGTTGCATTTGTTAATTCCCATTGTGTGGAATTAACATGGTGGCCAATATACGTGTCTGCGATTTAATGGAACGTTGAGGTGGTAGCCGTGTCCGCGATATAATGGAACGGTGAGTTATCCGTGACCCGAGATTTAATGGGGCAGTAAAGTGGTACCACATGCATGGGTGTGTTGCATTACCTTGAATATAACATGAATGGATGATTTTTCCAATGTTGTATTTGATTGTTTGTATGCACGTATGGTTGCTAAATGGTTGACGATGTTTGATGTTAATTGCAAATATGAAAAGCAATATACTATGGGTATATGAATTGTAAAGGTTTTTGTAAACTATGAAATATGCTAATCGTTGGGTGATGCTTATGGTTTCCTGAATTGATTGTTATGAACGTATAATCAAATGTATAATTGAGATGCTCACCCTTAATGTTGAATATTTCAGATTGAGGAGCTTCGTTCAGGTGCTTGGCGAAGGCTTGTCGTTTCTAGTTTATTTTCGTTTTAGTATTGTCCGGGTCATGCTCTGATAGTTGTAACTCCGGGAACGTTTGTTTGTCGAGCTGTTTTAGTCAGACTCGTTTAATTCCTTATGTTTTGTTATAATATGATGTTGACAGTTTCCAGGTGTTAATCCCTGATGATTTTGAAAATATTATAACATTGATTTTATTAATTAAATTATTCCGCTGTGTAAACATGTATGAGTTACTACTACGTTATGCATGACAGGAATTTGTTTTATTGAAAGAAAATTGTAGCACCCTCGATTATACATGTACTCTGAAATTATGATTTTAATATTTGCGAAAATTTATTCGGGGTTTTAGAGGGTGTTACAATAGTGGTATCAGAGCATAGTCGGTCGTTGCGACCAGAGTCTTGAGTCAGTCATCCCTTTTGTATGCGATTAGTGTAAGGTAACACTGTCGATACTGTATTCTAATGAAGAGTATGTTTTAATTCTCAGGAATATGGCTGGAAGAGGTAACGGACGAAATGATGCTGCACTAGTTGAGGCTTTGGGGATGTTAGCTGGTGTACTTGCTGGAAACCCAACTGGAGGCGTGATTGGTGCTGATAGGCAATTGGGAAATTTCCAAAGGAACAATCCTCTGTTGTTCAAAGGTACACATGACCCTGAAGGTGCTCAGAAGTGGCTGAAGGAAATCGAAAGGATTTTCCGTGTGATTGATTGTGCTGAAGATCTGAAAGTCAGATATGGTACGCATATGTTGGCAGAAGAGGCCGACGACTGGTGGGTTGCCACAAGGACTGAAATGGTTCAGGATGGAGAAGCACTGACTTGGGCTAACTTCAGAAGGGCTTTTCTGAGGAGGTACTTTCCTGAAGATGTTCGGGGAAGAAAGGAAATTGAGTTTTTGGAGCTTAAGCAGGGCAATCTGACTGTTAGTGAATATGCTACTAAGTTCACTGAGCTGGCAAAGTATTATGCACACTACAACAATGATGAGGCTGGAGAATTCTCTAAATGTATCAAATTTGAGAATGGTCTCCGAGATGAGATTAAGCAGGGAATCAGGTACCAGCGTATTCGTAGATTTTCTGATCTGGTGGATTGTAGCAGGATCTTGGAAGAAGATATTACCAAGAATAGGTCGTCTCACTCTCGTGGGGCTGTTGATAAAAGAGGAAAGCAACATATGGACCGTGGCAAGCCATATGGTAGAGATAACCAGAAATCAGGTGGATGGAAAAGGCCTAGTGGGGGAGATTCTAAGGCTCCTATCAGATGCTACAGGTGTGGTGAGTCTGGTCATCACATTCGAGATTGCAAGAGTGATGAGAAGAAGTGCTATAAATGTGGAAAGGCTGGTCATTTGTCTATTGATTGAAAAGGGAAGTCTGTTACTTGTTACAATTGTGGTGAAGAAGGTCACATTCGTCCGCAGTGTCCTAAGCCTAGGAATGATCAGTCAGGTGGAAAAGTGTTCGCTTTGTCTGGATCTGAGACTACTCCAGAGGATCGATTGATTAAAGGTACGTGTTTTATTCATGGCACACCTTTAGTTGCAATTATTGATACTGGTGCAACTCATTCTTTCATTTCTTTGGATTGTGCTGAGAGGTTGAAACTGGACACATCTGGTATGCGAGGTAGCATGGTTGTTGATACTCCTGCATCGGGTTCAGTGACAACTTCACTTGTATGTAGGAATTGTCCTATTGAGATTTTTGGTAGAGGTTTCGGTATGGATTTAGTGTGCCTACCGCTTGAACAAATTGATATCATCCTTGGAATGAACTGGTTGGAATTCAACCGGGTTCACCTGAACTGCTTTGCTAAGACGGTAATTTTTCCAGAAGCAGTTGGTGTCGAGAACTTGACTATGACTGCTAGGCCGGTACAAGAAGCAATAGAGGACGGTGCTAATGTGTTTATGTTACTTGCTTCGTTAGATGCAACAGGAAAGGTCAGGAGTGGGGAATTGCCAGTGGTGTGTGATTTTCCAGAAGTCTTTCCGGATGATGTTGGTGAGTTACCTCCAGAGAGAGAAGTGGAATTCTCTATAGATTTGATTCCTGGTACGAGACCGGTGTCGATGGCGCCATATCGTATGTCTGCGTCTGAATTGGCTGAATTGAAGAGTCAGTTGGAAGATTTACTAGAGAAGAAGTTTATTCGTCCAAGTGTTTCGCCTTGGGGTGCTCCGGTATTGTTGGTTAAGAAGAAAGAAGGTTCTATGAGACTGTGTGTTGATTACAGGCAATTGAACAAGGTAACCATTAAGAATCGGTATCCGTTACCGAGGATTGATGATTTAATGGATCAGCTAATTGGAGCCAGTGTATTCAGTAAGATTGACTTGAGATCTGGATATCATCAGATTCGTGTGAAGGCGGAAGATATTCAAAAGACTGCTTTTCGAACGAGGTATGGGCATTATGAATATTCTGTTATGCCGTTCGGAGTTACTAATGCACCTGGTGTTTTCATGGAATATATGAATAGGATTTTTCATCCGTATCTGGATAAGTTTGTTGTGGTTTTTATTGATGACATTCTGATTTATTCCAAGAATGACAAAGAGCATGCGGAACATCTCAGAATTGTGTTAGAGTTGTTGAAAGATAGGAAGTTGTATGCAAAGTTGTCCAAATGTGAGTTCTGGCTGAATGAAGTTAGTTTTCTTGGACATGTGATTTCTAAGAATGGGATTGCAGTGGATCCTACAAAGGTAGAAGCAGTATCTCAGTGGGAAGCGCCGAAGACTGTTTCTGAAATCAGAAGTTTCCTTGGTCTTGCAGGTTATTACAGAAAGTTTATCGAAGGATTCTCAAAGTTAGCATTGCCGTTGACGAAATTGACTCGTAAAGGACAAGCGTTTATTTGGGATTCTGATTGTGAGAAAGGTTTCCAAGAATTGAAGCGGAGATTGACTAGTGCTCCTATTCTGATTTTGCCGAATCCGGTGGAATCTTTTGTGGTCTATTGTGATGCATCTCTGTTGGGTTTAGGTGGTGTTTTAATGCAGAATCAACAGGTAGTTGCGTATGCTTCGAGACAGTTGAAGGTTCATGAAAGGAACTATCCTACTCATGACTTAGAGTTGGCAGCAGTTGTGTTTGTCTTGAAATTGTGGAGACATTATCTGTATGGTTCGAGATTTGAAGTGTATAGTGATCATAAGAGTTTGAAGTATCTTTTCGATCAGAAAGAGCTCAATATGAGGCAAAGAAGGTGGTTGGAATTTCTCAAAGATTATGATTTTGGTTTGAATTACCATCCTGGTAAGGCAAATGTGGTTGCAGATGCTTTGAGCAGGAAATCCTTGCATATGTCTATGATGATGGTTCGTGAATTGGATTTAATTGAACAATTCCGAGATTTGAGTTTAATTTGTGAAAGTACTCCGAAGTGTGTTCGTTTGGGTATGTTGAAACTTACTAGTGGTATTCTAGAAGAGATCAGGATCGGGCAGAAATCTGATGTTAATTTAGTTGATAAATTGACATTGATCAACCAAGGTCAAGGTGGTGAGTTTAGAATTGATGAAAATGATGTTATGAGATTTGGCGATAGAGTTTGTGTCCCTGATGTCGCAGAAATCAAGAAGAGTATATTAGAGGAAGGACATCGCAGTGGGATGAGTATTCATCCGGGTGCCATGAAAATGTATCATGATTTGAAGAAATTGTTTTGGTGGCCGGGAATGAAAAAGGAAATAGCTGAATTTGTGTATGCATGTTTAATCTGTCAGAAATCGAAGATTGAGCATCAGAAGCCGTCTGGATTTATGCAGCCGATGTTTATTCCAGAATGGAAGTGGGATAGTATTTCTATGGATTTTGTATCTGGGTTGCCGAGGACTCCTATGAATTGTGAAGCGATATGGGTCGTTGTGGATAGGTTGACTAAGTCTGCTCATTTTATACCGGTGCGAATGGATTACTCAATGGAGAGATTGGCACAGTTATATATTGAGAAAATAGTGAGTTTGCATGGAGTTCCTTCTAGTATTGTGTCAGATAGAGATCCGAGATTCACTTCGAAATTTTGGGAAGGATTGCAGAAGGCTTTGGGTACTAAATTGAGGTTGAGTTCAGCTTACCATCCTCAGACTGATGGACAGACGGAGAGGACGATTCAATCGTTAGAAGATTTGTTGCGTGCTTGTGTTTTAGAGAAGGGTGGAGCTTGGGATAGCTATTTGCCATTGATTGAATTTACTTATAACAATAGTTACCATTCGAGTATTGGCATGGCTCCGTTTGAGGCATTGTATGGTAGACGGTGTAGAACACCTTTGTGTTGGTATGAATCTGGAGAGAGTTCGGTAATTGGGCCAGAGATTGTTCAGCAGACTACTGAAAAGATCAAATTGATTCAAGAGAAGATGAGAGCTTCTCAGAGTCGTCAGAAAAGTTATCATGACAAGAGGAGAAAGAATTTAGAATTTAGTGCTGGAGATCATGTGTTTATGAGAGTTACTCCGATGACGGGTATTGGTCGAGCGTTGAAATCTAAGAAGTTGACTCCGCGTTTTATTGGTCCGTTTCAGATTACGGAAAGAGTTGGAGAAGTTGCTTATCGTATTGCTTTACCTCCGAGACTTGCGAATTTGCACGATGTTTTTCATGTTTCTCAGTTGAGGAGATACATTCCAGACCCATCTCATGTAATCCAAATAGATGATGTACAGGTGAGAGATAACCTGACAGTAGAAACATTGCCTATGAGGATAGAAGATCGGGAAGTGAAACAGTTAAGAGGTAAAGAGATAGCATTAGTGAAGGTTGCTTGGGGAGGTCCAGCAGATGGAAATATTACTTGGGAGCTAGAGAGCCAGATGAAAGAGGCTTATCCGGAACTGTTCGTCTAAGGTATGTTTTCGAGGACGAAAACTCTTTTAGTGGGGGAGAGTTGTAACACCCCAGTTTCAATTATTTGATTTATTTAAATTTGGGAAATTATTTTATTAGAATTAATAAAATAAAAAGGAATTATTTATTTTGGAATATTGGAAGAAAATAAAATAAATAAGAAAATGCTGAGTTTTTAAGTTATTGGGCTTGGATGTTGTTAGTAAAGAGTGGGGGTGCAAAAGAAGTAAGGATATGTTTTGGAACTCAAGTTATTTTTTTCTCATTATTCACGATAACACAGAAGTTGGGATTTTGGGAAGCAGAGCTCTGAAGGTACGAAGAACGAAGAACGAAGAACGAAGAACATCGCTCAAAAAGTTCAAAGCTGCTAATTGATAAGGTAAGGGGGGCTATTACTCGATTTACCTTTGTTTATGAGTTTATGTACGGTTGATTTGGGTAATCGTAGGGAAAAACCCCAATTGTTAGATGTTATTAGGGATCGATACCCTTAGGATTGAACTTTGTTAAAGAAGGTTTAGGTTCCTAATTTTATGAAATCAATTAACGATTCGAGGTTCCTAATGGTGGATTGGAAGTATATATGCATGATCGTGAATTTACCTTAGAAGTTATAGGGATAACCCCAATGTTAGCAGATTTCCCCAAAATGAACGACTAATCGCTTCTAAAGGTTACTATAATGATTGTTGGTAATTAGGAAAATGAGGTGTTGTTTTGAATTATACAAACTCGATGTCGTTAGGTACCGAAATGCGCGTTTAGACTGGAATTTTTCCGCGTTTGGCTGCTGTTCTGAGCTGCTGCAGGTACAGGAAAATTATGTACATGCTCAGCAACACGGGCACCCGTGTTGTTCTTCTGTGTTGGTGAGGTAATGTGTTTTCTGGACACATTACAACACGGGCCGTGTTGCACAACACGGGCCGTGTTGCACAACACGGGCACCCGTGTTGCTCCCCCTGTATTGACAAAGATAAATGGTTTTCTGGACACCTTACAACACGGGCCGTGTTGCACAACACGGGTACCCGTGTTGAGCCCCTGTGTTGGCTTCTGAATTTTGTTGTCTGTGCTTCGTTGTGATGTACAGGAATGATTTTGTTTAATGTGCAGTGTTTGTTAGTTTTGAACATGCTGCTTAATGATATGTATAGTGCTGTGGAGGCTTGTATCGAATAATGTTTGTATGTATGATTACCAACATTGTGTGGATTTTATTGTCATGCTTTAGATAATGTTATCAAGCATGAATTATGATATGACTTGATATGATTGATGTTTAAATAGTATGCTGAGTGATTACATGCTATCCATATCCTGTTATGATTGATGTTGTAGATTGTTGCATGATATGTCGATTGATGTTAATAGTATGCTGAGTGTTACATACTTACATATCATGTTGCATTTGTTAATTCCCATTGTGTGGAATTAACATGGTGGCCAATATACGTGTCCGCGATTTAATGGAACGTTGAGGTGGTAGCCGTGTCCGCGATATAATGGAACGGTGAGTTATCCGTGACCCGAGATTTAATGGGGCGGTAAAGTGGTACCACATGCATGGGTGTGTTGCATTACCTTGAATATAACATGAATGGATGATTTTTCCAATGTTGTATTTGATTGTTTGTATGCACGTATGGTTGCTAAATGGTTGACGATGTTTGATGTTAATTGCAAATATGAAAAGCAATATACTATGGGTATATGAATTGTAAAGGTTTTTGTAAACTATGAAATATGCTAATCGTTGGGTGATGCTTATGGTTTCCTGAATTGATTGTTATGAACGTATAATCAAATGTATAATTGAGATGCTCACCCTTACTGTTGAATATTTCAGATTGAGGAGCTTCGTTCAGGTGCTTGGCGAAGGCTTGTCGTTTCTAGTTTATTTTCGTTTTAGTATTGCCCGGGTCATGCTCTGATAGTTGTAACTCCGGGAACGTTTGTTTGTCGAGCTGTTTTAGTCAGACTCGTTTAATTCCTTATGTTTTGTTATAATATGATGTTGACAGTTTCCAGGTGTTAATCCCTGATGATTTTGAAAATATTATAACATTGATTTTATTAATTAAATTATTCCGCTGTGTAAACATGTATGAGTTACTACTACGTTATGCATGACAGGAATTTGTTTTATTGAAAGAAAATTGTAGCACCCTCGATTATACATGTACTCTGAAATTATGATTTTAATATTTGCGAAAATTTATTCGGGGTTTTAGAGGGTGTTACAGTACACCCACAAGTCGAAAGCCTGAAAAGGCAGCTTGAGCAAAAAAGGGTATCCCGGTGGAGTGAAGACCCGAAAGGGCGGTCCAGGAAAAAGTTAGGGATTAAAAACGTACGACTATGTCCCATCATCTTGTCATTTGTTTATCAGTAGAAGACTCATCATCCTGATCAGCATTTACCAAGCACCCCAGAAGTTGGGATGGCACTCAAACCATCCACAAAGTCTCTGCAGGTACTTTCTTCAGCAGGTACAGAGGCAGGGGCATCTTACTAAAAAGTAGCTGCCATATCTTCAGCTTACAACCTAGTGACGTCAGGTGTTCTTGTATCCCCGACAAAACAGGATTTCCCAACTACTGCTCCGACATTAAGTTTTCCCCAGTAAAGCCGTCAAACTTCTCAACATTCCCCAATTGGATTTCACAAAATCCTCAGGTAGTGCACAGAGCTTTCCTTCCCCAACATAGTTTATTTCTCTAACAACGGAAGATCATCTCCAGACAGTTCAGCTTCAACAAAATTTGAAGACCTACATTCTTCATCTCAAACTGCAATCAGGGATTTATTTTCCCTGATTCAACAGCTCTGCAATAGAACAACTGATACATTCACATATTTCATTCATACATCATTCTACAAACGTCATAGCATCTGTAGTACAAATGCATACATCCCAATCTCATTTATTTTGAGAACACCATTACACAATGCATTTCATACATCATGGAATTGCATACAGCTAACGCTTTACCTTTTCAGGAAAGATCAATCAACAAATATTTATCATCAACAATTTTCAACAGGTCCGGGATTAGCTCCTGAAACAAAACAGAGTAATTATTTGTGCGACCAAATACAGGTTTACACGGGCTCATCATGAAGCAATCTTACACGGGTTTCTTCTAACTTCCAAATACAACTTTACATGGGCTCATCATGAAGCAATCTTACACGGGTTTCTTTTGACTTCCAAATACAGCTTTACACGGGCTCATCATGAAGCAATCTTACACGGGTTTCTTCTGACTTCCAAATACATCTTTACACGGGCTCTTCATGAAGCAATCTTACACGAGTTTCTTTTGACTTCCAAATACAGCTTTACACGGGCTCATCATGAAGCAATCTTACACGGGTTTCTTCTGACTTCCAAATACATCTTTACACGGGCTCTTCATGAAGCAATCTTACACGGGTTTCTTCTTAGTTCCAAATACAGCTTTACACGGGATCTTCATGAAGCAATCTTACATGGGTTTCTTCTGACTTCCAAATACAGCTTTACACGGGCTCTTCATGAAGAAATCTTACACGGGTTTCTTCTGACTTCCAAATACAACTTTATACGGTCTCTTCATGAAGAAATATTACACGGGTTCCTTCTCCCTCCTCCTGAAGTTTTACACGGACTCATTCTGAGGCAACCCTACCCAGGTTCCTTCTCACAATTTCCAGATGCAGTTTTACACTGACTTATCCTGAGGCAACCCTATCCAGGTTCCTTCTTACAATTTCCAAATGCAGTTTTACCCGACTCATCCTGAAGCTTCCCTACCCAGGATCCCTCTCATATATCTCCTAAAACAGCCCAACCCAGGTTCCTTCTCATACACTTCCAGATGAAGTCTTACCCGGACTCATCCTGAAACAACCCAACACAGGTTTCTTCTAATACATTTCCAAATAGCAGTTAATTTCATTCTCCCCAGAAAATTACTTTGAAGCCTAGATTTCAACCAGGAAACAGCAAACTTTTATCTCTCCAATCCAGAGATAACCCCTCAGTAGAGCCATGGACAACTGAAGTTCCTAGAATCTATTCCCCACAGAGTTTTCCTCAAACAGGAAAACAAGAGAGACCAACATTCCTCAGCGGAGTCCTCCTCAATGATAGGAACAGGAATTCCCACAAAGGAATCTCTCATGAAATCAACATGTTATCTAGATGGCATCTTTAATCCCATCTTCGGTGACTCTTCGTCATCCTTTCCAAATGGCATCTGTAAGCCCATTTCCGATATTATCAACCAACAGTGTTACTTCAGGCAAGTGTAAGTTTCTGGGCACTCTAGTGTTCAATCATCTTCCACCTTTAAAACATGAAAGGCAGACAAGTCAATCTAAATCTTCAGGTTTAAGAAGATTGAACAGGGGTAGCTGTTGTACCCCAAAATTTGCCCTATCTTATTTTCAAGATCTTCTCTCACACAGGTGGTTACAAACACTTGCTTAAAGAAAATAAAGAATTTTGAAGATGGACAAGTTCCTTTCGATGGACATCTTAAACAAGGAAGCTTCGATGGGCATCTTAAGTAAGGTTTTCTTCCGTTTGGGGCATACAAGGCGTCTTTCGACAGGCATGTCAACCAAGTGATGCTTCGATGGCATATTAACAGGGTGACATTTCGATTGTCCAAGTTAAAGAAAATGAGATCGAAAAGAGCAAGAACTGAGAGGTTTCTAGAATGATGATGGGCCATTCGAATTCATGCAGATTGGAGACAAAATCGAAGGAGCTCTAATAAGGAAAACTCGGAGCCTTTCAAATTCATGCAGATTGGAGACAAAATCGAAGTAGCTCTGATAAGGAAAGCACTAACACTTCAAATTCATACAGACCGTGGCTCGAACGAAGAAGCTTTGATGAGGAGAGCCTTGAGCAATTCGAATTGGAACCCAGAGCCATCAAGAAGAATAATTCTTAGGGGCTGATCGAAGAAACTCTGATGTTGAGAATATGAGCAATTAGAATCAGGACTCGGATCCATCGAAGAGAGCAAAACAACACTTCGACCAGTCAATAAGATAATGCTTCGATTGGTTAAGTTCAAAGCCATCGAAGATAGCAAAGCTTGAGACTTAATCGAAGGAACCATGATGAAAGCCTTGAACCAAATTCGAACAAAAACCTATCATAACCTTTCCAGGTTCACTCAAAGTTTAAAATGGCATGTTTTCCTTGCAATAATGGCAAGAATTCAATTTTGATCGTGGCTTCAATTCCTGAGTTAAGGGCCAAATTCTTTCCTTGTTTGTTCTAAACTCCACAAGAGCTGATTCGACTAGGGTGATTTTCTTCAAATCAA
The DNA here is from genome assembly GCA_948472305.1 of Vicia faba. Classification (NCBI taxonomy): domain Eukaryota; kingdom Viridiplantae; phylum Streptophyta; class Magnoliopsida; order Fabales; family Fabaceae; genus Vicia; species Vicia faba. The sequence goes on along the minus strand of OX451738.1, from coordinate 210,721,255 downwards.
GCGATCGAAGCAGAGGGTGGCTCAATCGAAGGAGCCATGTTAATGAAGCTGGTGCAATTCAAATTAGAATTCAGAGCCTTCGAAGGAAACAATTTTCTGATGAGGAAAGCTCTGAGTAATTCGAATTGGAGCTTAGAGCCTTCGAAGAGAACAAATTCGAAGGGAAGTGGATCTGCAGGGGCATGTCAGCTTTCGATTTCCATCATATTGGAGGTCCAAACAACTCATAACAGGCTGGTTGTAACGCATGAAATTAGATTGACACCTGATTGAATCAAATATAGTAAGTTTTATGAAGAAACCAAATCAAATATCTTCATCATAATGGACCAAGATTTGATACACAAATTTTCACCTAAAATCCCTTGCCTATATAAACCTCATAATCTCAGAGAAAAAGGACACACATACACTGCCTCACAAAAAACACAGCCTGCCCCACGAAGTTCCAAAAAGTAGCTTTAAATTCTAAAGTTGTCAAAACTCCATACCTTTGTAGGCACCTTCCGTCCAGATTAACACTCCAATCGTGTTCTTGGAGTTCACACAGACGCACACTCACTCGTGCCCCGGCCATCTCACACTCAGGGTTGCAGATCAAGGCGCCTCCATTGGTAAAAATGTTCAATCTTATTTAATCTTAAATTAAACTCATTATTGCATGTTCATGGTTTTTGTTGTTATTTGTGAGCGATTTAACAAAATGTATGCAATTTGCAGTGTCTAAATGTTTGAACACCATGGATAGGGTTTTCGAAGCTGGTTACCTTCAAAACCCATAATACAAGCTGTTGTAAATCGAAACAACCCAAGATCCGGGTTCAGGGATTGATTTCGAATGGAATGTTTTCTGTTTTGTTTGGTTTAGAACTAACTAATTTGCAGGACCCAAAGCAGGTTTTATGTATTTAGAATGAACAAGCAGCTCAGATGGTGAAAGGGAATTTGTGGAATCGAAGGGACCAGGGTTCGAATCCCAAGCCTTATATTTTCAATTTCTAACGAATTTTCTTGCAAATCTAGCGCCCCAAGGCCCTCGAACGATGCCATCGATCAACCCTCTGGATCGAAAGGCAACTCAGGCTCTTTTCGATCCATGCTTACCTTTTTTCAAAATTACACCCTTTTATTCACTGTCTGTTCCTTTGATTGTGTTGTTTTACTTATGTTATCTCTTCTATATTTTTTTTAACATAACATCAAAATAAATAAAAAATAATGCCAAAACAAATCTTATCTCATTTATTTGACTTATTTTTTATTTAAGTTGATTTTATCTGAATTTTAAATAAATAAAATCAAAATAAATTAAATAAATAAGTGAATGAGGCACGGAGTGGTTCATGGGTCGTGGACCATGTTAGGAGTGTGTTGCAAGCATAAAACGTTAGGCCCATTTGAAGAAAAATGCATTTTTGGGCATGGTTGACTGTGTGCAAATTTCCAAAAATGGCCAACTTTGACAATGTATATCTCTTTCAATTTTGATCCTATGAGGGTGTTCTTGGACTTTTTAGAAATCTTAGGATGTCCTCTAAGCAATCTATTTGGTTTTATCTCAATTGGATCTTCCATGTTCATGTAAGAAGCTTTGACCCAAAAGGTGTTTTTGTTGGCTTTTGAAAAGGACCTATAATGTCTGATTTTATATCTTTTCATGAGTGCGTTTATTGAACTTGAGGGATGAACATGAATTGTAGGGAATTAGATTCTCTTTAAAATGGGCCTTGGATGAGAAATTTATGATAAAGTATGAGGAAGTTATGCCTGGTCAAAGTTTGGTTGACTTTTCCTATAGAAACCCTAAATTGCAATTTTTGACTTTTGATGAGTTAGGAGCATTTCTTGAGGAATCATGATCAACCCTTGAACAAATGATTTATAATACTTCAAAGTATTGATGTTGACCAAAAATCTTGAAGTTTGACTATATTTGGGCCACAGTTGACTTTTGACCTAGTACAGTTGATTTTCAGGCATTTGAGCAGTTGACTGAGCAAACTTGTTGTGCAAGGCATGAAACTTGGCATGGATGATCTTGAGGGTATATTAGGGCAATGGAGACCATTTGGGACCCTTGGAACTCAAACATCTTGATGACGAGTGAAACCCTAGTTTGAGGCATATTGTCTTAGGAGGAGGATTTGTTTGGTCAATCCTTAGTCAACTTGAGCAATTGAGTACCTCTAGGAGTATGTTTTATGTGAAAATGGGAGGGAAAATTTTGGGGTACAACAGCTTCCCCTGTTCAATCTTCTTAAACCGGAGGATTTAGATTGGCTTGTCCGCCTTTCGTGATCTGAGGGTGGAAGATGATTGAACACTAGAGTGCCCAGAAATTTGCACTTGCATGAGGTAAAACTGACGGTTGATGACGCTGAGAATGGGCTTACAGATGCCATCCATAGAAGGTGACGGAGAGTTATTGGAGATGGGCTTAAAGTTGCCATCCAAAACAATGATTGTAGTTGTTTAGTTATTGGCTTCATTTTTGGTAAAACCAGGTGTGTGTGTGTGTGTGTGTGTGAATGTCATGACTGATGTCATAACATTCTAGTTTAGTATGTACTGATTCATTAGGTACCTTTGCAAAAAAATATTGTCATACAGGTGCTGCTGTTTATAAGTGTGTATCTGAGCATTTTGCAAAAAGATCACATTTACCTAAATCAGTAGACAGGTTTTCAGATGTCATAACAAATGTTAAGACATCCTGTTCTGAACTAACAGTTATGCAGTTTGGGTAATTCTAAGCTTTTTCCGGATTATGACTCAGTCTTTCCAGAACATAAAATGTCGTGGACTTAGGGTTAACCTAGCTCAACCCTAACCTGGTTGATAAAGTCCTGTGACCTAGTCTTAAGGTCAAACGGAATTAACCCTAGCTTTTTGTGGAAACCCTAACTGAAGCTGCAGCTGCTATATATTCAACAGAGCTGTTGTTTTGGAATCAATCCCTTTTTGACAGAAGATCATTTAGAAGTTGTATAGTTTTAACTATTGTAATCCAAGCAATTATCATTGTGATAAGTGACTTGGAATAGGTTTTAATTGTAAGGGTTGTGTATCACTCAAAGCTTTGAAGCAAGAGTGTTTGTATGTCTCTTGACTAAAGCTTTGAAGCAAAGTCAAGTTAGGTTTGTGTATCACTCAAAGCTGTGAAGCAAGAGCGTTTGTGTTGCTTGATTAAAAAGCTGTGAAGCATAATCAAGTGTATGTTTTTGAAGAGTGTCTTCATCAATTCATTAGTCAAATTGTTTTATGTATCACTGCTGTGATTGAGGGGGAGTGAGTAGGAACTCAGGTTTAAGTTGTACTTAGATTGAAGTTGCATTGGGTAGGTCTTAAGTGAAGGAGATAAACTGGTTGGTTTATTCCTGAATTAATATCTCTTATAGTGGATTTCCTCCCTGGCTTGGTAGCCCCCAGAGTAGGTGTTGTTGCACACTGAACTGGGTAAACAATTGACTGTGTTCTTTACTGTTTTTGTATTTACTGTCTTATAGAAAGTCAGATACGGTGTCATAACATTGAACGTGACATTGAGTATCTGCAGCCAGAATTTCAATTGGCATCAGAGCGGGCACCCTGCCTGTATTACTGGGTGAGATCTAGGGATATCACTTTCTGGCACTATGGACAAAGAAGGAGTTTTTGGAAATAGACCACCCATTCTGGATGGAACAAATTATGACTACTGGAAACCTCGTATGATTGCCTTCTTAAAATCTCTGGACAAAAAGGCTTGGAGAGCTGCTGACAAAGGATGGATCCATCCCACCATAACTGAGAAAGATGGGACAATCAGTCTGAAGCCTGAGGAAGATTGGAGTAAAGAAGAAGATGAGTTAGCCCTGGGAAATTCCAAAGCTTTAAATGCCTTGTTCAATGGAATTGATAGAAACATTTTCAGACTAGTACATCAATATGAACTGGCCAAGGAAGTTTGGGACACTCTCAAAACTACTCATGAGGGCACTTCCAAAGTGAAAATGTCAAGGCTTCAGATGTTGACTACCAAGTTTGAGAATCTAAAAATGATGGAAGATGAAACCATTCATGAGTTTCACATGAACATCTTGGAGATTGCCAACACCTCAGGAGCACTGGGAGAAAAGATGTCAGAAGAAAAATTGGTGAGAAAGATTCTCAAATCCTTGCCTAAACGATTTGCTATGAAGGTAACTGCCATAGAGGAAGCCCAGGACATCAGCAAGTTGAAAGTGGATGAACT